>JARHVA010004032.1:940000-1600000 GCA_037957365.1 Torreya grandis
AAAACATACCTTTACACACACATGAATGTAGACTAGGATATAGAATCAAATCCCCCATGACACTTTATAATTTATTTCAAGTAGAATATATTCTATAAAAAAAACCAAATAAAAATAATGAAGACATTGGGATTCACTAAAATAGCTATAAACAAGGAGACTACCAACTTATTGAAGAAGCCATCACAAATCATGACAGTTGCTCCTAAAATAAGGGAGTAGTGTGTGAAGAAGTCTCTCCATAGAATAAGGCAAGGTGCTAAGAAATGGACTTGAGGATATATGATAAAAATAATAATTATGTCAAATTATCATCTACCAAAAAATAACAATATAAAAACCACATTGTTAAGCACATGATACACTAAGAGGGGGTGTGAATCAATGTATAAAAAATTTTGACTTTAAGAAATTAATGTTCACAAATAAAGCATCACACAAGATATAATAATTAAGCAACACAAGATTTATATGGAAAGCCCTCTCTCGAGAAAAACCACAAAGTAGAGATACTTGGATTTACCATCCAAATCCAATAGTAAAATAATAACCATTTTACAAAATTTCATAGGCACCAACCTACTTGGAGATACCAATCCCCACTACTATGTACCAACTTATAAAGAGACACTAATATATTTATTTTTAGGCACCGACCTCCACTAAAAATATCTTCCACCTTAGTATTGTTGCTTCATCAGTGAATGATGGCAAATTCAACCTCCTCTTCTTCTCCATAAAAATCTACTTATGCTTGAATGATGGACAGAATTATTTATCATATGTTTCCCAAAATTATATCTACCTTATATAGCCTCCAAAGACTCTTCACATAGGATGCATTCCATCCAATAGGTACCTCTTCACAAAAATATGTGCCCATTGAAATTTATATTGGCATTTCTATCAACATTTCTATCTACATTTCTATTGACAATTTCATTGACAATTCTATTGATATTTACATTGAAAATTCCATTCACAATTTCATTGACATCGATTATAATTCTTTTGAAATTTATATTGGAAATTCCATTGACATAATTTACAATTCCTTTGACATCATTGATAATATTCCTTCAATCTACCCCTTTGTCATTGACGAAAATCCTATAGAAAAATAGTACATGAACTCCCCCTTGTAGTTCTCCTCCTTTGCTCCCCCTTTATTTAATTCTCCCCTTTGACATCAATGGAAAAGAGACATACAACACAATCACAATATATATTACCAAAATATCTATGGAACTAAATAATGCAATGATTATCTCCCCCTTAATCCATGCTTCTCTTGATGGATTTAATGACTAGATGAAGAATGGATCACTCCCAATTTATGCCTTAGAAAATCATTTTTTTGGGGGAGGGGATTCATGAAGATATTTTCCATTTATTCCTTTGTGTAAATTTACTCCATTTTTACTTGTTGACTTGTAAACTATTCTCTCAAGAAGTGATACTTGAATGGAATGTTTTTTGTTCTAGATTGTATAACCAGATTCTTTGAAATGGTTATTACATAAGTGTTATCAAAGAGTATTGAGATTGGATATTCATAATCTATCTTAAAATATTTAAAATTCTACTTCATCCAAAATATTTTTTTGTCACATGACACTACTACTATGTATTCTTCTTCAACCGAAGATAAAGAAATGAAAGTCTACTATTTACTTAGCCATGACACTAGATGTTTGCCAAGAAAAAATTCTCCTCCACTTATACTCTTTATGTCATCAACACTTCTTTCATAATCTACATTTTTTTATACTATTATTATGAAATGTTCACCTCTTTTATACCACAATCCATAATCCAAAGTGATTTTTAGATATTTGAATATCTTTTTGACCACTTTCACATGTATTAATTTTGGGGCTGCTTGGAAACATGTTACCAAGACTACAACTTGCATAATGTTTTGCCTTGATGTCATGGTGTATAACAAGATACCAATCATGGATATATAAAGCATCTTATTCAGTTAAGTTGTTTCATAATATTTATTTAACTTTCATCGTATAACCATGGGTGTGTTAATAGGTGTGCAATCTTCCATTTTGATCTTCTTCAACATTTCTTGTATATACTTGGTTTTGGAGATAAGTGTGCCATTATTAGATTGATAAATTTTCAAACCAAGAAAAATGGAAACTCACCCAACACAGATATTTCAAACTCCTTTTTCATATCTTTTACAAATGCTTATGACATTCATTCACTATCTCCTCCAAAAATGATATCATCCACATATACCATAATAATCAACTAATTCTCACCTTCAGTATTGATATAGATATTACTATCCACAACTCCAATTTTTAAAACTTTTTATTATAGATGTTTTTCAAACATTGAATACTAGGATTTTGGGGCTTGCATTAGCTCGTATAATTCCTTCTTCACTCTGCACCCATAGTCCTTGTTTTCTAGTAGAAGGAAACCTTCTGGTTCTTTAATATATACTTTTTCCTCTAACTTGCCATTTAGAAAAGTAGATTTCCCATCCATTTGATAAAATTTTAAGTTATTAAAACCATAACATGCCAAAAATATTCTAATGGATTCTAATATCACAATAGGGGAAAAGGTTTCTTCAAAATAAATACCTTCCACTTGAGCATACCCTTTGAAAACCGACCTTGCTTTATTTCTTGTTACTTGTCCATCTTCATTCAACTTATTCCTAAACACCCACTTGGTCCCAATTAAATTCTTATCTTTTGGTCTAAGAATGAGTTCTTGTGTTTCATTATTTTCAATTTTACTCAATTCTTCTTCCATATCATCAATCCAGTGCTTATCATTGCTAGCTTATGCAAATCTTTTGGGATCTATTTTGGATAACAAGGAGAAGTTTAATTTCTCAAGTGTATTCATAAATATTATTTTATTTTATACCCTAGCATCAATATCACCAATAATTTGACTTTCCAAATGATTCTTTTGAACAAATTGAGATGGTGCTTTTATATCTTCCTGCTCCATTTCTTCTTATTTTTCTACTTATTCTACTTCTTCTTTGAAGTTTGGTTTCCCTAAATGATCATTTATTTGTGAACTTACTCTTTTAGGCCTTGTTTCATCCATATTTACAATAGCACATTCTATGATTGTTTGCATCCTTTTCTTATAACATCTATAAGCTTTAATTTTTTAGCAATATAGAAGAAAAATACCTTCATCAAGAGTTGAGTCAAACATTCCCAAGTCTTCTTCATCTCTCTTAATCAAGCATTTACTTATAAATACTTTCAAGTATTTGACTATTTTTAGTATACTCTTCCATATCTCGTAAGTGGTTTTGTTTTTGTTTACTTTAATTTCTCCCCTGTTCAAATTGTAGATTATAGTGTTAACTGCTTCCCTCTAAAACATGTCTAGTAAATTAGATTCATTTAACATCATTCTATCCATTTCATGAAGAGTTTGATTCTTTATTTCTACAAATACACTTTTATATGGAGTCCTTAAATTTTAGAAATGCATTTTTATTCCATGCTACTCACAAAAATCATTGAATTCATTTGAGATGAATTCACCTCCTCAATCTAATCTCAAGCACTTGATATTTAAATTTGTTTCATTTTCAACCAAATCTTTAAAACTTTTAAACTTCTTAAACACCTCAAATTTATATTTTATAAAGGAAACCCATGTCATTATATAATAATCATCAATGAGTAATATAAATTAGCTCTCACTATATATGCTTTGCATTCTTGTAGGCCTATGGAGGTATGTATGAGTCAGTTCTAATGTCTTGGTTGTTAAGTACTCCTTTAACCTAAAACTCACTCTTGTCTAATTTCCATGTTGACACTAGTTGCACAGAATGTTTGATGTTTTTGAAATCTTTAGCATATCTCTTATGGTTTTCCTAGTGATGATTTTTACTAGATTATCAAAGTTCATGTATCCCATCCTATTATGCCATATCTAGCTTTCATCAATTTGACTCATGTCAAATTTATCTCCCTTAAATTTCACTAAGTATATATAGGTTGTTTGTTGTTATTTTTTCATTTTTAACTAATTTTCTTATGTCTATTTTCCTTATCTCATAACCTTGATCATGAAATGTGAGAGTGTGTCCTTGATCACACATTTGACTAACACTTAGAAGGTTAAGCTTCAAGCCTTCAACATAAAATACATTTTTTATTTTTGTTTTTGCATTATCAATTCTAAAGGTACCTTTTCCATCTATTCTTGTTATGGTACTATCTCCAAATTTTACCATTCCTTCACTCATTTCCTTCTAGGAGATTAATTTGATATTATCCCAATTCATGTGACTTGAGCAGCCACTATTAGTATACCATTGTTGCCATTCATTTTGTGCATGAAAAGTTGTTTTCACAAGAATAGATTTATCTTTGTCTTGATTAAATTACTCTTTCTTCTATTTCTATATATTTTAAGGTTATCTTCTCTTTACCACAATAAAATTCACTTTACTTTTTTATGTATGGGGTTGTACAATAACACTTCTAGATAATCATGCTTATGTCCATAGTTAATCAATTATAACATATAATGTTTTTCTCTTTTTAATTCAGTAATGGGGTAAATGATTTATAGTTTATACTTGAAATTCCATAAGTACTTCTACCATTATCCCATACATACCTATTTATTGCATGTGTGTTACACTCCATAGCTCTATGCCGAAAATGATTACATGAAAAGCAATAACCAAAGAAAAAGTGTTGGAACCTTGTCATATGTGCCTACCTTAGAAGAAAGACCTTTCTAAATTTTTCATTGTTATAATTCAAAGGAGTTTTTGTTGTTTGTGGGACTTGATTCTCTTTATTCTTACTAATAAGACTTTTGAGAACATTCGCATAGATTTTTGTCTTTTACTCATTTACCTTCTTTAGTGCCTATGTATGATCTTATTTTTTGACCATATAATTTTATTTGTATCCCAGACAAGTATTTATAAATGGTGACCTACATCAATTTATGATATCATCTAAGATCTCAGTACTATTTTAAAATTGAGGCTTATGTTCAATTTGGTGGTTATTTTCTCTAGTTTCTTCCTCAATGACACAATCTTGGATTCTAACCTCTCACAATTTTTCTTCATTTTTTCTTACTTAGATTCTCACCTCCTCGTCAATCCTTTTTCCTTCTTCAATATTAATATTGAGATTAATTATAATTGTTTTGGATTACTCAACGTCTTGGGACATTTTTATCTTGAATCAAAATATTCTTTTTCATATTTCTTTGATTAATTTTTTTTTATTCAAATTGATTTTCTTAAGCTACTAGATCTTGGTTAAGGTATATATTAGTTATTATTCAAGATGTACCACTCCTTCATCTTCAATATCTTCTTCATTTTCCAAAGTGTCCTCAATTTTAGAGGCATCATTTTTTTATTTTTATAGCCATGAACTGAGTTTCTCTTCTATCACTATCTTATATGTTCTCATCACTCTCCTTAGCTGATCTATAATCCTTTTTAGAATAGAAGATTTTCTTATGATTACTGAACTTTTTCTTGTATTCATTTTATTTTATGTTTTTCCTATATTGAGGTTTGATTTCCTACTTATTCCTTTCCTCATTATGATATTCATCATCATTTATGTCATCCTTATATAAAAACTTAACAACAAAATGTCCTATTTTACCATAATTAAAATATTTAAAATTTAGCTTACCTTTGTATTTAACTCATCCTTTATTAAGATTTCTTACAAAAAGGGCCTCCTTTTCATCTTGTTCATCACTAGTGTCATCACTTGATTCAGGTTCTTTATTATTTACATTTTTTTAAGATTTAATATTTGATTCCTTCTTAGATGGATTTTCCTTTTCAGTTCACATTTAATATGCCATGAGAATCCCATGCAACTCACCCACTATTAATAAGTCTAAATCCTTTATTTGTTCTATAAATTAAACTTTTGTATCAAATCTAAAGGGAAGTGACCTTAGAAATTTTTGAATGATCATGGAGTCTTCAAAATTTTCACCAAGTCCTTTGATGGTGTTAAAAATCTCATCCACATGAAGAAGATATGTTACAACATTTTCTTCATCTTTCATTTTTAAGCTCTCGAATTATCTTCTATGAGTTTGGAGTTTTGCCTTCTTCACTTTCTTATCACCATTATAGATGTCCTAAATTTTCTCCCACATTTCCTTTGATGAATAAAATTATATAATATTGATAAACACTGATTAGGATAAGCCACACAAAATAGCATTCATGGTTTTGGAATTATTCTCACTAGCCTTCTTTCTAGATGGATATGTTGGTGGATTTGTTGGCGTAACATATCCATGAACCACTATTTTCCAGATATCAAAACCAAGGTTCATTAAATATGTATGCATACTTATACTTCAAAATACATAGTTTGTTATGTATAATAATGTATCCTTATTTATGAAAAAACCTTCACGTGAATGACGACTAGCCATGTGTGCTCCTAAGATCTACCTTCCAGTGGTTAGAATAATTTTGAAAGAACCACTTTGATACCAATTAATAATCACTTGATACATTGAGGGAGGGAGGTGAATTAGTGTATGATAAAATTTTAACTTTTAAAAATTAATATTCACAAAGAAAGCATTCAAACAAGATATAATAATCAAGCAACATAATATTTATGTGGAAAACTCTCTCTCAAGAAAAACCATAAAGCAGAGTTGCTTGGATCTACCATCCAAATCCAATCATAAATTAATAATAATTTTACAAAATTTGATATGCACCAACCTACTTGGAGACACCAATCCCCACCACTAATCACCAACTTAACAAAAGACACCAATCTCTTTGTTCTGAGGCACCAACCTCCACTGGAAAAGTCTTCCACCTTCAAATTGTTGCTTCATCAATGAATGATGGAAAATTCAATTTCTTATTTTTCATCTCAACAAAAAAATGTTTATGCTTGAATGATATAAAGAATTATTTCTCATATGTTTTTGAATCTTCTATCTACCTTATATAGCCTCCAAATGCTCTTCACAAAGGGGTAATCCCATCCAAGAGGCACCTCCTAACTAAAAGATGTGTCTGTTGAAATTTCCATTCACATTTATGTCAATATTTCTATTGAAAATTCCATTGGTATTTTCATTGATAATTCCATTGGTATTTTCATTGATAATTCCATTGATATTTCCATTGAAAATATCATTCGTAATTCTATTGACATCCATTACAATTATTTTAACATTTTCATTATTGATTCCATTGACATCAATTACAATTCCTTTGATATCAATGATAATATTCCAACACACATGCAAAGGGATCTCAGACACAGCCAAAAATGTATCTAAGATAGGGCAAATTTTAATAGTGGCACAAACAAATACCCAGATACACATAAAGGTAGACAAGGATAAAATAACAACCCTACCATGTCTATTGTACTATCCCCACTCAAATTTGGCACTTTATATTTTAGTTTATTTTTATAAAATACATGACACCAATAGATTGGGCATAAAATAACATACACTTTTTTTAAAATATCACTTGATTTCAGGTTACCAATAAAAATATATATATTTTTACATGTTTTCTCATTATTAATTGGTCAAATATAAAACATTGCATAAAAAAATATTAAATACTTAGATAAAATTAAATTATTTTTACCAAATATAGAAAAATTGGATTTGAAGGAAATTTTTAATAAAAGAAAAGAATAATTTTCCACATAGATCAATCTTCTAAACTGATTTTCAGTTTAAATACAAGATTTGATTATTTTTTCTTGATCGTGTATAAAATTATCCTAGAAAAATATACTCATAAGGTCAACTTTAGAGGCTCATATCTCCTTGAATACTAATAATAATCCTTATTATAACCACTTTATATAAACCCCTTTAATCCATCTTTCCAATAGTGAAATAATTTTATGAATCACACACCTATCTAAGGAGAAAATGGATCTATAAAATAGTCACAACTTTTTGAAAAAAAATCTTTATAATTTCTCCAAAAAAATGTATGGCCAACACAATAGATATAACCAACTCAAATAAAAACCATCATGTCTAATAAGATCTAAACACAATAGATCTAAGCATACTCAAAAATATAATCCCTCCACAATAGACGTGTTTTGAGTATCAATAAAAAAACTTAGATCTGAAAAGAAATCATACAAATTTTTCAATTAAACTTAGATATAACAAAAGATAAAGTAGTTTAAGCAATGAAATTGGATTTAAGCCATGGAATGAGCAATTCTGAGCTATGAGAGGCTAAGGGGATGAGTAAAGACTCTTGAAATAAATGCTTTGATGCAATGATAGAGTTAATAAGACTCTTCAGCTGAGATATCTCCAAGAATCCATTACCACATCCATGATGCTTAAACATACACACAAAGAATAAACTATCTATTAATAAAAATATATTATAAAATGCTGAAATTATTATCCTCTTCTCCTTCATACATGATGCACTACTAAAGTGCCTATAAATAGGAGAGATATGGGTTAGCCTTTCCCAAAATAGTAATAACAACTTTATGGGGAAAATTTCCAACTATGTATGAGAATTAAATAAGGATTAAATATCAAATAAACCTAAGAGTAGATTAACTTAATTTATTGATTAACTCCAACAACATTTAAAGTCACTTTTAAGTTGGATTTATTATCACACTTAAATTCAAGCCTTGTGTCATACTTAAAGTCACCTTCAATGTTGGATTTTAATTCACCTTATGAATCAAATTAAATTCACCTTAAGTCACACATTTTAGTTCATATTTAACAACATATTTAAATCCACATTATAGATTGATTTTAAGTTACCTAGGACATGGATTTAAAAACATAAAAATATGAAAGTTACATTTTTAGGTCAACACATCTTGGGGATTCTAAGAGCTTTAAAAATACATCAATGTCAAAATATAATCTCTTAAAAATATGTAATTTCTATAAAAATATAGGGTTACAACCTAAAACTAGTTACATATAGAAGAAGATGGAATTTTAGGGGAGTGGGCTAGCTTTTGGGAGTTTCCAGTATATTTGGGTCACCCTACCTTTAGAATTTATAGTTTCTTAATTAAAATTTACAAAAAGAAAATTAAATGTCCAATAAAGTAATATTTTAAAATTAAATAAGCTAAAGGTTGTCTATATAATATAATATCAAATCACACACACACACACACACACACACACACACACACACACACACACATGTATATATCCGTGTGATTTATCCCATGGGTTCTATTATGTAAATGACCAAACCTTATCGATGTGTGTGTTATCTTAGTAAGACTATGACCATTATCCCAATGGAACTTAAAATATCACATATGGTCACATGATATATCACCATCACATGTGGGAATATACCAATGAAAATTGTACTTCCCTACATTTTAATGGACTTTGACCTAGAGGAAATTTTACTATAGATAATGAATATTTAAAAGTTAACTATGACCACCAAACTAATAATAATTAAAAAAAAAAATCATTTACACCCAAAAGACTAACTCACTTCATCATAAAGTTATTCTACGTCCTATTATTTATAATAAACATGTATAATAATAACTTGAAATAGGTATGTTTTACTTAAGGATTAGGGGATAATTGCTAGTCTGACTTAAAAATAATAGTGGCTCTTAAAACTATTTCTTGGAATGCTAAAAATTATTGGATGTTTTAATTTTAGAAGATTTAGGTGAGTTTTAAACATTAAATTGATGCAAAAATTAAACTATATTTTTAGGGTATAATGGTTTGTAAATCATTTCAAACATATAAAACAAAATTTGAATAATTTTATTGCAATATTATACTAAATCCATCAATATTTGTTTTTTAAATAACATTTTCAATTCAATTAATATATTTAAATATTAAATTCAAATATTTATAATTTAACCTTCTTTCAACAAGGGTACAAGGAGTATGATAAATATTTATAAGCTCAATAAATTACATATCACTTTCTATTTCTCAAAACCTCTAAACTAAAACAAATTACATTTTCATGGATTTTAACATCCAATTAAATTAAATTAAAAGTCAATAAGAATAAAATGAGTAATAGTATCCAACTCCATGTTCCTAATTTATCCACATGGCCAAATTAAAGAGGTGTTCAATTCCTATTCTAGTATGATCATCAAAAGCACCCCTAAGACAATAACTCCTATCCTAAAGCATCAGATAACCAACTACAATCTTAACATGGAAATAACATAGAATAATCCAAGGAAAGGGTGTAGAATACAATGAAATACACATACATGATTGTCCACATAGAATCAAAACCACTATATCCATCAAACCACAACCAAACCCACAAATAACATGAGAATGATTATTTAAAAATATTACCCAAGAATAGGGATGTAACCAACTACCAACTTTACTTATTTATAAATATAAATTCATTCTAATTCTAATGGCATAATATATGCATTTACATTAGCCAATCCATACATTTGAGCAAAATTTTAAATGGGATGATCCAACATATTTGAAATGTTTAGGTATAAGTGTCATCAAGACCCAACCACTCTTAAGAAAATACATTAGTATTTAACCACTAAATGAATTTTAACAGACTCTCAAACCTTTATAAAATTGGTAATATAATACATGATCAAAAATTCCTAAATTCTTTATAAATCAAGAAGTCCATGAGCCCAAAATTGGTATCATGATAAACACAACATTATTTAAAAAAAAAATAAACATTGGAAGAAAATGATCTAATTGAATTTAGAAAAAGGAGGATTCCATGACTAGGATCCTACCTCATGTTTGCCACTTGAAATAAAGCAATGGTATTTGTTTTAAGCTTATCACCTCAAAAACCCATATCAAATACACCAAATCACAAAAACTAAATTCTTGCAATGCAATAAGAGTTGAGTGATAACTAACTAAGGATGAAATAAAAATTATAAACAAGAATTTCATCACAAATACATATCTCTCTTAATTATAGAAAATATTTCCAAAAGTTTATGCAATGGAAACTTTTCATTTTTCACTGAAATTTTGGAAGACATTCCCTTGAAGCCTTCTTATTGAATAACTCTCCCTTCCAAGTCATATGGGAACTATTCACTTATTATAGTTCTATTTAATACTCTTATTATTTATTTACTTTATCTTAAATCAAGGCATTAAAAAGAGTCTGAATACAATAAAAATTGAAATATTATCCCTAACCTATCTATTAAGTTCATAGGCCTACTTAAAAACTTAAGAAAGACAAAACATTTCCAACACCCCTCCATAAATAGCCCATTTTTAAAATCTAATATTTACAATTGGATATACTAATGAACATCAAAAAATGTCCAAAAAGTCATAGAAAATCTTATAAGTGTCAAGGTTCAAAAGGAAATAGGTTATAAATAAAAATAAAAAGTTAAAATATTTGTAAATATTCAAATTAACAATAAATAAAATAAAATAAAGAAGACTAGGAAAAATAGAAACACATTTAACACTAGGGGAAATAATGGTTAATAGACTTTATGTGTAGTTTAATTTTCCTTGCTTGGTCTCTATGTTACCTATGTAGTCAAACACATACATAAAAATATTAATTTCCTAACATAGGCAAAGCAACTGAATCAGATATATTATAAGAAACATTATATATAATCTCACAATTATATATACAAACATTATATGGATGATAATATATCGACATGTAATGGGAAGTAATTCTAAATGTATAACTAGGGGTTTAAACCTGATTAAGGAAGTGTTAAGATCAACATACCCCCATTTCTAAAAAATGAGGACTTCAGTTTAAATTTTGCAAATTATGCCATATAATAGGGATTCAACTTGACCAGAATTCATTATTCAATATCATGATTGATCTAGTTTACATTGGCATATTAGCATTAAGATTTATTTGATTTCACCAAATGTTTTCAACATTTTCTTCAGGTTTTTCTATGTTGTTAGTTCAATGGACCCTCATTAATATGAGCAAATGTTCATGATTTAATATTTAGTGTTAATTTGAGCCTTTTGATTATCATTTGTTCTTTACTCAATTAATTAAATTCCATATTTAAATGATAATAAAACACATAGTCTAAATTTATTTAGCCTAAGTTATCATTAAGATGGGTTCATATTTTTGATGGATCATTTTTAGCCTGAGTCTTAATTGAATTTATTAATTAGTTAAAACCTCAGTCTAAATTTTATAATAAGTCTTTATATATCACAAAAACTTGCTTATTTTATATTATTGGTAATAGGAATGAATTAAACATGATATTACCAAGTGACAAAATCTTGGGAGGATGAGTCTAAAATCAATGGCAAGCGAGTGGTTCCCCAAAGTCAACAAGTCAAAATTCCACCAAATTGTAGATAAAAAATAAGAATTAAATACTATAAATCATAATCAATGGCAATCTTGAATTCAAAATTTTAAAAGATTATAAGATTGAATGCAATAGTGATAAGTGTCATAATCGGAGTGAACTGCATACAAATCAATGGTCCACATTTAATCAGAAGTATAAAGAACAAATAAATGATCCATATTTGATCATGCATTCATCACATCAATGATGTGTATTTAATTGCCTAGATCAAGATCAAAGGTATGCAACAAGTCAAGGAATCAAGGAACCTAGATTGTACTTGATACTACCATGTGGCATAAGAGCATTCAAGAAATGGATATTGTCTACAAGGTACATAAAAACATACGATGTTGGTAATTGGTAAAATATCTTGAACCTAATTCAAAGATCAATGGTCATGGTGAAATTTAAGGCTAAAATATTTCTAAAGATATCAATAGCATGTATTAAGTTTCAAGAGGTATGAGATGATGACATGTGTCCAAGCGATAGATGGTCACATTTTACAAATAAATAATCTACATGATAAGGTGATGCCACATAAGCATACACATCATATTGGGATATCTTGTGGACCCAAGCATGTGAAAGGTATAAAAATGACATCCAAACTAGATCTAAGTCACCAAATCAAATATTTTGAACTTTCTTGGCATCATTAAAGATCTATGTAAACCTCCAAAAAGTCCTAAAACATATGAAAAGCCCTAAATTATCTCTAGATTCATTATGTTGAGCCAAGAGACTTAAATTATAATTTAAAAATGGGTAATTGAATTAAAATTATAGAAATGGTAACATACAAAACTTATTCAAAGAAGGTGGTTGAGTTATATCTATCATTAGATGTAGATAGACATAAAGTTTGTAGATGCTTCATTGAACACAAGGGATACTAATTACTCCAAGTTATCTCAGACTATTGAGAACTAGGGAGTTATAATTAAATATGAATAGATTATCCTCCCAATAAAGAGACTCTATGATGATATTCTATCCATTCAGATGACTGGACTACATTATTCTACTACTAAATAAGAGGATTCGTTATATCGATGTTCTTGGTCTAATTTTCAAAGAAGATAAAATAGACAAGGGTATGTTGATTAATTAACATAGTTTGATTAAAATTTATTACATATACCCAATTTCCTTTGACTCTTAATATAATCTACCTAAGACCCAGATTAACCTAACCTCCATTAATTCATGGGTTAAAAAGCACAACATGATAGATATCCTAGCTAAATGATTAGAATTAGGAAGTAAAGTTATTGTAGATCCTACCAAGAACATCCCAGTGAGTCAATTTCGACCTGGAGTTAGGATGGTCATGACCATGCTAAAAATTTATATGGATGTGAAAATATAGCACATGCAAATCCAATGTGGGTCCTTATGGTATACTTCATCATTGAATAAGTGTTAGTTCCTCCATTATATGAAATTATTAGTATATCCCTACGTAGATAGATATATAGAATCAATAAAAATAGGAGGATATAATTTTATATGATGTCCTATCAAATAGATGCCATGTGTGCAACCACCAAGATCACAAATCAAAGAGAATGCTCTTCTAATGGAACCTATATTACTTCCTAGTATTATTCTAAATTGAACATCTATAAGTATGGAGATCATATCTAGTTTATTTTTTATTGTGTTTACCTAGCATTGATCCAATCTATAGATGGTATTCCTATGATATGAATAATCTCTTTAATCAAGAATTTAATCAAAGTAGTAGGAGACATATGGATTTATCCTAATTGCATAGTTATAAGGATTGAAGGAACTCAAATTGGCCCTCCTAAACTACCTATTTATATACCTGATAAATTAGTATAACAAGAGGTGGAACATGAATTATTTAATTAGATATATGGAGTTTGTAAAACCAAGAGAAAGGGACTTCTACATAGTTTTCCTATGATAACTGGGGAGACTATTTTTAGATAGTGGGATCATATTGAGGCTACTTCAAATCATATACTATCTTTAAACTTGTAAATTGATGACCATAGACAATGGGACCCTTATGGAAGGGTAAATTAATATCTGAAGATCAAAGGTATCTTGAGTGTGCCTTATGAACATGAGCCTAGTTCTTTTGAATTTATATACACCAAGGCAACTTCCTACTTTGAAATTACTAGAAAGTTTAAAGAACATAATATAAAGCCTAAATCTAGAATGAATAGAGATCAAAAGATGGAGGGCATGTGGCAATTAGGTCCTAGGCAATATCACATGATAGACTTTGATTCTTCTAGACTTACATCAATATATACACAAGTAGAACATAGGATTGAAGAGAGAAGGCCAGGTGAAATTACTTCTAGTTCATCATTTCCTATTTTTTCCAAAACAACAAAGCAAGGGTTCCTTCAATAGGAGGCTCATATGATAGCTTTATATCCTCATGAGTTTTTTTTAAGATGTATTAACATGTTATCTATGACATATGATATTGATTCAGATGCATAAAAAATAAGTGTTGAATAAATTTAAAAGGAAAAAGAAAATAAAAAGTCTTTATCCTTAGTAGCTATTAACACTCCTAAGAGGAAAATTGAGACTACCATTGTCTCAAAAGCTAAAGAATTTGAAGTGGCTATCACACCACCTTTGAATAATGTCAATATTTTTAGTTACAAGAATATCACCACCTATTCTTGAATGGCTCATTTACAAATAAAGGTTAGAGAAACTACCTAATACATATCATCCATGGGCTCTTGTAAAATCTACTAACAACCTTATGAAACAAATATTAAAGACTTAAATCATTGCTTTACATGAGGAAGAGGTAAATATATTAGATACTCCAGTTCAATTAGTTGACATACAAATACGATTTTCATGTAAGCATATGGGTCAATCTTCATTTAGGTTTAGATATTATCCATATACTACTGGTTTGCATAGAGTGATCGAGACAATAGTAATGGAAGGTGAACAGGTTGTGCATTAAAAGATTGATCCTTTGACTCACTTGAATCAAAACAAAGGATAGAGACTAAGGGAGGATCCTATTTTTGAAGAAGATGTCTTAGAATTAGCACAATCTCAAGTAGAAAGGTTTTAAACTACCATAAAAGGCATGAAGTAGGAAAAGAAGAATCTAAAGGAACAATATATTCTATCGATTCTAGAGAATAGTGTTAATATCTTTGAATTAGATATTTATGAGACATTTAATTATTTGAAAACAATCAAATACAAACTAGATGTGGTGAGTAAGAAGCAATCCATGGCTATGAAACCTGTAAATCAATGTAAAACTTCAAAGAATAAGGTAAAAGAATTGATTAGGATATTGATAAAAGTTTGAACATGGCCATGATTATCTTATTGGAGAAGATATGGTGTTTGAATAAATGGTCCAAAGGCATGGAGGGAATTTTTAGTGACTATAAGTAGTTAAAGAACAAAATAGTTCAAGTACTAGGGACACTAATCAAAGATCCAACCATACTCAGTCCTATGTGCTTGATAACCGATGAGAAGTTTGAACATATGGATACTTAATTCATCCAAGAGGTGAAGAATAAAATCTAAGGCAATACAGGGGATGATAATAAATGTATCTTGGAAATGATACTATTAGAAGTGAAGAAGATAGGAAATTCTAAAAGTATTAAAGAAGCCTTACACAAAGTTGATAAAGACTTCAAAGAATTGGTAGTGCAAGAAGAGGAATTGTTCATGGAGCCAATTATCAGCGTGATATTAATTGGTGAACAATATGAAAAAACCATTAATATTTTATAATAAAGGTAAAAGGCTACAATACCAGGGGTGTCTCAAAGTCAACTGAGTTGAATTAAAATATTCTCTTGTATAGAAACTATGTAAACCATTTTGAAAGAATATTCTATTTTTTAAAAGCATGTGTAATTTTTAACATACATGGATTATAGGTTAGTCCACTTGAAAACTATCATTTAGTCTAGAATGTTGTAGAATGAAAACTATCCTTGACACTTTAATCATTCTCATTTGATAAAGGTTAACTAACATACCTCATAGGTTGTCTAGAAAAGGAGATATTATCATTGTAAAAGGAGAGGATGTTTTTAGAGAAAAAATTTTGTGTAAATTTTGGAGAAAGTAATGAAATAAGGGAATTATATAAATAGTATCTCGTATTTTTTTTTGTGATTGTTATCATGGATGCTTTATCAAGTATCTGGTTTGATGTTTAGATTTGAATTGCATTTATGAATTTTAGATGTGCATATGTTAATGCAGAGTTGTCAATTTGAACTAATGTTAGGTTGATTGAAAGGTTTTAAATTCATTTCATTTTATTTGCTTTTATTGAAGATGTGTTAATGAAATTTTATTATGGAAGTAAATCTTTAAATTGAATTTGATTTCTTATTTACATTGTTTCAAATATCCTTAGACAAATGCCTGGTATATGATAGGATCTATGCTTTTGGCAATTTCACTTCTTATGTTGGTTTAATGCATGTATTTCATGAAATTTAAGATTTTTCATGATTTCTTGACTCAAAATAGAAACATATTTCTTTTATGCCCTACCCTACCTATTTTATCTTTTTTTTATCAAACCACCGTGGTTTAGATTTTCATTGTAAATACTCATCATAGATTAGGTTTTAGAATTTAGATATTGATCATCATTCACTATACTTAGTTCAAATTACTTTCATTTTCATAAATAAAATCTAAGACCATGGTTGTTCCCAAAAACCACATACATATTCATTTTTTGAGACAATTATATAACTTGGCCGCTACTCCACCACAAATATCAAGAATATTGAAACCAACAACTCATTCAATAGATCCTTTGAATCTATAAATGAAAAGTGTTTTAAACACTATATAAACCACGTGATATAATTTCATGTATCAATAGGTAGGAAATTAGTGAAATAAGGATGGTGTTAAGATAAAGCTTTGTCAATTTAAATTATCTTAGCTAATTTTAGTTACTTTTGTTTAATTATCAGTTGATCCTTTGCATAATTATGTTTTTTCTTAGCTTAATTATGTAAAGATCACTGATATTCATGGTCTTAGACTAGTATTTAGGCTTATTTATGAAAATATGTCTATTCTTTGAAGATTTATGATAAATTATTGCAAAGGTATCTTAATATTTGTAAATCTGATGTGTTTGAGGGTTGTGATAGCAATTTTTTTTCAAATATTAGTTGATTCTTTGAAAATTTAGGATTATTTGAAATTAGAATTGTAAAGATCGCTCATATTCACAATTTTGGATGTATCTTTAAGCCAATATAGCTAAACATATTTATTCTTTGAAATAATTGTATGAATTTGTGCAAAATTTTCTTAACGTATAAATCTAATCATTATTCTTTGTAAATATAAGGTTTCTACATTGCATTTTAAATAGGATTTAGAGTTTACAAGCTAGAATTGCCAATGATAAAGACTAGGTCGAGATCTAAGACAAGGTTACTTCTTCTTTATTTATTAATACATAAAAAATCAAGAGCAAATAAAGGTAAGGGCAAGGTTTCTAAATATTAACATACTTCACCTATTCATGTTGCTCCTATATTTAATACTCATCAAGGTATGGCCTGGTTAGCTAGAGATTCTATCAATGTGCCTAGTTAGGTACATGAAATACCAAGAAACCCTAAGAAATATTAACCCTCTTTCAGTCCTAAAGGTGTAGTTATTACTAAAGAACATATAAGGTCCTTTAAGACTACCTTGAGATCATTAAATGTTATTCATGAAGATGTTACTTGTAGATTGTTTCTTTTTACATTAAGATATGTAGCATATGATTGGTTTCTTAATCTTCCTAAGAATTACATTACCAATTAGAATGATTTCAATAGTTATTTCATTGATCAGTTTAGAAAGGTCATCAGCCCTTGTGTTCTTTATCAATAATTTAGTACGGCAAAGAGAGAATCAAATTAAACCAGTAGAGTTTTCAATGATATATTTCATAAGATGTTTATAAAAACTATAGCTCCTTATATGATTAATGAACCTTTCACTTTAAATATTTACATGGATGCTTTAAATCCAATGACTTCTATATTTTTGAAAAGATCTATTGGAGTCATAAATACATTAGCCTTGGACTATGTTGAATCTATGAAAATTAGTGATAAAATACAAACCCAAGGTCAATTAGAATATGTTATTACTAACATCAATCCTAATTTTTTTACATTTAATAACATCCCAAATGCTAATCAAAACATTTCTACATTGAATAAAAACCTAGTTTTAAAATAATTACCTTTGAGTCATGCTCATCTTGGTCAAAACCTAAGATTCCTAAATAACACTACAAGTAGATCTCATCTATAAGATCAAAGATTTACGGTGGAAATAGATACTAGTAGCACTCAAGTCCATAATTTAGAGGCACCTAATAATGAAAAAGACTCCATATTGAAAATGGTTAAAAAACTGAGTACTAGTTTTCTTCAGTTACAAAGACAAGTAGTTAACACTAGGGAAAGCTCCAATAGAAATTATTCTTATCAGAGGTTCAACAGACCTACAAATAGGTTTCATAATAATATCACCAATAATAATAATAATAACAATGAGTCACTTACCAATAAAAACATGCTTGAAATGAACACTTATGATGTAGCTTTTATTGATTGTTAAAGAGTTCATAATACTTCAAAGCATGGTGAATTAGATTTTATAGAATTTTGTAATGCTTTTGAATAATTTCAAGATGAACTAGATACATTCGATGTTGGTCGTAACAAATATAATGTTACAAGTACATCTGGTTCTTCAAAGTCATCTAAATCTTTTGACACAACTCTTAAGGTGGAGACATTTGAGTTTCCATTACAATATGAGAATTAAACCAAAGATACTCCAGTGGAGAATTAGGATTTTCAAAATTATCTAAAGAAGTCTTATCCATTCAGGAATAGAGGACAAAATAAACCATTGACTAGTTCAATTCCACCAAACAACATTGATACTCCTCCTGATCCTAATGTAGATAACAACCCAGAGCCTCCAAAGAGAAGTAACTCTATAAATAATGTTGATTCATATAGTTCTTCTACTAAGAGTGGATACAATATAGTAAAGGATATGAAAAAGATTAAATCTAATATCACTTTACATGAATTGACGCAAATTATTGAACAAAGATATTTCTTGCTAGAATATTTGATCATAAAAACTAGTAAATCATAAAAGGTTACAAATGCCAATGTAGTGATGTATGAGAAAAAAGTGGATGTTACACCTTTATTATTAACAATTAGTGTTTTTGGTAAAAAATTACATAGTTGTTTGTTATATTTAGGTGCCTCCACAAATATCATGGTAGTAAGTATTTGTGAGAAGCTTGGTTTAACTTTAATTAATTTTAATATAGTAGTGAATTAATTAGATAAATATAGAGTTAAAGTAATTGGTGAATTATTAAACGTGCATATGAGACTTGCTTTACAGCCAAGGGTAAAATAATTCATAGATATTCAAGTTTTGGAAATTCTACATGCTTATGGTATATTGATTAGAAGGGATTGGAATAAATATTTGAATGGTTGCATGTCAACTAACTAGTCTCACATGTGGCTACCATGGAGGGGATATCCTAATCAAATTCAAATTGAAAGGCAACCAAAGATGAATCACATGATCACTTAGTACAATGCAGCTAATGAAAAGGTCAATATGATTATTTATAATTTAGGGGTTTAGACTCTTAACACTCCTTAGCTATGTAACTCTAAATATTCTCACACTATGCCCAGACTTTGGAAATTATATGTTGATGGTGCTAGATGAAGATCTAGCTCTAGAATAGGAACTGTTTTAATCAATCCCATTGGGAAAGAATATAATGATTCTTTCAAACTTCAATTTCCTTACACGAATAATTTGGTAGAGTATGAAGCATTAATTTTAGGATTACAATTTTCTATCAAATATAAGGTTAAATAACTACTAGTATATTGTGATTCTAAAAGAGTAGTTAATCAAGTTAAAATAAAGTATCAATGCAAATTGTCATATATTAAGAAATACAAGTTTAGAGTATGGGACTTGGTTAAGTATTTTGATGCTTTTAACATTGTTTCAATCTCAAGAGAAGAGAACCAGTCTATTGATGAACTAGCTTCAAATACACCTAACCTTATGCAAAACCAAGATTTCCAAAGACTTAACATTGAATTATTCCCATATCCCTCAGTTCCTGATAATGTTAACCATCTACAAGTGTTTAGTGATGATTAACAAATAATTGAGTTCATGAATAACTCTGGATCATTTGAGTCTCATATTATTTATGAGGTCAATGAGAATTCTCTTAATGAAGATAAATTTGATGACAAGATAGTATAATTAAATGACAACAAGATTCCCAATGGCATGATTGCCTTAATAACACTATTTGATCAAGACAAGCTAGCTGAAACTGTTAAAGTTCCCAAAGTGAGTGGGAAGGATTAAAATGTGATTGACCTAGGAACTCAAGGTCAACCTCAACTAACAAAACTTAGTATAGCTTTCAAAAATGAATATTCTAGAAAGGCTAGAGAATTGTTGACTAGATATAAGGATGTTATTACATGGTCCTATGAAGAATTGAAGATCTTTGATCTAAGAGTCATTACCCATTCCATTTCATTAAAATAAGTTTGTAAACCTTTCAAACAAAATCAAAGACCTGCCAATCCTATTTTGGAACCATTGATTTATAAAGAGGTCAAGAAACTATTAGATGAAAAAATAGATTTTTCAATTTGACATTCTACCTAGGTAGATAATTTAGTACTAGATAGAAACAAAATTAGAGAGATTAGATTATGCATAAACTTTAGAAATTTGAATGGATCTTCTAAAAAAGATAATTATCCTCTGTCACCCCTTGACCAAGTGATTCAAAATTTTAGTGGTTCTACCATGATGTATTTTTAGGTTATAATCAAGTTCTTGTTATCAAGGAAGATAGATTGAAGACTGAATTTACAATAAAATAGGGCACTTTTACTTACAATAGGATGCCTTTTGGACTCATCAATGCAGGAGCTACCTTTCATAGAGCTATGGACCATGCCTTCAAGGTCTCATAAGTAAATACATCATTATATATATATATATATATATATATATATATATACATACACACACACACATATATATATACGTATGCATATACATATATATATATACATATACATATATATATATACATATATATATATACACACACATATACATATATATATATATATGTGTGTATATACATATGTAATATATACACACACACACACATATACATATATATATATATGTATATACATATATATATGTGTGTATATATATATATATATATGTATATATATATATGTATATGTGTGTGTGTGTGTGTGTGTGTGTGTGTGTGTGTGTGTGTGTGTCTGTGTCTGTGTGTGTGGATGATCTAACTATGTTTTCCAAAAATAGGGAAGATCATATAATGTATTTACAACAAGTATTTGAATGTTGTAAAAGGTATGGAATTTCCCTTAATCCTAAGAAAATCATTTTTTATGTAATTGAAGGGAAAATTTTAGGATATGTAATAACTAAATATGAGATTTCTATAGATCCAAATATATTTAATGTTATATCCAAAATATAACATCCTAATAGTAGAAATGAATTAAAGTCTTTCTTTATTAAAATCAATTTTGTAAGAAAATTTATTTATAATTTTGTATAAATTTTGAAACCACTTAATGGCATCCTAAATAAGGATGGAAAGGTCATATGGAATTAATAAATGAATAAATACTTTAATGATATTAAATAATTGATAGGATAAGCACCTGTGTTGATATGTCCTGATTTTACAAAAGATTTTTATCTTTTATCTTTTATCTTTTGAATATACTATAACAGTGGTTTTAAATTAAAAAATAGATTAATTTGATCATCTAATTACATTTATGAGCACTAAATTTAAGAATCTTTAGTTAATCTATTCTCCAATCGATAAAAAAGCATTTGCTTTAGTTAAGGTAGTTTAAAAGTTTAGACATTATATTCTTAGGAATAAATTGCATGTAATATTACCAGACCCTACCACTAAACTTATGCTCAATCAATGTGAACTAGGAGAGAGAAGAGTTAAGTGGATGTCTACATTCTAATAAGATGATCTTGAAATGAAAACTACCAAATTGGTGAGATGTTAGGGACTAATTCAAATGATTGCTAATACTAATCCTAAAGTGAATATCATGTAGGATGATCATCACCAATTCCAACCAAATGATTGGTATAATGCAAGTATTCATTTATTGATCAATGTTTGTTGTCCTGAAGGTATGAATAGAGAATAAAGAAGATATTTGAGGATCAAACTAGTTCATTTATTGATTAAATACAAGATAATTTGTAGGAAGAACTATGAGGGTATATACTTGAGATGCATTTCAAAAGATGTATTTAAAATCTTGAGTACATTTCATGAAAAACTTTGGAGTGGAGACCCTTATATAAACACAAAAACATAAAAAATCTTGAGGTTAGGATATTATTGTCCAACAATCTTCAAGGATGCACACAAACATATTAGAGAATGTCACCAATGTCAGATCTTTAATTCCAAAGAACTAAAAAATCTATGCCATTAAAGCCCATTACAATTGAAAAACCTTTTTCTCAATGGGGTTTTGACTTTATGGGGGTTATTAAACCTAATTCTTTAAATGGACAAAATAATGTTATTATTGCTATTGATTATTATATAATATAGATAGAGGTAGTGGTAGTCGTAAGAAAATAATGTAAAACTGAATATGTAATCAAGTACTTAGAAGAGAACATTTTTACTAGATTCAAGACGCTAGTATCATTAGTTTGTGATAATGTATCAGTATTTATAGCTATAAAGATGACTAAGTGTGCCTATGATAACAATATAACTCTTAATTTTTCATCAAACCATTATCCTCAAGGTAATGGAGTTTCAGAGTCTACTAACAAAAATCTAATGAAAGATATTAAAAATTTTATAGCTCAACAACCAAGAACATGGGAATAAATTACTTAAATACGCTCTTTGGGTAGATAGAACTAGAGTGAAACTAGCTCTGAAAGCATCACCATTTCTATTGGTATATGGTCAAGAACTAATATTTTCAATTACTGTCAAGTTTCCAACCTACAAGTTCATGCAATAGTATATGGAAGAATATTAATAATATACTAATTCTACATTACTTGATATCCTATAAATGGAGGATGCAAGAGAAGAATCCTTTGCCAACTTTAGCATACATCAAACCACTATCAAAATATGGTTCGACAAATGTTATAAGATCAACATGTTCAAAAAGGAAGACCTAGTTCTCCTCTAGGACAAAGCATCTGAGCCAAAATAAAAACATGGTAAATTCACTCCTTTGTGGATTGGTACTTATCAAATTTCTAAGACATTGGTAGATAACACCTTTGAGCTCAAAGACTTATGTGGAGTAGAGTTCACTCTACCAACTAATGATCAATATCTCAAGCATTACTTCTCTATTGTTCTACCTCAAGTATTTATGGAGTAACTTGTAAGATTAGTTAGAGTTAGTGTAGGTAGTCTTAGATTAGTTTCATTCTTTTTATTGTTTGTAAATAACATGTGTAAATATTTCTCTTCTTCTTGTGTGTTTATTTTCTTTGATTTGTTCTCTACCTTCAATAATTCTTTTCAAAGACAAGTTTTCAAGCTTCATTATCAATCTAAATGCTAAAAATAATTTCTCAAATCAAGAATGTAGGTATGAATCTTAAACAATGGTTGATCATGGATTTTGGAAATTCTGAGCATAATGTTATGATTTTGAGAAATTGGTGAAGATTGATGTTTAGATTAATTGTTCCTTGGAAATCTTAAACCTTGTTCTAATCTAAGTTTGATTCTATGATTTTAAGAAATTGGTGAAGATTAATGTTTAGATTAATTGATCCTTGGAAATCATAAACCTTGTTCTGATCTAAGTTTGATTCTAATAAGGATTTCATATGCTTGAGTGAAAGTTTGAATTATTAGAGCAAAGTCATGATAACATGTAAAGAATGTTATTTCCTGGGTTGAAGTTTATAACCAAGGATGATTGTCTAAAAATCAAACATTTGACAAAATCTTAAAAACTTGGCTAATTATGTAAAATGCAAACAAATAAGAGACTTATTAAAAATACAAAATATTGATAAGCAAAGGTGATTCTAATAATCTCCACCATGGCTATGGATGCCTAACTAGAAATGGATCAAGGGCTAGAATGGAGCCAAAGGTATCTTTGTTAGGGCTATGGGTGCCTAGCTGATAGCAAAGCAATGCCCAAGCCTTCCCCTTTAAAAAGAATGATTCATCATGAACATATAGATATGCTATAAGTCTATGTTAGTGATTAGGGTCATCAAATCTAGAAGTTATTTTTTGAGTCCCATGGCAATCAGTAAAAGAGTCTAAAGCACACACATAAAATGACTAAATTTTGATATCTGATCCTAATTCTATATTTATAAGACTTATTTTAACTATGAATTGATCTTAATTATGGTACTTGATCAAGTGGAATGATTTGACTGGTTATTATTTTGAACCAAGAGTATCTAAATTCTAACATTTTGTAATGTTCCCCTAGAAGTCTCCATTTATTGAGGTCAACATACCCCCCTTTTTGAAAAATGAGGACCATGGTTTAAATTTTACAAATTGTGCTATAGAATAGGCATTCAACCTGATCATAATCCATTATTTAATATCATTATTGATCTAGTTTACATTCGCATGTTAGCATTAAGATTTATTTTATTTTGCCTAATGTTGCTAACATTTACTTCATGTGTTTCTATGTTGTAGGTTAAATGGACCCTCATTATGATGAAAAAATGTTCATGGTTTAAGCTTTAATGTTAATTTGACATTTTTTATTAGCCTTTGGTCTTTAGTCAATTAAAAAAGTGCATATTTAAATGACAATAAAAACCTTAGTCTAAATTTATTTAGTCTAAGTTCTTATTAAGATAGTTTCATATTTTTGACAGGTCATTTTTAGCCTAAGTCTTAATCAAATTTACTAATTCATTAAACACTTAGTATAAAGTTTATTTAAGTATTTATATATCATGAACACTTATTTGATTTTATTTTTGTAGGAATGAATTAAATGCAGTATTACCAAGTGGTGAAATCTCAAGAGAATGAATCTAAAATTAATGATGAGTGGATAGATCATGAGGTTAACAAGTCAAAATCCCCCCAAATATTATATCATTGGTGAGAATTCAATGGTAAAATCCCAATCTATGTCGAGCTCAAAGTCAAAATGTTAAAATATTCTAAGATTTAATGCAATAGTGACAAGTGTCATAATAGTGGTGAACTACATACAAATCAATAGTTTACATTTAATTGGAAGTATAAATAAAAAATTAATGATCCAAATTTGATCATGCATTTAACAAATCAATGGTGCATATTAAATCACCTAGCTCAAGATCAATGATGCACAATGAGTTAAGGAGTCAAAAAGCCTAGATTGCAAATGATGTTGGCATATTGCATAGGAGTGTTCAAGTAATGGAGACTAAATGCAATGTACATAGAAAGAAATGATATTTCCATGTGGAAAAATCTCATGAACCCAATTCAATTATCAATGATCATGGTGAAATTTAAGTCCAGAAGACTCCCAAGGAGATCAATGATGTGTATTTGATCAAGCTTCAGGAAGCATGAGATGATGATACATATCCAAGCGACAAATGATCACATTTAAAAAATAAAAAAGCTACATGACAAGGTGATTCCATATAAGCATACGTATCATATTGGGATATATTATGGAACTAAGCATGCCAAAGATATAAATATGATATCCAAACTCAATATAAGTCACCAAAGCACATATTTTGAATTTGCTTGCCACCAGTAAAGCTCTATGTAAACCTCCAAGAAGCCCTATAATGGATGAAAAACCATAAATTATCTCTGGATTCATTATTTGGTTCTAAGAGATTTGAATTATCATTTTAAAAGGGAAAACTAAATTAAAATTGTAGCAATGGCAACAAATGGGGCTGATTCAAAGAATGTGGTTGAGCTATATCTATCATCAGATGTAAAATGTCAAATTTTTAAAGACATGAGTTTATTGATACTTCATTTAATATAGGGGATAATAATTGTTGAGTTATATCCAAATAACAAGAGAATATCCTCCCATATAAGAGACTCTATGATGATATTGTGGCCATTCAGATGATTAGACTACATTATGTTACTACTAAACTAGAGGTACTTCATTGTATCGATGTTCATTGTATGTTGATTAATGAACATAGTCTAATTAAAATTACTTATATATCTCCAATTTCATTTGAGTCTTACTATAATCCACTCAAGTCCCAAATTGACCTAACGTCCATTAATTCATGGGATAAAAAGACAACATGGTGGATATCCTAGCTAAATGGCTAGATGTAGGCAATAAAGTTATTATAGATCCTAAAAATAACATCTTAGTGAGTCAATTTAGACTTGGAGTTAGGATGTTCATCACCGTGCTAAACAATTTGTATGGATGTGAACATATAGCACATAAAGAGCCAATATGGGTGGATATGGTATACTTCATCCTTAAAGAAGTGTTAGTTCCTCCATTAGGTGAAATTATTAGTATCTCCATAAGTAGATAGATAAATGGGATCAAGAATAAAAAGATGAATTAATTTTATATGATTTCCTATCTATTATATGCCCTATGTGCAACCACCAAGATCACAAATCAAAGAGAACGGTCTCCTAATGGTACCTAGACTATTTCTTAGTAGTATTCCAAATTGCACATCTATAAGTAGATAGATCATATCCACTTTATTTGTGACTATGTTTACCCTCCATTGAGAAAATTTATATATGGTATTCCTATTATTAGAATAAGCTCTTTAATAAATAATTTCATTAAAGAAATAGGAGACATATGAATTTGTCATGATTGCATATTTATAAGGATTAAAGAAACTCAAACTACACCTCTTAAACTACCATTCATGTACCTAATAAATTAGAAAAATAAGAGGTGGTATATCAATTATCCAATGGGATAAACAAATATTTTAAGACCAAGGGACTTATGCATAATTTTCCTATGATAATTGGCAAGACTATTTTAATATAGTGGGATCATATTGAGGCTGATTCAAAGCATAGATTGTCTTTCAACTTAGAAATTTTTGACCATAGACAATGGGACACTTATGGAGGATTAAAATATAATTATAGGATCAAATGTATCTTGAATGTGCCTTATGAACATGATCCTAGTGTATTTGACTTTATAACACCAAGGCAACTTCCTGGTTTGAAGTTTCTAAAAGTTGAAAGAACAAAATATAAAGCCTAAATCTAGACTGAATAGAGATAAAAAGATGGAGGACATGTGGCAATTAGGTCCTAAGAGATATCATTTGATATACATTGATAATTATAGACTTTCATTAGTATATACACAATTATAACATAGGCTTGAAGAGAAAAGGCTAGGTAAAATTGCTTCTAGTTCATTAGCTTCTTAATCTTCCAGAATAATACATAAAGGGTTGCTTCAATAGGAGGTTCATATGATATCTATAGATCCTCATGATTTTTTTAAAGATGATATATATGACATATGATATAAATTTAGATGTAGAATAAAGAAGTGTTGAATAAATTAAAAAGGAAAAAGAAAAAGAAAAGTCTTTAGACTAAGTAGTTATTGACACTCCTAAGAGGAAAACTGACACTTCCATTATCTCAAAAGCTAAGAAACCTAAGTGGCCATTACACCACCTTTGGAGAATGTTAATTTATTTAGTGAAGAGAACATCACATATGGACCACATATTCCTGAATGGTTCATTTATGAACCAAGGTTAGAGAAACTGCCTACTACATATCATCCATGGGCTCTTGTAAAAGATACTAACATCCCTATGCAATAAAGATTGAAGCCTTAGATAATTTATTTGTAAGAGGAAGAGAAAAATCGATTGGATACTCAAATTCAATAAGTTGAAATATAAAAATGAGTTCCAAGTAAGCATATGGGTCAATATTTAGTTGGGGTCAGATATGATCTAGATACTAATGGTTTGTAAAGAATGACTGAGATAACTAGATCCAAACTAGATGTGATGAGCATGCGACACTCCATGGCTATGAAACATGTCAATTAATGGAAAAATTTAGAGAATATGGTAAAATAATTGATCAAGATATTGATAGAAGGCTAGATTATTGAGTTTAAAATGGCCAGCCTAGCACATTTGAACATGGCCATGATTATCTTGTTGCAGAAGATAAGAAATATGAATAAATTTTCCAAAGGCATGGAGGGAATTTTAAATAACTTCAAGTAGTTAGAGAACAAAATGGTACAAGTATTAGGGAGATTGATCAAATATCCGACCATACCCAGTCCTATGGACCTGATAACTGATGAGGAGTTTCAACACGAGGCTACTTAATTAATCCAAGAGGTGAAGAATAAAATCTATGGCACTACAAGGCTAGTTAATAAATGTATCTTTGACATGATACTATCAACAAAGGAGAAGATAGGCAAATCTATAAGTATTAAAGAATCCTTACACAGAGTTGATAAAAACTTTAAAGAGTTGGTAAGGTAAGCAGAGGAATTTTTCATGGAGCCAATTATCAAGCTTAGATTAATTGGTGAGAAATATTAAAAATCCATGAATATTTTACAACAAAGGCTAAAATATATAGTAGCAAGGGTGTCTCAAAGTCAATTGAATTGACTTAGAATATTCTCTTATATAGAAACTATGTAAACCATTTTGAAAGAATATTCTATTTTCTAAATGCATGTACAATTTATAACCATTGATTTTTGAATGTTGTAAAATGAAAACTATAATTAACACTTGTATAATAATAATTTGATATTGGTTAACTGACATACCTCATAGGTTGCCTATAAAAGGAAGTATTGTCATTGTAAAAGGAGAGGATGTTTTTAGAACAAAACTTTTATGTAAATTTTGGAGCAAGTAATGTAAGCAAGGGAATTCTACAAATACTGTCTCATATTTTTTTCTATGATTATTATCATGGTTGCTTCCTCAAGTATCTAGTTTGATTTTCATATATGAATTGCTTTTATGAATTCTAGATGTTCATATGTTAATGTAAAGTTATCAATTTGAGATTATTCCAGGTTGATTGAAAGGTTTTAGATTATTTTTGTTTTCCTTCATTTTCTTGAAGATGTGCTAATGCAATTTGTGGAAGTATATCTTTAAATTGAATTTGATTTCTTATTTTCATTATTTCAAATATCCTCAGACATTTACCTAGTATATGATAGGATATTTACTTTTGGTAATTTCACTTCATATGTTGGTTTAATGCATGTCTTTGATTAAATTTAAGCTTTGTCATGATGTCTAGACTCATAAAAAAAACATCCCTATTTTTTGCCTTGCCCTACCTATTTTGTTTTTCTTTTGATAAAACTATATAGTTTATCTTTTCATTTTAAATATTTATGATAGATTGGGTTTTAGAATTTATATTTTGATCACCATTCATTATACTTAGTTAATATTACTTTCATCTTCATAGATAAGATCTAAGACCATGGTCACTCCAAACAACCACTTACATATTCATTTTGTGAAACAGTTATATAGCTTGGTCATTACTCCACCACATATATCAAGAATATCAAAACCAGTAACTCATACAATAGATTCTTTTAATCTATAAATGAGAAGTGTTTTAAACACAATATAGACTCTGTGATACACTTTCATGCATCAATAGGCAAGAAATTGGTGCTATAAGGACGGCCTTAAGCTCAATATTTGTGAATTTGAAGAATCTTAGCTAATTTTAGTGAACTTTTTTCAAATATCAGCTGATCTTTTGTATAATTATGTTTTTATTAGCTTAATTATGTAAATATCACATATATTTATGGTTTTAGACCAGTCTTTAGGCTTTTTTATCTAAAAATAGCTATTCTTTTAAGATTTATGATAAATTGTTGCAAAGGTATCTTAAGTTTTGTGAATCTGATGTGTTTGAGGTTAGTGATAGTAATTTCATTCAAATATTAATCAATATTTGAAAATTTAGGTTTATTTGAACTTAGAAGTGTAAAGATCACTTTTATTCACAAGTTTGGAGATATCTTTAAGCTAATATAGTTAAATGTAGTTATTCTTTGAAATAATTGTATGAATTTGTGTAAAATTTGCTTAATGTGTAAATCTAATCATGATTATTTATAAAGATAAGGTTTCTATGTTGTATTTTAAACAAGATTCAGTGTTTACAAGTTGGAAATACAAAGGATAAGGATGAGGTCTAGATCTGAGACAAGGTTACCTCTTTTTTCTTCGAAAATTCATAGGAAACCAAGAGTAGATAAAGGTAAGTGTAGGGTTTCTAAATCTCAACTTACTTCACCTATTCGTGTTGTGCCTATATTCAATCATCATCAAGGTATGTCTTGGTTAGATATAACTTCTATCATTATGCTTGGTCAAGTAAATTCCCTACCAAGAAACCTTGAGAAATATTTACCTTATGTTAGTCCTACAGGTGTTCTTACTTTTGAATAACATATCAATTCCTTTAAGGCTACCTTGAGATTATTAAATATTTTTCATGAATATGTTGCTTGTAGATTTTTTCCATTTACATTTAGATATACAACATATGATTAGTTTCTTAATATTAAAAATTACACTACCAGCTAGAATGATTTTAACATTTATTTCATTGATCAGTTTGGAAAGGTCATCAACCCTTGTGTCTTTTATCAACAATTCACTAGGCAAAGAGAGATTCAAATGAAAGCATTATAGATTTTAATGCTATATTTAAAAACATGTTTAGTATAACTATATCTCTTTATAGGCCTGATGAAGCTTTAGGTTTAGAGATTTACAAGGATGCTTTATATTTAATGAGTTTTGTATTTCTAAAAAGATTTGTTGGAATCATAAATACATTAGCCTAAGCCTATGCTAAAGATGTGAAAATTAGTGATCAAATACAACCCCAAGGTCAATTATCACATGCTATTCCTAACATCAATTCTAATTTTCATGCATTGAGTTTCATCCCAAATGCTAATCAAAACATCCTTGCTTTGAATCAAACCCCATTTTTAAACCAATTACCTTTGAGTCATGCTCATCCTAGTCAAAACATAAGATTTTGAAATAACACTACAAGTAGATCTCATCCGCAAGATTAAAGAGATATGGTGCCAACTTTTAGTAGTAGTCAAGTCCACAATTCAGAGGCACCTAAGAATGAAAATGACTCCATATTAAAAATTATTCAAAAACTAAGTACTAGTTTTCTTCAGTTACAAACATAAGGAGGTAACACTGGGGAAATATCCAACAAAAATTATTCTTATCAAATGTTTAACATACCTATAAATAGGTTTCATAATAATAATAATAATAATAATAATAATAATAATAATAATAATAATGAGTCATTTACCAATAAAAACATGATTGAAATGAACATTTATGATGTAGCTTTAGTTGATTATTATAGAGTTAATAATAGTTTAAAGCATGGTGAATTAGATTGTATAGAATTTTGTAATGTTTTTGAAAATTTTCAAGATAAATTAGATACATTTAAATTTGTTCCTAATAAATATAATGTTGTAGGTACATCTGGTTCTTCAAAGTCATCTAAATCTTCTTACACAACTCTTATGGTGGAGACATTTGATTTTTCATTCCAAGATGATAATGAACCCAAAGATACTCTAGAGGAGATTCATGTTTTTAAAAAATATATGAAGATTACTTGTTCATTGAGGAATAAAGAACAAAATCAACCATTGACTAGTTCAGCTCCACCAAACAACATTGATACTCCTCGTGATCCTCAAGCAAATAATAACCCAGAACCTTCAAAGGGAAGTAACTCTAAAAAAATGTTCATTTATCTAGTTCTCCTACTTTGAGTGGATACAATATAGTAGAGGATATGAAAAATATTAATACTAATATCAATTTACATGAACTGACTCACAAAATGTTGTAAATGCCAATACAGTGATGTATAAGAATAAAGAAGAGGTTACATCTTTCTTACTAATAATTAGAATTTTTCTTAAAAAATTACATAATTATTTGTTATATTTAGGTTCCTCTACAAATATCATGCCATCAAGTATTTTTAAGAAGATTATTTTAACTCTAGAATTAGATAAATCTAGAGTTAACGTAATTGGTGAATTCTTAAATGTGCATATACATCATTCTTCAGAGCCAAAGTTGCAACAATTCAAATATATTCAAGTTGTGGACATTCCATATTATTATGAGATGTTTCTTAGTAGGGATTGGACCAAATCTTTGAATGGACACATGTCAATTGACTTCTCTCACATGTAGCTACCATGGAGGGGATTTCCTAATCAAATTTGAATTGAAAGGGAACAAAATATGAATCACATGATCACTGATTACAATGTAGCTAATGAAAAGGTTAGTATGGTTAATTCTAATTTAGATGTTTACACAATCCTCAATTATTTAACTCTAAAGACTCTCATGTTATGCTTGGACATTGGAAATTATATGTTGATGGTGTTAGATGCAAATATGGATCTAGAGTAGGAATTGTATTAATCAATCCCATTTGGAAAGAGTATAATGCTTCTTAAAAAATTTAGTTTGCTTGCATCAATCATTTGGCATAGTATGTAACATTAATTTTATTATTATAATTTTCTATCAAACATAAGGTCAAAGAACTACTAGTATATGGTGATTCTAAACTAGTAGTCAATAAATTTAGAAGCAAGTATCAATACAAATTATCATATCTTAAGAAGTAAAAGTTTAAAGTGTGGGACTTGATTGAGTATTTTGATGCTTTAAAAATTGTTTCAATCCCTCGAGAAGAGAACTAGTCTATTATTAAACTAGATTTAGCTACAACTAACCTTATGCCAAACCAAGATTACCAAAACTTAAAATTAAATTAGTCCCGTGTCCCTCAATTCATAACAATGTTAAGAATCTACAAGTTTTTAGTGATGATCAACAAATAATTGAGTTCATGACTAACTCAGGAGTATTTGAGTCCAATATTATATATGAGGTAAATGAAAATTCTCTTGATGAAGATAAATTTTATGATAAGATAATGCAATTGAATGAAAACAAGATTCTTAAAGGTATGATTACCTTAGAAAGACTATTTTATCAAGACAATCTGTCTTAAACTATTAAAGTTTCCAAAGTGAGTGGGAAGGATTATAATGTGACTGACCTTGGAACTCAAGTTCAACCTCATCTAGCAAACCATGGTATAGCTTACACAAATTAAGAGTCTAAAAATGCTAGAGAATTGTTGAATAAATACAATGATGTCATTGTATTGTCCTATGAAGACTTGAAGATATTTGATCCTAGATTCAATACCCATACAATTACATTAAATTAAGCTCATAAACCTTTTAACCAAAATCAAAGCCCTGACAATCTTATTTTGGATCCATTGATTTATAAAGAGGTCAAGAAGCTATTAGATGAATTTTTTTTTTTTTTTTTGAATTAGACATTATATCTAGGTAGCTAATTTAGTACTAGTTAGAAATAAAATGGAGAGATTAGATTATGCATAAAATTTAAAAATTTGAAAGGATATTTTGAAAAGGATAATTACCCTCAACCATACCTTGACCAAGTGATTCAAATTATTAGTGGTTCTAACATGATGTCTTTTCTAGATGGTTTTTTAGGTTATAATCAAGTATTGGTTAACAAGGAAGATAGAATGAAGACTACATTAACAATGAAATTGGGTGATTTTTCTTACAAGAGGATGCCTTTTAGATTCATCAATGCAGGATCTACCTTTCAAAGAGATATGGACCTTGCCTTTTAAGGTCTCATAGGCAAATGCATCATTATATATATGGATGATCTAACTATGTTTTCTAAAAATAGGAAATTTCATATAATGCATTTACAACAAGTATTTGAATGTTGTATAATGTATGGATTTTTATAGATTCAAAAAAAGTTAATGCTATATCCAAAATATAAGCCCCTAATAGTAGAAAAGAATTAAAGTCTTTCTTTGGGAAAATTAATTTTGTAAGAAAATTCATTTTTGGTTTTGCACGTATTGTGAAACCACTTAATGACATGCTAAACAAGGGTACAAGGGTCATATGGAATGAATAAAAAAATAAATCCATCAATGATATTAAATAAGTAATAGGACAAGCACTTGTGCTGATAAGTCTTCATTATATAAGAGAATTTAAATTTTATTCTTTTACTTCTAAACATATTATAACATTTGTTTTAACTCAGAAAATAGATAAATATGATCGTTAAATTACATTTATGATCATAAACATTAATAATTATAAGTTAAACTATTCTCCAATTGATAAATAATCATTTGTTTTAGTTAAGGTAGTTAAAAAGTTTAGACACTATATTCATAGGAATAAAGTGCATGCAATATTGCCAGACCCTGTCACTAAACTTATGTTTATTCAATGTGAATTGGGAAAGAGAAGAAGTGGATGTCTATAATCCAAGAGTATAACCTTTGATTGAAAACTAATATATATTTTAAATGTTAGGGACCAATTTAAATGATTGTTAATACTAATCCTAAATTAAATATCATGTAAGTTTATCAACAACAATTCCAACCAAATGATTGGTATAATGAAATTAGTCATTTATTGATCAATGTTTCTTCTCCTATAGGTATGATCAGAGAATAAAGAAGATTTTTGAGGCTCAAAGTATCTCATTTCTTGATCAGATATGGGATACTCTATAGGAGTAACTATGAATATATATACTTGAGATGTGTTTCAAAAGAAGAAGTAGTTGAAATCTTGAGTAATTTTCATGAAAAGCTTGGGAATGAACACCCTTTTGGAAAGAAAAAACTTATAAGATACTAAGGGTAGGATATTATTGGCCAAAAATATTTAAGGATGCACATAAGCATGTTAGAAAATATCATCAATGTCAGATCTTCAATGTCAAGGAACCAAAAGAAGCTATGCCATTGAATCTAGTTATAATTGATAAACCTTTTGCTTAAAGGGGTTTGGACTTTGTCAGGGTTATTAACCCTAATTTTTTATATTCACATAAATATTTTATTACTTCTACTAATTATTGTACAAGTTGGATAGAGGTAGTGGCAAAAAAATAGTGTAGAACTAAAGTTGTAATCAAGTTCTTGAAAGAGAACATTTGTACTAGATTTGGGACACTAGTATCATTAGAATGTGACAATGGATCAACATTTATATTTATAGAGATGACTAAGTGGGCCTATGATAACAATATAACTCTTATGTTTTCACCAAACCATTATCCTTAAGGTAATGGAGTTTCAGAGTCTAGTAACAAAAAATTGATGAAAGATATTAAAAGGTCTATATCTCAACAATTGAGACCATGGCATAAATTAATTATAAATTCTCTTTGGTAAAAAATAACTAGATTAAAACCATCTTTCAATGTATTACCATTTCTATTGATATATGGTCAAGAACCAATATTTCTAATTACTCTCAAGTTACCAGTCTACAAGTTCATGAAGGAATGTATGCAATAAAATCAAGAATATGCTAATTATAGCTTGCTTGATATCATAAAAATGAATATTTCAAGATAATAAGCATTTTCAATTTTAGTAGACATTATACCACAAGTAAAAGATGGTTTGACAAACATTCCAAGATCAAGGTGTTTATGTAGAGAGACTTATTTATCCTATGGGACAAAGAATCTAGGCCAAAAGAAAAACATGGCAAATTCACTCCTTTGTGGATTGGTACTTATAAAATTATTGAGATATTTGGAGATATCACCTTTAATCTCAAAGACTTATAGGGAGTAGATTTCACTCTTCCAAACAATGGCAAATATATCAAGCATTACTTCTCTATTGTTCTACCTCAAGTATTTATGGAGTAACTTGTAATATAGTTAGTGTAGGTAGGCATAGATTAGTTTCATTCTTGTTCCTTGTTTGTAAATAACATTTGTAAATATTTATTTGCTTCTTTTCTTTTTGTTTTCTCTACTTTGTTCTCTGCTTTCAATAAGTCTTTTCAAATACAAGTTTTCAATCTCCCTGATCCATCTAAATTGTAAAAAAAGAATTTCTCAAATAAATAATGTAGGTATGAATCTTAAAAATTGGTTGATCATGGATTTTGGAAATTTTGAGCTTAGTTTTATGATTTTTATAAATTGCTAAAGATTGATGTCTAGATTAATTACTCTTTGGAAATCTTAAACCTTGTTCTAATTTGAGTTTGGTTCTAATAAGGATTGCATATGTCTAAGTGATAATTTGAATTATTAGAGAAAAATCATGTTATCACTTAAAGAATTTTATTGCCTACGATGAATATAACCACAGATGATTATTTAAAAATCAAACATTTGACAAAATCCAAAAATCCTAGCTAACTCTAGTTCTAAACCTTTGTTAGATAGCTAAGTATAGCTAAAATTTGCAAAAAAAACAAGAGCCTTATTAAAAATGCAAAATATTTCTAAGTAAAGGTGATTCTGGTAATCTCCACTAGGGCTATGGATGCCTAGTTGGCAATAGAACAAGGCCTAGAGTGGAGCCAAAGGTATCTCTATCAGAGCTATGGATGTTTGGTTGGTAACAAAGAAATTCTCAAGCCTTCCCTTTTATAAATCATGATTAATCATGAATATATAAATATGTTGTAAGTTTATGGTAATGATTAATGCCATGAAATCTATAATTTATCTTTTGAATCCCATGGCAATCAATAAAATATTCAAAATCACACACATAACATGATTGAATTTTAATATTTGATTTTAATTCTATATTTGTAAGACTTGTCTTAATAATGAATTGATATTAATAATGGTACTTGATCAAGTGAAATGATTTGTATAGTTATTATTTTGAACCAAGAGTATCTAAATTCTAACATTTTGTAATGTTTCCCCCAAAAATAACCATTTGTTTAGGTTAACATAACCCCATTTTTGAAAAATGAGGATCTTGGTTTAAATTTTGCAAGTTGTGTTATAGAATAAGCATTCAACCTGATTAGAATACATCATTTAATATCATTATTGATCTAGTTTACATTGTCATTTTAGCATTAAGATTTATTTTATTTCACCTAATGTTAGTAACATTTGCTTCATGTATTTCTATGTTACAGGTTCAATGGATCCTCATTAAGATGGAAAAATGTTCATGGTTTAAGATTTAATGTTAATTTAACCCTTTTGATTAGACTTTAGTATTTAGTTGATTAATTAAATCCACATTTAAATGACATTAAAAACATTAGTCTAACTTTATTTAGCCTAAGTTATTCTTAAGATAGGTTCATATTTTTGATAGGTCATTTTATCCTAAGTCTTAATCAGATTTATTAATTCATTAAAACCTTAATATAAAGTTTACTCTAAGTCTTTATACATCATAAACAATTACTTATTTGATTTTATTGTTTGCAAGAATTAATTAAACATGGTATTGCCAAGTGGTAAAATATTGAGAGGATGGATCTAAAATCAATGACGAGCGAGCAATTCCCTAAAGTTATCAAATCAAAATTCCCCCAAAACATAGATCAATGGTGAGAATTCAATAGTATAAATTCCAATAGATGGTGAGCTTGAAGTCAAAATGTCAAAATATTTTTAGATTGAATGTAATAGTGATAAGTGTCATAATCATGGTGAACTGCATACAAATCAATGGACTATCTTTAATAAAAAAGTATAAATAATAAATCAATGATTTACATTTGATCATGCATTTAACACATCATGCTATACCCTTAACCTTTGGCATGTCTTGGGATATGTGTATCTGACTTGTGGTTTACATACCTCTTTTATATTCTTGTTATATTTTTTATGTTCTTAGTTAGGTCAGCCTATAGAGTAACCATGGATAAGTAGACTATATATAGGAGGTAGTGGTTAGTCTTTGATCATCATGTCAATTATTCTACTATTAGTGCATTATTGTGGAGGTTATCCCCTTGAAGTGGCTTTTCTATATTATCCATTATTCTTCTCTTCTGTCAATTATTATTGTGTGATCTCTCATATTTTATATTATGTGTGATATAAAATCATTTTCTGTGAACATATAAGTAATTTCATTACAAGTGATATCAGAGATTTGATTTGGGCAAGTTTCATGCAATGTTATTTTTTTGGATTTGGTGAGGTATGAATTTTGTGAGGGGAAGGAGTGAAAAAAACTAACTTGAAATCTAGGAAGAAGTAATTTTTTTCTATCAACACAATATTGTTCAAAATGATTTTTTGAAAAAAAAAGTCTAGAAATTTATATTTTGCCTTGAAAAATTGAAATCATTGGATTCATCTCAACAAGATGATTGCAATGGTATATTCCACCAATACACTTTTTTGTGCTAAATTGTTTTAACCTATTACATAAAGGTAGTTGTTAGATTCATCTTGACAAGGAAATATCAATGGTACCATCCCCTAGTACACTTTTTAAGGTAAAAACCACTCTTAGCGTTTGCATATGTCTAGTCTTACATAGGGATCAAAAGGGGGGGAAAGAAACTCCTAAGACTCCTATCGATGACATGGAATTTGGAACTTTAGATCCATTGATTTCTCAACTTTAGGTTGACACAAAAGGCTTGGTGCGGCATCATGAATTTGTTATAGTTCAAAATAATGTTTCAAGGATGCATAGAGAGATTAATGGGGTTCATAATCAATTGAATCAGATCACTACTTCATTGGCTACTCTTTCATCTTAGTTACAATCAAACAACCCTCCACTTCATCATTCAAGTCCCCCTCTTAACACTAACAAATTCAATTCTAATCTCAAATCAATGTTTCCCAAAGTGGACATGCATAAGTTTTATGGTAAGGATCCTCTCACTTGGATTACCCAGCTCGAGAATTTATTTGATTTGCATTAAACTCCTAGTTCTCAAAAGTTGATCATGACATCTCTATATCTAGAACCTAAGCAGTTCAATTGGTATCATTGGTTATGTGCTCAAAAAAAAAGAAAGGTGCTTTTATTGCATGGTCTATTTTCACTAATGAGTTATTAGCTCCTTATAAGAATAATTTATTTGAGAACTACTTCAAATAGTTAGCCAAACTATGAAAAATGGGAACTATGAAGGATTATATTCATTAGTTTTAGAATCTATCTTTACAAGTGGAAGACATCACTGAGAAGAATTTGACTGATCTATTTTTATGTGGTCTCAAAGATAACATCTAATTGGAGGTTCAAATGTTTAACCCAATATTTATATCATAAGCTATCCCATGAGCACACATGGTAGAGGAAAAAGAGATAATCAAATGGAAAACCTTTACTACTGGTTGTGATCACACCTTTTCAGCACCATCATATTCTCAACCCACCAGACTAACACCTTGACAAATTGAGGTGAAGTGATTCAAAGATTTGTGTTATGGTTGTGACAACAAATGGAGCAAAGACCATCTTTGTGCTGAAAATAAGTTATTTTATATCAAATGTACCAAGGAGGTTGATGCTAATGAGGAGGCAATTGGTGAGGAGGAAGAAGGTCCTAAGGAGGAATCCGAAGACTCAGCCTACTATTTCCTATCATGCCCTTTTAGGCACTAGTACTCCCCAAACTCTTAAGGTGGTAAGTTTCCTAAAATATATAACAATAAAATTTTGATTGATTTTGGGAGCACACACAAATTCATCAACAATAAGTTGGTCACTCGCTTAAACTATTTCATCTATCCCACTCTAGAATTTTAGGTCATGATTGGAAATGGTGGAACTATCATCTATTTAGGAAAATTCCATAGTATTAAGCTATCCATGAGAGACTACTTATTGGATTCTCATATATTTTCTATTCCCATGGGGGTAACTGACATTGTTTAAGAAGTGCAGTGGCTCACCACTTTGGGCACTATTGAGATGAATTTCTAATAATTATTCATGTATTTTAATTTTGAGGGAAAGACATTAAGATAAGAAGATTAAGGACTAAATCTCCATAGCTTATTAGCTCCCATCAAATGATAAATATTCTTTGAAAGGGTGCTAAGGATTTATAGCTCACTTGTTTTCCATGGAAGTTCATCCAACTCAGCCATCTACACTTCTTGATCTACAACAAGTGATTGATACTCATTTAGTTGTTTTTGGTGACATGACAAAAAAAATTCAACCTAGCCACACACATGATCATTCTATCAAACTTGTTCTTGGTAGTATACCATCAAACATCAGGCCATACAAGTATCGCTATGCTTAGAAAAGTGAAATTAGAAAGATGGTAGAGGAAATGTATGATGCATGAATCATTCACCATAGCCAAAGTGAATATTCTTCACCAGTGTTCATGGTGTGAAAGAAAGATGATATTTGGAGGATGTGCCTTCATTATAGGGAACTCAACAAATACACTATCAAAGATAAGTTTCCTATTCATGTCATTGATGATTTGCTAGATGAATTAAATGGTGCTCTTTATTTTACCAAGTTAGATATACATTACAGGTATCATCAAATCTGGATCCATGATGAAGACATACCCAAAACTAATTTCAAGACTCATGAGGGCCATTATGAGTTTTTGGTTATGCTTTTTGGTCTAACAAATTCACCATCTACCTTTCAAAATTTGATGAATATTATTTTTAGTCCATTTTTTGAGTAAATTTGTTCTAGTAATTTTTGATGGCATCCTCATTTACAGTAAAAATTATGAATACCATTTACACCATATGAAATACATACTCTTGATTTTGAAACAACATCAATTGTATGCCAGACCTTCCAAATATACTTTTGAAGCTTGTGAGGTTGAGTATTTGGGTCATCTGGTTTCACATACAGGAGTGAAAATTGAACCTAAAAAAATCCAAGCAATAGTGGACTAGTCGATTCTTAAGACACTCAAGCAACTAAAGGGATTTTTGGGGATAACTAGTTATTATCACAGGTTTGTCAAAAATTATGGTAGCATTGCATCCCCACTCACATATGTTAAAAAAAGACTCCTTTCAGTGGATTGATATACCTACCAAGGTATGTTTAACAATTTAAAATAATGATGTGCACCACTCTAGTGTTAGCTACTCCTAATTTTTCCAAGACTTTTGTGGTTGAATGTGATGCATCTGGGTATGGTATGGGTGTTGTACTCATGCAAGAAGGTAGACCACTTGAATTTTACAGTTGTCAACTGAAGGGTAAAAATTTGCACAAGAACATTTATGAGAAGGAAATGATGGATATTTTACATGTAGTTAAATAATGGAGGCCTTATTTTATGAGTCATCACATTCAGGTAAAGACTGATCATGACAATCTAAAATAATTTTTGGAACAAAGGTTATCATCTAAAGAACAATATAAATGGGTAATTAATATGCTAGGCTATGATTTTAAAATAGTTTACAAGAAAGGAAAGGATAATGTATTGATATATGCACTATTTAGGAGGGATGAATTAGTTGAGACCTTGTTATATGCTATGACCATTCTATAGGTAGATTGGCTAGAGGAAGCACGATAAAAATGGGACAAAGATAGTGTTATGCATGATTTGATTCAAAATATTTAGCAAGGTTTGGGTGGATTTGAAAAATTCACATGGAAGGGTGATGCATTATGGTATAAATATAGATTATACCTATGTAAGAATTCTCTTCTTAATCAAAAAATCCTTTAGGAACTTCATGCAACTCCAATTGGGGGTCATTAAGTATTTTTTCAAACCTATCATAGAATCAAGAAAGATTTTTTTTATGAAGGACTCAAGGAGGATGTATGATCTATCAACAAAATAAAGGAGAAACCATCAAAACACTAGGTCTTTTGTAGCCTTTATCTATCTTGAGCCAACATTGGGAAGTGGTGTCTATGGATTTCATTACATGGTTACTGAGATTTGATGGTCAAAATGTTACCATGGTTGTGGTATATCATCTCAGTAAGTATGCTAATTTTTTTTCTTTATCATAGACATGTATTTCTATTATAGTAGCTTCTACTTTTTTCAATATAGTTTATAAATTGCATGGTACCCTTAAGATCATTATTAAGGATCGAGATCCCATCTTCACTAGTAATTTTTGGACTAAGTTGGTTTCATGTTTGGGTACCCAATTGGTTCATAGCATATTATCAGCCTCAATCTGATGGATAAACTAAGGTAGTCTAAAAATGTTTGGAAGGATATCTCTATTATTTTGTTTATGGTAAATAGGATAAATGGGTTTATTGGTTTCCACTTGTTGAATGGTGGTATAATACTTCTATTCATAGTTATTCTAAAATGTCTCCTTTTATGGCACTATATGGATGCCACTCACCATCCATCAATTCAACCTCAAATTTCCATCTTAAGGTTTGTATAGTTGAAGAACATATTCACTATCAAAAGTAGGTCCTTACCAGTTTACGTGAAAATTTAGCCATGGCCCATAATTGAATGAAACAACAAGTAGATCAACATAGGAGTGAGAGGTACTTTAACACTGGTTATTGGGTTTTTGTTTTCTTAAAATCCATATAAGCAGATATCCTTGAAGTGATAGGAAAAGGATAACAAGTTTTCCCCTATGTATTATGGGCCTTATCAGATCTTGTAAAAAATTGGTAATGTGGCCTACAAGTTAAAGTTTCCTTCCTCCACTCTCATACATATAGTATTTCATGTATCATGCCTAAATAAAGTCATTGGACACAAAGTGGCTACCCAAATTGAGTTACCATCATTGGATGAGGAAGGAAAAGTTTTTATTGATCCTAAGGTGATCCTGTAATGTGCACTAAACAATTATGGTCTTGAGGGATTAAGGATTACCTGATCAAATAGAATAATCTACCCTATGAAGATATTACTGGGGAGGATGAATATTTTGTGGAACAACATCTAGAGTTGACTCAATGCTAAGGAAAACATTATTTTGAAGGGGAGGGGCATGGTATGACTTTAACCTTTGGCATGTCTTGGGATGTGTGTGGCTAACTTATGGGTTACATACCTCTTTTATATTCTTCTTACATTTCTCTATGTTCTTAGTTAGGTCAGCCTTTGTAATAACCATGACTAAGTAGACTATATATAGGAGGTAGTGGTTAGTCTTTGATAATCATGTTAAGTATTTTGATCTTAGTGCATTATTGTGGAGGCTTCCCCATAGAAATGGATTTTCTATATTATCCAATATTTTTCTCTGCTATCAATTATTATTGTGTGATATCTCATATTTGCTTATTCTGTGAGATATAAAATCATTCTATGTAAACATCTAAGTAATCTCATTACACATCAATATTAAATGTATAATCACCTCGATCAAGATCAATAATGCATAGTGAGTCAAATATTCAATTATCCTAGATTGTACATGATGCCACCACATGGTGTAAGAGCATTTAAGTGATTGAGACTATCTGTAAGGTACACATAAATCACATGATGTTGCCAAGTGGTATAATCTCATGAACCAAATTCAAAGATAAATAGTTGAAGTGAAATTCAAGGCCATAATATTCTGGAGGAGAATCAATGGCATGCATTTAATCAATCTTTAAGAGGCATGAGATTGTGACATGTGTCCAAACAATAGACAATCACATTTAAAACACATAAGCTATATGACAAAGTGATGCCACATAATCATACATAATGTATTAGGAGATATTTTGGACTCAATCATGTGAAAGGTATAAATACAAGATCCAAACTTGATCTAACTCACCAAAACACATATTTCAAACTTACTTTCTACCATTAAAGCCTTGTGTAATCCTCCAAAAAGCCCCTAAATATAAAAAAAAATCCCTAAATTGTCTCTGGATTCATTATGTTGAGTCGAGAGAGTTGAATTATCATTTAAAAAGGGACAATTCAATTAAAATTATATCAATTCAACATATGGAGCTGATTCAAATAAATTAGTTGAGTTATATCTATCATCAGACGTAGAAGGTCAAATTTTTAAAGACATAGATTTTGTAGATGCTTCCTTAAACACAAGGGATAATAATTGCTCAAAGTTATTCTAGACTATTGAGAACTAGGGATTTATAACCAAAGAATAATAAAATATCATCCTAATGTAGAGACTCTATGATGATATTGGGGCTATTCAGATGATTATACTACATTATGTTATTGCTAAACTAAAGGTAATTCATTATATCAATGTTCTTGGTCCAATTTTTAAACAAGCTAAAATAGAAAATGGTATGTTGATTAATTAACATAGTCTAAGGAAAATTTATTACATATCCCCAATTTCCTTTGAGTCTTAATATAAGCTATCTAAGCCCTAGATTGACCTAACCTCCATTAATTTATGGGCTAAAAAGCACAACATGATGGATATCCTAGATAAATGGTTAGAGGTAGGCAATAAAGTTATTTTAGATACTACAAATAACACCCAAATGAGTCAATTTAGACTTGGATTTAGGATTGTCATGACCATGATAAACAAGTTGTATGGATGTGCACATACAACACATGTAGAGCCAATGTGAGTCCTTGTGGTATACTTCATCATTGAAGAAGTGTTAGTTCCTCCATTAGGTGAAATTATTATTATCTCCCTAAGTAGACAGATATATAAGATCAAGAATAAGAAGAGAACTAAATTTTATATGATTTCTTATCTATTTATATGTCTTGTGTGCAACCATCAAGATCTCAAATCGAAGAGAATGGTCTCCTAATGGCACCTAGACTATTTCCTAGCACTATTCCAAATTGCACATCTATAAGTATAGAGATCATATCCAGTTTATTTATGACTATGTTCACCCCACATTTATCCAAACTATATATGGTATTAATATGATGAAAATAAGCTATTTAATCAATAATTCCATTAAATTAATATGAGACATATGGTTGTATCCTGATTGCACAGTTATAAGGATTGAAGGAACTCAAAGTGCCCCTCTTAAACTACTAGTTCATATACCTAATAAATTATTAGAAAAAGAGGTATCATATCAATTATTCAATGGGATATATGGATTTGTTAATACCAAGAAAAAGGGACTTTCACATAGCTTTCCTATGATAATTGGCAAGACTTTTTTTAGATGGTGGGATCATATTAAAGCTCCTTCAAATCATAGACTATCTTTCAACCTATAAAATGATGACCATAGACAATGGGACCCTTATGGAATGGTAAATCAACATCTGAGGATAAAACATATATTTAATGTGCCTTATGAACATGAGCCCAATTCATTTGAATTTATATACACCAAAGCATCTTCCTACTTTAAAATTGCTAGAAAGTTGAATAAACACAATATAAAGCCTGAATCTAGATTAAATACAGATAAAAGGATGGAGTACATGTAGAAATTAGGTCCTATGAAATATCATTTGATATATGTTCATTCTTACATAATTCCATCACTAGATACACAATTAGAACATAGGCCTAAAGAGAAAGGCTAGGTGAAATAGCTTGTAGTTCATCGGCTCTTGAATCTTACAAAACAATAGAGCAAGGGTTGCTTCAAAAGGAGGTTCATATGATAGTTATAGATCCTCATGAGTCTATTGAAGATGCACTAATGATTCTATATATGACATATGATACATATTTGGATGAAAAATAAACATGTGTTGAATAAATTAAAAAGGATAAAGAAAAAAGAAAATATTTAGACTTAGTAGCTATTGACACTCTTAAGAGGAAAAATGATACTACCATTGTCTCAAAAGCTAATAAACCTAAAGTGGCCATTACACCACCTTTGGAGAATGCCAATTTTTTTAGTGAGGATAATTTCATTTATGGACCACCTATTCTTGAATGATTCATTTATGAATAAAGGTTATAGAAAATCCTTACTATATATCATCCATGGGCTCTTGTAAAAGCTATTAGCATCCCTATGCAACAAAGATTGAAGCCTTGGATCATTTATTTAAAATACGAAGAGGTAAACAGATTGGATAATCCAAGTTAATGATTTGAAATACAAATATGAGTTCTAAGTAAGCATATGGCTCATTCTTAAGTCTTGTTAGATATGATCCAAATACCACTAGTTTTTAAAGAGTGACTAAGATAACACTCATGGAAGGCAGTGAAGAGGTTGTGCATCAAAAGATTGAAACTTTGAATCAATTTACTCAAAATAAATTATAGATACTAGGGGATAATAATATTTTTTAATAAATTTTCCTAGACTTACCATAATCTCAGGAAAAAAGGTTGTAAGCTGCCATAAAAGGCCTCAAGTAAGAAAAGAAGAATCTAGAGGAAAAATCTATTCTATCAGTTCTAGGGAACATTGTTAATAGATTTGAATAAGTTATTTATGAAACATTTGGCTCTTTTAAGATAACAATAACCAGACTATATGTGGTGAGCAAGAAGCAATCCATGGCTATGAAACATATCAAGTAATGGTAAACTTCAAACAATAAGGTAAAAGAATTAATCAGGTTATTGATAGAAGGCCAGATTCTTGAGTTTAAAATGGTCAACCTAACACATTTGAACATGGCCATGATTATCTTGTTTGAGAATATAAGGTATGTGAATAAATGGTCCAAAGGCATGGAGATACTTTTAAATTATTTCAAGTAGTTAGAGAATAAAATGGTGCAACTACTAGGGAACCTAATTAAAGATCCAACCATACTCAGTCCTAAGGTTTTGATAAGTGATGAGGAGTTTCAAAACAAGGATACTAAAATAATCCAATAGGTTAATTAAAATATCTAGGTCACTATAGGGGTTGATAATAAAAACATCTTGGACATGATGCTATCAACAGGGGAGAAGATAGGTAATAATCGAAGCATTAAAGAAGCCTTACACAGAGTTGATAAAGACTTCAAAGAGTTGGCAGGGTAAGAAGAGGAATTGTTCATGGATATAATTATCAACCTCATATTAATTGGTGATAAATATGAAAAATCCATGAATCTTTTTTAAAAAAAGGAAAAATGTTACAGTAGTAGGGGTGTCTTAAAGTCAACTTAATTGAATTACAATACTCACTTGCATAGAAACTATGTAAACCATTTCAAAAGAATATTCTATTTTGTAAAAGCATGTGCAAATTTTAATTCACATGGATTATAGGTTAGTAAAATTGACAACTATCATTTATTCTAGAATGTTATAGAAGGTTGACTATCCTTGACACTTGTATCATTCTCATTTGATAGTGGTGAATGGACATAACTCATAGGTTGCCTATAAAGATGGTATTGTCATTGTAAAAGGAGAGGAAATTTTTAGAGCAAAACCTTTGTGTAAATTTTTGAGAAAGTAATGCAATGATTTTATTGTATTTATTTGTGTGATTTTTATCATAGATGCTTCCTTGATTATATGGTTTGATGTTAAAATTTGAATTGCTTTCATGAATTCTAGATGTGCATATGTTAATGCAGATTATCAATTTAAGCTTATTCTAGGTTGATTAAAGGTTATAGATTCATTTAATTTTCCTTGATTTTATTGAAGATGTGCTAATGCAATTTTTTTATGGAAGTAAATCTTTAAAGTGAATTTGATTTCTTATTTTCATTATTTCAAATATCCTTAGACATTTACCTAATAAATGATAGGATTTTTGATTTTAGTAGTTTCACTTCATATGTTGGTTTAGTGCATGTATTTGATGAAATTTAAGATTTGTCATTATGTATGGACTCAGAACAAAAACATCCTTATTTTCTTCCCTACCCTACCTATTTTCTCTTTCTTTTGATCAAACCACTATAGTTTATATTTTCATTATAAATTTTCATGCTAGATTAGGTTTTAGACTTTAGGTTTTGATATTCATTCGCTATACTTAGTTCATATTAATTTCATCTTCACAGATAGTATCTAAAACCATAGTTACTCACAACAACCACTTACATATTCATTTTATGAGACAATTATATAGCTTGGCCTCTACTCCATCAAAGTTATCAAAAATATCAAAACGAATAAATCATGCAATAGATTATTTGAATATAGAATTGATAAGTGTTTTAAACATGATATAAACCCTGTGATACACTTTCATGCATTAAAAAGTATGAAATTGGTGCTATAAGGAGGGACTTAAGTTAAAGTAATGTGAATTTGAAGTATCTTAGCTGATTTTAGTGAATTTTATTCAAAGATCAATGGATATTTTGCATAATTATGTTTTTCTTAGCTTAATTATGCAAAGATCACTAATATTCATGGTTTTAGACTAGTGTTTATACTCATTTATCTAAATATATCCATTATTTGAAGATTTATGATAGATTGTAGTAAAGGTAGATTAAGATTTTTGAATATGATGTGTTTGAGGTTAGCAATTTTTTTCAAAGGTTAGTCAATGCTTTGTAAATTTAGGTCTATTTGAACTTAGAAGTGTAAAAATCACCTATATTCATAAGTTTGGAGGCATATTTAAGCTAATATAGTTAAAGATAATTGTTCTTTGAAAGAATTGTATAAATTTGTGAAAAAGTTTCATAACGTATAAATCTAATCATTGTTCTTTGCAAAGATAAGGTGTATATGTTATATTTTGAATAGGATTAAGAGTTTGCAAGCTGGAATACCAAAGATAAGGAGTAGGTCAATATTTGAGACAAGGTTATGTCTTATTTCTTTAGAAATTCATAGGAAATCAAGAGTAGATAAAGGTAAGTGCAGGGTTTCTCAATCTCAACCTACTTAAATTGTTTGTGTTGCTCCTATATTCAATCCTCATCAAGGTATGGCCTAGTTAGCTAGATCTTATATCAATGTGCATGGTTAGGTACATGACTTACTAAGAAACCTTGAGAAATATTTACCTTCTTTCAGTCGTACAGTTGTTACTATTGAAGAACATATCAAGTCCTTTAAGACTACCTTGAGATTATTAAAGTTTTTCATAAATATGTTACTTTTAGATTGTTTCCTTTTACATTCAAAGATGTAAATATGATTGGTTTCTTATTATTAATAAAAATTAATTACTAGTTAGAATGATTTCAATAGTTATTTCATTGATCAGTTTAGAAAGGTCATCCTCCCTTATGTCCTTTATCAATAATGCACTACGATAAAGAGAGATTCAAATGAAACCATTGGAGATTTCAATGTTAGATTTATATATATATATCATAACTATAACTCCCTATAAGCCTGATGAATCTTTAGCTTTAGAGATTTAAAAGGATGCCTTAGATCCAATGTATTTTTTATTTCTAAAAAGCTCTATTGGAGTCATAAATACATTAGCATTAGCCTATGCTAAATATGTGAAAATGAGTGATTAAATACAACCCCAAGGTCAATTAGCATCTATTATTACTAACATCAATCCTAATTTTCTTGCATTGAATTTCATCCCAAATGCTAATCAAAACATGTCTACTTTGAATCAAACCCTAGTTTTAAACTAATTACCTTTGAGTCATGCTCATCCAGGTCAAAACCTAAGATTCCTAAATAACACTACAAGTATATCTCATTCAAAATCTCAAAGAGATATGATACTAATAATTAGTAGTATCACTCAATTCCATAATTCAGAGGCATCTAAGAATGAAAATGAATCCATATTTAAAATGGTTTAAAAATTAAGTACTAATTTTCTTCAGTTACAAAGATAAGTAGGTAACATTGGGGAAAGCTCCAATAGAAATTATTCTCATCATAGGTTTAATATATCTAAAAATAGGTTTCATAATGATAGAAATAACAATAATAATGAATCATCTTCTAATAAAAACATGCTGAAATGAACATTTATGATGCAACTTTAGCTTATTATTATAGAGTTCATAATATTTCAAAGCACGGTGAATCAAATTGTATAGAATTTTGTAATGATTGTGAATATTTTTAAGATGAATTAGATACATTAAAATTTGTGCCTAACAAATATAATGTTGTAGGTACATCTGGTTCTTCAAAGTCATCTAAATATTTTGACACAACTCTTATGGTAGACACATTTAATTTTCCATTCCAAAATGAGAATGACCCTAAAGATAATCCAGAGGAGATTCATGATTTTAAATAGTATCTGAATAATACTTATCCATTGATGAATAGAGAACAAAAGTGACCATTGACTATTTCAACTCCACCAAAAAACATTGATACTCCTTATCTTAAAGTAGATAACAACCCAGAGCCTCCAAAGGGAAGTAACTCTAGAAATAATGTTGATTCATCTATTTCTTCTACTAGGAGTGGATACAATATAATAAATGATATGAAAAAGATTAAATTTAATATCAATTTTCATGAATTGACTCAAATTACTGAATAAAGAGATTTGGTGTTAGAATCTTTGAGCAAAAAACCTAGTAAATCACAAAAGGCTGCAAATGCTAATGTAGTGATGTATAATAACAAAGTAGAGGTTACACCTTTCTTACTAATAATTAGATTTTTTGGTTAAAAAATACATAATTATTTGTTAGATTTAGGTGCCTCTACAAATATCATGCCAACAGGTATTTTTGAGAAGCTTGATTTAACTCCAATTAAGTCTAATAGAGTAGTGAATCAATTAGAAAAATATAGAGTTAAAATAATTGGTGAATTATTAAATGTGTATATGTAACTTAATTCAAATCCAAGGGTGAAATAATTCATAGATATTCACATTATGGACATTCTAGTTGCTTATGGGATATTTCTTAGCAGGGATTGGACCAAATCTTTGAATGGATACATGTCAATTGAATGCTATCACATGTGGCTACTATGGAGCGGAGTTCCTAATCAAATTCAAATTGAAAGTGAACCTATTTTATTATTTTTGAGAAACTAGGGTTTAGTTCATAAATAATAAAGGGTTTGGATTAAGGGGGAAAATCTAATCAAATATAGTAAAATGTAGATTTATATAAATTTGATCCAATCAATTACATAGGGAAAAAAAGTAGCTTATCTAGAAAAAAAGGCTAAAATAAATGATTTACAGGCTTAAAATTATTGTGTAGGACTAGGATAGTGTCATTAATCTAGATCTATATTTCATTTGGTGAAAGGATAAGAGTGCCAAAAATATGACACCTTAGTGTTTGGTGTTGTTGTCCACTCCTGCCACTATTGTCCAAACTAGTCACAAAGACCTAAATTTTCTACGTTCTTTGTGTTATTCCTATGTGAGCCTATCTCTAAAATGTTGGGTGTTGAACGCCAACATAATTTACTATAGATATATTTTAATATTCAAACCCTAGGTCTATCTACACACATGAAACAACAAATACATCAAAAAAAAGGTGGGGAAACTAGGTTAGGGAAGTATGATTGCATGATCTAGAACCTTTATTGTTCTGATCACTACCTACATTAACCCTCAATCTAGGGTTTTAGATCAAATGTAGTTCTCCTTTAGGGAATGTGCATAATCAATGTGCACAATAGATGTAATAATTAATTTTTTCATAGGCCCTTGATCAAGCATGTAAATCCATGTGTGATGCAAAATGTTGAGTTATAATATTGATTGATTTTTAATTATTTAATGTGCCAAAGTAGTAAGCGATAGATATAAAATGCCTTGTGAAGTATTTTATATAAGAAACTCTTTATTTTGAATTTGGGAGCTTTATTCACACTAGCGAACATCAAAAATAAAAATAAAACTTAAGGGAGGGGTTAAGAAGGTTTTAGGACCCATTAAGCAAGAAAACATGACAATTAGACAATAGTGTTGAGTAGGACATAAGCGTCGAGTGTTGTAGTCCTAAAGAAATCTATTATTAGAGACTCAAAATAATAGGTTGGAACTAACACAAGTTAAGTTTAGGGGTCTCTAGGGGTATTGGTTAGTTGATTGAGATGATAAAGAGGTGATAAAAGCAAGAAACAAGACCAAGACAAGAAAAACAAAGACATGGCTAGTATGAACAAGGCTCATATTCTCCAGTTAGAGTTTCTTATAAAAAATACTATGAAAAGACATGATATATGTGGTTGCTTAACCAATTTAAGGTATATACATTTATCCCCATTTTATTCTAGTGATGTAATGAAATGAAATACTAGAGTAAAATAAAGAAGAAAAAATGTACCTAAATTTACTTGTATGGATACGAACGTGTTGTAACGATCCAACTCACTTCTTGGCTAGGTAGGTGGATGGAGAGCTGAATAATGCCTAGAGAAAGAATGAATCCCTGAAGTGAATGCCCCTTCTTCTGAATTTGAATGTAGAATGCATGTATCATGGATAAGGAGGAAAATTCTTTCCCTTATGTTGAATTTGACTAAAAATGAGGAATGCTCAGAGGCCCAAAACTAATGTTTATCCTCTGTCTTAGATAAAATCATGTAATCTAGAATGTGTGTATAAAATACATATGTTATGAAGAACAAATTCTATCATACCCTCACTCTAAATATTTAAACTATAATATAGAAATGCTTGGAGGTTTAAAACCAATATCTAACCTCTATCCCACAAAAGCTCATGTAATTTAGATCTGGGTAATATAATGGACCAACCACTGTAGACAACCATGTGGTCTAAATTGGTGACAACCTAGGTATAACTCATTATAATATGAAACTTTGGTTAATGTGTAAGAAGAGAATGGCATATCATGCCATTCTATATGTATAATCCTAGATGATGAATAACATGAACATCTATGCCATGCCCCTAAATATGGTATGCGAGTGATGTGTCTATACAATATGGTAGTCTATATAACCATGTGTGATATGACATATATTTCCATTCCTCATGTGCAAAATTGGAGACCCAAAACACTATGTTATGCACTATGTCTATACTTTACTATCTAATTTTTTAACTATGTCATGTTGTATGAAGCTGTATGTGTGAGACATGTAGTATTTACATGTCACCAAATTTGGTATGTGAGTCTCTATCTATATCAAAATTTCTTTGAATCCATATAATATAAACCACTATATTTGAATATTCTATGTACATGTAAACTAAAATCACTATAGATCCATATGATCTGAACCATTGTATCTAAAAAGTTTCTGTATCTATAAATTAAATGTATATCCCTCTGAATATCTTGAGAAATGCTAAGTGATCCATATAATATGAATCACTATATATCTCAATTAATCTAAGCTAAATTTGATAATCTAAATGTTTGATTTTTAAGAACAATGGTGTATCCACCTTTCAGAGTGGATGGGTATGTTGGGTAAGTGTATAAATAGGAATAGTAGGAATGATACCCCTTTTGGGTAAAGGGATGAAATTTGTGATAGAGGAGGTCGAGCCAAAAGTGATGACTAGTGGCATAATAATAGAAATAAGGATGGTATGTTGTGAATGGATTGAGATGTTATTTGATTGATTAGATCTAGTTGTTAAAAGTTGAACACATTTGGATTGGTGAGGACCAAGGTGTGTTCTTAGATATAAGATAAATATATAAATGTTTGTGCCATAGTAGGAAGATGAGGTAGCAAGAGAGAAAATTTGAAGTGACATCGAAGGTATCATTGTCATGATTTTTTGGAATAAAATGATTTCAAAAATAGAGTTACAGGGTTTGAGTTTTGGGCAAAATGGTATTTTGTTTTGATTGAAAAAGTTGGCTGATATAAGAAATTGGATTGATTATTGATTCATTTGTGTATTGACTAGGTTGATAATTTGAGCTCTGGAGTGAGAAATATGTGAGGATATGAGTACCTACCATAACCCATTTTGAGTAGTTGGTGGCCAAAGTTTAGGTTGGTGGTGATGTTACCTTGGTAAGCAACTCAAACACCTAATTCTTATCAAATTTTGACCTATTTTGGTGTTTTTGAGATATTTAAAGTAGCCTAGAAAAAGTTTTTCTAGTTACAGCACTCTTATCTTATATCCATCACTCTTGTCCAAGTTTTAACACTCTTGTCCAAGTTGTAGTAGTCCTATCTAGTGTTATTGTCTTGTATCTAGGATTGTTATCTTAGAAGCATATTTTTTTATGATGTTGATTTGTTATTCACTATTGTTCTATCTTATCTCTTACTTTGGAATTGTTGACAATAGATCTATTATTTATAGGGTTTTATAGGGTGAGGTATGGATGAGAGTGTTCCATTAGGTTAGGTGATGGAGACATTGGGGTTATTACCATTGTCTATTGATAAGAGGGATGTCCTAGATAGGGTGAGGTTGGGTTACGTGTGTGACTTAGGCATAGTGTAGTGGGATCAATATTTGATGACTACCTTATGTGAGATGTGGAATATAGATACATGTCCTTTTGGATCCCTATAGGGGAGATGATTGTGACTTTGGAGGATGTGTATCCCATATTGCATTTACTAGTTGTGGATGATATGTGACATTATAGGATGACATGAGTGTTGATTCTATTGATCATTCATCCTTGTATTTTATTGGTGTGACTTTGGGGATACATCAAAGAGGTAGTGACAGTGATGTGTTACTGTTAGTTATTGTGTAGTCTAGTGTTCCATGCTTGTGGAAGTGGTTAGCTATTTTATTGGCATCTTTTATTTCTATGGATGGGAATGGAGTATCTATTGCATATAAGATGTATAGGATTATACGCAGTGTGGAGGTATATGGCATTATATTCTCATAGGGTAGTACTATGTTTGCCCACCTATATAAGGATCTTTACATGTTTTCATAAGAGTCATTTAGTAGTGGGATGAGTGCAGTGACCTTATTGAATTATTGGGATTATGAGAACATAGTACTCATGTGACTGATTAGATTACTAAGGGAAACATGGGTACCTCCATAGGCATTTAGAGAGTGTTGGATGAATACATTAGCTATTCAATATCCTGGAGTGGACCATTATTTGCATGTACTAAACATACTAGTGGATGGTGACATCATATGGAGACTTTACAAAGGATTTACTAGGTGGGAAAAGGATGGAGTATAGTTAAGATACATGAGGGTAAACTATTGGATACATAACCATTGGTGTAGAGTGTATCAACACTTTTAATATGAGAACATACTAAATAGTTTGGGTTACGACAAGATGTGCCCTTGGTAGCATGGGTTTGGGTGAGGAGTGCACAAGCATCTATGAGGGCAAGCGCTCACGCGAGACCTACTAAGGTTGAGCTTGCACCATTACCATTGGATGCAAGGGTTGAAACCATAGAGACTTTGGTTGTGGATGATGCTAGATGTATAGATGTATATACTATGTGGTCAGCTAATCATTAGTGGGCTCCATTGTACCCTATTGATGGAGGGGATGCTCTAGAGTATGAGAATCCTAGGCTAATATAGATGATGAGAGGTAAGCAATGATTTCATTTAAATTATTTATGAATTTATTCTTTTTAGTTTGATTTTAAATTATATAGCTAACATAGTGTCATATTTTTTTATGTAGGTTAAGTAGGAGATGCTTAGGGTGGAGCACATGTTGGGGTAGGAAGTGGAGATGATGAGTACTAAGAGATATTAATCAAGTTAATGCTCTAAGAGCTCACATGGCATGTACCTAATGATGTGGTGGAGGAGGGATTGATAAAGAGAGTGATGGTCACATATAACATTCATGCCCATCTATCTAACAAGGTTACTATACAGATAACTACATATGTTCAGGTAGTATGAGAGAGATAAGTTGAGGGCTAAGCTGGATAGGCATAGAATGGCCCCACCATATTTTGGATGTATGAGTAAAAAGATCATGGATGAGTATATAACTCTTTAGAGGTGATATGAACACTTGCACGAGGAACATGGTTAGCTAAAAGATCATGGATGGTTATTTGGAAATATAAATTTTAATTATTAGTAAAAGGGGATGTAAGATATCACTTTGTGCATATCAGCCTCATAGGTATTGTATAACTATCTAAACCCTGATGGCCTAATGAACAAGTGGTCATACTACTCATGATGTAGAGGAACATACTTTGTATTTGATGTTGTCTGTAGTGCACTAATTATAGCTATAAATAGAGACTCTACAAGATGCAACCTCAATGGGTGTGAAACTAAAACTATTTGCTATAAAGGAGGATCTTATATCCATAATCGTAGTGGATTGCTACATCAAATAACCCCCTTTGGCCTTTATTATGATGTATATGACTAAGTAATAGACCAATATAGAACTATAACTTATGATGGAGGATCATTTAATCTCAATCATGTTAGATTATTTTGTTAAATAGGTCCTTCAAAACATAACCATAATGAATATCTATCTAAATTGGTAATTTGTAATGTGGGTTCATCTAATTTTAACCATAGTGGGTTGTTAGGTGAGATAGGACCCTTAAAACTCTACTACAGTGCCTACAACTATGTTGGATATGTATATGGAACTACACTATGTACTCTTTAGAATACACTAGTATATGTAGGCTACTCACATTATACTAGTATCCAAACCCTTTAAGTAGGTGGGATAGGAGATCTCCTATGCGATGTTGTCCTAGAATTTATATTACTATCATGATGAGTAATCGATGATTCCTGTGAAGGAATGTCCTAGGATGACTCAGTAATGGAGGAATAAGGTTTAATAATCCATGATGGAGGAGATCTCAGTGACCCCAGTGTGAATATTATGATGCCATTATCAATACATCTATTAATGTAATCCCTAAGTCCAAAACAATCATTATCTCTTTGTCTAGGGATATGATGATAATTAAAAAAGGATTGATGTGGTTGTCACTGTAAGAGATGTGCATCTCATCGATGAGTATAAGGCAATGTGATTAACCTTTTATCTAGTTGTGTTGATAATATGACATATGGAATATCCTAATCTAAATCAAACTATAGTGATGCCTTGCTGTTATTCTTTGTAGTGCATATTATAGGTGGTGCTCTACAAATTGGCTCTCTATTCTTAACTACTTGCTTTTTTGGTTGTGGTCTCGTATCTTGTTTAGGACATGGTGGGTTTTATGTGCCAAGAGTTGTAAATGGAAGTATTGCTATGAAATTTAGAGTAATTTGATCAACTGAATCTACCTCAATCAATCCCAATTTCTTCTCAAAGGGTAAAACTATATAACATAAGTGCTTAAAATAAGACTCTATATAATATAAATATGCTCTAAGAGAGGTTGGTGAAGCTCTTTGATAAATATATGTTGAATCTCTAGATATATTGATTTATAGATCAATCATACCATGTGAGTTTTGAATGATAAGATATAATCTCTAATTGGCTCTAAATAATTCTAATGTAATGTGGCAAGTTTCTCTTATGTACCATGATGGCCAATTTTTTCTATTTAATATATGAGAAATGCCTCCTCTAGTTCATCATATGTATCCAAGGAACCAATAGGGAGGATATGAAATAACCAATTTTGGGCATTACCCACTAATGTCTACTAGAATAACTTAAGTAGAATCAAAGGACTTGCATGAGATGGCAAAGACTTTCACAAGGCCTAAAGGTGTACGAATGGATTTATAGTTCCATCAAATTGAGGAAACAATGGTATCTAGAAATTCTTAGGGAATGAAGCTTTGACAAATGTATTCATAAGATGGTTACCATGTAAGTCATTGGCATCTATCCAAGAGTTATAAGCATTATTTTCCAAAGTAAGGAGGTGACCTTTGTGTTGTTATTCACCAACTGCATGTATTAAATAAATAATCTCCTAGGATGGTATATTAGTATCTTAAATTGGTTCATTTAAACATTCAATTTGATTATTTATTTTATCCATGGGAATGTTGCATTTATAAATTATATCATAGAGAGGAGGTGGGCTCATATGAAACTTTGGAGGAATTATAACTTGGACCTTAGTAGAACGATGTGGGCTACAAATCTCTTTGGGTGAAGAGTGAGAAACATGTGCTACTATAGTAGGGATGGGTTGAGAGATTCATTGGTAATTTTTTTATTTAGTGAATCAAATTATAATTCAATAAAATATGTGATTTTATCATTCACATGTGCATCATTTGAAATAGTATCATGAATAGAAGTGGAAGCAACATTTGTAATTTATTAGGTTTGAGAGGATTGAGAGAAGAGTTAGAAACATGAGATGCATTTTCTTCTTCACAATATGCATAATAGTCATCATTATTCCATGCATTATCACAATCAAAGTTTTGTTCATATTCACTCTCATTTTCATATTCATTTGCATGTTCACTATCATACTCATTATCACTTCCATTATCACTAAGGAGAGAGGTAAGAGAAGATGTTAATTCTTTTCTAATATGTAATAAATTGTCATGTGAAATTGGAACATTATGTGGATCTATGTTGTCTTGGAATGGAGTGTATACATTATTTTCATTTGCAATATGAGAAGTAAGAGAAAGAGATTTATTATTTAGACATTATTTTGACAAAGTAAAGTTAATATCATGAGATGGATCATTTCAACTATGCATTGTAATTTTGATTTGATTAAATTTATATTGTTGTAATTTGAACATAGAAGTAGAAAAATAGAGAGAGAGAGAGAGAGAGATTAGGTTTAAATGCAAGAAAATTATCACCAATGAGAGCTTCACTTGGAAGTGCATGACTAATTTTTACATTTGATGCATTGTGCATAGGAGAATGAGGTGAAAAGTACCTTTCCCATTTATCAAAATTATTATCTTTAGAAGAGGGAAGAAAAGAGATAGGTTTGAGAGAAGAAGGTGCATCTACTTTTTATTCACTATCACTTTCATGTGCATAATCATATTCCTCATTACAACAATAGTAGTTATCTTTATTTTAAATGAAATCATTTTCCATACTTTTGGCTAATGTGCAATTTTGAAAATTTGTCCATTCATTGTCATAATTATGAGAAAAAATTAGAAAATTATCTATAGGATGAGAAGGAAGAAGTGCCTTAGTGGCCATTTTATTGATTTCACCAAAAAGAATATGGAAAATTACTATTAAGAAAATAAATGCAAAAATAACTATTAAAACAGATATTTTGAAATTATTATTGACACTCTAAATAACTTGTAAGAAATCTAATTTTTTTTCTAAAAATTACAAGGGAGGAAGGCTTGGGGTTTGAGGACCTAGTTTTGAAATCTAGGTTTTTAGAATTTTTGACAATTATTACAATAATTTATATTCTAAAATAAAATTAAATGAAATAAATGCACAAAAATTTATACAAAAATAAAAATTTTGAAATTGAATTTTTGCACAAAATATGAAGGAAAAACCCTAGGGGTGCCTAGTGTTTGAGATTTGTTTGAAGTAAGTTGTGTTCACCAAATGTTTGATTATCTCTAGGAAACAATGGTTTAGTTAATAAAAAATAAAGGGTCTAGAATAAGGGGAAAATCTAATCAAATATAGTAAAATGCATATTTATATCAATTTGATCCAGTCAATTATATAGGGAAAAGAAGTAACTTAACTAGAAAAATAGACTGAAATAGATGATTTAAAGGTTGAAAACTACTATTTAGGATTGGGATAGTGAATATGGATCTCAATTTCATTTGGTGAAAGGATAGGAGCACCAAAAATAGGACACTTTGGTATCTGACGTTGTTGTCCACTCTTGTCCAAACTAGTCATAGATATCTACATTTTATGGGGTTTTTTGTGATGTTTCTATATAAGCCTACCTATGAAATCTTAGGTGATGAATGTTTAAATAATTTACTATAGATCCATTTTAAACTCAAAACCCTAGGTCTATCTAGACACATGAAACAAAAAATACATTAAAATCAAAATGAGGAAAAATTAGGTTAGGAGAAGTATGATCACATGATCTAGAACCCATACTATCCTAATTACTTATTACATTAACCCTCAAGCTATGGTCTCAAGTCAAATGTAGCTCTCCCTTAGGGAACATGCATAATCAATGAGCATGATAGATGCAAGAATAAACTTTTGTCTAGGCCCTTCATTAATCAAGCATGCAAATCTATGTGTGATGTAAAATGCTGAGCTATATTATTAATTGATTTTTAACTATTTACTATGCCAAAGTAGTAAGAGCTAGATATGAAATACCATGTGAATTCGTTCATATAGGGGACTCTTTATTTTGAATTTTAGAGCTTTATTCACATTAGTTGACATCAAAAATATAAATAAAACTTAAGGGAGAGGTTAAGAAGGGTTTAAGACCCATTAAGAAAGAAAACATGACCGTTGGATAATAACATCAAGTAGGATAGGAGCATTGGGCACTGTAGTCATACAGAATTCTATTGTCCAATACTTATAAAAAGAGGCTAGGATTGACAAAGGTTGAGTCTAAAGGTTTCTAGGGGTATATGTTAGTTGATTGAGATGATGGAGAGGTGATAAAATCAAGAAACAAGACCAAGTTAAGAAAAAAAAGACATGGCTAGTACAAATAAATCTTGTGTTCTCTAGTCAGAGTCTCTTGTGAAAAGGAATATGAAAATACATGATATGTGTGGTTGCTTGAACAATTTAGGGTGTATATAGAACCAAAGATGAAGCACATGATCACTGAGTATAATTCATTTAATGAAAACGTCAATATGGTTTATTCTAATTTAGGGATTTACATTCTTGACACTCCTCAGGTATGTAACTTTATAAACTCTCATACTATGCTTGAACTTTTGAAATTATATGTTGATGGTTCTAGATGCAATTCTAGATCTGGAGTAGGAATTGTTTTAATCAATCCTATTGGGAAAGAGTATAATTCTTCTTAAAAACTTTAGTATCCTTACACCAATAATTTGGTAGAATATGAAGCATTAATTTTAGGATTATAATTGTTAGTGCGATGCTTTTTCCCACTAGGCTTTGCCTACATGGTTGTATGGCCATTTTATGTTATTTAATCTTCTTTAGGTTAGTTATAAATGGTCCATAGGATAATTATATTTATTTTTTATTAGTTAATTAATAAAATTAGAGGCTTCCTCATGTTTATCTAATTTTCCCAATATGTACCCCACTTTTCCTTTTTGGAAGGTGAATGAAGAATTGACTCATTCACATTTTACAATAGACAAGGTAATGCATATTTTCCTCTCTTATAATTTTGGAGGTCTCACACTACCTCACAATATTCAATATTGATTTCATGAAATCTATTCAAATATCCTGGCACACTCTTTCATGGTATCAAAGCTATCCTGACAGTCTCATTCATCAGACTCCCTAGTAAGATACTCCATGCATTCACCTTGCTAGTTTTTCTTCTATCTTGGCTGTCATTTTTTACCTTGGAGGCATTTTCTTAATCTACCTTAGAACTTTTGTCAAAATGACTTATATTAAAAATATATTTGTATATATTTTCTAGGTTTTTCGAGATCTAAAATGGGTTGTTCTTAGTTTTTTGAGAAACTTCACAGATTTTTTAGAAAATCAACTTCTTCCATTTGGTCATATGGTTATACAAATGGAGTAATTAGGCCTAAAAACCCCATTTTACTCACTATAAGCCAAATTAGGTTTTTAGTGAGCTATTACTTTAATCCATAGAACAATTTGGGTTTTCAGTGAGCCATTACTTGCCTCAAGACCAAAGTAGATTTTCAACACTACTCAACTTATAAGTAATTGGGCTTCTCAACCCTAACAACTTCCTTGCAAGACACATTCATGTTTTCCAAAGGTAACTACTTATTACTCATTTAATTTTTAAGTAATGCAGTTTTAAGAGTCTGAATTAGTGCACGTCTAAGAACTTGATTTACACTGAGTAAGACCCATTTCAATTTATGGAGGTCAATTACTTATTGCTCATTACTTGCTTTATAAGTAATAAGTAAAGTTGTTTGAAGAACCTAAAATACAATAAGGATAAGTAATATTGTTTCTTATGGTCAACTAATTATAAATTTTTATAAGTAAAGTAGTTACAAGAAATTAAAGTAGTGCATTTGGAAGAACCGAAAGTCAAGCAACTGAAAGAACCTGAATTACACTAGGAGACCAATTTGGGTTCTCAAAGAGCTTCTACTTTTATAATAAATGTAGCTACATGAACCCAAAGTCAAGAAATTGCACAAACCCACGTGACGTTCAAGGAGACATCAATTTTGTGAAAGGTAATGAAGAAATAGAGTAAAGTTGTTTCTATTTTTGGATGAAAAAACACAAGTATGGAAAAAATATTTCCATTTTTGGAAAGGGTCCAAAAATATGTGGGAGTAAGAATCAGTATGTGTTATAACTTTCAATCTGTAGCTCCTTCTTTGGGTGTTATTTTATTTTAAAGTGCATATTTTCTTGAGCTCTATGCATTGATGATATTAATTTAGGACTTTTTTAACATCTATTTTTCACATGGTATAATAGCTTAAAGCATTCCTCAAACCTTTATACCTTTCCTCTTAGATGCATTATCAGTAGTGCCTGATGTTTCTCTCATACTTTATCACACTGATTGCTCATAGATGCATTTTTGGATATGCCCCAATGTCCAAAATTGAGCGTGTGTGCATTATAACTTTAGGGGATATTTTTGATAGTTTAGGGGGCACTTGTACTATGTGATTTCTATTCTTTGATTTAATTTAAATTATTCAATTTATCTCATTCTAATCTACACTAATGGATATAAACATCGAACCACTCACACCATTTAACTATCTAGAATGGAAGTCTAAAATATAAATCACTTTGAGAGGAAAAGGACTCTATTGAATTACTATGGGTGAGGAAAGTGATCCATCTACATATGCAAAAAAGGTTAAGTGGTATAATATATGTGATGAGGCCTATGGGTTTTTATGCCTATAAAAGTCTCTCGACCTCCTATTTCATGTTGAATCTATAAAAACTCTAAATGAAGTCTAGACAATCCTAGATAAGCTTTATGGAGTGCAAGACATCATGAAGGGTCATGAGATGGACAATGAGCTCATCACATTGAACCTAAGTGACTATGACACCTTACAAGACTTATTTATAAATTTCAAATCACTGAGATTGTATTTGAAGTAATGTGGCATTGAGAAAATAGATGATCAATTGATTCTATTTATGCTTATAAAATTGGGTCATGACTATTCAGTTTTTGTCTTTACATTTCATGCTACCAAACATGTACTTGGATCTAATTGTAAAATGCTATAATTGATGAGTTTGTTTCCAATATGACTCAAGAGCAAGATAAGTTAGTTCAAATGGGTGTACTGAAGTCTTTAAAATCACAGGCCTTGATTTTCAATTAGGACAAGAAGAAACCTTCAAGTAGTGGAAAACAAGAGAAGAAATAGTTTAAACCAGATCATGAGCATAATAAGAATAAAAAAATATATGCCAATCCTAAGGCATCATCAAATGATTCATCCTTAAGTGGAAACCTAAGAAGGAGAAACTCAAATGCAACTTTTGTAAGAAACTTAGGCATGATGAATCTCAATGCATGAAAAATAAGATTAACACCATGACTAAGATGCTTCAGAATAACATCAATGTTCCTGAATCCTCATCTCAGAACATGTCTGCATAAGATTCTAGAAAGATAAAAGATAACAAAAAGGGTAAAAATAAGAGAAAAGCACTAGTTGTAGTAGCTTCTCAACCTTCAACTTGGGTTATTAACTCAAGTGCTTCCTATCACATGGCCTCCTCAGAGGATTTATTTTTAGAAATAGAGCCATGTTCTATGTCTTGAATTCTCATGGGTGATGACACTTTAGTAGAAATCAGTGGTAAAGGATTAGTTGAAGTAATTGATAGGACATTCAATGATGTTCTATGTGTTCCTTCACTATCCACCAATCTTCTGTCAGTATATCAAAGCATTCCCATAGGTGTAGGGAAGATAGTTAAATTCACACCTAATTTAGTGGTCATCAAGGAGCTACATAGTGATACTATAATGGCTTATGGGAAGGCCAAGCATCAATCTAGGCTATATACCTTCTCACAATTTTCCCCAGATTAGCCCTCATCTACATTGCTTACTCATGCAGATGGAATGAGGAAACTATGACATGAATGGATTGGCCATTTAAACTATCATTGCCTAGAGAAACTCAATCATCAAAATATGGTTTCAGTGTTGCCTAAAGTGAAATTCTCAGATGGCCTATGCAATGTATGTATTGTTGACAAGCCTCTAAAAGATAAATATGACAAGGGAAAAGTAAGGAGAGCTGAATAGAAGCTAGAAATAGTCCACAGTGACTTAGCATGTTTATTTCCAAAACCTTCATTATATAGGATAAGATACATGCTCACATTCATCATTGAATTTTTAGGTACACCTAGGTTTTTTTTTATGAAAAATAATTCTAAGGTTTTTTATCACTTTAAAGACTTCAAGGCACTTGTGGAGAAGTAGTCAAAATGTTCCGTCAAAATCATAAGGACTGACAATGGTCGAGAGTGTGTCAACAATAGGTTTGAGAAATTTTTTATATTAGAGGGGATTCATATGAAACACATAATTCCATACAGTCTTTAGTAGAATGGTGTGACCAAATGGAATAATCATACCTTAAAGGAAATGGCCAACTATATGCTTCAATCAAAGTCTCTTTCTCCTCAGTATTGGGCCAAAGTAATCAACTATGTGTGCTACATTTAGAACCGAGTTCCACATAAAGTCTTGAAGGGAATCAATACTTTTGAAGATTGGGATGGTCACAAGCCCACAATAAATCACTTTAAAGTGTTTGGATCACTAATAATGGCTTGAATTCCTAAGAAGAAACATAAGGCAATGGACCCTCAGAGTCAGTCTTACATCTTTGTGGGGTATGCAGAGGGTGATAAGGGATATAGTCTTCTCCATACTAAAACTCATGAGTTGTTCATTAAAATGAGTGTCAATTTTTGTGAGGGCCCACTTGAACAAAATATTGACACTCCAGACTCCTCCAAAGTCTCACTAGACATTGATTCCACTTCTGATAATGTCGTAGATCCACCTCAACATCCTCTTGATGATGAGGATGACTCTTCTTCTTATTCAAGTTCAAGTGATGAGATCAATGATGAGGATTATCCTTCTCCATATCACATTCACACTATAGATGATGAGGACTCACCTCCTAATTCTCTAATCACATATAATTCTGGTCTTATTTTGGCTAGATAAACACTTCAAAGTATTGGAGGAGGGGTTAGAAATCCATCAAATACAATGTGGACACAATCATAATTTTAGGGGACTTCACATGCCTACTTGGCCATTTTATTAGACCCACAAACCTTTCATGAGGCATCTAGAATTCTAGAATGGGATTTTGCTATGCAGAAAGACTACAGTTCCCTAATTAGGAACAAAGAATGGGACTTGGTCCCTCTTTTGAAAGGAATAAAATTGGTCTATTGAAAATGGATTTATCTTACCAAGTATGGTGTAGATGGGTTAGTCAATATGTATAAATATCATCTATTAACAAAGGGGTTTTCTCAAGTGCCTATTATAGACTACACTAAGACATTTGCTCTTGTAGCCAAGATGACATTTATAAGACTCACTCGAGCCCTTGCATCCATACATTGGTGGGATATTCACCAAATGGGCGTAAAGAGTGATTTTATACATAGTGACCTTAATGAAGAGAAATATATGGAGCAACAAAAATTCTTTGTAGAAGATACATCCTTAGTCTGTAGACTTAGGAAATCTATCTACAGACTCAAATAGGCCCCTAGGGCATGGTATGTCAAGATGGACTCCTTTCTCCTCACAGTCAGGTTTACCAGATACTACATAGATCTAAATGTATACATCTTATGGTAGGATTATTCTCTGTTTATCCTAGTTCTCTATGTGGATGACTTACTGATTACAAGGAGCTCATGATCATCCATCTCAACAATGAAAATTAAACTTTTAGATAGATTTTCAATGATAGACATGGGATTGCTGCACTACTTTCTCAAGATTGAAATCATTCAATAAGATTATGGGATAATTTTATCACAATCCAAATATTTATGTATGGATTTTATTATTAAAAATATCAACTAATTAATGTGATTAATTAGTTGATCAATCTAAACATGATTTTGGTGGGATTCGATAAGGTCATGATAGGGGTAGGATAACATGATTAATTGATTGGGGTTGATGAAAGTGTTAGAGAAGATTGGCTAGGGATATATTGACTAATTCTCTTGATTTGATTATGAAGTTTAACATGGATGATTGTAAGCTAGCTCCTACTCCCTTCTTGTCTGGTGTGAAGCTTGAGGCTGATTGTCTTACACCACTTGTTAATGCAACTCTATATCAACAAATCATGGGTAGTCTTATCTATCTCACACATGCTAGACCTGACGCTCCTAGTTTATGTAAGAGCTGTATGAATTGCACTGGAAATAAACAAAGTCGATTCTTCACTACATGTAGGGTTCACACAACTATGGGATACACTATGAAGCAAGAAGAGAGTTTTATCTGATTGGATACACATATTTAGATTGTGATAGAGATATTCATAGTCAAAAGTCCACATCAGGGTATAACTTCTCACTTGGTTTGGGTCCAATAAGTTGGTCAAGAAAAAGTAGCATGCAACTGATTTATCATCCACAAAGTTAGAATATAGAGGGGTTGTCAATGCCACCATTGAAAAAATGTAACTTTAGGTGATTCTCATTGAGTTTGGTGTCTAGTTTCATAAGCCAGCAATCATCTACTATGAAAACTAAAGCACTATCTAGATTTTTTGGAATCTGATTCTCCATCAAAGGACCAAGCACATAGAGATTCACATGCATTTCATTTGGGAGCTTATCAATGAGCAAGTCATTGATGTTCAATACTATCCAGCATCAAAGCAGATTATAGATATTCTTACCAAGCCTTTCATAAAGAGTAAATCCATTCATCTATGAGCTCTCATTAGGGTTAGGGCTGCTCCACCTCCTTCTTCCTCCTATGGAGGTTCATCACTATGGACATGGTTACCTCATCAGGATTTCAATATCAAGACCCAATTCTCATCTCATCTAATCTATGCTTAAGGGGGGTGTTAGTGTAGTGTTTTTTCCCATTGGATTTTTCCTACATGGTTGTATGGCCATTCTATGTTATTTAAGCTTCCTTAGGTTAGTTATACAGGTTCCATAGGCTAATTATATTTATTTTTAATTAGTTAATTATGAAAATCAGAGGCTTCCTCATGTTTCCATAATTTTCCCTATATATAGCCCACTTTTCCTTTTTGGAAGGTTAATGAATAATATACTCATTCACATTTTAAAATAGATAGGCTAATGCATATTTTTATTCACTTGGAATTTTGTAGCTCTCACAGTAACTCACAGGATTCAACATTGATTACATGAAATCTATTTAGAGATCTTGGCACACTCCTTCAATAATTTGATATTAAACATAAGTTCAAATAACTACTAGTATATGGTGATTCTAAACTAGATGTCGATCAATTAAAATCATGTATCAATGCAAATTTCCATAGCTTAAGAAATACATGTTTAAAGTATGGGATTTGATTAAGTATTTTTATAATTTCAACATTATTTCAATCCCTAGAGAAGATAACTAGTTTGTTGATGAACTAGTTTTAGTTATAGCTAACCTTATGCCAAACCAGGACTCCCAAAGACATAACATTGAATTAATCCCATGTCCCTCAGTTCCTAAAAATTGTAACCATCTACAAGTGTTTAGTGATGATCAACAAGTAATTATGTTCATGAATAACTCAAGAGTATTAGAGTCATATATTATTTATGAGATCAATGAGAATTCTCTTGATAAAGATAAATTTGATGAAAAGATAATAAAATTGAATGACAACAAGATTTACAAAGGCATGATTGCCTTAAAAAGACTATTTTATCAAAACAAGCTAGTTGAAACTATTAAAGTTCTTGAAGTGAGTTGAAAGGATTATAATGTGATTGACCTAGGAACTCAAAGTCAACCTTAGCTATCAAACCTTGGTATAGCTTGCACAAATAAGATTCTAGAAAGGCTAAAGAACTAATGACTAGATACAAGGATATCATTACATGGTCCTAAGAAGATTTAAATTTTTTTGATCCTAGAGTCATTACCCATACCATTCCATTAAAATAAGTTTGTAAACCTTTCATATAAGACAAAAGACCTGTCAATTCTATTTTGGAGCTATTGATTTATAAAGAGGTCAAGAAGTTATTATATGTAGAAATAGTTTTTTCAATTAGACATTATACCTGGGTAACTAATTTAGTACCACTTACAAAGAAAAGTGGAGATATTAGATTATGCATAGACTTTATAAATTAGAATGGATATTTTGAAAAAAGATAATTATCCTCTATTATCCCTTGACCAAGTGATTCAAATTACTATTGGTTCTATCATGATGTCTTTTCTAGATGGTTTTTTAGGTTATAATCAAGTGCTTGTTAAGAAGGAGGATAGAATGAAGACTGAATTCAAAACAAAATGGATCACTTTTTATTGTAAGAGGATGCCTTTTAGACTCATCAATGGAGGAGCTAATTTTTAGAGACATATCTACCTTGCCTTTCAAGGTCTCATACGTAAATGCATCTTTATATATATGGATGATATAAATATGTTTTCCAAAAAAGGGAAGATCATATAATGCATTTACAAAAAGTATTTGAACATTGTAGAAGGAATGGAATTTTATTTAATCCTAAAAAACATTTTTTGTGTAAATAAATGGAAATTATTAGGATATGTAATAACTAAAGATGGTATTTCTATAGATCTAGATATATTTAATGCCATATCCAAAATAGAACCCCGTAGTAGTAGAAAAGAATTAAAGTCTTTCTTTGAAAAAATAAATTTTGTAAGAAAATTAATTTTTGGTTTTGCAGAGATTATGAAACCACTTAATGACATGTTGAAGAAGGATGAAAAGGACATATGGAATGACTAAACAAATAAAGCCTTCAAGGATATTAAAGAAGTAATAAGACAAGCCCCTGTACTTGTAAGTCTTGATTTTACAAAAGAAATTTATTTTTATTCTTTTACTTCTAAACATAATATAACATATGTTTTAACTAAGAAAATAGATAAATATTGTCATCCAATTAATTTTATGAGCACTAACTTTAAAAATTCTGAGCTGAACTATTCTCCAATTGATAAACAAGAATTTGATTTAGTTAAGGTAGTTAAAAATTTTAGACACTATATTCTTTGGAATAAAGTGCATGCAATATTGATAGACATTGACACTAAACTTATGCGTAGTCAATATGAATTGGGAGAGAGAAGAGGTAAGTGGATGTGTATACTCAAATAATATGATCTTGAATTAAATACTACCAAATTGGTAAGATGTTAGGGACTAATTCAAATGATTTCTAGTACTAATTCTAAAGTGAATATCATGCAAGTTGATCAACAACAATCCCAACCAAATGATTGGTCTAATGAAATTATTCATTTCTTGATGAATGGTTATTTTCCTATAGGTATGAGAAAATAAAAGAGAATATATTTAAGGCTCAATGAATATCATTTCTTGATCAAAGATGGGATACTCTATAGGAAGAAATATGAAGGTATATCCTTGACATGTGTTTCAAAATAATAAGCAATTGATATTTTGAGTAATTTTCATGAAAAACTTGGGAGTGGACACCCTTTGGGGAAGAAAACAACTATTATATTCAATGATTCACATAAACATGTTATAAAATGCCATCAATGTTAGATATTTAATGCCAAGAAACCAAAATCAACTATGCCATTGAAGCTAGTTTTAATTGGCAAACCTTTTTCTCAATGGAGTTTGGAATTTTTGGGCCTTATTAATCATAATTATTTAGATGGACATAAATATGCTATTACTACTATTGATTATTGGGCAAGATAGATGAAGGTAGTTAAAACAAAACAATGTAGAATTTAAGATGTAATCAAGTTCTTGGAAGAGAACATTTGTACCAGATTTGGGACATCGGTATCATTAGTTTATGACAATGTATCAACGTTTATATCTATAGATATGATTGAGTGGGCCTAAGATAATAATGTAACTCTTATGTTTTCATCAAACCATTATCCTCATGTTAATGGATTTTCAAAATCTACTAACAAAAATTTGATAAAGGCTATTAAAAAATCTGCATCTTAATAAATAAGAAGATGGCATAAATTTCTTAAATATGCTCTTTGGGAAGATAGAACTAGAGTGAAACAAAATATAAAAGCATCACCATTTCTATTGGTATATGGTCAATAGAAAATATTTCCAATTACTCTCATGTTTCCAACCTACAAGTTCATGCAAGAGTATATGAAATAAGATCAAGAATATGCTAATTTTAGGTTGCTCAATATCATACAAATGGAGGATGCAAGAGAAGAAGCATTTCCCAACTTTAGTAGACATAAAACCACTACAAAAAGATAGTTTGACAAACATTCTAAGATCAAGGTGTTCAGGTAGGGAGATTGAGTTCTCCTATGGGACAAAGCATCTGAGCCAAAAGGAAAACATGGAAAATTAACTCCTTTATAGATTGGTCCATATCAAATTACTAAGACATTGGGAGATAACACCTTTAAGCTCAAAGTATTGCAGGGAGTGGAGTTCACTCTGATAACCAATGGGAAATATCTCAAGCAATACTTCTCTACTCTTCTAAATCAAGCCTTTATGAAGTAACTTGTAAGATTAGTTAGAGTTAGTGTAGGCATGCTTAGATTAGTTTTATTATTATTCCTTATTTTTAAATATTTTTTCGCTTCTTGTGTGTTTGTTTTCTCTATTTTGTTCTTTGCTTTAAATATGTATTTTCAAAGACAAGTTTTCAATCTCCCTTATCCATATAAATGCTCAAAAATAATTTCTCAAATCAAGAATGAAGGTATGACTCTAAAACATTGGTTGATCATGGGTTTTTGAAATTTTTAGATTAATGTTATGATTATTAGAAATTGGTGAAGAATGATGTCTAGATTAATTGTTCCTTGGAAATCTTAAACCTTGTTCTGATCTAAGTTTGGTTCTAATAGAGATAACATAGTTTAAATGAATGTTTGAATTATTAAATCAAAGTCATGCTATCATTTAAATAATGTTATTTCCTAAGATGAAGTCTATAACCAAGGATGATTGTCTGAAAATCAAATATTTGACAAAATCCCAAAAACCTTGCTAATTCTAGTTCCCAACCTTTTTTGGAAAGCTAACTATATCTAAAAAATGTAAAAAAATAAGATCCTTATTTAAAATGCAAAAGCTTTCTAAAAAAAGGTGATTCTAGTAATCTCCACTAGGGCTACAAATGCCTAGATGGTAGTGGAGTAAGTCCTAGAGTCGAGCCAAAGGTATCCTTGTTGGGGCTATGGATGCTTGCCTGGTAGTAGATTAATTCCCAAGCCTTCCATTTTATAAAGCATGATTCATCATAAATATATAAATATGTTATAATTCCATGTTAATGATTAAGGTCATGAAATCTATAAGTTGTCTTATGAATACTATGACAATCAATAAAAGAGTCAAAAACACACACATATAACATGACTGAGTTTGGATATTTGATCCTAATTCTACATTTGTAAGACTTGTTTTAATCATGAATAGATCTTAATAATGGTACTTGATCAAGTGGAATGATTTGTTAGGTTATTATTTTCAACCAAGAGTATCTAAATTCTAACATTTATGTTTCCCTTAGAATATGACATTTGTTAAGGTCAACATACCCCCATTTCTTAAAAATAAGGACACTAATTTAAATTTTACAAATTGTGATATAGAATAGGCATTCAACCTGATCAAAATCTATTATTTAATATAATGATTGATATAGTTTACATTGGCATGTTAACATTAAGATTTATTTGATTTCACCTAATGTTGCTAACATTTGCTTCATGTGTATCTGTGTTGCAGGTTCAATAGACCCTCATTAAGATGAACAAATGTTCATGGTTTAAACTTTAGTGTTAATTTGACCCTTTTGATTAGCCTTTGGTATTTAGTTGATTAATTAAATCGACATTAAAATGACAATAAAAACCTTAGTCTAAATTTATTCACCCTAAGTTCCTTTTATGATGAGTTCATATTTTCAATGGGTCATTTTTAGCCTAAGTCTTAATCTAATTTATTAATTCATTAAAACATTAGTCTAAAGTTTATATTAAGTCTTTATATATCAAGAACACTTATTTAATTTTATTGGTCATAAGAATGAATTAAATTTAGTATTTTCAAGTGGTAAAATCTTAAGAGGACGGATCTAAAATCAATGATGAGTGGGTGGTTCCCCGAAGTCATCATGTCAAAATTCCCCTAGATCATATATCAACAGTAAGTGTTCGATAGTAAAAATCCCAATTGATGACGATCTTGAGGTCAAAATTTCAAAATATTCTAAGATCAAATGCAATAGTGACAAGTGTCACAATCATGGTGAATTACATACAAATAAATGATCCACATTTAATCACAAGTATAAAGAAAAAATCAATGATCCACATTTGATCATGCATTTAACACATCAATGGTCCATGTTTAATTACCCATATCAAGATAAATAGTATGTAGTAAGTTAAGGAGTGAAAGAGACCAAATTGCACATGATTTAGCCATGTGGCACAAGAGCAATCAAGCGATGGATATTTTATGCAAGGTACATAGAAAACACAAGATGTTGCCACGTGGCACAATCTCAAGAACCCAATTCAAATATCAATGATCATAGTGAAAATCAAGGCCAAAAGACTCCTGAGGAGATAAATGCCATGCATTTTATCAATCTTTAAGAGGCACGAGATGATGACACATATCCAAGTGATAGATGGTCACATTTAAAAAATAAATAAACTGCATGATAAGATGATGCCACATAAGCATACATCTCATATTGGGGGATCTTGTAGACCTGATCATGTGAAAGGTATAAATATGAGATCGAAACTTGATCTAAGTCACCAAAGTACATACTTTAAACTTGCTTACTACCATTAAATCTCTATGTAAGCCTCTAAAATGCCTTAGAATGTACGAAAATCCCTAAAATATCTTTGGATTCATTATGTTGATTTAAGACAGTTAGATTATCATTTACAAAGGGAGAATTTAATAAAAGTTATAGAAATGAAAACATATATAGATGTTTTAAATAAGGTGGTTGAGTTATATCTGTCATCAGATGTAGAAGGTCAAATTTGCAAAGATAGAGCTTGTAGCTACTTCATTGAACACAGGGGATATTAATTTCTCAAAGTTGTTCTGGATTATTGAGAACCATGGAGTTATAACCAAATAAGAAGAGAATATCCTCCTCGTGAAGAGACTCTATAATGATATTTTGGCCATTCAAATGATTGGGCTACATCACATTACTACTAAACTAGAGGTACTTCATTGTATTGATGTTCTTGGTCCAATTTTCAAAGAAGATAAAATAGAAAAGGGTATGTTGATTAATAAACATAGTCTCAAAAAAATTTCTTACATATCCCCAATCACCTTTGAATATTACTATAAGCTACCTAATCCCTAGATTGACCTAACCTCCATTAATTTATGGGCTAAAAAACATAACGTGATGGATATCCTAGCTAAATGGTTAGAGGCAAACAATAAATATATTGTAGATCCTATAAAGAACATCCTAGTGAGTCAATTTAGACTTGAATTTAGGATGGTCAGGACCATTCTAAACATTTTTTATGGATGTGCACATATAGCACATACAGAGCCAATGTGGGTCATTGTGGTATACTTCATCATTGAATAAGTGTTTGTTCCTCCATTAGGTGAGATTATTAGTATCTCCCTAAGCACCCAGATATATGGGATCAAGAATAAGAAGAGGATAGAATTTTATATGATGTCAAGCTTGGTCATGCAAAAAAAATGTTAGCATATCCTTTAGCCTTGAAGCTCTTATGGGTTTGAAAAAATGAAATTTAAAAAGAAAGCTCTTGGGTCTGTGTATTAAGAAAAACAAAGTGACTGACGTCGGTTATATAGCCAGTGATGGTTACTTTGGCTAACCAATGACAATTATCTAACTGACATCAGTTATACCAATAGTGACTGATGATAGATATCTAACTGATGTCTATTTTACTAATCAACATCGGTTATACTAACCAACGTCAGTTACTGTGTAAACTCATGGCAAACAAAAATGGCAAAATAAAGTCAAAAAATTAATTTTCAAGAGTTTTAATTATCTAAATGAAGATTTTACAGATAAAAAATGATCTCCATGTGTGGGATGCATATTGTCCAACCAGGCATGCCATTATGTGATATATTAATTTGACTCAAGAGAGGATGGTTAATATGGTGTTAGTTTTTAAATAAACATCAAAATAATCATTTTTAAATGCATTTTCTACCATGACTAATTATTGTTATGTGTATAAAGTTTTGTTATCTCTCTCTCGGTCTGCGATGTCTCCATCTACATCATCCTCTCCGATGATGCTCTCCTTCCAGTACGCTCGAGGGAAGAATTCTTCTACGTCCACCTCACAACACATAGGTAATTACATAATATCACATGATAATCATAAGGCAATAATATATAACTAAATCAATTTATTAATATATTTTAAAATGTAAACAGATACATAATATATTTCATAATAAGCAATCATGAATTATCATCTAACTAAGTAACATTTTATTATCTCGAAATAGCATAAATCTCAAGTTTAATCAGTAAATATAATCAATATCATGTATATCTACTACAACCATCTATAAAGAGATAAATAGTTAGCTTAGTGAAAAAATGGGATGTAACATCCTTAGCTCTAAAGCTAGTCATCATCCTAGATGACTCTTATTCAAACATATGATTTGAAATAAAAACATTGTTCAACTAAATATAACATAACATAATAGTATCTAATCAAGAAAATAAATATGAAAAATTTTTGAATAACTCATCATAGTCCTCCCATGTAGCACTATCCTCAGAGTATTGGTTACACTGGACCTTGCACTATGACATCTCTCTGTTCTGCAAATGAAATTTATATGTGTCAATTACCTTCATTGGTTCTACTGTGATCACCCTGGGATCCAAAACCTACAAAATATTCTAATCTAACAAATATGTAGGATCAACTATATATTTCTTAAAATATGAAACATGGAAGACATTATGCAAAAGAGTTAGGGCTGGTGGTAACACAAGCTTATACGCAATAAGATTGACCACTTCTAACACCTTCAAGGGTCCTATATATCTCGATGATAATTTTGCAAATTTTATGAATTTAATCAAGCTCTTTTATAGTTTTACCTACAAAAACACTTTATCACCAATTACGAACTGTCTTTTTTTTCTTTTCAAATATATATAACTCTTCTATAATTGGCCTCAGTCAATCTCTACCTGATCAATCTAACTTGATCTTCCATCTCTAAAATCATCTCGAGTTTGAAGACTACCCTATTCTCTAACATGTCCCAACTAATAGGTGTCATGCACTTTCTCTCGTAAAGTGCCTCAAATGGTGTTATCTTCAATGTTGACTGGTATGAGTTATTATATGCAAACTCAACTAGTGGAAGGTAATCTTCCCACTTATACTTTTGATCTATGTAATACATTTGAATAAAATCCTCAAACACTTGATTAACTCTCTCAATCTAACCATCAGTGTTTGAGTGATAAATTTTACTAAAATTAAGTTACATAATCAAAGTTAAATTCAGAGTCATCTAAAACCTCAAAGTCATTTTTAGATCATAATCTAAAATAATCTTTTCTAGAAAACCATGTAACTTATAAACTTTCTTTATGAATCTCTTCGCAAGGGTAGGTACATCATCTATCAAGTTGCTTAGTATGAAGTGAGCCATTTTGATTAGTTTGGCAAAAACTACCAAGATCATATCATACCTATTCCATGACATCAACAATCCTTGGAAAAAATTCATATTGATCACCTACCATTTCCATTCTAAAATATCATGTGGATATAACAATCCAGTCAGATGCACATGCTTAGATTTCACTTGCTGACACTCTAAGCAATGTGACACATAATTTGCTACATCTTTCTTGATTATTTTTTAGAAATATAGTGGTCTAAGCTCTGCCATGAGCTTGGTTACACCTGGGTGTCCTAAATAAGGGGCATCATGTAATTACTTAAGCACTATAAACCATAGATTCTCTCGATCTATCACATACATCCTTTTGTTGTAATGCAATAGACCATCACTCTCTAAATTGAATCTTTTATACTAACAATTTTGAGCATTATCTAATAATGTCTTCATGAATTGATCATAAAATTCATCTCCTAGATAAAACTCAATCACCTGATCTTTGAAGGTACTCTTAACAGTAGTTATAGCTGTAATATACCTTCTAGACTATGGGCATCAACTACTCTATTATATTTGCCTTTGATGTAACTGATATTAAAATCATAATCAAACAAAAACTCAAGCCAATGTCTTTGATGAGCATTCAAATTAGGTTGCATGAAAATATACTTGAGTTCCAAGTTATCTATCTTAAGCTTAAAAGTTTTTTCAACAAATAATGTTACCATACTTGCAAAGCATGAACAATCACTGTAAGATCCAAATCATGAGGGGCATAATTCACCTCATATGGATTAAGCTTTTGTGACTCATAAGCCACTACTACTCCATCTTGCATAAGGACTCCATTTTGTTCATCTTCTAATGCATATGTGAATACTTAAAAATGACCATTAGGGTTTAAGACTCTCAACACTGGTGTAGACGTAAGCCTTCTCTTCAACTCTTGGAAAGCTAAATCACATTTCTTTGACCAAATAAACTTGTTATTCTTCTACTGCAAGGAATTAATTGGGTTAGCTATTTTGAAAAAGTTTGGCACGAACTTTATATAATAGCCTACTAACCCCATGAAGCTTCTACCCTCATGTGCATTCTTTAGTGTCATCAATTCCATAATGGCTCTAATCTTTCTTGGATCTATAGAAATACCATCTACAGAGATTATGTGTCCCAAATACTACACCCATTTTTGGAAAAATACACACTTGGATAGCTTACCATAACGCTTGTATTTCTGCAACCACTGTATAAATAATTCCAAATGTTGAAGGTGTTCCCCTTCATTCTTTGAATAGATAATAATGTCATCCAGAAAAACTAAATAAACTAATCGATATAAACTTTGAACACACTGTTCATGAGATTCATAAATGTTATTGGAGCATTAGTTAGACCAAATGATAACACTATAAACTCATAGTGCATGTATCAAGTTCTAAACATTGTTTTTAGAATGTCCTCATCTCAAATCCTCAACTAATGGTATCCTACTTGAAGATCAATCTTAGAAAATATTATTTCTCTTCACATTTGATCAAAAATATCATCTATACGAGGTAGTAGATACCTATTTTTGATGGTTCCCTTGTTCAATATTCTATAATAAATGCATAGTCAAAGGATACCATCTTTATTTTTTTTAAAGACAACCGATGCACCCCATAGTGACACACTTGGCCCAATCAACCATTTTTCAAACAACTCCTACAGTTGAGCCTTCAGTTCAACTAACTCTATCGTTTTCATCCTGTATGGTGTCTTAGACTATGGTTCTAAACCAGGTATGTTGTCGATGGAAAAATCAAACTCACTCCTAGGAGGCAAACCTAGAAACTCTTCGAGAAACACATCATGATAATCTTTAAGAAATGGATAATCTTCAGGAGATGGTTACCTAAGTTCTTCCATTTCATTTATCTTACTGATAAATGCCTAACACCCTTTTCCTTAAGCTTTCTTAAGCTGCATAGTTGAAATCTGCCTAAGCTTCAACTCTTTTTTCTCCTTGAATTTGTGTCTAATTCCTGAAATCATCAAGACACTCCACCTTTTTCAATTAGAAGTCAACTTTGGCTTTATGTTTTTTGAGCCAGTTGACTCCTAAGGTCACATCATATGATCTTAGAGGTGCCACATATCAATTCACAATTGTTGTGAATTTGGGTAACCTAATCTCCACTTCGACTACACACCTATCTACCATGACTTTTGCATCATTTTCATACTATATTGACCATGTGTTTATCATTACACTAGCTCTTATAAAAAACTTACTAAGCATCTTAAGATCTATAAAATATTTAGTAGCTTTTGTATATATCAAAATAGAAACTATATGGTCAAACAAAATACCTGATAGTTCAATAGGTAGTGCCTGATACTCAACCTATTGATTATCGACTACTGCATGAATCCACTATTAAAAACCATCCTATTGAGAATTAGGTCCTTTTCCCTTTGACTTCTACTAAGGATAATCATCAGCATAATGATCCTCTCTACAAATAAAACACCTTCCTGGTGGTTCTTTCCTAAAATTTTATTGGTTTCCCTTGAAACCATCTTTAGATTCATTGCCCTAATTCTTATTGCCTGATCCATTATTCAGCTTAAAATAATGATTCTTGAAATACTTCCCAGAGTCTCCACTCCTCTATTTTTAATTTTTTTTTTTGAAGTTAGAATTAGAATTTCCAAACCTCTTTTTGAATCTATCCTTAGCCTGAAAAAGAGACTTCAACTTCTTCTCTTGCATGACCATCTTCTTAAAGACCTGATCCATGGTAGAAGGTCCATGAACATCTACCTCTTTACCAATCTGGGGCCTCAAACCCATGATAAAATTCTTGGTCCAAAACCATTTATCTCCCTGATACTGAGGTACATACTTTAGTAGTTTAGTGAACTACTCCCAGTACTCATTCACTAACATATCACCCTGCTCTAGATTCTAAAAATTTGTAAGCTTCTGATCAAAATATAACTATGAAAGCCACCAAGATCTAAATTAAAATACAAATTGATTCCAAGTGGTGGTAGTTTAATTTAGATTCATTTCCAACCTTTTATTGCCCCACCATGTAGCTACCTTGCCAGCCAACCGGTATGCTCCCCAAACCACCTTGGTGACCTTGAAGTAGTTTCAAATTTAGAAATACTTTTCCATCTCTATCAACCATGCCTCAACTCCATCACATAGAATAGTTCCATCAAACTTAGGTGGATTCACCTTCCTCATATCTTGAGCCAACTCCTCAGGAACCTAAGCTCTAGAATCCTGTGAATTATCTTACTCAATGGGATGCTCTTCAGGTTTGTCCTATTATTCTTATCCTATATGGACACGAACCTCCTACTCTAGACCTGTAATCCGATCTCTGGTATTATTCATGACTATGAAAAATTAATCCATTTTCGCTAACTGCTCAGTGACAAATCAGCTAGAATCTAATGGAGGGTTGTTATCACTAGCTTTCGAAGGACCCTCACTAGAAAGTCTCACTTTCACCGTCCTTTTTTCAAAATAAGGTTATGAAAATATCACTGAAATCATTAGGTTCTATATTTTGAGTCATAGCTTTGATACCACATGTAACTTCCCCACTATGATCTAACTAGAAAAATGTAAAAAAAATAAATAAAAATATATGCAACAGTAGACTACAACCTGAGAGTCTAACAGAGATAATAAAAATATTCAAATTTAATCATGGTAAACAATTCATATTACAACATAAATTATGGATCTCTAATAACATGAGGGTATGATAACTAAATATAAAAAGTAATTATAACATTTTAAACCAAACTCATCTAAATACACAAAAACCATTGTCAATGTGCATCAATATATATTTAAAACTCTTCAGACAATTTTACAATAATAAGTACAGTGTAATACAATGTAAAAATAATATACTTGGCTACTCCACAACATAGTTCCCAAACTGCAAGTATCTATGGCAATCTCAAGTGTCATCTCGATAAGTAGTACTAATTTAGGGAGCAAGAACATCATCCAATTGATTTTCCACACCAACCACGGATCAACGATCCCCTACACTATCCCACTAAGGAGTGGCCCTCCCTTCATGGATGGGTAGATAGTGATGGCACAGGAATCTAGAGAGACTAGCAAGTATCAGTGTATTGTATGATTTTTAGTTAAACATGTAGTATATCATAGAAAACTTGATCTATTTTAATATATCGCACATACATGTAAATCATACTCATAAAATGATAATGTCTCACTAAATATACTTTGGCTAAAATTTATGAATAGTAATATAAAATCGATCTATAGATCTATCGATTTTATGCACACCACTTGATCGAATTGTTTTCATCTATCATTGCAATGCCAGTAAGCTAATGAAATTTGTCTCACTCCTTACTCCACATTAATAATATAGATTAGTCAAGTACAACTCAACCATAAAATTCAACAACTTACATCCTACTAAATAATGCATCACATGACATTCTAAGCATAGGATTAATAATAGCTTACATTTAAATCCATCAAACATATGCATGAATCTTTCATTATATTATATCTCATACTAGAAATAATGATTACAAATATAACACCTAGGTAAACATATAATTGAATTGTACAATTCAAACAATATAATTGGTTTCCAGTTATATACACCCTATGGCAATTCATATTACCACAGTTCAGTGTTTTAACCATAACTACTAAGTATAGAAATCAACTCACAAAGCAGTTATAAATACATGAAAACACACATTACATGTAATAGCGATAAAAACTAGAACTTTGGTTTTCTCAAAAACACAAAATGTTGAGTCTATCAATTGATTTATTTTTTATGTTTTATAAGCAATCATTTGCTAAACTATTTTATTTAATTCTTTCATTTTTTGGTTAATATTTCTCTCGATAATATTAACTAAAGAAGACTACCCCAGTTTTCTAATTATGATACTATGTTATTCAATGTCAAATTCTGCATGGTGGGTTTTCATGTTTTAAGAAGTCTAAATATTTTACAATTTTAACTCACAATGCAAGATAGTTATATTTTACCATTCAACTCTATTTACACATTGTTATGATTATCTATACAATAATGGCTAAGAATCTGGTTTTATTTTACCATTCCCATTAATAGCTATTGATTCCAAGATTTATGTCCACCGAGCATTATAACATTAATGTCATTTGTAGTTCAAGCTAATACAAGACTTGAAAGTTTAAAATAAAACTCATATGTAATTTCACTATAAAAGTCAAGCTAAAAATCCTATTTGAGTCCCGCTATAAAATATAGATAGTTAACATTTCCATGCAAAAGGCATATTTACCTATGATCTAGATTTATACCTCAAAATTCACATATTACCACCATATCACGGATAATATGACTTTGTTATCTAGCTATATTTAGCTAACAAATTATTTAACTAACATATATACATTTCGCTAATATTTAATATAATTACCAATATCTTAGTTATAAAACTATTTTCTATTCCCAACCAAAACAAGGATATCTCACTTATTACTTTTCAAGATTCACTTATTATTATCCACTTGTTTCATACAGGCATCCATCACCGTTATGCTAGTTTAAAGAAATTTAAATTGGTTTTTAAACTTTTTGTTATAATTAAATATTTACAATGTTTTCTAACACCCAATTAGATACTTGTAAAAGTAATAATTTTATAATTCTTAGCTAGTTAAAGGAATTGGGCGACACCTTAGACCAGATTTCTTTATATGGATTGAGTCAATAACAACCTCCAACATTATAAAATATACTCAAATAGGAATATTATGAAAGGTTTTTATGTCATAGACTCTCTCTTCCAATGCCCTATGTAGTAATAATTTTATGTTGTTAAATTGGGTGTTTATATAAAGAGTGAAGGGTTTTATATTTGTCTAAACACCAACTGGCTAGAAATAAAATGACAGATCTTTGTACTAAGTAAAAGTTTAGATCAAGTTATGGTACCATACATACATTGCCAGAGGAAATATCAATTCAAATTTTGTGTATATTATATATTCATTCTAATTCTGTTATAATGAATTTATATAGGCAGAAGTCTATGGCTTACCATAGAAATTCAATTTATTGCCATTCACAAACTCAATTTCCAATTCTTGAGCAAAAATAGTTGACGTCATGGGAAATATCTAAGTCGTCTTGTTTATTACGACTGTTTGTATATTAAGATAATTTCAATCACTATAAAATCAAATTATAACACCTAATTTTAAAGACCAATTCAAGATGCTATGTTGAAATCTGTTGCAAAAATAATAAATAATAACCAGAATTATGACACCCTTTTATTTTTATATGAATTCCAGCATAATATTTATATATGTGGCGTATTCTATGCAGACTATTAAACCACTATTGTTAAATCCATATCGCCCTTTTTATGTGGTCTATGATAATCCCATTTAATAATGTTGGAGCATAATATTTAGTATTGTACATTATCTATGGCAGATTATAGGTCGTATGGGTTTTAAAGTTTTATTTTCATTATTATTATGTTTTTGTATCCACTACACCATTAAAACTATATAGTGTCCATCCTCCTACACATTCATTGCTAGAGATATATGTGCATACATGCTTTTTAAATTGCTTAACTGGCTGCTAAGTATATGGGGTGATGCCTAACTTGTTATAATCTGATTATAATATATATATATATAAACATGACAGATGATAAAATCAAATTTGTAGTTTTATAATTTAGATTTCAATGCAATACCCCTTTTTCCTCATATGGTGGCGCATGTTATATAAACGGTATAACCTCAGTTCAATTATATCAATCAAATCTCATTTAATAATGACTTTTATTATTTGGATTTAATATTATTACTCACAATTTAATAATACTATCTCACATAAAATTAAGATCAATAAATTATTGAATTGAAAGACACTACCTACCGATAAATTTTGTCGGTTGATCTTTTGTGTTTCTTCTTCTCCACACTGCATCCTTTCTTCTTTCTTCTCCAATACATAGACTATGCAAATTCTATTTCATTCTTTCTCTTAAATAGAAAAATAGATGCTAAATTCTTTTCCCAAATTTTTGTTTTTGTTAATTTTAATACCTTTAATTATTTTCTCTTTTTTTCTAGATTTTTAATTTATTTCACTCTTTTTTCTTCTAATTTCAGTGTTTTTCTCTTTTTTTCTTTTAAATAATTCATTTTTAATATTTTAATATGAAATTTCAATTTCATATTAAACTCATTTAACATTTAATTATGATTTAGCAATTTAATGGTAAAATCATAAATAATAACCTATATTTAATTTTTACCTTTATTAAATTTGTCTCTACGTACATTAATGGCATATTAGGATAAGTACACACAAAGTAATTTATTCTTATAATTTACCTACTCAAGCAAACATAGAAAATAATAATTTAAACAAACACCAAAACAATCATTTTTAAATTCATTTTCTACCATGACTAATTATTGTGGCATGTGCAGAGTTTTGCTAGTTCTTTATCGGCCTACAATGTTTCCATCTACATAATTCTCTTCAATGATGCTCTCCCTCTGGTATGCTTGAGGAAAAAATTATCCTGCATCCACCTCACAATACACATGTAATTAGATCATATCACATGATAATTATAAAGCAACATTATATAACTGAATTAATACATTAATATGCTTTAAAATGTAAACGTATACATAATTCAATTCATAATAAGAAATCATGAATTATCATCTAACTAAGCAACATTATATTATCCCAAAATAACTTAAATCTCAAGTTTAATTAAAAAATATAACCAATATCATGTATATCTACTACAACCATCTATAAATAATCAAATAGTTAGCTTAGCAAGGAATCAAGATGTAACAAGCGTGACATATTTTTATGTATATTGGATCTAGTATGGTCTTGTTTCTTTTATTTTATTAGATGATATTTGTATTTTTATGTATTCTCCCTACATACATTGTGGTGAACCCAACGTGAATCTTACCCCACCATTGTGTTGGGTCATTTTCATATATTTTTTTTATTCCTAACTTCTTAGCTTTTACATCATTTTCAATGATGTATCCTCTTAAGGTTTTTCTAGGGAGCCTCAACCATTTAAATTATATACGGACAACTCTTTTATCACTCATATTCCCACCATTTGAGGAAACTCCTCATGGTTCAATTTTTCTCATCCTCAATATTGATTGATCCAATGTGGCATGGTTTCAATCTATTTTGATAGCGATCCCAAAAATCTTGACCGACGTATCAAATATCTTGAATCAAAATTAATCTTTACTCCAGATAAGGATGGAAGCCTTAAGAACCTTTACAGCTCTACATCAATAACTAGTGCTTCAAATTATATTCCTTCTATTAATATCAATGCCATTAATATCTCTCCTAGAAATCCTCTTCCTATCAATAATGCTAGAAATAACTATACTCAAAATCCTCCTATTGCTAGTGTAAAATTTCTTGCTAAGATGCTAGACCAAATGGCCCTTATGAAATCTATCAAGAGCAACCAAATGTTCCAGATACAAAACCACCCCTTTCAAATGGATAATCAGCCTCAACAAGTTATTTGGAATTAACCCAATAAACATGTTTTGCATCCTCTTATGGATGCTAATGGGAATCTTATTCCCCAACCTCCTCATCGTAACAAGATATTTAAAACTCTCTAAAATGAACCATCGGCTCCCTGTATTTTTTCTATGAACAATAGAGGTCACTCTAACCATAATATGTGATGGGACTATCGATCCTACCCTTGACATTAGACCATTTAGAAACCTCTTCCAATAATGGATTTAAACCAATATTTATGTGACTACCAAGCTAATAGTCAAAACTCTAATTATAATTGTGTTAGAATAGTATAATCAACTTCCTATTCATTTAAATAATAAATTTGGAATAATTAGTTAATGTTTTAGTCAAAGAATTTCAATATCATGATATTTCGAGAAATAACCTTGGTAAATTTTTGAATGCCAAATAATTCCCTAAATAATCTGCCCATGATTTCATCAAGCAATGGAAGTCTTTGGCACCTAAATTAGATCATGACATGAGTGAAGAGAATATTTTCAAGCTTTTCATTACCTCTTAAAATATCCCACTTTAGTATGAAGTAAGGTCCTTCTCTCCCAAGATTTTAATATAATCCTTTGATCAAGCTAAAAGACAAGATTACCTTATTAACCAGTTTGAACATTTTTAAAACTCTGATAGGGAATCTTTCTAAACATAAAATAATGCAATCAATAATAACACTTTACAGCATACACATCCCCAAACCAAGTTAGGAGTATCTCCTTTAAGTAAGATTAAATAATTCAAATTATTCAAACTCTATCCATCCTCCCTTGAGTCTCCAAGAGCTAAATAAAATCATGTTATCTTCTATGCCCTTCAGTTTTGACCAATCTAATATTTTCCCACCATGTTACAATGTTGATTAGTTTTATAGCTTTCATACTATTGTTTTTCATTCTTGTGAATATTATCATGAACTTAAGAAAATTATTTATGACCTCATGTTCAAAAAAATTTAACCATGAACCAATGTCTAAATAGCATTAAAAGGATTGTCTCAAAGCTTTTAAATCTTGATCACATCACTCTAATCAATTTCAACATCTAGAATTTTAAAACAAGCCTCAACAATGTTCAAATCCCAAAACCACTCCTATAAACAACTTTGTAGGTGCTATTGATGTCAATTATTATCAATATTACATCAATTTTCAATATGTTAACATGACTAAAGTTAACTATTAGTGTAGGCCTGCTTATAAATATATCATTACAAAACCTAAGAAGCTTTCTCAAGATAAAATGTTTCTCAAAGATACAACTACTAATACATTGTCTAGTGATTTAACTACTCCACCAATGGATCCTCAATCTAATAATAAAACTCCTCTAATCACCAAAGATCTCAATTCAAATCCTAGCTATCATCCAAAATACCATTACGCTTCTTACAAAAAATCATCTCAATGGAATTTCTTAGCATAAATTAACAATATGCCCTAAAATTTTCCTCTAATGGAACTCATAATAATAGCACCCTATCGTTCAAAACTTCTCATGCAGCCATTGTAACTCATAATAACATCACCATATCATTATAAACTTCTCGTGCAACAATTGTAATACATAGAATAAATACATTAAGAAAATGAAATTGAAATTGAAACATCTAGTCAACCTCCTGAAGGTCCAAAACCTACTAAAATTCATATCATTGAAAGTGTATCCCATCCTCAACTTACTAATAAATTCTCTATCTAGTTTACCAAGGATGATATGATCAATTATGAAATTTTATTACGAGTTGATGACCCACCTTTCAATAACAAACTTGGTGGATGAAGGTTCGAGCATTAATGTCGCCTCCTTTGAGTTAGTTAAATAACTATTTACACCATAAAATATGTTAAGATAAAAGGACTTACTTGCCATGGATTTGATAAGAATAACTAAGATCCTATTGGTTGTACTTGGATTCTTCTCACTACAGGACCCAAAATGGTTTGCTCCAAGCTTATGGTTCATGATCTTCCACTTTCTTACAACCTACTCATAGGTTGTCCTTAGACCCACTGCATGAGATAAATTGTTTTCTTTGGTATCCAATGTCTATATTTTATTCATGATGGTGTTCATTTAAAACATAAGCTTATCCTAACCCATGGGATCTCAAATTAACAATTCCTAAAACATAATTATTCACTCCTATTAATAAAACTATTAATAATGCTCATTTCCCTGAGTTCGTCAATATGCATCCTCATATGCAAGTCACCCTTGTTGATTCTGATGATGATGAAATCAATGAGCTCCAAAAAACTTGAAATATGACTAAGCTACCACCATATATATGAGAATGGTTTCCTCCATCTCTTCTACCTAAATATATATCCCTTCCCTTGATTGATGACGATAGTGAAAAATAACCTCTTTTTAATGTTAATGAAGTTTCATATGATAAAGAATATTATAATTACAATGATTACTAAATGGATAAAAAAATTAATAACCTTTACCACTCTCTCCTCAAACTTTTAGCCAACTTGGTATATCCACCAAGGATAATTCCAATGAAAACCCTCAAAACCCTAACTAAACATGCAGTAGTTCATCGTCTTATGATGAATATTACCTTATTTCCCAAGCTCAACCAAGACACTTGGATGTGCTTCATTGTCAACAAACCCTCACTAAAATGTATGATTTTAATCAAGATGTCAACCTAGCACACACTTCTAGTGATCTTGATCCTCTCTTTGATTCAAGTGACGAATAAGTAAATGTGGACATAGAAATTTATGTAAATCCCATTGATCCTTATTTATAAAATCCCAATTCAAGTGTTACAAATAATCTTAGGTTTTTCTTCCATATCTCAACAAAAATATGTTTTCAAAATCATCTTGTTAAATTTTGGAAAAAAAAATATATCGGTCATGTTGATATAGTTTATAAATTTTTAGAAAAATACAACTATATTGATCATGCCAATACGATTCAAAACATTTTTTTTCAAAAAGCATTTGCCTCGGCCAATATGTCACTTAGACCTAAAAATCTAATTATATTAACTAGATCAATACATTTTAGAATAATCAAATAAAATCTGACTATATTGACAATGTTATAGCCTAAAAACAATGAATAAATCCTATTGTATCATCCACCCTGATATAATTCATAATAACCCAAACTGTATAAACCAAAATATCTCTATAAATTCCAATGGAATCAGATAGCATACAATTCCAAATAAATCACTTAAAAACAAAAGTATCAGCCATAATACAAAGTAAACAAAAAAATCCAATTGTATTGGTCACGATTTACCTTAGGCTGAAATAGTTAAAACCAACTTATAAAATCATAACTACCTTGACATGCCCAATACCATAGATAAAAATTTTGAACCACGTCTTACAAATCCATAAATTACACTAGATGTCAAAGCCACTGTTGTGAGACAAATTCACACATAATATGACACCAAACGTAATAAATACATTGATATAGAGGTGGGTATTAAATATTATGGTCTTTTACCTACTTTACCTAGTATTTAGAAATCCTAGAACCTCAACTTCCTTACCAATATCATTGACTTGGAAATTTTGAGCATACTCCTCCACATTTTCACAATTTGTGGCTAGCATTGAGCCCAAAGATTCTCTCTCTAAATTACCTCATACACCTTATCATTTCTAATATGGCAATGTTATGCAAGTCGAAGAGACTAATAAGATTAATTTATGAAAATCAATGATTATATTCTTGTTCTTATTTATTCTCTTCTCACTCTCGAATAGATGAATAATTTTATTGTATACCTAGAAAAGTATAATAAAACTTTTGCTTGGTCATATACAAACATGCTTGAAATTGACCCTAGCATTATTGTCCATACCATCATTGCTTGACCTACTGCAGAAATCATTTGCCAAAAGTAACAAAAATTCTCTCCATAGGTTTCTAGCTTTGTCACAAATAAATTATAAATCCCCATAATGCTAAGTTTTTTAAACCACTAGATTACTTCAAATGGGTCTCTAACATATTTCTCATTTATAAAAAAACCATAATGGTCATTCGCATATGTATTGACTTTTATAATCTCAACTTAGCATGTCATAAGGACATTTTTTCATTACCTTTTGTTGATGTCATTATTTATTTTACAAGTTTTTATGAGATATTTTCCTACATGGATGGTTTTTTTATGTATAAATAAATTCACATTTCCATGAAGATCAACATAAAACTATATTTACTACTGAGTGAAGCACATATTTCTATGTTAAGATGTCTTTCGGACTTAAGACATTGGGTAAACCTATCAATGTGCCATGACCCACATTTCTCATGATATTAACCACAAAATAATTAAAACCTATGTAGATGATCTCTTAGCCAAATTCAAGCATCATGAAAACCATCATCTTGGCCTAACTATCATAATTGAGCATCTAATCAAACACAATATTAAAATCAACCTTGAAAGTGTGCCTTTGATGTTATATCCATGAAGCTTTTAGGGTTTCTAATCTCTAGATGAGGGATTGGCATGGATCCTCTCAATATCAAATTTATTATGGAAATTCCTAAGTTATAATATATCCCTCATATTCATACGTTACTTGGGAATATTGGGTAAATTAGGATATTTATTCCAAAATTGGCATATCAAAATAATTTGATAAATTCCCTCCTCGAGAAAGGTGTTAATCTTGAATCAAGTGATATTTTTTTAAAAAAAAATTGAAAAAAATGAATAAATCCTTGATTTAACCCTATACATTACAACCTCCATCCAATGACCTCCCTCTCATCTTGTACACATATTCTACCCCCATCTTAATTGGGGCAATGTGTGTGCAATAGGATAAGTCTGGTAAAAACTATCATTTATCACATTAGACATACTTTGATTGATTATGAGACTTGATACACTAAGATCGAACATGACCATCTTGATATCTATTTTGTTGTATAAAATATATGGCATTACATGCTTTATTAGACAACATATGTCAATGTCCATCGGACCCTATCTATCATTTCTTCTCTAAGGCATTTTTGCTTAGTAATAGAATTGGAAAATTGATGACTCTATTGATAGAATTTGATCTTAAGATTATTACCCAAAAATTAGTCTAGGGGCAAGTGATTTTAGATCAACTTGTCAAAGCACCCATTCTTGTCCAACAACACATTCAAGATAAGCTTCCCAATGAAGACATTGGCTTCATTGAAGGTGTCAATCAATCTATAACCCTTACAAACTAATTTCATAATTTCACATATGATCATGAGGCCCAAGTCCTCAAAGAGATTTGAATTAAAGTTTCTAAACCAAAAACAACCAATAAAAAATAACATGAAGAAAAACCCGAAGTCAAAATTAAATTGCATGAAGACACTTGGACTCTCAACTTTGACGGAGCCAATTGCTTCCAAGGAATCAAAGTAGAACATGTCATTTCTAATCCCTTTGGAAATATCATTCCTTTATCTTTTTAATTAAAATTTTATGTTACCAACAATATGGTTGAATACGAATCTCTCATACTTGGTATGAAAGCATCCATCAATATTGATATTTTTTATTTACATGCTTTAAAGGATGCCAAACTCATATGTTGCCAAGTCAGTGGCACTTACAAATGAAAAAGTGAGAACCTTAATTCATATCATGTCTTTTATATAAGCCTTGTAAAACAATTTGCATCTCTTATATCAATGAAATCCTAATAGAACAAAAATTTGTCACTTGTTCTCTTGTGCCATTGCCTTCCCTTTTTCACCCACATAAAAAATTACATGATAACTGATTTTTTATTCACTTGCATAAATCCCCATGTATATTAGCACCTAAAGACAATTCCCTTGTTTATCACATTAAGGTTGTCACTACTTGACAAATCCCTTGGTATAATAATATCATCCTTGTCTCTATAAAATCAAACTTACCCTCTCTAGCCCACTCTTGTGAAAAGACTATAATTTGAAAGCAAGCCTTCAAATATGTCCTTAAGTATAATATGCTTTACTATTGTAACTTTGAGGCAACTTTGCTATGATGTGTTACTGAAGGTGATGTCTCTCCTACTCTTTAGCAAGCACACAATGGCATTCGTATAGGTCATTATAGTGGACACGTTACAACCCATAAATACCTACACATGGGTTATTATTGGTCAAAACTTTAAAATATACCATAAATTTTGCTAAGTGTAAACCTTGTCTACAAATGAAGATCTTATTCATTCTCCTCTAGCTCAACTTCAAACACTGGAAGCTCCTAGGTTATTATCATATGAGTATTAGATCTCATCATTAAGTTGCCTTGATCGTAAGATGGCCATGTTTTTATTATCATTTATATTGAGTGCTTTACCAAGTGGATATAAGTTATGCCCCTTGTTAATGTTATTGACATTACCATTTCTAGATTTATCCTCAACCAAATCACTTTTCACTTTGGAATTCTCGATACTATCATATATGACAGTGGTGGAAATTTCAAAAATAAAGACATGTAAAACCTTTGCTCAAAATTTAATATAACAGACAAATTTTCTACTCCTTGGCATCCTCAATACAAATTTCAAGCCAAAGCAACCCACAATATTTGTAATAAGATATTTCAAAAGATTATTCGTTATTCTCACACTCATTGACATCTAAAAATATATCCTAGGCTTTGGGATTATTACACTAGTATTAACACTACCACTAGGGCAACTCTATTCTCTCTAATCTACATCTCAAAATACATCTTGCCATGAGAATTAAAGTTACATTCATTGGAATTTATTTTCATGGCATTGTCCCTGATTTTGTGAATCCTGCCTTCACCCTTTTGATCTTATTAACAAGAGACATCTGAGTTCTCTCCAACACAATCAACAATACAAAACTCGCATCACTAACACAATAAGAAATTAAAAGTTATAGAAATTCATACTGGAGATTTAGTGTTAAAATTAGATTAGACCCAAGAAAAAAGGGTAAATACACCCAAAAGTGGTTTGCTCTTTATCTTATTAAAGACATCCTCAGACCTAGTACCTAACGACTGCGAACTAATTAAGGACACATTTTCAAAGGGATAACCAATGCTGAATTTTTGAAAAAGAATTATCTTGACATATGTTCTTCATAGGTTTTCTTTTGTCCATGTTTTTTATTTTTTATACGTATCTCATGCTCGTACATGGTTAGTTTATCTTTATTTTAATGTTCTATGTATGTTTTCTCTAACTTTTATGTGTTACAAATTAGTTCCATTTATCTATACTTTTGGATTTGTTATCATCTACCTTAGCATCACCTTCGGGATCCCTTGTCCTTATCCTACATCTTTAGTTTTTACATCTTATCACCTCTTTATTTTTTCCTCCAAGCTCCCTCATTTTTATGCCTTTTGGCTTTTTAGTTTGTGATTTGCATGGTAAGACCTTAGGGAGTACAACCAAGTCCTCCTCAAAAACACCCATCCTCTATAACTTTGTCATCGGTCTCTCCTTTTTTCTTTCATAGTTTTCCTTACCTCATTATATTCAATTATAAGCCTGTAGATTTATCACTAGCTCTTGCATCTTCGGGCTCTCCTTAGACACTTATATTTGTGTCTCTTACATTATTTTTATGTGAGTTGCATGGAAATACCTTGGGGAATACACATAGGCCCTCCTCATAAGCACCCATCCTATATTATCACCTATATCTTTCTCCTACTCTCAACCATAGTTAAGTGTTTTCTTATAAATACAATGCAATGGTCAAGAGTGGTTTTTTTTTGCTTAAATTCATGGATATTCTCCTATGGAAAAACTATTATAGTCTATCTACATGTTTCTCATCCATATTTTACCCTCTCTTAGGATGAAAATTTAAAACTTACATGTCATTTTATCATCTCCCTTTATACTTTTTATCTTACTAGGGCAATCAAATCATTCTCATGTTTATTCCTATTTTCATTATTTTTTCACCTCATTTTGGGCACACCAAGGTTAGTTTCAAGATCGTACTCTTTTCTAAGGTGCAATTCTAAGAGTAACTAAGCATCATGGTCTGTAGGTTATCCTCTTTAGTGGCTAGGTGTAAGCTCTCCTATGTTAGTCATCTTCACCACCCACTGTTGGTCTTCTGAATATGTATGGAGAAGTAAAATATAAAAAGCAAAAGAAAATAAAAGCTAAAATATCAAAAAATAATCAAAACAAAAATAAATGATAAATTTAAAAAGTCAAAATATCTTTCAGAGGTCAAAATCACACCAAAAGACGTGATCATATCATTAACAAACCCATATCCCATTTGAAGCTCAAAATCCACAATTGATCTCATGATAGAGCTGGGATCCATTGGAGTGTGGTAGGAAAGTAGGCAAGGGTAGGGGACTTTATACATATGGCACTTAGTGCCACCTAATTTATCACACAAGGATTCAATTATCGTAGCTGATAGATGACTCTATCAAGGTCCTAAAGAATAGATAACATGTTGTGGGAATGTCTAATCCCTTTATTTTTCATGCATGTAGTCTTCATGGGATTATCTTTATATTTAACCAGTTAGCTCAAGCTTTAGGCTCATTGGGTCAGGTTCTTTAGGGTCCTTGATGTTAAAAACTCTTAGTCTTTCCAATTTGATTAGAGTGTAATTTTTTTAGTAAAGAAAATGTTTTTTCCTTAGTGGTGCCCTATTTCCTCTCCCTTCATTTATTTCCCTTTAACAAATAAACTTGTTTCCAAATTTGTTACAGCTTTTTATTCCTTTTCTCCATCTCTTTTAGACATGTTAGCATTCTGATAAGTGTCAGTGTTCAAAGGATCCCCTTTGAACTTGGCATGTTTGAATAAACTACATCTTTGATTTGTTACAAAATTTTCTCTTAGTCATTGCCTTATTTTTATAGGATTTCTCCTAGTTTGGTTTGGGGCCTTAAACTTTTACTCTCCTTTTTTTGAGTCATCTGAACCTAATCTAGTCCTTCATTTATGGCTATTGTGTCTTGTTTCTACATTTTATGATCTATTTTGTTTTTTTACCATTCCTTTTCCTTGGGTTATTCAAACCTATTTTAGCATTTACCTCATGACTATCTGGACCCTTTTATCTCTTTTATATTTTATTAGGTATTTCAAACCTAATATAGCTTTTACCTCATGGCTATATAGAATTCCTCCATTTTTACCATCATTTTTATAGGTTTTGCATATTTTTGTTGCTTAGACTTGTTTGCATACACCTTCATTATTTTTATTCATTTTTAATCCTATATCATTTGGGTTTCCAATTGCAGTTTTTGTTCCCACCATGGTCAAGACTAAGTTATTTGCATGCAATCTATTTCAAAGGAAATGTAAGTCAAGGTATATATGTGTTACTTTTGAAAAAAATCCATCTATCATCATTGTTTTAGAGCATTCACTTTTATCTCTCATTTTATTATGTTTCTTTCCCAAAGAACCATCTTGCATTCCACTATTGTGACACATAATCAGTGTGGAGTGGGGCATATGTATACACCTATATTTTGTAGTTACTAATAGTCTTTCTTGTAAGGCTAGTCGGTGCATCGATATCCTTGATTGCATGTCCCAAGGAAAGCATCAAGATTGGGGTTAGGTCGACTCATGGTACGTTATGAGATGTTGTCATTTGATCTCATGTTATACCTTTTTGCACTGATTACCATGTTATATGATCAATTTAGCCCCTCCCGGTGCTCTTTTACCTTCTTGTTGCCTCTACTACCTAGTATAGTATCAAAAATCATTTGGGAAAAAAATCCTTTTTTTCAAAAGTGTAAATGTTTTTCAAAACATCGTGATTAATCAATAAAAATTTAGAAAAAAATAAAACTGTCAAAAAAAATGGAAAAAAGGAGAAAATTTTGTTTTGTTTTTTTTTTTTTTTAATTTAAAGGCATAGAGATACATATTAGGCATTTCAATTACATAGAGAATAGACACAGATTATGAGAGGAAGTTAAATGAGATTGTATGCCATGAAAATCAACCAATTGTTTTCTTTCATTAATTTCTAGACTATTTAATTTATATTACATTTGCATTTCAAAATGCATATTACTTTCATTTATAAAGGAATAAAAAATGGGAAGGATCCAATGGCAACGGGGTAGACTAGGGATCAGCAGGTGTATATGTTGAAGGTTTAGGGTTAGAGTCTTTCCTAATTTGAGAGATAACCTCAGTGTCATACCCAACCTTCTCCAACAAGTCAAATTCAGCTTCATCATAAATAGGGTCATTATTTTTGAGCCATTCAGATTTTAGATTGATTTTATCAAGTTTAATCAACTAATCTTCCTTTACGATACCAAACATTATCAAATAGAATGCATATGTTAGTGACTTGGAGAATAATATTTTATAAGAAGATAAATCAACTTTCCATATGAATTGAGAATTAGAAATTTTACATTTCTTAACCTTGAGATTTTTTCATCGTCAGGTAAAGATTGAGAAACCCCTTACTTGTTTGTACATTGGAAACTCTCCCATAGATACCTCAAAATATCCCTAGGAAACATTCTATGCAAGCACTTAAATAAGCCCTTTGTGACCTTTACATCATCTCTAAATTATCCACTAAAGAACAATGTTGGATTCAAGAAATATCCAACTGCATGGAGGGGAGAATGCATCCATTGACCCCATCTTTTCTCAACTATCTCCCATAATGGCAAGTAATTGGCCCTATTATTCTCCAATATGCTCTTAATAGCACCTTTAGCCCTATGTATTGCCTAATATTGATAACCCATGGAGCTTTGTCCCCATTGATGAGTCTCAAAATTTGAAATAGAGGCTCGGAGAATAATAGAACTTTATCTACCTCTTCCTAAAAAGATAGTGATAAAACATAGTCAGCCACCATTTTGCCCTCCATATGTTTCATAAAAGAAGATTCAATCCACTCGGTTGAAATGAAAATTCATATTAAATTTATTTGTTGTTGAAAAATAGTTTGAAATGTCAGGAAATGGGTTGTAAACCTTATAACCCCTCATTGAATCAAAGTTTTTTGCCATCTATGAATGTGTGCATTATATTAAGCACTCTTGTGTGGGCTTTTTTGCAAAACCTCTTTCACCCATGGATTTTTGCCTATGTCATCCAAGGTAAAATTAAGACAATGTGCCACATATGGAGTCCAAAACATAATTCCATAATTTTCTATAATAAGCCTCCCAGTAGCCATGAAAACAACATTACTTGTAATGAATTGGACCACATTTTATGCCTCCACCTCAATCACAACTTCATCAAATAGATGAAAGAGTGTCTTGCTTGATTTTATCATCTCGGATTCATTGACACTCTTAATAAAAAGTGTGCCAATGTCACATGACACAAGGAAGTTGATGAATGTGCAACTTCATTTGTCCATCCATCTGGCATTATAATGCATCATGATTTTTTCCATTCCTTACGATATTTTGAAAGAACATCATTCACATCCTATACAACATCCTTCAATAAATTAGTATTCAAATCCTCATATGATAGGGCAGTGAACCCAAAACTTGAAACTACAATTGCATCTACCATACTTTACCAGTATAGAGATTTGGCCACGTTAAATGATCAGCTAGATTTGTATCAAAATTTGGAGATTGCCTTCTTTGCCTGCTCATGATCAATATTTTTTAACCTATATTATCTAGTGTGGTTTGCACGCCATGTGTAGTGTGAGAGATAATGAAGGTGGGAATATGTCCCTTACCTACAACTGGCCCAAAAGGTACTAATCTAAAGGTAGATTATTAAGGAGTTATAAGGAGAAATATTTCCACCATATTTCACAGCTAAAAACACTAAATATGTTCAAATGAATGTCAAATATAACATCTACCAAAGAGGAGGGTTAGGTTTGGTTTTTTTAAAGTTTTGGGTGTATTTAAGTTATTTTTAACTGTAGACAACATTTCAAATTGCCCCATTAAATGAGGCTTTATAGATTGATTTACTGAAAAAAGTGTCAAAAAACTAGGTTGAAAAAAATGTTTTAGGCCAAATATAATAATTAATCGTGATTAATCATGTTTAAATCATACATTATATTATTGTGCTACCTAGTTCCATGTTTTTTTATGACTAACTCACCCATTTCGAGTTAGTTATCTAATATTCAGTATGTTTATATTGCATCGGCCTTGACCGACATAGTTATTTTCTTCTTTGTGGTTCCTTTTTTACTATCCCTGATTGATAAAATTGTGTGACTTTTGTACTATATCAACCATAACCAACATAGTATTGTTTCTTCTCTTGATATTTATAATGTATCAATTTGAATTAAGTCCATTGGTATATTTCATAGGTCATTATTAGGATTTGGATACATATAGATAGGGTTCATATGTGTCATTGATATAGAATTACAATAATGTTTTGCTTAGCTTGCACACAAAAACTTGTGTTTAATAGAAGAAGAGCAATTAGGGTATATGAGTTTACACTTGTGGAGGTCTATGTTAGCATAAGGTCTTCGAAGACTTAAAGAGAGGAGTTTAACTTGAGAGGTACACCTTAGTATTTGAAGTCTCCGTTAAGAATATTTAGGTCTTATTATTTACATCTTAAGCTTCACATACAACATCTCTCATAAAGTACAACTTGAGCCAACTAGAAGATTGATGCACTCACAAGTTAACTCAACGTAAGTATCCATGTCCCTATACTCTTTCTATTTTTTCATTTATATATGTGTATAATAGAGTAATATGTTTTTATTTTTCCATGTTTAGATTAACTTATATTATCATTAAATGTCAATATATCCTTAGTTAAATACCTCTTGGTTATTCCCTAATGGCTTTTATATCTATTTAATTTACCTCTTTTACATCTTGAATCTAGGTTGTCTTTGTTCACCAGTTCCTTGCATAGGTTTCCTTATTATATCCTTGATCCCTTTTTTTTTACAATTAGCTCTTACTTATAACCCCACCCTGCTTTTCAGCATAGCATATTTGTATATATGTTGGATCTAGCATGGTTTTCTCCCTTTTTCCTTTATTACAAGATATTTATATTGTCAATTGTATTCATCCTGCATACAAGTTGTTCCTTGCTTATCAATTATTTTGATGTTGACATGTATCTTATTTAAATTTTGAAATTACCTTCTTTCTTATGTTTCAATTTGCTATGTCAGTCTTCTAGACTTTTGGTTTGTGATTATTATATTATTTATTGGGCCCTTGCCTTTGATTGGTGTGTCCAATCCCAAAAACTTGTGCGGAATTACCAATGATAAGACATACTCAAGTCTATTATCCAAGTGCGTACATAGTTTTGAAGGAAGTTTTAGGTTAGTAGGGATCCTCCTCTTCTTGCTTATTCACATTTTCTCCCCTTGGCTTTTTTCTTTCTTGATTTTTTTTATCTAAAACTAATAAAACCAAAATAAAATTTGCTTTGCCTTTTGCAGTTTAGCATTTCATGAATATTTACTTATCATTAGAGGTTTACATATTCTTTGTTTATGCATGTGTTGTTAATGGTAGCATTGAGATAAATGCAAGATATACATATTTACACATGATTATGAAATTATAGTTGCTTAGTGACTTCATTGTGCTTAAACTATAAGCATGCCTACATTGGGCGCATTTTCAATGTGCTTCCTATTTTATCTTTCTTACTTTTCCATTATCATATTGAGCTTTATATTTGATTAAACATATCTTAATCTATCATATATCTTATGTGTTTCATGACATAGGTACTTTACGTTGCTTTGCATGCATGCTACATTGCATGCTCTATTGTTTGTCTATGATTGCTCAGATTGCTTGTGTTTGTGTGTGTTCCTTGGCATATCTTATTTTCATCTCTATAGAAGATTCTTTAATTGTAAATTTTTTTGTGTCATTTCGACATGATTTATCTCTTTGATTTTATGTTAGTGTTTTACTTTGCTTGTTGGATTCACATACTATATGTAGTTATATGATTTTGTATGTTTACATCACTTGACTATATTATATGATTTGATGTCATGATCTATATCATGCATGCTATTAATTGAGGAATATATATTTTTGTCTATGTTGCCATGGTTTTTACCATGCATCTATTGGGGCACACTATTTGTGTGCTTTGTTACTAGATCATGTCATTATTATGACATATTGATTATCCCTCTTTTCTTGTTACATTAGGGCCACTTATCCCTCCTTGCATGTTTTATTGTTGCATATCACTTGCACCTCCCTTTTTATTATGTTGCTTCTATTGCTTCTGCTTTGGCATATTAGTATTGACTTATCGATTGGCTTTGATGATGACATATTTATATGATTATATACATGTATAAGAAACAAGCTAAGAGTAATGGCTCTTTTATTGCAAACAGTATTTCTAAAAGATTTATTTTTTTAATTGATCAAGCATTTAATTTTATCTTCTTTTAATATCTTACATGTTACATTTTTCGTATAAATAACCTCACTCAACTAAAAACTATTAAACATTTCAACTAATATTGGGCTAGAGGTGTGTTAAAGTTGAATTTAGTAATTAAAAAAAATTAAGTTTACTTTGAAATCATAAATCTTATTATAGAAGAATCAATTTTATAAATCATAATAAACACTTGACAGACACTTTTTAATTTACTATTAAATTTTAAAATAAGATTGGAATTTGGCACACGTTTCAATATTTTAGATATACGCCATTGACACTTACCCAATACTTACATTATATTTACCCGATACATACATGATAACTTTCCTGATTATTACAAAGGCCAAGAATAATGGCCTTCCTATTATGGACATTGTTTGCAAAAAAAAAAAAAAAAAAAAAAAAATTATTGCTCGAAGCTTTTACTTTTGTTATTTTACACATTATATTTTTTGTATTAAATAAACCCACCAAACTAAAAAATATTAAAATTATCAAATAATATTGGGTTAGAGGTAGGTTAAGGTTGAATTTAGTAATAAGAAAATTTAATAACATCTTATTATAAATGAAAGTTTATTTGTTAATGAAATGTAATATTCTCACCCTCTTAACCAGTGGTGATTTTTCTTAAAATAGGTAACTTCTTTTTATAAATAAAGGTTTTGTTTTTTGTTTTTTTTTAACTTTTCTTAGTCACTTTTAACATGAGGTATTTTTCTTTAAATGGGTTTCTTATTATAAACGAATGGTTTTGTTTTTTTTTTAAATGCACTATTCTTTCTTCTTCTTTTTTAAATGGGAGATCATTTTTATTAAAATGGGTAGTTTATTATTATAATGGGAGATAATTCTTATTAAAATGGGTAGTTTATTATTATATATAAATAATGGTATTTTTAAAGAAATCGTAAGATTCTCATTCTCTTTTAACAAGAGGTGAATTTTCTTAAAATGGATAACTTATTATAAATGAAGGGTAATTATATGGATTTTCCTACACATGTTGTTAATGTACATTTTTTATATCATTATATGGATTTTCCTACACATGTTGTTTAGCTTGCTTAGGTGTTAAGTCATTAGAAAAATATGGCTTTACGTATTTTTTTAATTTTAAGTTTAACACCAACCTCTTTTTTTGAAGTTTTTTATATCTCTATAAATGTATCTTTCCTAAATTTATTTTGGCTAATACTCATATTTCAATATTTGATTGTTGAAGACAAGCTTCTCATTGTTCATGTTTGATTTCACTTCTACAATAGGGTATCTCATTTGCATAATTTATTTTGCATGTTACAAAAATTTGTGCATTCATGTCTAGCCAGTTCCCAATCCTCGATTGTATCCCACTCTGGCATAGTATTAAAGCGATTTTGGTAATTGAATGTCATATCTTCTATTCTGAAATCTTGAATTTTTAGCTTGCATGTCATATGTTTGACATTGCATATTGTAAATTCACCATTTCTCAGATTTTACTCTTCTTATAGGGTCTTTTGTTGCTTAAATTCAAAAAAAAAAGGCAAAATGCATTTTTTACATGTCGTCTTTTGTTTGGTAGTTTTTCACAGAAAATGACCTATGTCATTGAACTCAAAAGGTGTCAAAATTTTAAGAATAACTGTAAACATGACCTATTTTTATGACAATTAATTTTAGTATTTTTTTAGGTTTGGTAGTGTTTTTTTAGAATCTGCACAACATGGACTTGAAGGAAAAACTATTTTTTTATTCTCAAGAAACTTAGTGGGTCCTATGTGGCTTTTTGATTGCAGTACTAGATCTAAAGGTTTTAATTGTTTACAAGGGAAACAACCATATAAAAACCAAAGCTTCTTAAAAGCTTACAAAAAAACTTAAAATTAAGAACATCATTCAAAAGTGAAAGAAAATCAACAGTTCAAAGGAGAGTGTTCGAAAGCTTCTCACAAAACACTCATATAAAACAATTTCTTTTGAAGCTAAAGCACAACCACTTATATAGCAATAGAAATTCTTCTGTAGGAAAAATCAGGGCTTCTACAATAGATACCAAAATGGCCCAATTAATAATTGCGATCTATCTTCCATAGCTCTTCCACAGTAAATACCATGAAGAACCTTACATAGTTGAACTGAAATCACAACAATAGGAAAAAAAACACTAATTTTTTAGAAGGTGTAGCCCAACAAAACCAAACAAGTCAAAGCACAATACCCAGAAGTTATGACAAAACTTTTTGTAGAAGTTGTTGCAGAAGTTGTATAAGTTCCACAACCAAAGGTCAACAACTTCGACAACCATTGTTTCAAATATTCTGCAGCACTGCGTAGAAGCATTTGTGGCCAACAATATCAAGCACCAATCTTCTTACTATGAGACCTTAACACCATAAACTAACCATTTTTAGCATTAACTACAAACCATTTTATACTTGCTGAAGACAAGCACAAGATTCTGGAAAAGAACTATTCATTAACTCAAAATAGAAGTCTTTTGACAATAGCCACACAGGTTTCTTAAAGAAAAGTATCAATCCAACCTACCTCTTCAATTAAAATTGGAAAAGGTACAATATCTATTGCAGAACCCACTGTGGGAGCTGCTACAAAAGTTGTAGAAGAAAAAAATCCCAATACACAAGAAGCCATTGAAGGGATTAGAGCAATAAGTATCTTTGCCTTCAACTTCTTCAACCACATTACAAATGTAGGAAACTAAAATTTAAGCATGGTCAAACTACCCAACCATCAATGAAGCTCCAGATCAAACATTAATACCACATTCCAAACTAAAATTAGTGTTTCACAACAACACCTTCCACAATGAAAAATATGTGAACAACTCGCTCAAAATTTCACAAAAACATGGAATGCAATTATGAAAACATGCTTGGAACATGATCTAAATTAATATCAATCATATCCATAAACACCTCCCAAATATCCTTTAATACCTAGTAGCCAATGCCAAATCAAATATTCATCGTTCTAAACTAACACAGACTTAAGCTAGAATGTAAGAATCCAAAGTACCAATAGGATCAAACTCTACTCTCGAGGGCCTGCAAACAAGGATAACTTCTTAAAAAGTCACCACCTCCTTTTTAAAACCCATATCATAAAATATCAACTATTGGGCATGAAAAACCATCTAAAAATAAGATTTTTTTAATGTAGCAACATATCCATCATAAAAAAGCAACAACCAAGGCAAAAAATTATCTTAGTATAAGGACACTTTTGTCTATACCTCCCAAACCTCCCACCATTTTAATGCAAAAAAAGAGGCTGAAATTATAGAGGCCATAACTTTTGATCCGTAGCTCCATTTGAGCCCATCTTTGCACCAAAACGACCGTATCAAAAATTTCAATGCTACCATAACCCACCCTTTCAGTTATGGGATGTTTTTTATATTTTTTGGAGGTCATACGTGACCATCTAAGGGTCCAAAATTGTAGTTTAATTTTATTTATTTTTTAAATCTAAATTTAAAAATTATCTATTTTTGTAACCAGGCTTGAACTTCATTTGAAATTCATTTGATAGGTTAATTTTAGTGTTTAGTTTATTTTTAGATATTTTTAGAGTTGCACGTGCTTGCATGTGAAAGTTACTAAAATAATTGCTGCTAAAAATAGAAAGTTGGGTTTTATTTATTTTAAGAGTTCTGAATTTCACATGTCAATTCCAATTCCAAGTTGAGACTTATTTATACATGGTTTGTAATTATTTGAATTATTCAATATTAATCAATACTAGTTATTGTTTAGAATATTGGCCTATTGGATTTGGATTTGTAATTGTCTTAATAGTATTCAGGTTCATTATTTGGTATCAGAGCAAGTTTGAATCTTGGACATGTAAGAGATGGTGAGAGGATGATGAGAAATCGCTCAGATGGATTGTATTATGCAAGAGCTATAGAGGCAAGTAGAACAATTAACTGAGATCATTGTGAATCAAAGATAAAGGAGAACAAAATATGATGTAGAAGATGACACAGATCATGAAGAATAAATTTCTCAAGAGGAGCAACAAGAACAACCGTCATCAATGGAAGAGAGGATGGTTCAAGTTTTATAATGAAGGAACAAAGGAATCAAGGTTGACGTTCCAAATTATGGTGGAATTTTAAAACCAAAGGAGTTGATAGATTGGATGAACAACACAGAGAAGTTTTTCGAATGGAAAAATATGAGAGAAGACAAGAAGGTAAAGTTTGTATGCACAAAATTGAAGGGTCATGCAATGATTTGGTGGTATCATCAACATAAAGAAAGATAGAGAAAAGGTAAAGAGAATATCAACTCATGAAAAAAGATAGAGATGAAGCTGAGAGAGAATTGTTTTCCTATGGATTATGCACAAACCCTATACAAAAAAAATTAGAATTTAAGACACAATGATCACAATATACAAGAGTATACAGATGAGTTTTATAAGTTTTTCATATGAGTGGAACATGATGAGTTAGAAGAGCAAATGGCTGCAAGGTATGTAAATGCTTTGAAGTTTTCTAATCAAGATGAATTAAGCATGCATATAATACTTTGCATGGAGAAAGCTTATCAGTTAACTTTAAAGGTAGAAGAGAAACAAAATAGACAAAATTTTAGAAGAACATCTATTGGGCCAAGAAGATGACAATCCCCTCCAATAAAGAGATGAGGTGGATTTAATACCACTAGAGGAGAATCATCATGTGGTGTAGAAAGACAAGAAGATAATAGGTAAGGTTTTCAATACTAGCTAAGAGAAAGGGGATTTCAAAGAGGATGAAACTATGGTGGTGGTAGAGGATAGTTTCTAAATCAGTGCAGATCTTATGTTTGATACAGATGTGGAGAAGAAGGCCATAAAGTGTTCGAGTGTCCACACTACCAAGATCAAGAAAGGAGGCAAGAGGATTGTCCAAGAGTGAATTTAGTTGAATCTCAAATAAAAGAACAAAATTCTAAAGTTGCTATAGTAGATATTGGAAAAAATATATGATGAGAAAAAGAATTATTGCTCCAAAGAAAAACATGTGTAGAATAAAGAAAGTGGTGATGCATGGTTGCGAATAAATATTTTTTGAATAAGGTGTACTTCGAGAGGTAATATATGCAAGGTAATTATAGATGGTGGTAGTTGTGAAAATAATGTTTATAAAGATATGATTGAGAAACTAGGTTTGCAATGTGAAAAATATCATAATCCTTATCAAATTTCATGGTTTAAGAAAGGGAATGAAGTTACAGTAGATAAAATGTGTTTAATCAAGTTTTCTATAGGTAAAACTTGCAAAGATGAAATATGGTGTGATGTGATACCAATAGATGCATGCCATGTGTTATTGGGAAGGCCGTCGCAATTTGATAGAAAAACAGGTCATGATGGAACAAAGAACACATGGTTTTTAAAAATGTGATATGAAGGTAGTTTTGTTACCTTTTAAAGAAGAAGAGTAGGCTAAAAGCATGTTGATTGTAGAATAATTTATCAAAGACATGAACATGACAGGTTGTTATGCATTAGTAGCAAATAAAGAAGACATAAAAGTGATGCAAATACCAGCAAAAGTAGTAGTTTTGAAGGAATATGAAGATTTTATACCTGATGAGTTACCAGATGGTTTACCACCAAAGAGAGATATTCAACATCATATTGATTTGATTCCAGGATCAACTCTATCCAATCAAACAACTTGTAGGATAAGTCCAACAGAACATGCAAAATTGAATAAGCAGGTTACCTGAATTGGTAAGGAAGGGTGTAGCAAGGGAGAACATGAGTCCTGCAACATCAACGTTGCTAACTTCAAATAAAGTTGGAGGGTGGAGGATGTGTGTGGATAGTAGAGAAATCAATAAAATTACAATTAAGTACAGATTTCCTATACCTCATTTAGATGATATAATGGATATTCTTGCATGAGCAAAGTATTTTACCAAGATTGATCTAAGGAGTGATTACTATCATATTCAAATTCGTGAAGTAGATGAATGGAAAACAACATTCAGGGCTAGATATGGTTTATATGAGTGGATGGTGATGCCATTCAGGTTGTCTAATGCACCTCACACATTTATGAGGGTGATGAACACAGTGCTACAAGAATACAGTGTTAAGTTTGTGGTGGTTTATTTTTTATGATATTTTAATATTCAGTAAGAGTAAAGAAAAAAGCTTACAACATTTGATAATGGTATTATAATTGTAAAGAAAAGAGCTCTATGTGAATTTGAAGAAGTGTAGGTTTATGCAGAACAGTTTGGTATTTTTATGATAAGTAGTTTCAACAAATGGTGTAAGAATAGACGAACAAAAATTAAAGATAATTGTTGAGTGGTCTATCACAAAAAGTATCACAAAGGTAAGAAGTTTCTATTGTTTAACAAATTTTTACAAAAAGATTATTAAGAATTTTAATAGTCTTGTTGCACCAATAATAAATTATATGAAAGGACAAAAAATTCATGGACAAGGACACCAATAGAAAACTTTGAGTTGTTGAAGAAGAAAATTACAAAAAAATCTATTTTGACATTACCATATTTTAGCAAAGTTCTTGAAGTTGATTGTGATGCTTCGTTTGTGGAAATTGGTGTTATGTTGAGTCAAGAAGGGAAGCCAATAACATATTTTAGTGAAAAATTGGATGATGTAAAAAAAAAGTATTCTATGTATAACGTTGAATTTAATGCCATTGTAAAAGCATTAAGATATTGGAGGCATTACCTGGTGCCTAAGGAGTTTATCTTATTTACTAATCATGAGATTTTGAAGTATGTGAACACTAAAGATAAGTTAAATAGTATGAATGCAAAGTGGGTGTCTTTTTTGCATGGTTATACTTTTGTGTTGAAACACAAATCAGAAAAACAAAATCAGGTAGCTAATGCTTTGAGCAGGGAAGTGAAATTGATAACTACTATGGTGAGTAAAGTAGTTGGATTTGAATTTATTAAATAAATATATGATACTGATCTAGATTTTGGCAAGATAGTTGAGAAATACAGAAATCCATTGATAGGTGATACAAGTAATGTTTATGAAGAGTATATTATGCAGGATGATTATCTTTTCAAAAGGAAACAATTATGTATTCCAATTGGGTCTCTAAGAGACAATATTATAAGAGAATTTCATAATGGTGGTTTGGTTGGTCATTTTGGTAAGACAAAGACAATAGCTTTGGTAGATGAGAAATATTTTTGGCCAAAGATGAAGAGAGATGTGACAAGATATGTTTCAAAATATAGGATATGTCAGGGGGCAAAAGGACATGCATAAAATATAGGGTTGTATGTGTCATTACCGATTCCAAAAGGACCGTGGACAAATTTGAGTATGAATTTTGTTTTGGGATTACCAAACACACAAAGAGGTAACGATTTAATTTTTGTTGTTGTAGACAGGTTCACTTTATTGTATCTAATAAAACCAATGATGCCACTAGAGTTACATAACTAGTTTTTAAGGATATTTTGAGATTGCATGGTGTTCCAAAAACCATTACATCAAATAGGGACATGAAATTTTTAAGTCATTTTTGAAGGACTTTATGTAGGAAGATGGGGACTAAGCTACAATTCAGTAGTGCATACCATCTGTAAACAGATGGACAAATAAAAACTGTAAACAAGAGCTTGAGAAATTTTTTGAGATGCATAGTTTGAGAGAAGCCCAAGCAATGGGACTTGGTTTTACCACAAGCCAAGTTTGTATGTAATAGTTTAGTGAACAGATCAACAGGTAAATCAACATTTCATATTGTTTATGAGAAAAATCTTATGAATGTTTTAGATTTGGTACAATTATCAATTGAAAAATGAGTTAGTAATGATGCAGAAGCATTTGTGGAACATATACAACAATTACAAGAAGAAATAAGAAGAAATTTGCAAAAAAGTAATGAGAAGTATAAAACAACAACAAATGTCAGCAAAAAGGTCAATTGAAAAAAGATTTAGTGATGGTTTACTTAAGGAAAGAGAGATTTTTGAAAGGCACATATAACAATTTAAAGAACAAAAAAATTAGACCATGCAGAATTGTGAAGGAAATCAATAACAATGCTTATGAGGTGAGTTTACCCCAAAATTTTGATATCTCTTGAATATTTTATGTTTCAAATTTATATGATTTCCACTGAGAAAATGGTGAAGGTGAAGAAGATGAAGAAGTAGATTGGTAGCAACATATGCCAAAGAAGAAGAAAGAAAAGATAGTGTAGGTTTTAGATAAGAAGACAATAAACACAAGGTAAAGAAGTTATGACAGGTATTTAGTACAGTGAGAAGAATTAAAATAGTACAACACTCAAATTACAGAATGGGTGTTGAAGAAGATTGATAAGAATAAATGGCAACAATACAATCAGAGCAACTTGTAGGCGCTGAATTGTTTTCAACTAGAGCAGAATGATGTAGAAAAAGAGGCCAAACTTCTAGAGGCCATAACTTTTGATCTATAGCTCTGTTTGAGCCCAACTTCGACCAAAACAACCATATCAAAAATTTCAATGATGTCATAACCCACTCTTCCAGTTATGAGATATTTTTAATATTTTTTGGAGGCCATACGTGACCATCTAAGGGTCCAAAATTGTAGTTTAATTTTATTTTATAAGTTTTCTCTAAATTTAAAAATTATCTATTTTTGTAACCGGACTTGAACTTTAGTTTAAATTCATTTGATAGGTTGATTTTAGTGTTTTGTTTATTTTTAGAGTTGTGCATGCTTGCATGCAAAAGTTACTAAAAATAATCGGCCGAGTTTTATTTATTTTAAGAGTTTTGAATTTCACATGTCAACTCCAATTCCAAGTTGAGGTTTATTTATGCATGGTTTGTAATTATTGAGTCATTCAATATGAATCAATACTAGTTATTGTTCAAAATCTCGGGCTATTGGATTTTTATTTGTCTTGATAGTATTTGAGTTCATTATTAAAAAGAAACAACTGGGATATAAACAACAAAATGAGTATAAGTTAGGAATTTCATAGGAAAAAGAAAGAAGCATTTAAGAGAAATCCATATCTCCTCAAACACTTGTAGCAATCGCTACAATGAAATTGATATGAAAACTATTATTTTATGTTTGAGCCTATAATGATGAACAACATAAATAACCTTAACCAACATAGATCTATTGTTAGTTGCTTTAAAACCATTCACCATCAGTTGCCTCATGATCCACAAAAGACACTTCAAACCATAAAAATTGTCTTTTATCCATGAAATATGAACTAAGAATTTACAAAAAGGATGAACAACTATGTACCCATCCAACATCTGAAACAAAGGCATATTTGGTTCAATCTTTCACTTACAACAAGGTTTATATCGAAAAGGATTATCAGGTTCCTTCTTTATCTTACCACCTCTAGAATTGTCTATAAAACTAAGATCATTACGTTCAATGCTCATTCTTAATTCAAAAAATAATTCCAAAGCATTACGTTCAACACCCAGTCTTAATTCAAAAAATAATTTAACTAGGTGTATGCTTAAAATAACCACTGGTTCTCTAAAGACAATCTCTTGCCTGTGAATAGGGACAGAGATCTACAAAAGGTCCATCGTTTTGCCAAAACTATACTGTAATTATCCCCTCTCAGCCACTAAACATGGGAGCTCCCTAGAGCCATAAAGAAACAAATAGGATGGTAGGCTACTAAAGAAATAAAGAGGATTTGATTTATAATAAAATCCAAGGGAACAAGGGATGAAACCCATAAGATTTGGATTTTTCAAATAAATATATAGAGAAACTACAATAGAGATAATAGCCATATTCAAGGGAAAAGTAGAGAAAGTCTCAAATGAACCTAGATTCAATGAAACATTATCTTCATCAAATATGTAGGCACCACTTTTCTATGTATTGATTATCATCCTTACAAAAATCATTGTCCATAGTTTCCTTTTCAAATCACCTGCTCAAAATGGTGCACGCCTCTCTCTTCTAGATCCATATCTGACTTGACTCCATCCTCCAAGTCTACATCAATCAAAATTAAATCTCCAACCAATGAAACCCTATGTTGTTTCAGATCTAGATTTTCCAAAGAAAGATACGAGGAAATTGCAACAGAGAGAATGACCATCTCCAAGGGTAAATCAAAGTAAGTCTCAAAAGAACCTAGATACAACACAACATTGTCTTCATTAAATCTACAGCCACCACTTTTATCTTTATCTCCAACATCATCCTTACAACAATCATCCTCTATAACAACATCAGATCCAAAATAGGGCAAGTCAAAATTGAGCACCCTAAAGGGAGATAAAGTTTGATTTATGGACTGACTGGAGCCAAACCAATCCCAAATCCAGTCTAATGAGAAAGTGGAGAGAATAGGCAGAATAATTTGAAAGGTTTGACATTGTCACTTGCAACCTTCCCATCCTTGATTTAAACTTGTTGCAGTTCTAAAAAACACTGTGTTCTCCTCACACTTGCCACCCATGTTGGTAGCAGATTGTAAATAATGAATCCCCAAAACACTAGTAGGTTGCAAAGTTTGAATCACCAAATAGCCATTACCAGGTAGTTGTTCAAGCAACAAAGACTAAAAACTCATCATAAAAGGGTTATGAAAGCTATAATCAAATTGATTCAATAGATCTTCCTCCACTTCCATCATATGACTTAAGATCCCAAGTGTAGGAGATTTCGACAAATCCAAGTTATCTTTGTCCCCACTAGTCCACTCGATCTTTGTAGGAATACTTAAACTTACAATCTTAAATCTAGGAATAAATGTCAACAAAGCATCCATATTTAAAGGCAATGTAGAAGAGAACTCCATCAAACCTTGCTCCAATCCATCAAGGAAACCAGAATTCATGGTAAAAAAAGGCTAATCAAAGGTAATATTGCCACCCAAGAGGCAAACCCTCACTTCTCGCTCCCATGATGTCTGTTGGGTGAATATTTTGTCGGCCAGCTAACTGGTGACCAAAATAGTTCCTATCACCACAGCATAGGGAGATCAATCGACCAGATGTGCAGGTTTATTGCATCAGCAGGGGACAAATCTCTCCTCTCATCAAGGGGAGGTTCCCTATAGATATGCAGGAGATGCAGGAGGCTATATATATATATATATATATATATATATATATATATATATATATATATATATATATGCAGAAAGTAAGACACAGGGGGTAGGATAAACCATCCATCTCTCTTCTTTCATAGATGATGCTGACAAATAGAAGAGAAATATTGGGTGATGGGGAAGGTGCTTCTCTTCTTTCAGAAGCAACTTTCAGCCAAGATCCAGATTTCTTCCTAAATAGTAGAAATCCTGATGAAGCAACAGAAGGCACTTCTCTTCTTTCAGAAATGCTTGTTCTTGCAGGCAACAAGAATCTTTTTGGTAACAGGTAACCAAAGGTGCAGAATAACCAATAGCCTGAAATGTAGCGCAAAGTCTCCACCTCGACTGCCCAAAGAGTATATCACAAAGGATAATGGGGGCACAAAGTCTCCCCAGAATCCTCAACACAAAAAGGAAAGGAAAACACAGACTGAAATCAATTGTGAAAGCACAAAGTCTTCTCACAGTTGGTTTCAGGACACTTCTTTGTTACCTTTACTAATTTTTCGCACCAAATTAAATGAATAAGGACACCTTCAGATGACACAAGTCAGAACAGCACAAAGTTTGAAAAAACCTGCTTTCTCATTCAAATAACAAGGAAAATGAAATTACAACCTAAGCTCAAAGTCTCAGTCTTCTTTCAAAATGGGCAGAGTTTCGTTCTTGTAAAAATGAGAAGTCTCCCTGGTTCAAAATGAGAGATTACAATATATAGAGTCCCAAGAAAGACTTGGGCGTTCGTTTTTCAAAGAACAGCCCATGTTGTGCATTTAACACCTTGAATGCGTTTTCAAGTTTGTCAAAGGACTGCGTTAAAAATAGGGCAGTTGTCTTAACTATGGCGTGCCATTTCATCCCATATGTCTTCTCTCGAGTTTGGATCATCTGGTCTGTCCCCTCTGATGTCTGCACAGCTATCCATTCGTCTTTACTTCATGGAAGAAAGCAGGTCGTGTCCTTGGTTTGGTGCGCTCAGAAGTCTACTCAATGTTTTGTTTCACCTACTTGGAAATAACTCTTTCAAAGATATTTTTGATCCTTCGGTCTCGCTCCTCTCTTCACTGCTTAAGTGCTTCTTCGCTCTTTATAGCCCTTCTTGCCTATGTCTTTGGGGGGTCCTTTCTGCGTCTTTAACAAGTGGCAAGTTCCACTGTTATGTAATTCATTAGAAACTCACGAAAAATGGAGTCCATGACACGTTTTTCCCTAGCAACTCAAAAGGAGAACATGAACGCAAACACTTGTCACATTCGCTGCACTTTGTCTTCTTCCATCGGGCGCTTTTCCGCAGGCTTTTCTCTTCCTGCTGCAATTCGAGCTATCGGGCTATCTTTCCAGCCAGTCACCTAGTCTTTCCTTTGAGTTTTGCGCTTTATTTGAATTTCAACAGATATTCCCTTATGTTAAATTTGACATCCACGGGGACATCATCGGTTGACTGTTGCTTGAACCATGTTGAACTTTTGAACACGTTGAACCTGTGGATCCCCTTTACGAAAAAAGCTTAAAAATGAGGAATTTGAAAGCTCACAACAAATTTTGAGAAGGGGAGAGAGAAATTGCGCTGTAGGTTGTCTCAAAAATGAGTGGCATTTTTTGGGGACAACAATGTCGATTCCCCAAATTTCTTCAACAACTCAAACTTCTTCCCCCGCAACATCTTATCCATTTCCTTTGTTAGTTCCATCTCCATTTCCTTCCACATCATCTTTGTCGCTAGCTCCTACAATACCAAGACCAGTAGGTGTTACACTTGATACTTCCACTCTACCACCACAACCTCCTGAAACCTTGCTTGCAGATCCATCCTACACAAAACACTCCATTAATGTGTGTGCATACACATTAAAGTAAATAAAAAGAGGTTGGACACTATTTTTGTTATGATCGACTCTCTACCTATAAGTTATGTTTGAAGTTAGTATCTGATATGAAAGTGATTTGAAAGTCAGAGAGTTTACCTTACATCAGAGTCCAACTCCAACAACCTGCAAAACAGAAAAATCATGTTTCCATGATATTTGCACAAATGTCATAATTTATGTTGAGGGTTTGTGAATGATCATCAATGCTCCTATCAACATATCAAGTGTACTTTCAAACAAACATAAATATTTGCAAGCAGATTGATGTCTAAATAAATCGATAATAATATAATCAATGAAATAATTGAAAAATAAAACTAAGCAATAGGAATGAATAAACCCGATAATATGCAAACCTTGTTTCTATCTTTGAAAAGTCTGAAATTGTCATGGGTCCAATTACTTGCAATGTGATAAAATATTTATGAATCTGGATCTCCATGAACCTATCAAGTGAAAGAATATGCTTCTCAACTAAAGAAGCAAACATTTGACACCTCTTTGTAATATATTGATATCTTTGTAACCCTTTGAAATCTTTGTAACTACTTGAAAACATGTAACTGAAAATAGAATAAATGACTCTATGCCTTTATTTTGAGGTTAAGGTTGTTCTTGCATATTACTCATCTCAAAAGAAAATAATTACGCACACCATATATAACATAAATAAAAAGTAAAAAATGTAATGATCTTGAAAGCACATTTGTAACACATCATAAGAAATTAGCCACCACTGAATCTCACCTATTCAAAAAATTAAATACAAATATTTTTTAATATATTTTTATTTTACATTAATGTTTCTTTTTGTAAGTTTCAATAATAATTATAATTTAGAAAATATTCCCGGTGACCACATCATAACTCAAACATTATAATTTAAGATGTAAGTTTCAAGGATAAGTCATTGACTTTTTTAAACAATAACCTTTTTTATAATAATAAGTTACCAATTTTAAGAAAAATCACTTTCCCTAAAAAGAGAATGAGAATATTATATTATTTAAAAAATAGCCCTTCATTTATAATAAGAAGTTACCTATTTTAATAAAAATAAACCCCCATCAAAAGAGAACAATAATAGAACATTTATTTTAAAAATAACCCTTCATTTGTAATAATAAGTCACTGGTTTTTTAAAAAAAATCACCTCTCATTAAAAGAAGAATGAGAATATTATTAGAGTGGGCCACAATCAAGGATTGGGAATTGGCTTGACACGAATGCATGAATCTCTATAACATGTAAAATGAATTATGTAGAAGAGATAACTTGTGGAAGCGAAATCAAATACGAGTAATGAGAAGTTTGAATTAGACCAAATAACCTCAGGAAAGGTACATTTATAGAGAAGCAAAAGTCACCAAAAAAAGAGGTGGGCTTGCAACTCAAAATTAGAAATATAGGTTAAGTCGTATTTTCTTAATGACCAATTGTAACACTTAAACAAGCTAAAGAACATGTGTAGGAAAAACTATATAATTGTATAAAAAACTTACATTAACACCTCCTCTTAAGTGTAGCTTAAGTGGGTATAGGAATTGGGTCCCAAAAATAATCCCTAATTAGTTATCTAAGTACATAGAAAATCTCCCCATAAGAATACAAAAAAGAACCTTGCTAAAGTAGAGAGAGATAAGGAAATAACTAAATCCCCTCCCCCAGAAGATAATGTTGGAGTTGCTTGAACCTCAAGAAGATCCTATAAATGAAAATGATCTTAGTGAAGGGTTTGGTGAATATATCAATGATTTGCTCTGTTCTCTGGTAGTAGTGGAGATCAATGACTTGCTCATCAATAAACTCTTGAATGAAATGCATGTGAATTTTAATATGCTTGGTCCGCTGATGGAGGCCCAAATCCCTGTAAATATGGGCAATGATTTGATTGTCATAGAAGATGACTGTTGGTCATCAAAACTGGATACGAAACTTAGTGAGAAACACCTAAAGTTAAATAGCCTCAGTGGCAGCATTAACAACTCCTTTGTATTATGCTTATGTAGAAGATAAAACAATAACATTATCCTTCTTGCTTGATCAACTAATTGGTCCTAAACCAAAGGAGAAATTGTAACCTGAAGTAGACTTACAACTCTAAATATCAACTCAATTTGAATCTGTATACTCAATTAAATCAATGTCAATGCTTGCTCCATGGTGAATCCCAAAATTATGAGTACCTTGAATGTAGTGGAGAATTTGCATAACTGATTTGTAGTGCAACTCATGTGGTTCTTGCATAAATTTAGAAACCATGCCCACTGCACATGAAATGTCAGGTTGAGTGTGAGTAATATAGATGAGACTACCAACAAGTTGTCGAAACAAGATAACATCAACCAAAGGAGAAGACATTCAACCTCAAGCTTTACACTAAATATAAAGGGAGTTGGAGTTGGTTTACGGTTAACCATGTTAAACCATACAATCAAATCAAGAACATACTTGGATTGTGCAATAGTAATCCCGAAATCAGACTGAGAAATTTCAATTCAAAGAAAGTAATGCAACAAGCTCAAGTCAGTCATTGAGAACATGTTAGACAAAGTAGTTTTCATTACTACTATAGAGGATGAATAACTTCCAGTGATGAAAAGGTCATCCACCTAGAGAACCAAAATCAAAAGTGAGTCATCCTACCACAAAATGTAGACATCAGGATTAGAATGACATCTAGTGAACCCAACCAAAAGAAGAAAGGAGTCCATATTAGCATACCAAGCTCAATTAGCTTGTTTGAAGCCATAAATATATTTACGAAGTCTGCAAACTAAGAAAGAATTTTCCACAAAATCTTGTGGTTGCAACATGTATATCTCCTCCTTGAGGTCATCATGAAGAAAATCACTCTTCACATCCATCTGATGAACACTCCAGTGATGTGCTACGACAATGGCAAGAGTGAGTCAGATTGAGTTCATTTTGGCAACTTGGACATAAGTCTCAATATAATAAATGCTAGTTACCTGAGAGAAATTTTTTGCAAAAAAAATGTGCTTTAAACTTGTCTATGGACTCATCTACAAAAAATGTTGTTTGATAGATCCATCTACTTTGAACAAGTTTTCTTCCCTTAGAAAGAGGGACCAAATCCCAAGCATTGTTCCTAAGCAAGGAACCATACTCCTCTTATATAATAGTAACTCACTCAGAAGTGGTAAATGCCTCATGAAATGACTATGGATCAGAAGCAGATGTAATGAATGCATATGGGACATTCTAGAACTGTGAATTTGTCCACCTATTTTCTGATGGATCTCCAACCCAATGGCCAAGACTTTATAGTGTATGTCTAGCCTAAAGAGGACTAGAAGTCAAAGAGTCAAGAGGAGATTACTCATCCTCTAAAAAATGATTGGGAGAGGGAAGAGGTGAGTCCCAATCACTACTCTCATATCAAAATTAGAAGAAGAATCTAGATCATTAAGAAGCTACTCAAGTAGATCTGAATCATCAAAATTATCATCAAATCTCAATGAGTCCAAGGAAGATGGAGAAGTGTCAAGTGTGGATTTTAATGAACACTCTTGAAAATGAACACTTCTCAAAATGAACAACTCATGAGTGGTGGGATGGAGAAGCATGTATCCCTTAACTCCCTCAGGGTATCCAACAAATATGTAAGGTTGACTCTAAGGTTCCATTGCCTTACATTTCTTCTTAGGAATGCATGCCATAGTAGGAGATCCAAACACTCAAAAGTACTTAACTGTGGGTTTCTAACTGCTCCATGCTTCAAAAGGAGTGACTTCTTTCAATGCTTTATGAGGAACCTGGGTCTAGATATAACAAGCAAAGTTGATGGCCTTGACCCAATATTGAGGTGCAAGAGATTTGGAGGGAAACATACAGCTTGCCATTTCATTCAAGGACTTATTCTTGTGTTCTGCAACACCATTTTGCTGAGAACTGTACATAAATGTACGTTGTAGTTTAATCCCCTCTGAAGTGTAGAATTGCTTAAAACGATGGTTGTCATACTCACCACCATTTTTGTGCACAAAATCTTGATGGCTTTACCTGACCCTTTTTATACAAGGGCCTTGAAGACATGAAAGTGATCGAAGACCTTAAACTTATGCTTAATAAAATACACCCATGTATACTTTGAAAAATCATCAATGAAGGTAAGAATATATCTGGTATTACTAAATGAAAGTTACAAAAAAGGACTAGAAATATCACTATGGACTAGCTCCAAAATTGTGTAGCTCTCCATGATTTGCCTTTTTTATACTTCTCTTCATGATGCTTACCAAGTATGTGACTATGGAAAAAGCAGTCAGAAAAATAGACACAAGGCAACCTTAAAACCATGTCATTACGACTGTGTTGCTCTAGGTAACAATAGGTAAAATGGCCAAATCGTTCATGCCATAATTTACTCACCCCATTTGTATGAGTGAATAGAGTAGTAGAGGGTTGATAAGGAGTAAATTGTGAGAAAGTGTAAAACCATGACTAGTGATCTACTTTCCCAATTGTAATTGTAGCATTATTGTGCAATTCCCCACTAACCACAAACTTATGTGTGAACTCAACTTATCTGAAACAATGTGAGTGATTTGATAAATAGATAGGAGATTAGATGACAATGAGAGAACACATATAACATCCTTAAATGTCCCACCACACATTTCAACAGACCCTCTCCCATAAATTTCTGTGAAAGTATCGTCACCCATCAAAATGGAGGGTATAAAACATAGCTCCAAGGATGAGAAAAGATATTGTGATGAAGCCATGTGATGTGAGGTATTAGAATCAATCACCTATGTGGAATGTTAAGATGTAACTACAAGAAGGGCCTTTCCCTTACTATTGTCTTTTGTCTTAGACGACTCCTATGTTGATGAACTCTACTTGACTGAATCAAGGACACTAATGTTATTTTTCTCAAACATCTTTATCACTTGGTCAATCTGTTTATTCATATATTTATTTTCATCATGCCTAGTTTTCTTATAGTAGGCACATGTGACCCTCTCTTTCTTGTGTTTCCTCCCTGATGAGGAGGTCTTAGTTGATGCTTTGGACTTGGAATCAGTTTATTGACCATTTCTTTGCTTTTGGTCCTTCTTGTTATGTTTCTTCTCCTTATCGTTAGAAGCCTTCTATTTGCCATGTCTCACAGTTAAGGCATGTGATTTAGAGGACTTCATTGTACCCATCTGAATAATCTTATCTTGCTTTGAAGTCAATTTGATGACAAAATCATCTAAAGTCGACATGGTCCATGTGGCTCCAAGGGCATGCTTGGTGGCATGGAAGGTAAAAATGAAAACAAAATAGTCAAAACCCAATTTGGCAAGGATTGAAAAAATTAATTATTCATCATTTTTGTCTATGCCTCACAATTTCAACTGTAACATGATTGATTTGAATTTGGTGAAGAAGTCCTTCATAGTGTCAAAGTTGCCTAGTTTCAAACTGATGAATTCATTTTCTAGCTCTCGACCCCTCATTACAACCTGTTTTCCAAAGAAATTTCCCAATGTGGTCCAAACAAGCACATATATATTAACACATCACAATTACAAGAAAGACATCTAGATATCACATCTATTGATTTTCTTTTTAGTGCATTGATGCATCCTTGTACTAAGAGAAGGACCAATGAAAGAGCATATAAAATCACCCTAGTTACATTTGTATCTTATATCATAGAAATAAGGGATAACATTATAATATACACAAATCTAATTGTTGATATGCACAAGTGTCAATTTCCAACCTATTAAAAAGCAGGAGGGTGATTGAGGCAAACCCATAAAGATAAGCAACTCTTTGTGTCTTTGCAAGGTTGTATGTTACATATTAAGGCTTGATCAAAGGAGAAAACATTCTCGCAATTTCATGCATTAGTTCATTGATCTAAAAGAGGATTTTTTTGAGAAAGCATAAATGAAGGGATTCACAGAGTTTCAAAATTATCAGACCAACACAACTAATGAAAGAACTAGGTTGCCACTTTCAAGTTAAGAGTGTTACTATCAAAACAATTTGATATTGGTCAACATCTATCAGAATAATATGATTATGCTCACTTCATCAAATCACAATAATCTTTCTAAATTTGCTTCTACAATGTTTCTGGGCTTTTTTCTTAGCATTTCTAGTATTTGTCAAAGTTCAAGTGTGTTAGAAATCAAATACACATCTCTAAACCTCATTTGTCAATTATCAATTATTCTAGGTGCGTTCATTTTATACTTTTCTTTAATCTCTAGCACCAGGGTAGGGCTTTATTTACTATGTTTTTATCTTATGTGCCCTTGTGCCCATTCTTTGACGATTAGTATAATGTCCTTGACCTAAAACCACTTTTATCAAAATAACATTATGGTCATTTAAATGGTTTCATTTGTAAGCCTCGGCTACTAACCTCGTCCTCTGACATCTAAGCATTTTATTTGTAAATATTTTCTTCTCTTTGCTTGTTTACTTCTATTTGCATGTTTATCTCTAGTTTTGCTTCTTCCTTGTTTCGCTCACAGCTTTTGGACATATCATGCTTCCCTTTTAGCCTTCTTCCGTGTGGTGCTTCCCCTAGGATCTTTCATTGCCTCTAGTTTCTTCTAATTTCAGCATTTATTGTATTTGAGTTTTGAAGTTACCCTCTTCTTTCTATGATTTCATGTTTTTGGTTGTTTGTCAATCGCCTTCTTCAATCCCTCTTATGATTTATATATCATTCCTCTAAACTCTTTATTTATGATTAATTGTGATGTTTCTTTGCTTCGAGTCCTTGTCATTGATTGTTATTTCCCATCCCAAAATCTTACACAAGCTTCCCCATGATGATAACACATTATATATCGATTTCTTTTGACACAATACACACACAGTTCTAAGGGAAGTTATTAGAGATCCCTCCCTTCTTGTTGCTTCTCACTTTCACCCCTTAACCTTTTCATCCTACTTGATTGATTTTCTTTTATTTCTCCAAGTCTTTTAAAACAATTATATATATATATATATATATATATATATATATATATATATATATATATATATATATATATATATATATATATATATATCTTTGTTTGTTAAATAGTTACATGCTTTCACATATTGGGATTATCTACCTATTACTAGAGGTAATGTATACATTGTTTATACATGTGCTACTAATGGTATTATTGATTTAGATGTAGGATATAAAATTTTGTGCATATGATTAAGGACTCGCAATGCAAGTACATCCTTATGCTCACATTGGAAGCATCCTTATGCATATCATGGAGGCATCCTTACACTTCCTAGGAGTGCTTCCAGGTTCTATCTTTTAGGGTCTTGTTTTTCATATTGAGCTTTCTATTCTTTTATATATTCGAATCTAGCATATATCTTGTGTGTTTCACTACTGAGTGTTTTGAGTTGATTGTTTAGTACATGATGTGTTAGTTTCATTGCTTATTGTCTAGTGTGCCTCTCTTGTTTGCCATTTATCAGCTATGTGTGCATGTTGTTGTTTGGTGTGCCTTTCTTTTTTCCCTGTAGTGGATGCTTTAGTTGTATAATCGATCTCATGTTTGTTGTGTGTGTTATAATTGCTTTGTTTACTCTGCATGACATTGATTGACTTGTACAATCTATGTAATATTTTTGTCTTATTTCCTCTAAGTGTGGTATAATTGTTACGTTTTTGGTAGGCTTAACTAGTTTGCTCTATTTACTCTTAAGGGTCATATGATTGTGATTAGTGTGTGTGGTGTGCTTACCTTGCTTGTTTTGTTTACTCTACATCACTATGATTGGTGTCGTGATCCATATCATGCACGTTAACTCTTTATTATTTATATGCATGTTGCTTATATTGTCATGGTTTTTACCATGCATCTATTGGGGTATACTATTGTGTGCCTTCATTGCTTGTATCTTTTCCACATTGGAGCATATTGCATGTCCCTTTGTTGCTTACCCCATGCCCTTGCAGCAGCAACCCATTACTACCTTTGTTTGTTTTGCTTCTACACACACACGTCAATGATGAATACCATCTTTCTCTGATTATATCAGAATGTATGATAAGTGAGATTTAATAATGATATAATTATATGTTATAGCGAAATATGCTATAATGATAACACCATCTTATGAATTCATATTTTACACAGTACACGAAATCTATTTCTTTTGAGATGAGTGATATCTAGGTACATCCCACGCCCCAAAAGGAGGGCATATGATTCACTTATTCTATCTTCAACGACATGATGATGCACACCATGCACACTATAAACATTTTCCCACGCATAGTTGGAGGCTATCAGTAACACACTGTAATTATTTCCCCAAAGGCGGTCAATAGGCAGACTACAATTACTTGTTCCTATTTAGAGACATTCGTCGAAGACAATATAGATTTTACAGAGACGAATACGCATGTTTTAGTATTTTTATGCTTTTTCAATGTGGACTAATTAACTACTAAAAACAAAGTATAAGACAAGGTTTTTAAAATTACCTGGAGATATGGATGGTTGGTTGCGCACGTTGATCAAGCTTGATTGTGAGAACTTCTCTTTGGCTGCGGAGGAAAGCCCTGTGATACACCACACTTAAACAAAATTGGGATTAAAAGAGAGATGAGTGGGCTACCTGGTTACAAATCAGTCTCGAGAAGTGGCACACTTTCTCAGATGAATGTCAGCCCACTGTTTTCAATTAAGAAAGATAATAAAGATAAAAGATAAAAGATAAAGATTACAAGATATAAATGATGTAAAAGATAATTTGACAAAGATTAGATAAATTCAAATTATTTATTGCATTTAAGATAAATAGAAAAGATAAACAAGATAAACAAATATAGATGGATAAGATAAATAGATAAACAATGATTAGATGCAACTATAAATGAGTTAAGATTAAGATACAAAATTTAACACAAACAAAGGTTTGGTTACACAAGTGTCACAAAGGGCTACCAATAAGTTTAGGCTAGGAACTAGACCTAATACACACAATGTCGGCTAAGACGATGGGATAAGGATTGGATGGATGAGGGATCAGGATCCTAAAATAAGGATTAGGAATAGATTATGGAAGTTTAGGGATGATTAGGATAGATTATAGAGGTTTAGGGATAGACAAGAAACAAACAAGAACCTGTAGAAATAAATAGAAAGACCTAAAGGGCTGAAATTGAAAGTTTTCTGCAAAAAGACAAAATCAATAACGATCATATAGAATCAACCATGATCCTCCTAGATTGTGCTCGATCCTATCACAGTGTACAGAATACAAGAAACGAGTTCCAAGAAGTATACAATGGTTTTAGGAAAGTATAGAGATGTCTTCAAGCTAGGAAATGGGCTAGAAAGGGATCTAAAGCACAGGATGCAATAATGAAATGATCTAACAATATATAATGAAGGATTTAAATTAGATTTGAAAATAAATAATGAAATGACAAACAAAACAAATAACTTACCTAGACATGATTTTGTTCCTTCAAAGTGCTTGGCTTTTAGACAATATTTTGGACTCCAAATGCTATGAATTGTGACCTCCGAATGCTAGAAACAATCCTCCAAAGTTTGGGTCCTCCAACCTGCATGTTTTCTGAACTCTTTTGGGAATGGTTTGACATGCTTATATGGATCGATGTCGATCCAATAGAATCAACATCGATCTAGAGAAGTTGCGATTTACATGCTTGTTTTAGGCTGCACGGTAACCAAATGGTTGGGGATTTCGCATATGACTTGGGGAAGCTATTTTCCAGGTTGTTATGGACAGGAATAGGTTTTGTTTTATTTGTTTATAGGATTTTTGGTTGTTTTAAATATTTTGGGTGGTTAAGGATGGTAAATAGTAATTAATAGGATTAATTACCATGGGTAAAAAAGGGGATATATACATAAAATAAACATTAAAGTATAAGTTGACATTTAGTTATGGACATTTAGTTTCTTATACTTTAAGTTATATTTTATGTATATACTTTCAGGATGTTTGAGAGTGATTTGGGACCTCCCGGAGTTAAGATGCAAAATATATATTTTTGGAGGTTTCTACCACATTTCGGACTTAGCTTATTTCAGGATTTCTAGCTATGGTGCAGATTTATAGCGTCTACATTTAATTATTAAAGTGATAGCCTAAAAGATGACAGAATAGGGCAAGGGTGTTAAATTATGGCATCTACATTTTCCCCTTTTTGTGGATTGGTCGAGAGAATCGAGCCATGAGACAAAAAATATATAGAAGCAGAACTTGGATAAATGCCCCCAGCATGCCCCAGTTTGATATGAGAATGTTTCCCCCTCAAACCGGGAACCAACGAAGGGAAAAGGAGATGAATATTGGTTTGACAAAATGGTAGAGGAAAGGGGAGATAATATAAAATGGATACAAGAAAAATGCAAATGTATAAATGGGGGTTGACAAACTAAATGTGCAAATGTGGCTTGGACAAATGGACAAATGGATAGATATCCGACACAAAAAGCAGGTGACAAAAAATGTCAACGCATCAATAACCAGGGTTAAGCTCGAATGAGGACCAAGGTAAACAGACAACAATATATGTGGCCAAATAAGACATAAATTTGCCATGAAGCACATGGGCTTAAGATTTGACACCAAGATAATAAATGATAAACGAAACTAAACCTAGTTTTATGGGCTTATAAAGGGGTTTCTACTATAGACTTATGTTTCAAGGTGAAATGCTCAAGCTGACTCAGACTATGGGACCAACAGGGATTAGACTTCCACTAATCCAAGGTTTTGGTTTTTTGCTAAATAAGGACGAAATAAATGCAAAATGATGACTTAATTCGCCGAGGACAAAAATTCGACTGCTACGAAAGTCAAAATCAAAGCATAAACAAAGAGATCGATACGAATTCATATGAATCATAGTCACTTTTCAATGTTGGTATGGCTAACAGCATACTAGGATGGCAATGGATGGGTAAAATGGCATCATGCAAAGGCTACAACCTAGTCACAAAAGATGCAAATTTGGATAAGCAAGAAGAGAACGAACACAAAGGTTCAACTCCTTTAGAATGGGTTTGGATTAACGTAATACACGCAAAAAAGACACAAAGGGGTACCCTTTTCAACAAGTTATCGACATGGACCATAGTAAATATGGGGTTTATCAAAAAGTAAACTCCTTAAGGCTTTGCACTTGACACCCTTTCAAAAGTAAATAAACAATTCTAACAAAATTGTAAAAGGCAAGCTTAGATTTCCTTGATTGGGTAAAAGAGGTGCAAAATGTATGAAACAACTATGGGTATACGACTCATCTTGTGTAAAAGGAAATGTCCTTAAAGGTGACTTAGGATGATCCATGGGTTAATCCACACTTTATGTATAGAAGGCAGACTGATCGATACAGGAAGTCTGCATAATTGGAGAAGACTGATCAAGGCGGGAAGTCTTCTATGGTATATATTGGATTTTGAATTTTTGATTTAGGATCCTTTTTTGCTTTTGGTTTGAGAGATTTTGGGAAGTTGATCGATGCGAGAAGCCTCCAATTGCTTTGCTTTTTCTAGAACTATAACTAGCCATCCTTCAAGGGAGTGGTCTAGCTTTTGATTTATTTGATAGTTGTCCTTCAAGGGATCAGTCTAATCTATTTATGCAACTTATAATTTTTGGTAGTTGTCCTTCGAGGGAGCAGTCTGCAATTTTGACAATGACCCTTTTGAGTAAGATATCCCAAAAATTTTGATTTTTTTATGTGAATAAACCCAAGCTAGTCTTAGTCACCTTGTAGAGAGCAAAACCGAAACACAAGAGGGGAGGTAAATGTTGGATGGACTTAAAATGGGAAGTCGAGAGACAATGACCACGAGGTACCTTCTTAAAAAGGTGGAACGTGTCCATGAGAAACATGTTATGAGCAGAGTCGAGGTGCTCACATTTAAGATTGGGCTAAGTGTTTGTAACGGAAAAATCACATGATTCTTGCCATCAATTGCTCTTGACAATGGACAATGGGTGAGAATGGGTTTAAAGGACTTATGGTGGATGATAAAGATCAAACACAAAGCTTGCATTAGACAAAAGAAGGTAAAAGGATCCTTGACCATGAAGGATTCAAGTGCAAAGACGCATAAAGGGGGATAATTTTGAAAATGCCCCATACTTATATGATCCACATCAACTCAAAGTAAAAAGCTTCTCCTAGCAAGAAAAGAAAACTCAGCGGATGGTTAAAGGAAGCCCAGAGGGGTGAAGGCATCTTCATCCATTTCTGAAGGCTTATTAGTTGTTAGTTGACGGAGAACTTAAGACACAGGTCTGGATGACCTTTACAATGCCAAGAGGGTAGAGAGACAGTTGATTTAGACTGTGCTTCAAAAGATTATAAAGTTGAAAACTAAAAATGAAATGGATGGAACGGTTTCGAAATGCAAACAAATCCAATAAAACCATCTGATTGTCCCTATCAAGAAGCTTCAGCGTAATGCCTAAAAAGGGCTTGCAATGTTTAGGATTCTAACCTAAACCCGACAACTTGTATTTAGGAAATCTTTTGGACTGCGGATGTGGTTGATTGGTTGGGCTAGTTTGGGTGATAGATTTAGGGATATTTAAAACATGACTTTTTGGATACCGATGCGACTTAATGGTTTGCATGAAGAGGCTAATAAATTGATTGGTTAACTTGGTTTTGGGTTGCTTTATGTTTGGTGATGGATTTATAGGATTGACAAAGTAAGGTATACAATGGATGGGATTGATTGATTTGGGCTGAAAATGAGATGAGGCGACAAAACTTTGACTTTCACCTAAGAGCAATAAGATCAAAGGTAACAATGTTAGCACTATCAAATAGATGAGGTTGAGCAAACTATAGAGCAAGCGAATTGGATTGACCGATTCAAGTGGCTAACTCGATTGATTGGGGTTGCGAGGTTCCTTTACTATAGTAGCTAAGGATGGGTGGACAGGTTGAATTTGATCCACAAGAGGGTTGATGACAATGGGATCTTCCTTTCTAGCTGTGTTTGGAGGAAGATGCGAAACTTGAACGGATTTAATAGATGGGTTGGATAAGTTTTGACAACCTCCTTAGTAATAGGCTTACTAGGGATGGTTTTAGATACAAAGACACCATTGCTTGAAGGATTTTGACTAGAAATGGGTGAGGTAATTGACACAGGAGGATGACTAACAACAGATTGTTGATTCTGTAAGGAATTGGGATTGACCAGCACAAGCTTGCCATGATCAATAAAGTCTTGGACCAACCATTTGAAAGATTTACATCTTTCCATTGTATGACCCATGATATGATGATAGGGGAAAAATTCATTTCCCTTATACCAAGGTGGAATGAAATCATATGGTCCTAATACAACAGGTTTGATAGGAGGGAGCTAGATTATTGATGCTTTTAACAACTTTTCCAGCACAAAAATATATGGTTCATCCAGTGGAGTATACCATTGGGTAGGAGGTTTTAGAACTAGTTTTAATGATTGTCCCTGTAAAGAGAATGAACTAGTTAATTGGATTGGTACAGTTGACAGACTTGACAAGGCTGATTGGATAGGTTGTAAAGGTTGGGGTAAGGATTGATAAGGTTGGGGATATTACGGAAAGGTGTTTGGATAATAGTTAAATGATCTAGGATAAGACATGGATTGAGACTGACCTAGGTTAACCAAGTGTTGAAAACTAGCACTATAGGACAGTGAGAATTCACTTTGTCCCTTAGGCATCACGTTATAAACAGAGTAATTAACATACTCACGAGATGGAAGAAAAACATATGCCGCATGATTGGCAAGGTAATCACTCAATGCTTGAGGACTATTATCAAGGGTTTTGGCAAAGGTTTCATAGGAGATCCTGAAGGTTTTCCCCATTGGTAAGTATGAGGATCTAATAGTTCTTGAACACGTTACCAAGTTAGATCTATAAGGCCAGACAAGTGGACCAGGTTATACGATGGTGGAAGATTTCGAACATTACATACTCAAACAAGCAAAAGACAACAAAAAGCAATAAAAAGAACATACACTAAAAATGTTAAATGCTTAGAATTATTTGATTATGTTACTTTTTAATTATGTGAAACTTGATGTGAAACTTGATTGGTCTTGGATAGGGTACTAAACACAGACGTCTAAGGATGGTTTCAAGATGTTTAGGCGCAAACCCTCTATATACCTTAAGGTACGTGAGGTGTACATTCTACTAGTGATGGTATGTGGCTTGGTACTTGGGGCTTGCTCAATCACATCACAATCCCATAGCCAGTGTGGGTGCTTAGCCAAGACATACCACTCAACTAGGTTTTATACTCAGCCAGAGTACTGAGTTGGCACTCCACTCGATGATTAAATCCAAGTGAAAGCATTGGGAATAAAGCTCCCCACTTGGTGATAAAATCCAAGTCGGTTCACTATGTCAAGTTTTGATGTGTGATTTTTTATTTTGTGGTTTAGTCATGTGTGATTGATTTCTGGACTACTGGATTAATTAACCGCCTAATTAATCTAGATAGACTAATTCAAGCAGACAGACTATGAATGCAGTTCATTTTTAAGCCAAAAGAAAATTTTGATTTGATTTGGATGCAAACCAAGAATTCAACTCAATATAAAACAAATGCACATGAAATGCAAATCTTATGTCTATGATGATTTTTCTTTAAAGAAGAAAATACAATGAAAGTTATTTGATTAAAAGGAAATGTAAAAGAGGATGAAATTCAATAATGCAACTACATGCATAGGAAAGAACAAAAGAAAGGGACCCACTATTGGTCCCACAGGGTGTGCCAAAATGTTTTATTATTTTTATGTTTTTTCAATGTGGACTAATTAACTACTAAAAACAAAGTATAAGGCAGGTTTTTAAAATTACCTAGAGATATGAATGGTTGGTTGCACACCGTTGATCAAGCTTGATTGTGAGAAAAATCCTCTTTCTTTGGGGAGGAATGACCTGTAATACACCACACTTAAACAAAAATGGGATTAAAAGAGAGATGAGTGGGATCCCTGGTTACAAACGAGTCCCGAGAAGCGGCACACTTTCTCAGATGGATGTCAGCCCATTGTTTTCAATTAAGAAAGATAATAAAGATAAAAGATAAAGATTACAATATATAAATAATGGAAAAGATAATTTGACAAAGATTAGATAAATTCAAATTATTTATTGCATTTAAGATAAATAGAAAAGATAAACAGATATAGATGGATAAGATAAATAGATAAAAAATGATCAGATGCAACTATAAATGAGTTAAGATTAAGATACATAAGTTAACACAAACAAAGGTTTGGTTACACAAGCATCACAAAGGGTTGCCGATAAGTTTAGGCTAGGAACTAGACCTAATACACACAAGGTCGGCTAAGACGATGGGATAAGGATTGGATGGATGGGGGATAAGGATCATAAAATAAGGATTAGGAATAGATTAGGGAAGTTTAAGGATGATTAGGACATATTACAGAAGTTTGGGGACAAACAAGGACCTGCAAAAATAAACATAAAGACCTAAAACATTGAAATTGAAGGTTTTTTGCAAAAAGACAGAATCGATAACGATCTTATAGAATCGACCACGATCCTATAGAATCTGCAAAAAGACAGAATCGATAACGATCCTATAAAATCGACCATGATCCTCATGGATCGTGGTCGATCCTGTCATAGTGTACAAAGTACAAGAAACGAGTTCCAGGGAGTATACAATGGTTTTAGGAAAGTATAGAGATGTCTTCAAGCTAGGAAGGAATCTAAAAAATAAGATGCAATAATGAAATGATCTAACAACATATAATGAAGGATTTAAATCAGATTCGAAAAGAAATAATGAAATGACAAACAAAACAAATAACTTCCCTGGACATGATTTTGTTCCCTCAATGTGCTTGGCTTTTAGACAGTATTTTGGACTCCAAATGCTATGAATTGTGACCTTCGAATGCTAGAAACAATCCTCCAAAGTTTGGATCCTCCAACCTGCGTATTTTCTGAACTCTTTTGGGGATGGTTTGACATGCTTATATGGATCAATGTCGATTCAACAGAATCAACATCGATCTAGGGAAGTTGCGATTTACATGCTTGTTTTAGGCTGCACGATTACCAAATGGTTGGGGATTCCGCATATGACTTGGGGGAGCTGTTTTTCGGGTTGTTATGGACAGGAATAAGTTTTGTTTTATTTGTTTATAGGATTTTTGGTTGTTTAAAAGATTTTGGGTGGTTAAGAATGGTAAATAGTAATTAATAGGATTAATTACCATGGGTAAAAAAGGCCGTATATATATAAAATAAACATTAAAGTATAAGTTGACATTTAATTATAGACATTTAGATTCTTATACTTTAAGTTATATTTTATGTATATACTTTCAGGATGTTTGAGAGTGGTTTGGGACCTCCAGGAGTTAAGATGCAAAATATAGATTTTTAGAGGTTTCTACCACATTTCGGACCTAGCTTATTTCAAGATATCAAGCTATGGTGCAAATTTATAGTGTCTACATTTAATTATTAAAGCGATAGCCTAAAAGATCGCAGAATAGGGCAAGGGTGCTAAATTATGGCATCTACAACGCAATTCGCATAACATCAAGTGTATTCATTCCTACTCTTTTATTTTATTCGATGATTTCAACAGTTTCTTGATTATTGGTTTTTATAGGCATTGATCAACTTGTAAATGGTTCCCTTATGTTTGCAGGTACTCCGGATATTCACACTCCAGACAAATGTGTTCAACTTTGTGATAAGGTAACCCCTCTCCTCCTTTTGACTTTCAATTCATTGTCATATTCGATATTAACTTCAAGAAACATTTACAACTTTCAACGCAACTTTTTCTTCAAGACCTCCCAAGTACATTTGTTTGTTTCAATTTGCTATGTATACATGCACACACATCAAAGTGGGGCATCATGTAGATAGCCAATCTTTATACAAGACTAGTTATTTGTTCTAGTAATAGTGTGTTATGTGTGTATGGATCATTGGTTCATATTAAGTTCTTATTGGCACATTTTCCCTTCTGTTGGGCCATGTATTGTCTACCCTTGCTTTATGTTGTGTTTACAACTTTACTTTCAATTCAATTTAAGTCTATGATGATACCACCATTCAATCTAAAATGCTTGAAAACCTATAAATGGACTATTTGTTTACCTAATACAACCCCAAATGCAACTAAAATGTCTAGAACACCATTCAAGATTTATTGGTCTCCTTGACCATGAACGAACTAGTTTGATCTTGATCTTTTGATTTTTTGGGTCCTTTGACCCCTTTCTCAGGTTTGCTTGGTTTTTTATGCATTCTTTGTCAGACTTTGCTCTGTTTAATTGTATGTTTGCATGTCAATAAGGTCTTGATATGAATTCAAGAAGTCTATAAATATATAAAAATGTTAATATATTTAAAAGGAGTGAGTTGAATTGAGAAGCCATCTATTATTGAAGTCTAAGGCAGAATTGCATGATTAGAGCAACACCCCTTGTACCATAGGTAGAATTGAAGAATTAGTGAAATAGCATGTAAAATTTGGTAGTTGCTTGAAACTTATACATAGGGATAAGGGTCAAGGTCTTCATATTACGTTGGATTGTTTGTTGGACTACATGAGTGTGCCAACTTGTCAAAGAATAAGGGTCTAATTGAGGCATACCCCTCATAACTACTTCCAATTTGTATGGTCGTGCAAGGTCCTTTTGAGCCAATCAAGGTTGGGAGGAAGATGAAGCAATTTTGGAAGATCTGCATCTCAATTCAACTATCTGACAAAGGTTTTTCACAAACAGGAGCAGATGAAAGAGCACGCAAAATTTTAGTAGAATCTGACATTCTCTGACCAAGATCGGCCACGTTGACAAATTTTGGGATTAGCATGCCAACATTGAGCCTCTACAATCTTGATTGTTTTTTTGAAACTTCTCAGATCAATACCAAATTTCCAAGTTGCTTCTGATTGTTTATGTAAATCTTTTTTTTTAGTTGCTAACAACACACAAGGAAGTCATAATCTATGCATTCTTCCACAGACTCACCTATCAAGTTTCAAGCATCTTAATCTATGTTTTTGCGCATCTCAATTTTTTTCACTATATTGTTGTATTAAAGTCATATTTGTCTTGTGTGCATTGTTATATGGTTTGGTGTTATTTGGTTAGCCTAGAACCTCATTTGTGCACTTTACCATATTACATAATGTAGTCGATAGATGCATTCATAGTTTGTATTTGAAAAACAAATACAACAAGGATATAGATGCATCAATTGATATGAAAGATGTTAGCATTCAAAGGTTTGAAGATTTTGTCTAGCTAAACAATGATAGCTTACCTGAATCTCACTTTCACGATGTAAATTATTTTGCACTTATTTGTTATGATTTTCCTTTTGTAAGTGATGTGTTTACTAATAGAGATTATGCACAAGAGGTGATTAAAGTTCTCCAAATTCTCTCTAATGGATTATCTCCTCCAAAGTGAATTTTCTATTATGAATGATGAATTGGTGGAAAATGAAGGAAGAGATTAAGCAAAGTAATCACAAAACAATAACAAAAAAGGCCCTTTATCTCAACTTTTTCACAAGAACTTGTTTCGACATATGATGAAAATTTCTTAGGTCTTCTCTAACTTGGATCCACTCCACAAGTTTCTACAAAAATCTTCACGTGTTGAATATGGTTCATGATGCTTTGGTTGAGCTATACATAGATACATATGATACCCTTGAACATCTACAGTGGAGTAGTGTGAATAATTTCATCTACTTCATCAAAATAGACCATTGTCAAAGCTTTTCCACATCCAAGGCCATTGCATGGGATCAACTCCAAGCAAATGAAAATGAAGCATAATATGTGCAAGAAAGCTTCCCCTTGGTCCTCAAGCTTTGAGGGCAAAGCTTCCCAAGGGATGGGCATGTTGTGTTCTTAAACACACAATATTTTGGTTTGTAATGTAAATAAGTTGTATGAGAAACTCCTAATTTTGTTATAGATGAGAGTTTGCTATTAGATGATTAATAAGGACATGTGGCTTGTGTGTAAAATAACTAGTAGATTCAATATATCTAATTAATGTGATTATGTAAGTAGGTTGTATGAGAAACTCCTAACTTTGTTATAGATAAGAGTTTACTCACTCTCCTGAAACAAATCCTATGTTGGTATCAGTACATATCCATGTGTTCTTTCACATCTCTTGAAGGAAGAGCATTCTCTCTTACCTAAAGCTTGGATGTGTGGGTGCAGCCCAGCTTTTGGATGCACATGTTCCCCCCATTCTTGTTTCGTTTAGAGTAGTCATGTTTGTTTGCCTACGGACACGCTGCATAGATATCCTCCACCTAAGAGGAATTATTTGATTGCTAGGGAGAAGCCAAAATTTTCAGACAGCTTGAAGAAGTGAGGTTTCCAATGGACTCGTCAAATGTTTGGAAAACTAGTTTTAAGATAAACGGGTTTCGAATGGCTCATGATGTCTAGAGGCCTTCCAATGAAAATAATTACGAATCATTTGGAAAAAAAATTTAGCTAACCTTGTATAGAGCATGTGTAACATATTATGCAAGTGTTTTACACCAACCACATAAAATGTATGTAAAACTGGAAACCTTTTTTTAGCAAAAAAATCATTATAAATTGGATATGCTGTGGGGATGTGCAAGATATCCATGTTAATCCTAATATATTCAGGCTATCAAAGAATGGCCCATTCCTAGGAAAATTCATGAACTAGGAAGTTTGTTTTTTTATTTCGGCAGTTCACTTGGCCATTGAATGAACTCTTGGGCAGAGACGGCATGCTTGGACTAAAATTCAACAGCTAGTCTTTCTAATGTTCCAATCGACATCCAATGGCCTACCGTTTATAAACATTTAATGCCCAGTGCAGAGAGGTTCTACTTATGAAAACAAGTCGCCTGCTATCCTGCAGGCTGTCAAACAGTTGAAACAATAAAATTTGGGCAAATAAACCCTTACATACTCTAATCACAAGCCACTCCAATATTTAGCATCCCAAAACAAACTCCAAACTCGGTGACAGATCAAATGGATGTCGTATTTACAGCAGTACCACTTGTGTTTAAACACAAGAAAAAGAACAATGTTGTAGCCATTTGCTTGAGCAAGACCTCTGATCTCAAACTTGAATGGCTTGAGCAAGACCTCTGATCTCAAACTTGATGTCTGCAGTGACTTTGCAACGACATGAAATTCACACCTAGAAAAAGAAGTATGGGAAGGATGCACACTTACCCGGCATATTTGAGAAATTGAACTCATACACATTTCAAATTTTCATTTGAAATATAGCTTACTGTTCAAAACTAATTTGCTTGGTGTCCCAGGTAGAGAACATGGGCAGTAGATAATTCGGGATGCATAGTTTAGTTTTGGCATACACAAAACACTTTCTTTTGCCCCATTTGTGTTTTTAGCATACAACACTTTCTTTTGGCCCACACTAAAACAAAATATCCAAAAACTTATTAAACATTAAATTATTTGAGTAATCGCTAAAGCCCAATGAAAAGGACATTATACACCCTTTTGCCAGTCCCATACAGACCTTGGGAATCCATTTCAATAGATTTCTTGATCAGTCTTCCACCAAACAAGTATGCACAACTTTATGTGATTGTTACTGAATTTTCAAGGAGGCCATGCTAATTTCTTTATGGCAAAATGTTTGCAGCTGAGCAGACAGCAAAACTACATTTCCAGCATGTTAGGCAAATGTTTGGATTCCCTCTTCAAACATCTCGAATAGATACTCCAAATTCATCAGCATCTTGTGGAAAATGCTTTGAAAACTTTTGGAAACCAAGCTGAATATGTCAAACTTGCATAGTCCCAGGCAACAGACACAGGGATGAGTACACCAATTTTCAGACATTGGGTGTGGGGGTACTTGGAGATGGCAGAAGAAATAAAACTAGTACAGATCTTATATCTATTTATCTGAAAACACCATGAGATATCTTGAGACGCTTATCTTTTCACATATCATACTCATTAATGACTCCATTACCTTCTATGTGAATTTCCCAATTACTAATGGTAAATGGTCTCAATCCAGCTGTACCACTGCATCAGGCTTTAAAAAAAACAATTCAAAACAAAAATGAGCCCCAAACTTGAACATATGCCAAAGATATCACGATTTTTCGATCGCCTTCTCCAAGCATGAAGAAAAACTACCATATGACAGTCAAATGTACAATAATTTAAGGTCAACCATTTTTATTGACATTTCATACTATTACACTGCACCACCACCCCCAACTTCCATTGTGGTTTATACCTATTGGCATAATAAAAATATTTAAATCTCTGAAAGGCTAAATACATCAAATTTAGAGTGGTGATATGTCTCTCGATCTATATTTTTTTATTTCTGGCTGTAAAAGAAGAACAATTAGATAAGTGGAGCTTCTCTAGGATTTTTTTTAGGTTTTTATTATTCAACTTCACATTTATGTTTTAAAGTCTACAAAAAATTATTTTATTTTTTTATTTCAACGCAGGAGACATGAATTTTTTGACGAGATATGGGGGACTCCAAACGAAGTCTCCGAAACTTCAAAGACATATCTGTCCCATCTAGCATTTCAGGTAGACTCTAGGAGACATGTCTCCTGGTTTCTATGTGGATTTTCATCCCATAAGGATGAAAAAATTGAAGTGGTTACAGGCTTATTGTGCAACTGATTCGAATGTGCCATTGTCATCATCTAAAGACGTGGAATGCCAGCATCTCAGTCATACAACATACTTATAACAGCGCTATCCACAGCTCTCCTGGAAAATTCCACTTGGAGTGTATGCTATGGATTCCACCTATAGCACCAATAGATTTTATAAATCAATTTGCTATCGAGTCTCCTACAAGTAATGATCAGGCATGAAATAGACAAGGAATCGAAATTCATTCAGCAGATTCAGTCGAGTCAACAGCAAGTTCAGTAAAATCTTTAAAATGTTAATGAGAAAGCCAAAATCAGATTCAACAAGTATAGACTTCAGCGCTAATTCAAGGCGACAAAGTGTGACTCCATTTATTCAAAGAGAGATTTGCAGGTCACATAAAAAACTTGAGACTGAGGTACAACCCATATAACATTTTGCCAAAATGGTGAAAATGCTTACAAACAAGATCTGTCTACTCGTCTAGGTTTCCATGTAGTACTCAACATAGAGCTTTTGAAGGCCTGCTTTCATTCTCTTATAGAGAAGAATTTGAAACAAAATCTGATTCCACGTGACCTACAACAGGAAATAAAAGTTTCGGTATCTGAAGAAAAATTGTGGATAATTATGTGAAGCACAATTGAACCAAAAGAGTGACTTAGTCAAAATTGTCAAAGCAAGAAAGATCGGAGGACAGGATCGCTGATGCACTTTGGAACAAACTAAGCAACAGTTTACCCACCTCCAGAAAGAAGCAAAGAGAGCCATTGGTCTTTACGGGAGAAGACTGACCCACACTAAGCCACATGCCTACAACCACCAAACAAAATAAAAATAAGAAACAAATACAACATCTACATGCCCACAGGCCCTAATGATGGTAACAGCTGAGGGTATAAGTTCCTTTTTCAATTTTTTTGGTACTAAAGGGCAAGAAAATGGAAGATCTCTTCTTTTGCTCTCTTTGGCTTGCTGGTTCAATTTTTTCTGGCACAACATAATAAAATTTTCTTTGCCTGTCACGTTGTTTCCTTGTTTAATCATTTGATTTGCATTCCAGCCTCTGTTTATGTTTGTTTTTCTAGTCATACCAGTCACAAGTAGTGCTTGTATTGCTGTCCCTCAGATTCTCCGGGCATTCCAGATCACCCATACCTTCAATATAGCAAGTGCCAGGTGGAACAAATACCTTCACCTTTATATTCATTTTCCAATGCTTTTTTAAGCAGATTTCACAACTGCATTTCAGCCCCTGAAATGAGACTACTACGGTGACAGTAGTTAATGATGTGGCTTCTTCAAAATAAATACAAACCCATGGTTTGGTTTTATATTTTCGGGCGTGCTGCTTCTTGAATTAGGTGGAGAGTAGTTCACATTCTTACTCTACCTTTGGGTAAGATGGTAGGAGAGTCTGCTTACTGACAACCCATCAGCGTGGTGTGGTAAGTTTGAGATGTCTCGCCTACTACAGCATGCTCAGAAAAGCCCATGCCTTCAATTTGGCAAGCAGAATAATTATCTTAACCTATTCTTCATAATGCTGTTTGAAGCAGATTTTTCAGCTGCATTTGTACCCCTGTGATGAGACCAAAATAGTAACAGTAGATTGATGGTGTGGCTTATTTAATTCCATGGTAGAACCCATTTATGGTTCTAATATTTTATACATTCTTTATATTATTTTCTGATAGTAATCAAAAACATTAAGGAATGATAACTATTATTCTTTTCAATAACAATTTGACATCTGATAAGGGGATATATTCATATGTGGCAATCACAAGAGACCAGACAATACAGTTCCTTTCAGATTATTCATTGGGACAGGGCATCACGAGGCAAAACACCCAGGTTCAAACGCTGGTGGGCTGAGCCCCAAACTGTTTCAAAGGGAAGGGATTTGACACCAAAAAAAGTTGTTCAAATTCAACCCAAGGTCTCATAGTTCCCTTGGTGTAATAAAAGAGAGTGTCCATCCATAGCCAGAAAACAGTCCCATTCAGGCGTGGTGCAGATAAATTAATTGTTACTGCTTTTGCAGCCCTTGCCAGATAATGCTCAAGAGAAAACATAGCAGCAAGCATCAAAAAGTAGAATCGCACAGCCCACAAGGGTCTACTTGTGGTGTTCACTTATATTGAAAGTAAAAATCGTTTTAGATTACTTCTTTTGGAGGCCAACAAAGTGCAATGCAATATACTGCTGATAATATGGCTTGCAAGCCCAGCACCGTTGAAAGATATGCTACATGATTGGTCCTAAATGAGTATATTCTCAGGAGGGATTATGTGGTAATGCTGCCTAGCATCTATTCTATATTTTGAATGCCCCTTAAATGCAATCTCAAAAATTGTATGCTTGGATGTAAGAATACATGTTGTGTCTGGGCCAAATGGATGAATTTCAGACAACAGTTAGATTCCACCATCTTATTTAAGGAACAGTTTGGTTGGTATAAATACTAGTACAGATAAATATATTTATCTGAAAAATGCCAAGAGATAAAAATTTTGTGGTGCCTATCTTGGATTTATCACATACCACATTGATTAACGACTCCATTACCTTCTCTAAAAATTTCCTCGACTAGTGATAGATGGCCTCAATCATAGTCACAAGGTTCGCCGAATTTTTACCTAAAAATTCAGAATTCGGCAAACTTAATGCCCTTCACTAAAAATTCGCTTAAGTTCGCCCTGTTCGGCGAATTTCATGTTCGGACCCAACAGTGTATAAATAAAATAAACATTTAAGTATAAGATGGACATCTGTCCATCTTATACTTTAAGTTATATTTTATTTATATACTTTCAGGGTGTTTGAGAGGGGTTTCGGACCTCTAGGAGCTATAATGCAAATTCTAGGTTTTGGAGGATCCTATCATATTTCAGAGTTAGTCAGATTCCAAGGTTTCAGGGTTTCAAACTTAGCCATATTTCAGGGTTTCAAGATTTCAAGGAGACATCATAGGAGGTATGAAGGCTGCATGAAGGGATGTATGCATGATAGAATAGTATGAGAATATCTCTCGCAAAGTGCCACAAGCCGATCCCACCCCATTCCCAGTGCACCCCTTAAGGCATGCACTATGTGAGATTCAATGCACCGATAAGCCCTTGTGAGAGAAAGTGTCAATAAATGAGATTGTGCCTGTGAGTGGTCTCAACACTGGGGGAGAGTAGCCGAGTGGTTTAAAGCGGCACAAGAAGACATTGTTAGCATGGATCCCCATTTATGGCGGTAGACGTATGGTTCTTCTACTCCAAAGTTCCAAAAGCTTGCCATGCATGTCCACAGTCAATGTGCCAGTGCTTCTGCATGCGAAATAAATTGGAGCACACATGATTTGATCCATATTAATAAGAGAAACCGACTAGGGGCCAAAAAGTTGTCAGATCTTGTGTTTGTTCATAGCAATTTAAGATTGCTTGAGCACAATCTTGCAAAAGAAGATGACAATCTTCATCTTGGAGAACCATCAATTGAAGGAGTTGAGAAAAATATAGATAGTGTTGATGAGCTGGATGGAGGATTTGTTGATGGTGCTAGTGCTAGTGCTAGTGCTAATTTTGATTTTGAAGTTGGGTTTGATGTTGCAAATGTTCGAAACTTAAGTTCTATATCAATTTTGAGCTTAGGCTCTAAACTATGAATATTTTTATCTTTAAATGTAATTCAAGTTTGAAATTCTTATGTTTATTTTTATTTTATTTATTAAATTAATTTTATTTTTTATTTTATTTATTTATTTACAATTATTTTTAATTTTTATTGGATTTCTTTTTGACTTTTTTTTCAAATATTTTTTTATGTTTTTATATAAGTCGAACTTAATGGCGAATTTTTTTTTGAACTTTATCTATTGGCGAACTTGAATCGAATTTTATCCTTGTCGAACTCGAACTCGAATCCGAACCTTGTGACTATGGCCTCAATCTAGCTACACCATTGCATCGGGCTCGAAAAAATCTTTCCAAGTAAAAACAATGGGCTCCAAACTCCACCATATTCCCAAGATATCACAATTGTTCTATCATGTTTTCTAAGAAAGAAGAAAAACTTCCATATGATGGCCAAATGGACATCAAATTTAAAGTCAAAACTGCCCTATAATGGTAAAATGAACATCAAATTTAAGGTCGTCCAGTTTTATTGGCATCTCACTCCACCATCCCTAGCTGCCATTGTAGGTTATGCCTATGCGGAATTAGGGAAAAATAAGATGGTTAGAAGAAATAGTGGGACCAGGACAAATGGTATGATTAAGACAAACAAAGCGGGAGGCCATTTATATGTACAAGTACAGATATCTTAAATACATTTATCTGAAAAACACCAAGAGATATCAATGTTAACGCACCTATCTTGGATTTCTCATATATTCAAATGATTAATGACTTCATCACCTTCTTCGCAAATTTCCTACTGACTGGTGATAGATGGTCTCATAGTAGCTAAACCATTTCTCAAAAAAATCTCTCTAGGAAAAAAAAACAGACTCCAAACTCCACCACTATATGCCCAAAGATATTACGATTTTTTATCGACTTCTCCAAGCAAGAAGGAAAACTTCAATATAAAAGTTAATTGGACATCAAATTTAAGGTTGAAATTGCTCTATGACATCTCATGGACATTAAAATCCACCACCACCCCCAGCTGCCATAGTAGGTTACACATATTGGCATGATTAAAATTGTCATACAATAGACCCAAACAGTAAACCAACTACTTTCTTAAAAGTATAACAATCTTTCGTGCTACTTTCTTGGTGGTAAAAATTTCATTACATTACGTGTTAAGGAATTCTTTTTTTTAAAGCAAGTAAAAGGAATAGGAAAATGAAGACCCTCATTTTACCCAAATCCACCCGTGGTAAACAACTCAAAATCAAGTATCTTAAAAAGAGGGTGAATGAAAATAAACGAAAAACCTACCCATTCCCCCTTTGCTCACCTCCTAAATTTTAGTTCTTATATTTTCAAAAACATGTCAATAATTTTTTTTTTCAATATATTAATGATTTAATCAAACATGTTTATATATTAATAAACTTGAGCCAAAATGATGCAAATATTTTTTCCACCACTAGATCACATTGCATATAAGCTTCATTAATTAATACTATTCTAGCACATCTAGAGAACTTGGCAAAAACATAAAACCTTTATTTAAAATCAGCGGGAAAAGAAAGAAAATATAGACTCAAATGTGTTTTTAGTTAATAACACTTTGACAACGGAAATCATCAAAATTTACAATTAAATAAATCCATGCTGTGAATGTCTCGAGCCCTTTGTTCAAGGTTTAACGCTGTAATCAGACACCCCTGATGTACACCTGGACATTCTGAGGCATTTCCAGCACTTGTTGAGTGTATCATACTAACCATCTTTTTGCTTTGGCTACTCCTGAAGCAGATAGAGTTCCCTACTGCAGTGCGTTCAAACTAATTTAAAATATTCGTTCCATTGAAATCTTAGGCCAACTCTTCGAACTTTATATGAGACATTCTTGCAATATCCTTCCAAAATAGAGACGGTTTCAATTTTTTATTGGGACTTGTGTGGAGCTACCATTGCCACACAATTATCTATTTTGAATGGCTGTGTGCAAGTAAAACTGTCATGTAACAATTTTTAACACAAACCTGCTGAACAGGGGCAGGCAATGACACAAATGGTTGCACAATCTCAGAGGTACCATTTCCTTTGATGCTAAAAACAATAACACTCATTCGAGAAACACAGTTCCATACCATAAGATAAATAAATTCTTTCAAAAAATCAGATTGTTACACAAACTGGAAGTGTAATCAAGCGTCCTGCAATTATCCATATTTTTTTAATAAGAATTGTATAAGACCACCACCTCATTCATTTCCCAGCCCATGCATCTTTCACATGCACCTCCATCCTGATGGTGCTGCAGCATCACACATCATAAGCACTTTCCTTCAACAAACTGTCCTTGCATCCACCTCTCCATCGCGCGCTCTTACAATAGTCCCCTCTTTATCTTTCTTATAAAAGATTTGAGAAATAGAATACTTTTTTAGATGGGGTCGGCTTTTATATTTATTATTTTTATTGACATCTCACACTATTATATTTCACCTCCCACCCTGTTGGATGCCACTGTGGGTTATACCTCTCGGGATAAAAATTCCCTTTCCTATGAATTTGAACCATAGCAGCTTCAAAAATATATGCTGTTCAGATAATACAGTCTAGCTAGTATTTGAGTGGTGCTGTAGACGCTGAGGCTGTGAATAAAACTGAAACACTCTGATACAAGTCAGGCTGCATGATACATGTACAGACACACCATGGACAGATTATGGATTGAGATAAGAATACTTCAAGTCGTTCCTCTTCATGTTGGCTCACATGTAACTAATACAAATATTGCCTCACATTATATAAAAATGTGCCGATAGCTACTGCTCAAGTGATGCATGATAAATTAATTATGGTAAATAATTTTGCATTATTCACATTGTAGTACTCTTATGTCTTAGGTGATATCGATTCAGGAGTTATTTCTGGGGAATCGTGGATATACTAAGTTTGGAGCATGCCCGCACTCTCTCTGCCATGCAGATCTCTATGTAGTTTTTGTTGGCAGCTGAGGAGGCCATTAATGCCCAGCCTACACTTTTGCCAAGAGAAATTTACGGGGAGCTAGCGAAAAGACAAAAAGGTGAGAGATAATGATCAGGTGGTGGGAGTTAGAAGGTCAGCGTAGAGTTTTCAGAAGAAAGTCTTGTTATGGCGAAAGAATTGAGTTTAAACATGATTTTCTGCAAGTTAATACAGGGAAAATTAATTTGCTCTCAGCTTATGTCATTTGATTATCTAGTGACACCCTTTCCCACCCACCATCAAGGAACAAGGGATTTCTTTCTTCCTTTGGACAATTGTATGGCTATATTTCTATCAGTATCCTAGAGATTAGAATGCGACTAGGCGAGACTTCCTTCTTGGAAAACATAAAACAGCTTTGTATTGGTGCCTGGTACATGAAGCAAAGGAAGGGCATTTTTTTCTTTTGGACGGTTGTGGGTTGGAAATGGTTAAATACTTCACCAATATTTAACTATGTATGCCCCTTCAGTTTAAAAAATTACAGATACTGATTGAAACTTTGTAAGATAAATAATATACATTAATATAGTAGCAATACGATGGGCAAATTGTGCCAGAGAATAAATTGCACAAAATTGGCTATTAAACCTCTTTCAGGTGTAAGCATATACATTGTTTAATAATCTTGTTCAAGAGCTAGTTAAAGGGAAAAAACTTCAGCTCAAGATTGCTCTCCAAGGCCAACATAAACAGTCATCATGCACAAATTGCAACATCATATAAAATTGATTCTTGTATTCTTTTGAAAAATATCATTCATGAAAATTTTTCACAGATGACTGCAACGCTTTATAATGTTACAAATAGAATCCTGCAAAAAAGCCAGTAAGTTCATGGTGTAGCTTGCTCAACATCCATGGCTGGACTTTCCCCACTCCTCAATCCTCTAAGAATTGTCTTTGCATCTTCCTTTTCCTTGTAATTGCAGACAAACACAAATTGAAAAACAAAAGTCAATAGTAAAGACATAAAACAGCCAAAACCATAAGTATAGAACCAACATCAGTAGCTAATAATGAAGGTGATATATATGTAGTAAATTCAGGAAAAGCATCCAACTTGTATCAAGAGTGTCAAAACCACGAAGACATAAACGATATTGCCACCCACAAGTACAAACAAATGAACACGAAAAATAATAGCACCAATTAAGACTGTTGGATATACAAATGCAGCTAAACAAAACCCTAGCAGAAAATACAACTAGAATCACAAAAGGATACCCAATCCATTGAATATCCCTGAACAGATAGGTTGATTCCACTAGCTGAATTGATGCATTGGGAGCAGCTGACAGTAGACACCTTAATGAAGCATGGCATATTACATTACATCCAATCAAAATGCGCAGAGCAAACCACATTCGTGCCAAATCTAACATCTAACCTAGACCAAGGCCCCAGACAAGTGATCAAGGAACTATAAATGAAGGGGAAAACTTATATGGAAATATTACTGGAACGCCTCTCACAGGTCACTCAAGGAGGTGTTGATATCATAGGTACATCAAGTTTTTGGGTTATCAAAAGTTGTGTGAGCATAGAAAAAATCAATGAAGAAGCTGCTGGCATTGATAAAATGCTTAGGAGAAGTGAGTACCCCTCTTCTCAGACTTGTTCCAAGCAAACAACGAGCTTGCAACTAAAATCTTCCTATTCTGGACAAGAAGATGACAAGAGTCCTTTGTCAGTAGTTTGATAATTTAAACCAATGCAACCATTTGCCCAGGCCACTTTCATTACTTGTCACATAGACATCCAATCAAAGCACCACTAGAGCTGGAGGCTCACACCATGTAAATAGCTATATTATCCTAACTAGTTTTGCCATACATAAACGATATATCAATGACCATGATGCAGGATCACTTAACATTTACCACATATCCACGTTGTAGAGGTACGCCCTCCCCCCCGGCGCCTCCTATTTGGAGACGCCTCCAGCACGGGGACATCCCGAGCACTCCCGGAGGCGTCCGTGGCCGTGCCGAAACGTCTGGCACGGCCACGGACGCCTCCGAGAGTATCCTTGATGTGTCCGGGAATACCCGGGACGTCTCCGAGCGTGCCCGAGGGGTTCCGGCAAAAAACTTTTTAAAAAAAACTCAGAAAATCCTTGAAAAAAAAACCTAAAAACTAAGCAACCCTAAATGTAAATCCAGTCCGAACCCAATAGTATACAAATAAAATAAACATTTAAGTATAAGAAACTAGTTGTCCATATCTAAATGTAAACTTATACTTAAAAGTATAAGAAACTATATGTCCATATCTAAGTTTAAAACTAGTTGTCCATATCTAAATGTAAACTTATACTTAAAGTATAAGAAACTAGATGTCCATATCTAAATGTAAACTTATACTTTAAGTTATATTTTATTTATATACTTTCAGGGTGTTTGAGAGGGGTTTCAGACCGCTAGGAGCTATAATGCAAATTCTAGGTTTTGGAGGATCCTATCATATTTCAGAGTTCGTCAGATTCCAGGGTTTCAGGGTTTCAGACTTAGCCATATTTCAGGGTTTCAAGATTTCAAGGACACATCATAGGAGGTATGAAGGCTGCATGAAGGGATGTATGTGTGATAGAATAGTATGAGAATATCTCTTGTAAAGTGCCACAAGCCGACCCCACCCCATTCCCTGTGCACCCCTTAAGGCATGTACTCGTGAGATTCAATGCACCGATGAGCCCTTGTGACAGAAAGTGTCAGTAAATGATAAAGTTGAAAAATAATGGGAGTGGCATTCATGATTTTGTGGGCAATCGAGATGATTTATTCTAGATTTGAATGTACATCTTGTCTTTGAAGTAATGAATGAATGAATATTATATTTCTAAGTGTTTTATCATTTATAGACAAATATTTTCATACTATGTAGTTTCAAGTGTTTTACTAAAAAATGAGTAATATACAATATATATACACACAGATGTACCCGCATACCCGAGACGTCCCCGTATCCGTACCCGTACCCAAACAACATATCCTCAATCAGAGTGTTTACCCTAGCCAACATCCAACAGTAAGATTCAAAGGAATCTTCACAACTTCAATATTAGTCCACATTCCAGTATTCTTTTTAAGCTAACATGAACTGATAATGCAATTTTTTCTACATTTTCCACTACTATTCAAGCACTTAACCATCTCAATCATAGGTCCAATGTCATGAAGATTTCAATCTTATCATCTCAGCTCATTGATGAAGATAAGGCATCAATGTATCCAATTAACAGCATTTCCCAGAGCATCTCATACATTACCAATTTAAAAACTTTAATCTTCTTGTCATGCTTGAGAATCAAGAGTTGCAAGAACCATCTTCTTCAAAACAACAACAGTTTCATGTTCAAGTTTCCCCAAAAAAATTGTTTGCATCAATATTTGAGATGTAAATCTCATCCAAGACGTAATTATCATTTCAGAAATATCAATCTTTCCTCCGACACAACCCTTCGATGTTTCCACATATTATAAACATGATAAAAGATAAAACAGCAATAATTGGAATATATATTAGATAATAAATAGTTATTGTGAACTAGTCACAATGAATAGAGTCTACTTTTTTTTTTAAATAAAAAGTGTCTTCTATTATTAAAATATACAATAATACATCGCTAGTCTTACAAAAAACGTGAGTGGAATGGGATCACACTCCAAAAGGAGACTTCACATCAACCCCCCAGATCAAGAAAAGAGAGCATGTCACTTTAGATAACAAAAAAATAATAGTCAGAAAAATTCTTATCAAAACTTTTCAAACAAACAAAAAAAAAAAATAGTATCACAAGCAACATAATAAAAGGCCCACTGGGCAGCCAAAAGCTAAAACATAGAATCACTAAGCATTTGGGGCAATAAAAACAAACGACAATGTGTTGGTAGTAAACAAGGCTACAAAATCACAGAGTGTAATTGGTGGACATGTGTGCAACTCGCACTATTTTGTCTTTTGTATCTCTTTTTGTATGTATTTGGCACTTGAAACTGAAAGCATGTCAAGAGTCTTTCTTTTGTTTGTAGCGGAAGTCTAGAATATGAAGTGACAATGCCTTGTAAAAGCTCTACATAGAGCATTCGGTTGTATTGTAAAAGAGTTTCGATGTGATAGAGATTAATATAGAGTTTTGGAATGGTTTTTCTCGAATGTCTTTTATCGTTGTTCTGTGTTCAGTGAATGCTCTATTTATCTAAATATGTTTAATCGTGTAGAATAATATTGTATGTTTTGTATCTATTAAGACTGTGTTCTCTTGCATAAATACCCCATAATTTACAAAAGAGTAGCTTTGTTCAGACTACGACTATGTCTGTGTTATAATTGTGTTCCTACTCCACACAACCATCCATGTATTACATGTTCTTATGGGTTTTCTAAGAGCCTTCGCTAACAATGGTGCGCTGAGCATGGAGCATTAAAACATGTGATGGCTACCGAGATAGAGAAATTTAGGGAGATGGCTAGATGAAAGAATCCACAACTTCGTAAAAGAGGCGAAGAAGATAGGACGCACTGTGAGAGAAGTTATTCAAGAGCATATACATAAAATCTATGAAATCTTTTGGTGTGAGTTGCCTAGATTATTAGTTGTGTGCTTATCAAGACTAGAATACTACTAATTTCAACGAAGAGAGACATCATAAATTGGATAGAGGAGAAATTAGAAACCTTGCGAAATCAGTGTAGAATGATTGGACCCATGCGATAGATCACTGGACAAAAACTACAATCGACAAATATATCACAGAATTTGTTGTACAAGGATATCTGGGTTATGAAGCTACTCGGGACCTATTAGTGATAGGGACCCGAGGAAAGTTTCTCCAACAACTACCAACTCTTATCAAGATGTTGGTTGTTGAAAAGGCCATGGTGCCTATACCCCTACCAACATGGAATAGTCGCTTTAGGCATTATGGGGGTGCATAGGATGTAGGGGTGAATGATGAAGAGTTGAGCAGAGGAACTTGAACCTGAACCCAAAATATATAGGACGCAAAGAAGCGGAGTGGGAAAAAAAATTATAGGATTGGAAAGAGAGTTGTGACAACAGAGAAGGTGGAATAAACAGAATAACCGAAATGTAACTGCAAATAAGAGTAGAATAGAGGATGTAAAAGAGAAAAGAACCCAAAGAGAGGCTACACAATTTACAGAATTTGGAGAATTTGGAGATTATACAAAGCGAGGAATGAAAGGGCCCAAGGGAGAAGAGGACAAAGATTGGGATATAGAGGATATGGAGTAGAGCAAGGAGAAAAAGAAAAGTAGAGTAGCAACAGAGCAGTTAAAGGATAGTGGCATATTGCAGTTACAAGGGAGGATATTGTTTGGACCAGGGAAAGAACATTCTTTGGAGAAGTTAAATTGTAGGATTATCACATGTTCAAGGTCACACAAAGAAGAAGTCGAAGACACAGATCATTCATTTGTGTACAAATCATTATTTTAAAAAGGAGGCAATCCTTGCTCTGCGTATTGTTGCCTTGTAACTACTTGCATGAACGCGTTCTCCTTGGGGTGCGAATTTATCATGTTTACGTTTTGCACAGGTTTCTCTTTCCTCTGCTTCTCTAAAAGCGGACAATCTTCAATATGGTGTTGTCTTGAAACTCTGCAATAAAAGCAGTACATCTATCTTTGAGGATTAGTAGGGCAGTTTCGTGTGAAGTGATTGTATTCACCACACAAATAGCATTAAATTGGTTGAAGAGCTTACCAATTATCAATATTGTGGCCTCCTTGATATAAACCACAAAACCCCCCTCTGAATCCCCCTCTATGTTGTTGGAAACCCCAACCTCGCAATTGTTGCCCTTCAAATCCCCCTTTTTGTTGAGCATCATATCCTCCATAATGTCGTTGAGGGGACAATGGAGACCAACTTGATCATTGTGGTTGGGGAATTGCAATATTCCATGATGACTAGTACTAATATTGTGGATACAATGGCATCCATCCTACTAGACTTGGGGTTAATATTGTGGCAACGAAGGCATCCACCCAAGAACACCTTGTGTTGCGCTAGACATTTCTACCTACAGGTTTGGAATCTCAGCTTCGCAGTAGGTATTTGTTGTGTTGCAACTGCAAAGACGTTCTTAGTGATGTCTTCTTTTGGTTCTTGTAGAGCATGGCAACTCTTCTCGTCATGATTTGGCAACTTACAAAAATTGTAGTACAGAATTTGCGGCTTTTTAGTGTACTATTGTAGTAGATGACATTTTGATCTCACATGTCCTACTACCTTGCATGTGTAGCAGAACTCTGTTTTGATTCTAGGGCAATCATTCCTATGATGCCCTTTGCTGCACTCCATACACCAAAGGCCCAACTTGGGTTTGTTACTATCATGAAGCTCATCCATTCTTCTTAGAAAAGCATTTATTTCTGTCTCAATTTTAACAGCAGTTGATAAAGCGTCTCCATAATCCTCAATTTGATCTACCTGAAGTGCAGTTGCTTGTGCATCAGCGTTAGTAAGGAACTATGACTGCGCAATGGCAAACATAATCCTTAATCACAGTCCCTCCACAAACCAAGCAGCCATATCTTTATCTTCAATAATGAAGTTGACTTTGTTCATTACACTGAGAATCTGCAATCGTAATCCCATATTTATTCTCCACTTCTCTGTCAAATCTATTTAAGATCCTAAATGGTCTAGCTGGCACACTTCTTCATTTTGAATTTTGCAATTAATTGTTCTTTGACATGTTGAAGACTTAGGTAATGAACATCTCTTTTGTATATGAATTCCAAAGCTCGGCCTATTAAGGTCCTGATGAACTCAGACTTTTTCACATCATCAATGATCACTCCCTAAACCTGCCATTTCATATCACAGGTTAACAAATACTGCTCAAGGTCATGAGACCAATCATATGGTGTCAAAGCAATGAACATTCATGTGTTCAAAGACATGCTTGGTGTAGTTATAACTACTACTGGCGTCTACGAACTTGTCTTTATTGGTGCCTTAAAACTTGCTGCAAAATAAAACCCAACGTCTTCTAACTTCTTGTCTATTATTTTTTGAGAATCTGTGCTAAGTTTACCAAATTTATCTATAGACGAATCAAACTAATTACCATTTGTCATAACCTCTGCACTTTGCTTTCTCCTTTCTGATAATAATATCCTCCCTTGTAATTGAGATCTACCACTATCCTTTAACTGTTTTTCTGCTACTCTACTTTTCTATTTTCTCCTCGCTCTTCTCCATATCCTCTATTCCCAATCTTTGTCCTCTCTCTCGAGCCCTTTCATTCCTCGCTCTATATAATCTCCAAATTCTGTAAATTGTGTACCCTGTCTTTGGGCTTCCCTCTCTTCTACATCCTCTATTATACTCCTACTCCTATTCGTAGTTACACTTGGTTTATTTTGTTTGTTCTACCTTCTCTATTGTCGCAGCTCTCTTTCCAATCCCAAAAATTTCTTCTCACCCTGCCTCTTTGCATCCTCCATATTACAGGTCCAGGTTCAAGTTCCTTCGCTCAGCGTTTCATCATTCACTCCTACATCGTATGCACCCCCATAACCCCTTAAGCAACTATTCCATGTTGGTAAGGGTAGGCACCATGGCCTTTTCAACAACCATCTTCATAAGAGTAGGTAGTCATTGGAGAAACTTTCCTCGGATGCCTCGCAAACAGAGGTTTGCATAGCTTCAAAAGCCAAATATCCTAGTACAACAAATTATGTAATATATCCGTCGATGGTAGTTTTAGTCCAGTGATCTATCACACGGGTCCAATCAATCTCCAAATTTTGAAGGGTTTCTAATTTCTCCTTTGTCCAATTTATGATCTTTGTCTCTCTTTGAATGAACGCAGTAGTATCCCAGCCTTGATAACCACACAGCTAGTAATCCAAGCAACTTGCACCAAAAGACTTCATAGATTTCACCGTGTATATGCTCCTAAGTAACTTCTCTCGCAATGCGTCCTATCCTCTTTGCCTCTTCTTCTGTGAAGTTGTGGACTCTTTCATCTAGCCATCTCTCTAAATCTCTCTATCTCGGTAGTCATTGTAACATGTTTTAATGTTCCACGCTCACCGTACCATTGTTAGCAAAGGTTCCTAAAAAACCTATCAAAACATGCTAATACAAGGATAGTCGTGCGAAGTAGGAACAAAATTATAACACAACCATAGTCGCAAACTGAACAAAGTTATTCTTTAGTTAAAGATGGTGTATTTAAGTAAGAAAACGCAATCTTAATAGATACAAAACATACAATATTATTCTACATGATTAAACAAATTTAGAGAAACAAAGCATTCATTGCGCACATAACAACGATAAAAGACACTAAGGGAAAACCATTACAGAACTCTTTACTAATCTCTATCATATCGGAACTCTTTGACAATATAACTAAGTGCTATATATAGAGCTTTTACAAGACGTCACTTCATATTCCAACCTTTCGTTACAAACAAAAAAAATACTTCGCATTCTGAAGACTCTTGACATGCTTTCAAGTGTCGAATACATAAAAGAAGAGACAAAAAACAAAATAGTGCGAGTCACACACATGTCCACCAATTACATTGTGATTTTGTAACCCTGTTTACTACCAATACTTTCCTGAACTTAAACAGTGGTCTTGTCCAGAGACAAAGTCAAAGGAAGCATACCACGTGCTGAAACTGAAAACTCTATCTGTTCTCAAAAACTGGACCAAAACCATAAGTTGCAGTAATTACTCAAGATGTCGTTTACCGATTTTTGCCTCTTATGCACTACTTAGTCGCCCTTTTGGATTTTCAACAAAGTATCATACTAATCCACCGTCCTTGCAGGTTTTCAATAGATAAGCATAACCAAGTGGCCACCCTTTACGGGTTTTCAACCAACCTAGCCCCACTCTTAATGTTCAAGGCCTTCCTACTACAAAATGCTTCCAAAAATACAAAACTGAAGTGTGCACAACACATACAATGAAGGTGGCAGCATGGACTGTGTTCGCTAAGTTGGAGGAAACTATGAAGATGGTTCTGCTTGAGATGTTAAAGTTTTTGCTGCAATATCTCGTGGAGGCAGTTATTGTGGTTGAGGCGCAGGTTGCGTAGCTGCAACAACTTTTTCTGGGGAAGTTCCTACTGGAGTTGATTTGGAAAAATGAATTGAGGCTCCTAGATGATCTCTGTGATAGAGCTATCCAAATGAGACATGTCCTTTTTGAGTATTGTCCAATCTGTGATAGCTTCTTTGATCATATTAACTCTAGTGCGCATCAACACTTGGCAGTCTATCAAACTTTAGAGATCCTCATCTTCCGTCATTAGGAGCATAGCCCTCACATTAGATACTTTCAGTGGAATGCCCTAGGCTATCTCCTCCAGCTTATCTATGTGGCTCTGCGTTTGAATACTAACGAATGTATTGCGCAACATTTTGTTTTGCCAAGTTTGCATCTTCTGCATGACCTCTAGATTCAAGCGATTGCTTGAGTGCGACGTCCAATGCATTTGAGGTAACAGAATAGTCTTCCATGGCAGCTTTGGCTTTATCAGCCTTTGTGAAATTTGGCTCGGCCTCCGTCCATGTGTTAGACAACTACTACTTCCATTTGAGCATGTTTCAAGCTATGTTGTGAGCTTGATGCACAACAGTGTCGAGGACTTGCTCATATTCCTTGAGAAGCTCAAAAATAGTTGTTGTCTCAGCCTTGAGATTTTGCCCTTAAGTGCAAAGATTTTGCAGCTTCCATGTAGCAACGCTGTCTTTTGTGAGTTGCAAGAGGAAGGTTGTGAATTGCATGTCCTCTGACATGACTTGGTCACCCAAAATTTGAGTGACCAAGGCAAAACATGTAGCATCAATCAACTCACAAGCTTTGGTCTGGCGCTCAAAGTTGCGGTGATCCTTGCTCTGCGTATTGTTGTAGGGATCACTACACCATTGTTAACAGAGATTCTTGGAAAACCCATCAAAACATACTAATATTGGGATAGATGTGTGAAGTAGGAACAAAATTATAACGCAAACAAATTCACAGACTAAACAAATCCATTCTTTAGTTAAAGATGGTGTATTTATGCAAGAGAACGCAGTCTTAATAGATACAAAACATACAATATTATTTTAAATGATTAACTAGATTTAGACAAACAAAGCATTCACTACGCATAGGACAACAATAGAAGCCATTTGGAAAAAACCATTATAGAACTCTATTAATCTATCACATCAGAACTCTTTTACAATACAACCGAGCACTATATAAATAGGCTTTACAAGGTGTTGTCACTTCATATTCCAGCCTTTCGCTACAAACAAAAGAAAGACTTCGCATTATGAAGACTCTTGACATGCTTTCAAGTGTCGAATACATATAAAAAGAGATGCAAAAGATAAAATAGTGCAAGTCGCACATGTGTCCACCAATTGCACTCTATGATTTTGTAGCCCTGTTTACTACCAACACAATGATGGAGGATCATCCGCCTTGTCACCCCAGCCACTATCACCAGGCGAATCCACCATATTAGGTACTAGCTCCTACCCATCGTTATTGGCTGCATTATCATTCTCATTTTCTTGTTCTTGTCTGGACAAGGAAATAGCAAGAGCCAACCAATGAAACTTTCCTTCTTGTTGAACCAACCATTCACCAATGTTTGGGAAAGCATGACTAAACCACCACCACCTTTACTAATGTGTCTAGGAGGACTTTGCTTCTATTTCTAGAGTGGTGTCCGCCCCGGGCCCCAGATCCTCAGCCCGAAGAGGGAGACCAATAGCAGTAGAATACAGAAAAACACAGCTAATAGTGCATGGGGCACTCCACCAATGGTCCAAAAGGGACAACTGATGTTCCGCCTCCAAATGGACTTTCTCATCTTGCACTTGAATCGGAAGCATAACATTACAAATGACTTGCACTTTATTAGTAACAAATAAATAACCATCAACAGAAATATGATTAAAGATAGCATTAGACTTTTTTTTTCATAGCTGAAAATCATTTCCGCTGAAAAATCTGCCAAATTTGGTTGTAATGTGTAGGTAGCATGGTTGAATTCCCTAGTAGCACCATTTTCCAAGAGAAGAACTCTAGACGAAATGGTTGAAAGAGAGTCTCCATTTCCAAGCTGACTAAGCATGTTTGCAGAACCAAAAAAAAAAGCTTGAGAGACTCAAGTTGTTGATGCAAAGGGCATGTAGGGTGAGAAACCTCTACGTGCCCTAACATGTTACCAATAGGTAGACCTTGGTAAAGAATACAGTAGATAAAATGAGCATATTTAAGCTCAATATTGGCTTTCCATATGTTGGCAAACCGTTTGCGATAAGTAACTTCAAAAGAGTTCACCTTCCAACGAGCATTCAATGTATCAACCTAAATGGGCTGAGGACAGAGTAATTGATAATTGAGTCAGATTTGTACTGGTGGAAAGGAACCTCAACCGGCCATTTCAAATTTTTCCACCAGCTGGGTGGTGTTTGGGCTTCCATTTTATGCAAGTGTTCTTCTAGAATATCCCTTTGAATCTCAGTGATGGCATCAAGGTTACCATTGTTGAGCTGAAATTGTTCTTTGAGGGAAGGCTATGGGAAACAATCTCTGGAATGTTTACAAAAGAGTTATGTGATAAACGTAATCCCCTTTTTGAACAACCTAATACTTTCCACCCAAGGGACCATGGCAAGGGCAATAGCATAGTAAGAAAGCACTGGTGACCACAAGAGGGACTAGGAGTTTAATGTAAGTCTAGATCTAAAACCATCACTGTCTTAAATAAGATGTGGTTTAAGCAATGCCCAAGCATTCCATATACTCTGAGCAAAAAGGGCACCAACAATTTTAAATGGTACAAAGGTAATTAGGAGGGAATGCAAACCAAAACCCTTCCTTGTCTTTTTGCCATAGGAAGTGACCTGGGAGATGTAATTCCACAATAGAATCTTCCAAGCCTCATCTCCTTCAAGAACTCGAATAATCCATTTAATACAGAGGGCTGAACCTTGGAGTTTCATATTGAGAAGGCCAAGACCTCCAACCGCTTTAGGTTTGTAACAAATATCCCAGGAAACCCTGTGGAATCTTTTACAACCTTCTGAAATGGCCTAGAGAAAATTTCTTTGGAGATGCTCCAACTTGGAATAAGAGGCCTTGGAAGGCACCTAACAAGAGGAATAGTAGACATGGGTAGTTGCAAGGACCTTAGAGAAAACCTAGAACTTGTCAACCATGTAGAGGGATTGGTTACCTAAAAGGCAATTTCCTTCCCAACCCTCTTAACCACATAGTTCCACAAGTCTGAAGAAGATGCTTGAAAGGCAAAGGCGATGCCAAGCGTTTTAAGTATTTTAGACTTAAGGTGATCTAAACAAGATAGAACTCTTGAAATTAGGATTGTACAAGATAGGGCATTAACCATACAAATCTGAATGCTAAAGGGAGATTGATATAGTACTTACTGAATTTTGAAATGACAAGACAAAGCACAGAGAGAGGCACTTAGCTAATTTTTTGAATTAAATTGCTCATTCCCTACGTCACAGTCACTAAAAATCTTCTATATTAGCTTTGTAACTGCTCAAATCAAGAAACAAACCCTCAAAATATGTGCAAACATTGTCGGCGAAGTTCAAACACCTTTAGCAACTAGTAGCGTCCATTCTCTACTAGTACTATCTTTGTAGATTTTCCCTTGGAGATGTTTTCTAAGTATTTGTTCACACTTGGTCCTATGTGCAAATCCTTGATTTGCCCCTCTTTGCCTTGAAACCCTACCTTCACTTTCAACACAATTGACTTGGAAAAAAGGGTTATAAAGATGGGTGGGACAACCCCAACCACTCCCCACTAAGTGACTAAGCGATGCCTACATTACAATACTCTGAGGGCTCAAACCACACATAATTCTCCCACGTAAATGTGTGTGCTCAATCATGATCCACTAGAATGCAATACAATGCTTTGGCTTTTGACACTTGACAAGATGCAATCTTGACCTTCATATGTATTCAAACTTGGCTCTATGGCTGCTCCTTTGAGGGGTTTTGGATGTATATGCTTTTGTGGTAATGTCTCAAAAGGGTGCTAATGGATTCCTCAAGCTTTATAGGACTTGCCAAGATGAGCACTAGATAAAATGGCCTTGGGCTTGATTTGTATTTATAGATGACTCTTTGATATTTCCCCCCATAACTGACATATGAAACGTGTGTAGGCCAACCCAAGGGAGATGTTTAAATTTAAAAAGTCGTCATTAGAGATTCTTGGATGCTACAGGCAAAGACAGACATCTACACAAACCGCAATTAAATGATTGTTGTTGGTAGGGTCCAGAGAAGGAAAAACAATGATCTGGAATATGGCGACAGTCTACTTAGGATTATGGAGTGTTCTTGCATAGACTATGGTGAACATGAATATGTATAAAATGAAATTGGGTTGGCCAAGACAATAATTAGGTAAATGGATAGGGGAAAGTGTGGGCAACAATGAAATATGTATGCACAAGTCCACGTATGTCAAGATATGTCAAAAATGATATTGTGAAGTGTCTAATACCAAATTTATGTGTCTACACCAAGGAATTTGAATTGTTCTCAAAGTTGAAACCATCCTCAGTTGAAACCATCCAACCAATGGTGTATGGAAGTGTTAGACTATCTATAGCAATATGCTTTCTTCCACTGGATAAAGGATTATAAAGTAAGACAAAAAAATTCCAGACACTCCATGGCATGGGTTACAAATGTTTCTTCTTCAACAAGAGTAAAGAGGTAGTCATCAACAAAATGCCCATTGATCAATTGTCAATGGATTGAGAGAGATACTTTATGTCAGACCTCTTGAAGTGTAATCAGCTAGGAGATAAATCAACAAGAACATAGAGGGAGGGAGCTCACAAGCAACCTTGTCTGATGGATCGAAATAGCCCAAACTTGTCCATTTGGGAACTGTTAATGTAATGCATGCACAAGCACAATGGAAAAGCATGTTGATTGCTTGAACAAAACTAGGACCAAAACCAAGCGCCTAAAGCATAGCAATAATAAAACGCCACTTGATTATGTCATAAGCTTCTCAAAACCAATGTTGCCAAAGAGAGCTTTCTGATGAGATAGGTCGGCCCATTCCATCCTTTCCCATATTGCAATGACATTATCTAGAATGTATCTATAGCGAATGAAACCGATTTGCTTCGGTTGGGCAATGAGAGGCAATAAATACCTCAGACGCAAAGTAAGAGCTTTGGCTATGATCATGTAAGATATATTTAAGAGCGTGATAGGGTGTTAGTTAATGATAAGCTCTAGGCCCTGAAGCAACTGTGGTTAGGGGATCCAACTTAGGACAACCTTAGACCATGTGGCCCACAAAGTCAACAGAAACAAATGATTGACTTGCAGCGTTGTGCACAAAAACTGAATGAAACAACAATTCTTTAACTGATTTCAAATGACAAGATTACATCAGCACACACTACAGTGCTATTACAAACATTACAAACAAATGCAGTCCTATAGCAATCTCTATGAGATGCTTTACACTTTTTACTTTCACATCCAACTCTTCTAGCTCACTAGTTAACCTACCAACCTCCAGCTACTTCTAGTAGACTCTAGCTACCTCTCACAAGTGTAGGGATGTATTTATATAGATACACGATCCACCTACTTCCATTAACACACTCAACTAATTCAACTACCCACTAATGCCACAATCATTAAATGCTTGTAACACATCACTATGTGCCACAATTTTTAAATGCACAATACAATCCCAATGTTCCAAAACACATCACAGGTTTTATAACACATTGACATGTGATGTGGTACCAACTCTGCAATTTATAATGTCGTTCATATTAATAACAATTGTTAAGTGGTTGAAATGAATCCTTTTCGCATCTGTCAGCTAACCTTTAATTAAGCGATTTCATTAGACTAGTCGAACCTCTGACAAACATGTTGGCTTACCACAAACCCCAGATTTGACACTGAATACATTGGTCCCTACCATAGAGTAGCCATGTGGATGTTTCAAGGTTTAAGGAGCTTCTGCAGAAAACCATAACTTTGTGCCATACTAAAATTTGGCAAATGGGCTTGGAATGTTGTCAATATGTTCCCTGAAAACCTTGAGAAGCCGCAGAGTCCTATATTGTATTTTGAAATTTTTGGGAAAACCATAATAGTGTGGCATGTTCTATTTTGGCAAATGAGTTTGGAATTTTGACAAGATGTTGCCTACAAACTACAAGGAACTGCAAAGCAATGTAGCTCTTTTTGGCTTTCACACAAAACTGTAATTTCGTATCAAGTTGATTTGACAGATGAGTTCCTAAGGTCATTTCCATGCTTCTTACGAACCACGAGTTACCACAGAGCCCTGTAGTGCATTTTAGAGTTTTGTGTTGAATTACAACTCTATATCAAGTTTCAAGGCATTGTTGCACTAAATCAGATTGTGTGGCAACTTATATCAATAGTCTAATGATTTGAAAGATATTGCAAACCTCATGAAGTGTTTCAAGAACGCCACAAATATTGTAACACCAAATACTTACAACATTGTTTATTGCCACTTAACACTACTCATGTTTTTGGTTCATGCAAGATTGCTTGTGAACCTAGATGCTCCTACATCATACACTTCGAGTACTAAAAAGAGCCATAAGCTCTTACTCGTGTCTTTCACGAGCTCCTCAAGAAGTACTTTGTACGTAGCAAGCTCTGCTATGCTCCAAGTCGCATCTTCAACTTCTCGGCCTTTCCACTTCACTAAATAATTTGTATACTCCTTTTTGTGTGTCATTTTGCCAACTCTTGTATCAATCACCTTCTCCACATCTTTGCACTCTTTCTCAAGCATCTGCACTTTCCAATCAACTTCTTTGGATTATGTGTTTGCGTTGTCTTCACTTCCTTGTCCTTCATGATAAGGATACATGTTTGCCACATTGAAAATGGGCAAAATGTCTATACCTTCATATGATTAGATGTAAACTTTAGCAACACTCTGCATGGTCCAATTTTCTTTCATTTCAACTTGTCATGTGTTCCTTTTGTAATCTTTTTCCTTAGGTGTGCTAAGACTAAGTATCCCACTTGATATTCTACTTCTCTTCTCTTAAAATATGTGTTGCTTATAATGTACAAACTTCATTCCAACTATTGACACACTTACTGATGTAAGTCACAAATATATTCAACAAACCTTCTTTTATCTTTTGATATTATGCAATTTTGTGATTTCTCTTGGACTACTCCCATTAACAATTTGAAATGGTGTCCTACCAATGATCATATTAATTGAATTGTTAAAAGCAAACTTGGCTTCATGCCATAATTGAATCCCACATTCTTTGCTTACCTCCAATCAAACATTGCAATAGGTTACCAAAACCTTCGTTGATCACCTTCATCTATCCATTTGTCTAAGGATGATATGTTGAACTAAACTATAGCTTGGTATTCAGTGCATTCCACAATGTCCTCTAGAAACGTCCAACAACTTTGTATCTCTATCGGACACTATGATGTGTGACAATCCATGTAGCCTTACAACTTACCTAAAAAACAAGTTATCAATGTGTGTAGAATTGCTAGTTTTCTTGCATGCAACAAAATCTGCCATTTTGGAGAATCTATCTACGATCACAAAAATAGAATCATGTCAATTATGTGTTCTAGGCAAACCTAAAACAAAATCCATGCTAATATCTTCTCATGGTCTCTCTAGAATAGGCAATGATTGGTACAACCTTGCATTCTGACTCCATTTTCTAACTGGCAAACTCTACACTCCTGAATATTTGCATACATCCGCACTCATCTTAGGTCAAAATTAATTCTCAAACAACTATGCATATTTTTTGTCATAACCAAAATACCCTGCTAGACCTCCACCATGTTTCTCCTTGATCAAATTCTCATTCATAGACCCTCCAAGGAGGCACAACTACTTCCCTCTAAACAATTGTCCTTGCACGAAATAATCTAACCATGGTGTTTTGTCCATACTAGTTTTGCACATGCATTCCATGCATCATTGAAATCTTCATCTTCTGCATACAACTCTTTTATAGAATAAAATCTCATGACTTCCTCTCACATCTCCTTCAACAAGAGACACCTCCTACTCAACACATCTACAACTTTGTTTAACTTACCACTCATATGCTTCAACACAAATGAGTAACTCTACAAAGACTCGACCCAATTCATATCAATGTTACACGAGGACACAAGCCCTAGATTTTTGTGATGTCCCAAATGTTTTGGAGACTTGAGCACTTGGAGGGGACGTCCCCAAATGTTTTTTATGTTTGCTTTTTTTTTTTTTTTTTTTTTTTCTTGTCGGATTTTTTTACTTTAAAAGAGTCCCCCAACCCAATTAAATTTGTTATTTTCACAAAAACATTGAACCCTAATCCTAAAAGCACCCTAAAAAATAATTAAAAAAAAGTTTAAACTCTTAAATTTCCTTGAATAAAGTTAAAATATTTAAATATTAATTTTAATATATTATTTTAATAAGCCCACCGTCCACAAAATTTGGTAGTTTTGTTGCCATCTCGAAAACCTGCCCCGTCATCACCACGTCCCCCCGTCAACAAGACTTAGGTAACTGCGCTTCATGTGTCTTTGGTTAAGCTTAGCTTGACTATTGATGAATTTTGGTGCTTGATGATTTGTGTACCACACAAATCCCTTGGGCAATAAGGAATGCCTTCACTTCTTGAGTGCTTGTACTATGGCATAGAACTACTCATCATAAACTGAATATTTCTTCTTTGCATCATTTACTTGCAAAGTACGCAATGGGCTTACCTTATTGACTCATCACAACCCCTATTGTTGCGCCACTAACATCACAATCAACTTGAAATACTTTGTTAAAATCAGGGAATACCAACATTGGTTGTTCATTCACTTTCTTTCTATATCTTAAGAACTACTTTTTGCTTCTACGCTCCAAACAAACTCTTATCACCTCACATTGCTTTTGTGATAGGCACGCACACACTATTGAAGTTCCTGATAAACTTCTTGTAAAAACTTGCCAACCCATGAAAACTATGTGCTTCAAACGTGCTCGTAGGCAATGACCACTCAAGGATTGCATGCACCTTTTCTGGAGCCATCTTCAATCCATCTCGTGAAATTTCAAATCCCAAGTACACCAACTCCTTCATAAAGTTGCAATTCTTCAAATTAATTCACAACTTTTCTTCCTACAACCTCTACATTCTCCTTAGGTGTCAATCTATATGGCGCTTTGTTTGGAAAACTAGATCCTAGAATCAGATCCATGCGATGACTTATAATCCTCATGGGTGGCAACCCATCTAGTAGATCATTGGAAACAATCTCTGCAAACTCATTCAACAAGTCTTTCACTTCGCGTGGAAGTTCTTCTCCTACGCTCTTAACTTGTGCAAGCTTAGACATGACCACAAAGCATTCTCTCTCCTTACCTCCTTCAAGAATTGTTTTCCCGAAACCATCAATATCCTTGGACCATTGTCCACTTCTTCACTCTTATCCTTCAAAGGACTTAGTGTGCTTTCTTCCACCTTTCATCAATGGCCATTATGTCGCACATAACTTCATCCTTGTATGTACCAATCTAAAAACTTACTAGTTGCTCATTCACCAAAATCTAATGTCTCTTCAACAACCAAGGTACCTTATAAGGATTGGATGCACAATCCTCTTCAAAATAAGCTTTCCAACCATCTCTAGCGAAACTAGATTATTTGTACTACCACTATCAACAATCAGCTTGCAACACTAACGTTCAATAATGGAATTAGTTCTAAATAGATTCTTCCCCTGCACAAGACCATTCTCCTCGGCTGGTTTCAACAACACCCTCTTCATCATGAGAGTTTCTCTGCATTTTGGTTAATCTACATTATGACACTAACACCTTCCTCACCAGCTTGCATGATATTCACGATTGCATCAATTCTCTTACTACCATCATTGTGTGCATGTGCACTTAAATGCTTTGTCCAGTCTCTCTGCATCTAAAGCATGTGCCCATGAATAGTTTTCCTCTACCTTGTCCATAGGATCCTCTATCTCTGGTAGGATATCCTCTGCCTCTTTCTGTGGTGTAATTGTGTTAAGAAGTGTTAGCTTCTCCTTTTTGCAGAATAATAACCTCTACTGCTACTTCTTGGTCATTGTCCACGTGCAAACATTCCTTTCCCTCATGCTACTCATCGTCAACAGGACAACTTCTCCTCTACCTTCAATGCATATTGATAGGCTTCTTCTAATGAACATACACATACCATACCAAACTCATCTTGAATGGAAATGCACAATCCATTCATGTACCTTGAGATCTTCTCTGTGTCATCTTCAACAAGACCTGATTTGATAATGATTTTGTAAAACTCTTCGGGGTAATCTTTCACACTCATCTCCTTTTGTCTCAAGTTCTTTAGTTTCTTAATTAAACTTAATTAATATTTCGAAGGCAAAAACTTAGCCTTTAACTTCGCAACAAACCTATCCCAAGTCCTAATCTTGTGTTTACCTCTACAAACCCTTTCCATTCGCACATGCTCTACGAACCCTTTCCATTTGCACATGCTCCTGCCACAAAGATACATGATCCTTCAACTTGGTGCATGTAAATTTGATTTTTTTGAGATGTTCCATACTCCCATACTTGAAATATTTTTCTAACTTGGTGATCCAATCAATGAGTTCTTTATAATTCAAATGTCATGTTCCCTTTTCTAAATATTTAATTACGTAAATAATTTAAAAATAATGTTTTTAAGCCATCCTAAAGTTATCTTTCCATGTGGAAAAATAACACTCATGTGTTATTATTATAAAGGGGGCCAAAAAGTAATATTCATTAAGTGGACCAAAATGTAATATTTATCTAAAAATGTTTTAAATGCTTTTAGGGTTAGGGCAACTAGAAAAAAGGGAAATTATTAAAAAAAAAGTTGGGCTCAAAAAGATGATTCATTATTCATCCATTATCATTTGTTATTAAACTCTATCCCAGAGCTTGAGCATTTCCTGTTCAATTTCTTCTCACAGAACGAAAACCCTTGGAGTGCAGATATTTGGAGGATGAAAACCCTCTTGGTTTCCATTGTTGGATTGGAGGACGAAAACACTCTTGTCCATGTGAGGTGATTCCATCCAGGTATCACATTTGTGCCAAAGATTGTAATCATTTCCAGTTTCAATTAGTTAAAGGTTCAAATCAATTTCAAAATTGGGTGAAGGTTCGGGTGATTCCATTCACTCTTGTGCATCATTGAAGGGCCATCCATCATAAACATGTTGGGAATCTTCATACGGCATTGTCTATTATTGTCATGGCATGTATTGCATTCCACTGTGATTTAAGAAGTGTGGAGTCTCACGTGTATGTTGCAGTCATCACCCAATAGCGAATTGAACCCTTTGGAATAAATAAATAAAGCTAATTTTATTATTACCAACAAATCAAAAAATTGTAGGAAGTACATATGCTATTGGGCAATGTGGAAGCTATGTAGCTTTTAGACTTCTTGGAGAATACAATAGAGATTTTGGATTTCACATCCGTAATGGGATTGGTAGCAAGAATGCTACTACAACTGATCGGTTTCAGCAAAAGATAGAAAAAGAATATGTTGCAAAGGTCGAAGATGTTTTCCCTGTTGAAGTAGAAGTGGGCAAAAATATAATCTATGATACTCAAGAAAAGAGGAGCCCAACAAAGGTGGGGAACAAACAAGCTAACAAGGAGAGAACAGTCTGCACAAGGGTTGTAAGATTTGGTATGATTGAGAATTTTGGATGCTTGCTAATAAGTACATATCAGGCCTGTGTTTTTTATGCACTATGCTCTATGGTAAATCTTCTTGAAGAGCTAGAGCTCCAAGTTGCAGAAGTGTCTTCTGGTGCAGAATTTGTGGATCAACAAGCAAAGCAATTTGAGAATGAGAAAGACAAAATATATGCACCACACACAGAGATGGAGAAGGCTTCAACTGAACTACATAAACAGGTCTCAACGAAAGCTATGCAATCGAAGGAACATACTACATCACATAAGAATTTCAAAACAGGGAATTGCAAATTCCCAAGGATGAATTGGGATCCAAGTATTACAGGGATGGTTATTTCGGGAGAGTCAAAGCAGTTGATATTGCAATTGCTTGAAAACAAGCAATTTTGAGTAAGCGGACTGTCATGCCCCCTTTTCTAAATATTTAATTACGGAAATAATTTAATAATAATATTTTTAAGTCACCCTGAAATTAGTTTATTTTATAACATGAAAAAATGGCACTCATGTATTATTATTATAAAGGGGGGCACAAAGTAATATTTATCTAAAAGTGTTTTAAATACATTTAGGGTTTGGGCAACTGGGAAAAGGGAAATTATAAAAGAAGAGTTGGGCTCAAAAGGATGATTCATTCATTCTTTATCATTTGTTATCAACCCCTATTCAAGAGCTTGAGCATTTCTTGTTCAATTTCTTCTCCCAGGACGAAAATCCTTGGAGTGCGGAAATTTGGATGACAATAAACCCTCTTGGTTTCCATTGTTGGATTGGAGGATGAAAACCTTCTTGTCCATGTGAGGTGATGCCATCCGAGAATCACATTTGCGCCAAAGATTGTGATCATTTCCAGTTTCAATTGGTTAAAGGTTCAAATCAATTTTAGAATTGGGTGAAGATTCAAAGTATTCATTGTTGTGCATCATTGAAGGGTTGTCGTACACCATCATAACCCTGTTCGGAATCTTCATATGGCATTGTCTATCACTGTCATGACATGTATTGCATTCCACAGTGACACTATCATAAACCTATTCGGAATCTTCATACGGCATTGTCTATTGTTGTCATGACATGTATTGCATTCCACAGTGATTTGAGAAGTATGGAGACTCATGTATGTTGCAATCATCACCCAACAGTACATCAAACCCCTTGGATACTATTGTTTCATCTTCCAAGCTAGTCATAATACATTATAGCTTGATGTGACTTGCTACACATCATACGCAACAACCATGGGAGGTTGTTGACTGTTGTACATGGTCATTGGACTGGTGGTTCAACGAGTAAGAGGTTGTTGTCACACCATTGATACTCCATTTACAATCTCGTCAATTTATGTGTATTCGGTTTATTGAAATAAAATAAATCAATTGGGTTTTGGTATTGTTATCAGTGTTATACAACTCCTTAATATGAATGTTTTCAGTAGGGTTTAGAATAATAATATTGTATGTTGCCACCTAGTATGTTTGCCAACTGTTGTGAAATTGTTTAGTGGTAAGACCAATAGTGGGTTATGTATGCCAACTGTTTGTAGAATTTCCAATGAATGGTTCATGTTTGCCAATTGTTTGTAAATATGTCAATGATTACTTGTGAAAGTTACAGCTGTTCCTAGGTGCAGAAATCAGCAAATCGCATAGGTTATTGGTTTATTTTAAAAAGGGGCATTACATCAAACTCCCTGAATAGCTAGAGGTGTCCACATTTGGCCTATTAATCATAGAGACTACGCACAAAAATCTATCTTTTGGTTCATAAACCAGATTATCTTTGTCCTAAACTTCAAGTGCACCTTCTACAACTTCATTGTCGTTGTCATCGTCCATCACAACTCCTCTACATTGCACAGCGTCCAAACAAGCTTGCATTCCTCTCATCAATTCAGCCAAGCCTACAAGTCTTGGCGTTTTGAGCGCTCTTGCAACGAAACCTTCTATGTATGTCATTTCCTTGAAATCAGGTATGACTCCACACCTTCTCCCCAACTCTCCTTGCTAGAAGATGCCTTCATTGTTTTAAACTCACCCTCGCAAATGCAGTTTCATTAGACAAGTACTCAAACCTCCAACAAACATGTTGGCTTATAGCAAACCCCACATTTGGCACTAAACATATCACTCCCTACCGCAAAGCAACCATGTGGATGTTTCAAGGTTTACAAAGCTTCCACAAAAAATCATAACTTTGCAACATATTCTAATTTGACAGATGGGCTTTGAATGATGCTATCAATATGTTCCCTTCAAACAATGAGATGTCGCAAAGCTCTGTAGGGTATTTTGTAATTTCCAGGAAAACCATAATAGCGTGGCATGTTCCGTTTTGGCAAATGAGTTTGGAATGATGACAATATGTTGCCTACAAACCATGAGGTACCGCAAAGCAATGTATCTTTTTTTGGATTTTCACAATTAACCGTAACAACACACCAAGTTCCAATTTGAAAGATGAGTTCCTAAGGTCATTTCCATGTTTCCTACAAGCCGTAAGTTACTATAGAGTTCTTTAGCAAATGTTAGATTTCTGCATTTAATTACAATTTTGCATCAAGTTCAAAGGCATTGCGGCACTAAAGAAGATTGCGAGGCAACTTATATCAATGCTCTGATGATCTAAGAGATACAACAGACCTCCTAAAGTGTTTCCAGAACACCGTAAATATTCTAACACCAAATACTTACAACGCTGCTTAATGCCACTTAACAGTCATGTTTTTTGTTGATGCAAAATTGTTTGTAAACTTGGATGCTCCTGCATCGCATCCCCAGCCTTTGGAATGAATTTGATATTACCTTGGTTGATAAATTTATTGGGAGAGTTGGTCTGAATTGCCTCCAAGTAGACCTTGGCAAGTCAAAATCCACAACATCCCAAAGCATTTAGTAAAATTCACAAGGGAAACCATCTATCTCAAGAGCCTTATCAATGGCCATTTGAGACACTGCCTCATGAAGGTCTTCTAGAGAAAGGAGATGATCACAAACAACCTTTTGAGCATCAAAAACTTTGCAAGGCACCACTTGAAGGCATTGTCTGAGAGCATACTCACAAGCTGGGCAGGTTGGTTGGGTGACAAAGACTTCATGATAGTAACCTACAAAAGCTTGCAAAATGTCAAGTAAGCTTGTGAGACAATGATTAGCCTCTTGGATGGCCAGCACTTTGTCAACCTCCAGTTTGGACTAATCAAGAGTGAAGAACTCTTTGGATACTCAATCCCCATAGATTCTACCTTTCCACAATGTGGTTTAAAAAAATACATAATCCTTAATTCTTTTATATCATAGTCACCTACCTAATAAAATTCCACTCCCTGTAGTCCTTACATTCTTGTTGAATACTTGTTCTTATTATCCATTTGCTATAACCTTTGTTCCATCCTTCCCTCTCAACTTGTTTCCTCATTCCACATGTTGCTACCCTCGATCAAATGATCCCTTGTCTTTCCATGAGTCATTATATGGGATTTGAACTTTGTGTTCCCCTAATCTCATTCTTGTTCCAAGTTCATATGTTGCTATATTGTGTACCAGTGTATCTGGTACATAAACAAGTATTGTGTAGCATGGATACGAGTTGGATATTGTATGCACAGGCTAGGATGACCTACAAGTAGATGGCATAACTGACGAGTAACCGTCGGTTGGTCGATTATTTGCCAGGAAAACCACCAGGGAAATAACCGCCACTCAAAACCGCCAAATTTGAAAAACCACAATTTTTTTTACAAAGGCAAAAATACTTGAAATTTGCCCGAAGCAAATAGTATATAAATAAAATAAACATTTAAGTATAAGTTCACATTTAGATACGGACGTCTAGTTTCTTATACTTTTAAGTTATATTTTATTTACATACTTTCAAGATGTTTGAGAGTGATTTCGGACCTCTAGGAGCTATAATGCAAATTCTAGGTTTTGGAGGATCCTATCATATTTCAAACTTAGTCAAATTTCAGGGTTTCAGACTTAGCCATATTTCAGGGTTTCAAAATTTCAAGGAGACATCATAGGAGGAATGAATGCTGCATGAAGGGATGTAGGCATGAGAGAATAGTATGAGAACATCTCCCACAAAGTGCCACAAGTCGACCCCACCCCATTCCCTGTGCATAGATTAAAACTGATACAATGATACTTAGACAAGAATCTACAAGTACAAATTACAAGAATCTATATTTTTCTCTTCTGTACTCTATGGAAAACTATGGGAGACTGAAAAAGTCTAGTAATTTATGCACAAGGAATCGAGTGGGATCAACTTGTGGCTGTAACAATCCTTGCCCAATCTGCCCTATATCATCTCTATTTGTTACCTTGTAATTTTTTCAAACACTTTGGATGCAAAGTGCTTCTTGCTGGTTTTTGTCACAGTTTGATGATTTGTTTTGAATGACAATGGATTAAAGCTTCAAGTGTTTATAGAACAATGCAAGAATGACAATGCTAAGTTCTAGATGCAAGAATGACTTCCTTTTTGTTCTTTTCTATGCAATTAGATGAATTCACAAAGCAAACTAATCACCTACAGCCAATGGACATTTAGTCGAACAGTTGTCAATTCAAATGCTCAAAAGATAACTATAAATGACTAGTAACTTGTGATTCTTATTTGTATTGATGATTTGATACAATGTTCCACTAGACTAGCCAAGACTCTTGGCATAAACAAGAATTATATGGTATGCTGGTATAAAAGATGCACACCTACAGCTGCAAAGATAAATTATACTAAAGGATGAATTGTATGCAATGAACCCTAGTTGGATTGAGGCGCCCTTGAAAATAGATGGAGCATGCAATTTCCAAGTGAACGGATGATCTCCCAAGCCAAATCGAATTTTCCAAGCCAGCCGCCCCTATTCTAGTCTGATCTCAAATTTAAAATAATATGCATTGTCTCAAGCATCTAATATCATCTCCATGCTCCAAGGAAGTGGGTGCACCAAGCCAAGCAAAGAATCGATGCAAATTGGAACCCCCACAAGCAAAAACGTCCCTCCTATTGGCGTCCTTCCTTGACTGTAAATATCTGATTTTTATATTAGATTTCTCTACAATGCAATCTGCTCTCTTAACCAAGGAAAATCGATGCCAAGCTATATAGAAACCAACACCAAAGGATAGCTATGCAACCTCCACAAATTCATAAAAATCGATTTCTCCAAAATTGGCCAATGGCCACAAATTTTGCTCCAATTGAGATGACTGAAATATCACCTCCAAAATGCAACCCTTCAAGAGATATTTCACTCCCTCAGTTATGCTATCAATGCGAGTTATCATTCCCAAAAACAACTTGATTCACTGCAAAAAACTCTAAGCTCCACAAACATACCACAACGAAGACAACATCAAAACTGGATGATTCATAATGGCAGCCCACACCTCCCTTTATACTTTTCTTTTTTTTTCCTTCATTTGGGAAGCTTCTAGAAACATCATAATATTTTATTATTATTTTTCCCTTTTAATATATTATATTTGCACTTTAATATAAAATAGTGAATTATAACATAAAGTACAAATATAACATCATTTTGTAACATGAGGTTTCTAAAAATAGAAACATTCTAATAAATCACTAGAAAACCTCTAGAATATGTCGAAACTTCCCCAAAAAAACCAACTGCCATTTGGATAATTGTGGAGAAGACCCTCTAACCATGTCGTATTAGCCTACGAGGACCACTGATAGGCTAATCATGCCAAAAGTACAATGTCTAGCTAGAAGGGGACATTACAGTGGCACTTTGCAAGAGATGTTCTCATACTATTCTATCATACCTACATCCCTTCAGGGAGCTTTCATCCCTCCTATGATGCCTCCTTGAAATTTTGAAAACCTGAAATATGACTGAAACCCTGAAATCTGACTAAGTCTGAAATATGATAGGATCCTCCAAAACCTAAAATTTGCATTATACCTCCCAAAGGTTTAAAACCACTCTCAAACATCCTGAAAGTATATAAATAAAATATAACTTAAAGTATAAGAATAGTTTCTTATACTTAAACATTTATTTTATTTATATATTGTCTGCTTCGGGTGAATTTCAAGTATTTTTTGCCTTTGTCAGTTATTGCCGGTTATTTGACCGAGCGGGTTGAATAACCGACGGTTACCTATTTTGGCCCCTTGGCGAGTGCTCGCCACAACCAGTTATGCTAACTATGCCTACAACTATCCCTTTTCTCTCAATAAACTAGGACTCGAATAAGATCAATCATATAGAGCCTGCATATACTTGGACGTGTGGGTAAAGGCTAATGATATGCGTAGATTTAGCAGAGGGTAACCTACAAATCAAATATTACAAGGAAAGAGTTCCAAAGCCTAAGCCCATGACACAAAGATATAGCTCTTACTAGACCTCAACAAGGTAAATGATTGCAAATATGATTGTAAAGATGCAAGTAAAGTAAATGATGAGTTAGGTGATTGTAAATAAGGTAAGGTGCAATGGTCAACCAAATGGAGGTCTATGCAACCTAAAGTGATAGATGCCAAGTCTAAGCAACCCTATATCTATACCAACTTATTTGATATAAGGAGAAGTCTAAAGAAAGATACACGCATACATCCACAAAGCAATAAAATACCATCTAATCAACTAAATATATTAAAGAAAGATTTTAGGGATAATAATACTTATCTTGGGGTGGACCCATCAACGTTTCAATTTCCCCCTTTGGCTCAAGGGGCACTTTGCAAAAGATTGTTGTAGAGTGAAGACCTCAAATGGTTGGATGACGACCTAGATATCCTTAATTAGGATCTCTCAATGATCTCTCCTATTGATCTTTAATGACACCACAAGACAAGACCTTCAAAATAACGTTCTAAACACTCTCCCAAATACTTCTTAGGGCCTAAATGCGAGTGCAAGCAGAGTGTATGAATGTGATATATCTTAATAGGAATGAAATATGACCCCTATATATACTAATCCAATACCAAAAACCAACTCCAAATTCTATGTGACGATATCGACCAAGCTCATATAGTTGGAAGATGTCCATTGGCACAATATGATATCGACCAAGCCGATATAGTACAAATCTCAGAAGACACACTTAGAACTTAATCAGACTAGCTGATACAATATAGGAAAGATTAAGGCACAAAATAGATGGTATCAACCTATCAGCCAAGCCAATACCATAGAATATAGGAAAGCTAGCAAATTTGGATAAGAAGTAGGTGGAAGGAAGGATAGAGAATTAGAGGAGGTCAAAATGATGGTGTAACAAGATAGAATACCAACATCTCTCGCAAAGTACCACAAGCCAATCCCACCCCATTCCCGGTGCACCTTTTAAGGCATGCACTGAGAGAGATTGATGCGTCGACAAGTCACTGCAAAAAAAAGTGTCAATAAAGTGATAAAGTTAAAAATATTAGGTGTATAAAGATGCAACATACAAGCATATCCAAGACGGCCGTACTTAGGATTTGGTTGAGAGTCATACCCAACATGGCCAGTATGGAAATCAGGTCATTTCTACCTCTTATAAAATGATGTTCCAGGCCTCATACTGCACAATACATTTGAATTTCAGTTATATTTAGGAACTGATGAAAGGCATCTTAAAACTTCTGTTTATGGGCTTTTTGTTCGTATATAAGAGGAAAGGTTCTATCCTAGGGATCTTGTATCCAAGGTTTTCTACAACATTGTTGTATCTATGTCGTATGCCATATCCAAATTTGTATCCATGCAACTTAGTTCTTGCCACATTGATACCTTCTACATTATTGCATCCATATCCCATTCATGCCCACCACCAAATTTCTTTCATAATCACATCGCTGAGAAATTTTGAAATGGATGGATGGATAAAAAGGAATAACTGGCTCATACTCCCTATTTAATAATCAATGTATAATGTGGCACAAGGTGATTTGCATGAAATGGATGGATGGATAAAAAGGAATAACTAGCTCATACACCCTATTTAATAATCAATGTATAATGTGGCACAAGGTGATTTGCACCAGATACCCATGGTCAGATTCTTATCATGTATGCTTTTAGCAGAGTCCACATCATCAACGTCCAAAAACTATGGATTTTATTATTTTAAAAAATTATCTGTGCCTGAGAATCTTACAGAATTGAGAATGAATGTCCATAATTGCTTTGTATGTGGTCACCCTGAAACCACTGACAATGTGTGCTTTGATTGTTTGTTTGCAAACCATGCATGTGTTTTGAATGGTTGTGCAAGATTTGCTGAAAGATGAATTACATGGGAAGATATATACTCATGTTCATTGACAAATGTTAACCAAAAGAAACAAACATGTGTTTCTACAGGAGAGCAGGATACCTAATGACTTCATTAGTGAAGTCACTTCAAATTGTTGTTTGGCAGGTATCCTTACACTTGCAGGTGCAGAAAGACTCGAAAGAATTTCTTGATACAGGTTACTTGCCAAACAAAGCAGATAGAAGTCATTGGTAAGTAGCCTCCATTAAACACCACTACCACCCAACTGTTTGAGAGATGACTGGGTTGATCTAGGTAAACAACAGATGAAATAATGCAGGAAATTTAGATATCACAATTGGATACGTGAAAAGAGATGTAATTGAAATCATTGAAACAATAGATGAAATTATGAGACCAAAACAGGAATAGGGAAGCCAGAGGGATAATCAAGGGCTACAGCATGTTGATGAGGTCACAAATTGGGTTCAGAAATTAGAAATTGGGCAAGACAAATACAATGAAGAAGGCTGGACCACATTCAAGATTAGAGACCATATCTTAAGATCGACTAAGTTTCGCTCACAATCGAAGACTATAAAGAGATGGAAAAGCATAATAGAGAGAGGAAGTTGTATAGGAATGCTTTAGAAAAAACTGTAACATAATCTGATGAAGACTACATTTTAATCCCAGAGCAAAAATAGCCAACAAGAACAGGTTGGACTAATGCAGAGGGCAACACTAATCAACATTACAGGCTATGGAAAGAATGGGTAAAGAAAGGAAACACAGACAGGATCAAGAAATGCAGGTTAGAAATGAAAACATGGAAGATGAGGAAGTGGTTCTTATCTAGCAGGCCAGTGAGCCACAGCAGGCTATTCATCAGGAAGTACAAGAGGTCTCACAAAAGATAAGAAACACGGCCCCTCTTTTGATCCCGAACAATGCCAATGTTAATAGCAGTAATAACAATAGGATAGCAATTGACATTCAGTTACTACTGGAGCAAGCTCTACGCCTGGTGATAAGGAAAACCAGTCATCCCCTTCTAAACATTTGAGCATGACGTTGGCTCTTGGGAAGAAGAAAAATGTTTAAAGAGGCAATAAAAGCAAAGATAAACAAATTGATATTGGCGAAGACTTTGTTGAGAAAAGTGGTATTTTGGAGAAGGTACTGGCCAATGCCATTGCAAAATTGAAACCCAGAAACAGATAACATGCTGCCTGAGATAATGGAGGATGGGAAAATTGGGTATGAGCATCCCTTCTTATCTGAACCTTGCAGTAACAGCACCAGTGTGGAAGGAGTAGATGATAAGAATAATCTGGCTGTCGATTCATCTTGTGGCATGAGTGACAGCAATCAAGACAAAAAAAGAAAGTTTCAACACCAAAACAGAATTTTACAGCAGAGAACAAAGTTCAAGACAGTATACCTTCTCCTAAACCTAAAGACAAAGAACAATCTCAATTAAAGAAAAAACTGAACAAAGTCACCGGAAGAGTTTGAAAGGTATGCTTTAAGAGTAGTTGTTTTGATAGTACTGTGTTATTTTGGTTGAACTGTTGTAGACATTTGATATTTATCTTTGTTGATTTAGCTTAGCGATAGAAGCCTGATAGCCTGATGAAACAGTTTACAATTTTAATGTATCCCAAGCTATGTTACCGGATACACCCCCAAGGTACGGGTACATGGCATTTTGATACGGGCATGGGGACGGTACGCCAGGCCTATGTACAGGTACGCCCCAACCCCGCACGTTTTGATACTGGTACGGGGACGGTATGCAAGGCATATGCCCAAGGTACGCCCCAGCCCCCGCACGTTTTGATACTGGTACAGGGACGGTACGCAAAGCCTACACCCAGGGTATGCCCCAGCCCCGCAGGTGCTGGGGCATACCTTGGGCATACTCGTAGGGGCTGCGGCGTACCCTAGGCATAGGCTTGGCGTACCGACCCAAAAAAATGTCTTTTTAATTTTTTTCCTCCTTATTTTGCTGGTCAAAGTCAAATATGGACCTCAAAAAATATTTAAAAACATTTTAAAGTGCATTTGCAACCCTAAAAGCATTAATCACACTCATTTTATCAAAAGATGACAACAAATTTACCTTTCATTGCATTTTTACCTCCCATTGCATATTTGTTCACTCTTGCTCATTTTTTCAGTTGCATAAGCTTGAAACTCTTTCCTTGTGCTAAATCTATGCCAGTAATTCTACCCATGTAGCACCAACGACCTTGAGGAGCTTGCAACCAGGATTATTCATTCAAGTTCAAGGTACATTTTTTTCAGTTTTGTAGGCTTTTTTTTTTTTTTTCTTCTAGTTTTTAATTGTATGTTTGTTTGTAATTAGTTTTGATTTTTTTTGTTGGTTTTTTAATAAAGTTTAAATATTCTTTCAACAAATGTTAAATATAACAATATTAATTAGTATTATAATTTTATCAAGAGTTATAGGAATTTTCAATTTGCCAAAATGTTTGCCAATGCAAGTGCTAGTTCAGTGGGCCAAGGGTTACCCTCCAGAGCCAGTGCTCGAGCCCCTCTTTGGAAGTATGTGACGTTGCTTGAACAACTACCAGGTGGAGGTTGTTTCTTTTGGCAATGTTCAGAATGTGGCTATCAATACAAGAGCTCATATAAACCACAGAAATCCCATTTGTGTGCAATTCCAGGCGAAGAAATCAAAATTTGTGGTGGGCCAAGTATAAATGGAAAACCAATAAAGGGCTTGCCACATGCAAAGGTTCTTGCATACATCAAAGAGCATGAAGAAGCAAATGCCCTTTTTGATAAAAGACATAACGATCCTTTGAGCAAGAAAGGATCGACCCCTAACATGGCCATAGGGGAAGAGGATTCACCTCTTGCGCAAGAGAACAAAAGATTCGAGCCCATTATAAAGGTCATTCCAGAATGAGTCAAGGGGCGTAGCAGATCAAAGTATTGCACATTGTCTCTATGCATGTGGGTTGCCATTTAATGTTGTTAAATCACCATATTGGCACAATATGGTGAGATCTATCAATACTACCCCTAGAGGGTTCATCGGCCCAAGGTATGAAAAGGTGTGAACCACCTTGTTGACAAAAGAAATGAAAAAAGTTGAAGATGCATTGAAGCCCATCAAAGATTCGTGGGTCGAGACAGGGGTTGTCCATCATTTTCGATGGATGGAAAGATACAACAAAGATAAGTGGTGGGGTTTATATGACTTGGGCACTTAAGGCCTAAAGTGAAATTAAGAGGATCTTTTAATATTTTTTAAAAAAAGGTAACACTTCCCTCCAATTTTGGACGCTACACTTGGAGGAGTGGCACATAAAAACAAGGAATGATTCATTTGAAGATTATGGATAATTAGATATTAGAATTATTGATCAAGTATGTCAAGCTTGGTTTCCACCCCCTGAAGATGAAAACCTTCAAGAAATGTCTTAGGTTTGGGGATGAAAACCTCCATTATTTCTACTTGAGCAACTTTATTCAAGGGTTGTAAGTGAGCTTCAAATTGCATGTGTCCATGTAGTGGATCTACAAAGGTGTTTTGAAACACCACCTACTTCTGAATATTTGAGTGAACCTAGTGTTTAAAGAGGAAAATTTTGGAAACTAGAGTTTTCAAAATTTAAAACAAGTTTTGGTGGAAGGAAAATTTTGACATTATTTTTATTGAATAGTCACTAATTTTGTGGTCAGTTTGAGCTCTTATTTGCATCATAATTTCAAGTATTGAATTATGAATTTTTAAAGTTTCACCCTATTTGTAGAAAATAATAATTATTGTGGGCAGCGAATTGTTTGAAAAACGCTGACTTGCAGGTTTCTATCTTGGGCGATTTGTGTTGGAGTGGTTTTGCAAGATTTTTAGGGTCATTCAATGCCCTAGAATATTTAGAAATTATTTTCACAAATTTTGGCACTTGGGCGACTTGTTTGGCAAGCTCCAGAAGGTGATTTGGTGAGAGAAAACTAAGGAAAATTTTCCATATTTGCTCTTATTTTATTGAAGTGTGGAAAACCACTTGAAAAGTTTTTTGAGGCATTTAGGAGCTGGAAAGTATAATTGTACCTACAAGAAAAATTCAAAGTATTTGTGTGAGGTATTTTTAGCAAATTGTCATATTATTGGACCCAAAAAAAGGTACTCAATTCTCTAAAAATAATTTTCAGCTTCTTGTGGATTTATTTGGCTGATCTTAGATTGAATATCATACATTTTTCCATCTAGAGTTTCGCTGGTTATTTATTTTCATATTTCAGTTTGGTACTTGGTTTGGCTAGGGTTTATTGAAAAACCCTCTTTTTTGGTTGTCATCCCAATTTAAGGACATTACAGTGGTATCAGAGCCAATTTCTTAGCCAATTGTGGGATGGAAAGGTATATGTCAAACAGTGACGTGCACAAGGCTAGGTTGGAGAGACTTATTCAAGCCCAAGATCGGATGATGGAAACTTTGGCTACTTTCCTTCAAAAAGTGAAGGACATGAAAGGGGACCAACCCTTTGTATGTTAGGATTTGATGGAGTACTATGATGAGTACTTGACATGCAAACCTCAACTCAGAAAGTTAATGAGTTTCAATGAGTTTGTGCCATGGAAGCATGGTAGAGCAGAGTCCAAGAGAAGACAAAACAGCCAAGAGGTTATTTGGGATGATTTGGGGGTGATTGTACTCCCTACCTTTGATGGAGATCCTAGCACCTCGATTAGGGCATGGGTGGACAAGGTTATTGAGTGATTTGAGGCCTAGAGGTGAAAAAGAAGCTCTAATATTCGTCATCCAACATTTGGAAGGGGTTGCCCAAAAGTGGTGGCATCAAGAAAGGATGACACAAAGGCCTAGCATGATGGGAACACATGTAGATTTGTTGAAAGAGATAATAGAGAAGTTTGAAAGGAGGAACTAATCACGCCTGTATCAACAAAAGCATATGATAAAATACTTCAGTCAAAAGAAAGGCAGCCACCTAATGAAAAGACCTTAATGATTGAGCATCAAAAAGAGGCCATTAATGAACCCAAAGAAACAAACAATCAGCTGAAGTTAAGAGCAAAAAATTTAGAAGAGTCAAAGACACGAAAAAAGCATAGGAGGGCAGCCATCTAAAGAAAAACAAGTTGAAAATGGAGGGCGAATGCATCAAAAAGAAAGGGACAGCCAACATGCGACAAAGGAAGAAGTGATACCACCCTATCAAGCACCAATAGACGCCACCTTTTTCATGTTAGAGGAACCATTAATGGAAAAAGGGTTATCGCATCAATGGACAATGGAGCCCAATGGGTCAATCCCTTGGCGAATACACTTGTAACTTGCACAAATTAGAACTGAAATTTATGGCAGCCAACAAGGAAGTTGTTCTCCATGGTCTAAGCAATGGAACACCTATATTAGTGACTTCAAAAAGGATGGAACAAGCTTTCAATAAAGTGCAAATTACTTGGGCAGCGGAATTATTCATGCATGATACAAGATCAAATTTGTGTTTGGGTAAGCAATGTAATGGTCATCTTGGTAAGTTCTCATTGATTCCTCCTCATGCTTGGTTACTTCATTATCTTGTTTGCAAAGTTTGTGCTATCACTTAGATTGAGGTGAAGTTCACTCAATGGGAAAGAGAACCCTTCCAAGCGAATGGACATGACAAGTATCCATCATGGATATAGGATCCAGGCAAGTTACAAAAAGATAACACTTTGGGGCAGCCTAGAGTGGGAAATTGTGATGACCAAAAATCTGAATTTTTGTAGCAGCAAAGAGGGCTGCAAATGATGAATGAAAATGAAAAAATGCTAGGTGCTTTGGGGCAGCCAACTACCCCAAACTTTGGTATTCAAAAAGATGATTTTGAAGAAGCCAAGAAAACCGAGATATTCATAGAAAGGTATGAGTTGAATAATAATTTTTGTTTGGTATCTAATAATTGTTCAAATTTGTTGCATGACTCTAGATTTGATAAAAGAAATTGGAAGGAACAATTTCTAATTGCAAATGAGAAAGGGGTGCAAGCCTTGTCAAGGTTGGATGGCAGAAGAGGGCTTCTTGATGAATCAATGTACAATGAGATGAGGGAATGTTTTAAGGAAAAGAACACCATGATGGACTTGCATACAATCAAAATGGATATGAGACAAGATCAAGATGCCAACTTCTTGTGGAATGCAAAGGACAATCCATTGTTTGAAATGAAGAAAGAAGAAAGACCAAGGCCACAAGGAAGGATGTACCTCATGATCCTAGAAAGTGACAATTGGATCAAAAGGGTGTTATTAAACACCAATGTTTATCCTAACTTGTTTGTTTCATGTGTAGGATTAATTTTGAGATCCCTTGCAAAGGGCAATGCTAGGAATAAGTTGGCCTCCATATATGGGCAACCTTTTGAGAGAGTTGAAAATGGAGACATGGATGAAAACTTGAGGACTACCATAGTTTGGGCAAGAACCCAAATCATAAGCAGCCTTAGGAATGAAGTCATTTTGCATGGGTTGAGTGATAAGGGGCCCCCTTCATCTTCATCCAATAGCATGGTGAGAGGTTACTTCATAAGCATGAGGAAAAGGCAAAGAGGAATTGAAGATAGAGCTGTCATAAGACATCATGATCAGCCCTTTGTTTCAAAGAAAGCATTTTCTACAAGGCCATTGGTAAGTTTGGTTAAATTCGATTTTGATCATATTTGTTTGGGAAGAAAAAACAAGGAATTTGTTTTCCAAGGAAAGCCCCAAAGTTGTCTTGGGCAGCACCCTATCCCACATTGCAAAGGTAATAAGAAGGGTGTTATGAAGGGCATGAGGCCCCTATTGAGGTTGAAACAAGCCCAAGTTGTAAGCAGCTGTTCACAAGTTACAAATTTCAATAAAAATTGATCCTCTCCCTCAACAAAGAATTTTGTAAGTAAATTGGCACATTCATGATCTTTTTTAGGCATAAAGGTCAATTCGTTTTGCATGTGGCAGCCAAGGATAGGAGCTGGAAAAATTAGTTTAAAATCTGAATTTTGTTACTCAGAAATTTCTGAGTCAAGTGAGCTATTCCAGCAACCAAGTGTGGTCATAAAATTGCCAAATCGGGGCATGCTTCAGCTCATGGGAGGATGGATGAATGCATATATTAACCCTGAACTTTGTCATCCAGAAAAATCAGATTTAAGAGGTCAAACACAGCCATGTATGGAAGGGAAAAAATTCTGAATTTTATGACATGTTCCAGCTCTTAGATCAAAAAAGGTATATGTTTATTTTCGTGTTTGTCTACATGAAAAATCAGTAATATTTTTGCATATACAGCCATGTCACCATAAAGGAAAAGCTGATTTGGTCAAGCTCATACAAGATTCTGGAAACATACTTATGTTGGCACCTTGGGAAGGTGATGTAAGAAGCATTCACATCGAGAAGGTACAGCCTTCTTGTGAGAATGTTTGGGAGCTATTGATGAGTTTGAAGAAGATCCTATGCATGCTTGAGATGAGTGACAAGGATCAGCGTCTTGTTGAGTATGTGTTTTACACTCGAATGCCCATACATGGTGACGGATATATCTTGGAGGCCTCACCTCTTGGAAAGTACAGTGGTGATTTCCTTTTGCAAATTTGGTGGGTCATGGTCCAGCACATGAGAGGGTTTTGCACACGGGACAGCGAGGTAGTGTGGTTTCCTCATGATCTACGTAGCAACTTTTGATCACATCTAACCCATTTGGAAGGTAATAGGGAAAACAGTTTGCTCATCCATCACTTGGTATTGGAAAGGGTGGTTGATTGGGAGCATATAGAGCCTTTGGAAGGCTATGAGGACACTTATAGCACGTGGGGGTAGCCCCCAAAGTACAGGTACAGCAGAATGAAAGAGCCGATTGAGAATTATTTCCCTTGGAATGGAATCACAGGTGGACATTGCATAATAAAGTATGTTGGGACACCTCTTTGGATATTGCAATTGCTTGGGGACAAGCAATTTTGGGTGGGGAGGATTGTAATGTCCCCATTTTTTTATCTAGATCCTCGTGGGACCCTTAGCCCATTCTTGTTTCCAATGGCTAAAGGTAGAGGAAAGAAAGGGAGTATTGTGGGCGACTTGTGAGGATTTAATAATAGAAAAGGTACTTTATATTTTTAATTTTGAGTTGAGTTATGAAAAAGCACCGTATGTTTCTATTTCACTTAAGTAGTGGGGTTTATAAGTCTTGGGCAATTAAGGCCTAAAGTGAAATTAAAAAGATCTTTTAATATTTTAAAAAGAAAGGTAACTCTTCCCTCCAATTTTGGGCATTACACTTGGAGGAGTGGCATATAAAGGCAAGGAATGATTCATTTGAAAATTATGGATAATTGGATATTGGAATTATTGATCAAGTATGTCAAACTTGGTTTTCACCTTTTGAAGACGAAAACCTTCAATAAGTGTCTTAGGTTTGGAGATGAAAACCTCCATTCTTTTAATTTGGAAAACTCTATTCAAGGGTTGTAAGTGAGTTTCAAATTGCATGTGTCCATGCAATGGATCTACAAAGGTGTTTTGAAACACCACCTACTTTCGCAAATTTGAGTGAACCTAGGGTTTGATGAGGAAAATTCTAGAAACTAGGGTTTCAGAATTTTAAAACAAGTTTTGGTGGCCTTCCCAAGGAAGGAAAATTTTGATATTATTTTTATTGAATAGTCACTAATTTTGTGGTTAGTTTCAGCTCTTATTTGCATCATAATTCCAAGCATTGAGGGAGTTATGAATTTTTTAAGTTTCTACCTATTTGTAGAAAATAATAATTATTGTGGGCAATGAATTGTTTGGAAAATGTTGACTTGCAAGTTTTTATTTTGGGCGATTTGTGTTTGAGTGGTTTTGCAGGGTTTTTAGGGTCATTCAATGCCCTAGAATATACAAAAATTATTTTCGCAAATTTTGGCATTTGGGCAACTTATTGAGCAAGCTCCAGAAGGTGATTTGGTGAGAGAAAACCAAGGGAAAATTTCCGGATTTGCTCCTATTTTATTGAGGTGTGGCAAACCACTTGGAGAATTTTTTGGGGCATTTAAGGGCTGGAAAGTATAGTTGTACCTTCAAAAAAAATTCAGAATATTTTTGTGAGGTATTTTCAGCAAATTGTCATATTACTGGACCCAAAAAATGGTACTAAGTTCTCTAAATAATTTTCAGCGTCTTACGGATTTATTTAGATACTCTTAGATTGAATATCATACATTTTTCTAGCTAAGGTTTGGCTAGTTATTTATTTTCAGATTGGTACTTGGTTTGGCTAGGGTTTGTTGGAAAACCCTCTTTTTTGGTTGTCATCCCAATTTGGGGACATTACACTCCTTGAATGCATGCCTTAAGGGGTGCACAAGAAATGGGGTGGGATTGACTTGTGGCACTTTGCGAGAGATGCTCTCATACTTTTCTATCATACCTACAGCCCTTCATGCAACCTTCATGTCTCCTTGAAATCTTGACACTCTAAAATATGGTTCAAGTCTGAAACCCTAAAATCTGACTAAGTTTGAATTATGATAGGATCCTCCAAAACCTAGAATTTGCTTTACAGCTCCTAAGGTCCAAAACCACTCTCAAACATCTTGAAAGTATATATATAAAATATGACAGTATAAAAAACTAGATGTTCCTATCTAAATGTAAACTTATACTTAAATGTTTATTTTATATATAAATTATTTGGTTCGGGCTGATTTTATAGGTTTTACGTAACTTTTAGGGTTTGTATTTTGTTCTTGTTTCTTTTTTCTTTTTTCTTCTCTTAAAAAAAAGTCGACTTTTGACTTTTTTTGGCACCAGAATCCCTTGGAAACAGACAGAAACATCCCAGATGTTTCTGGACCGTTTATGTCCCTGAAACGTTTCCGGACCACAAACTTGGGGGTTGAGGAGGGAAGTTTCGCTGCAACACAAAGTTTGGATGCTGAAACTCCTTGGACACGCCATATAGATCGAGATAGAGATGCTCTTTAGCCATTGTAGAGTCTCTTACAAGGCCAGCTTGTTCTAGTAGAACATTAATTGAAAAAGAGAACAGCTTCATAAGTTTTTATGGATTGAACAGTCAGACTATAAGCATGTTCCATTTAAATTTAGGTTCAATAGCGGGCACTTCATTAAAGCTCAACAAAAAATCCAATACAACAGGTTCTGATTCCAGATAAGGAAGATGGTGTCCAACTTAACGGGAGAGAGCTAGGAAGGGTAAAACATAAAACAGAGTAGAATGATGATACAAAGGTAGAGGCAAAGAAAGAAGACAGCCCTTTACAAAATGTTGAATTAATGCGCACAGAGAGCTTTGTCAAAAACGACAATCTGCTATACAAAGAGACTAAAGGAAATGAGGCAGTCGGTGACACTTTGTTAAAACATGATCCTACTCAAATAACAGGTTATTTTAGAAAATGATCTCTTTGAAATAAAAAGCAACGAGGAAGGCAGTGACTTGCTACTTCTAGTTGGATATTTCACGTTATCAAGAAAAAAAGTGAAATAGAACAGCTCCAAATCTTCAAATGCAAATACAATCTAACATAAAAGCAAGCGAAAATCTCAATTACATGGGAAGAAGAAATTAAAAGGAAGTTTAGAACCATGTAGTAGATTTGAGTGTTTGACCGTAATGTGTCTCAGCTTGAAAAACAACCCTGACATAGCAGTTGGTTCAATTCCTGTTTAGAGCTATCATTAGTAAGGAGGTCCAGAATGACCTAGAAAAGCAGACTGGAACAAAAATATAAACGATTATGTTTTGGAAGGACCTTAGATATGCCACAGGAGGAGAGCAAGGGTGGAAGCTTGAGACAATTCCCTGACCTCAGGCCTTTCATGTCCTCAGTTCATGGACAACTCTTCGCATCAGGAGAGCTAGTCAACAGAAGCCAGAGTATTCAAAGCAACCCTAGACAGTTATCTCACAGCATTAGTAGAAGTGATTAACAAAGACAAATCAAAGGTATAGATTGTTAATGGCCAATTAAGATTGTACACAAATATCTGTCATTGTCATTTTTCGCAAAACCAGAGATGAATATTTCTCTTCAAACACAATGGTACGTTCATTGGAGATAAACCTCCAAGGAAGTTTGATTGGAGGTAGCTGCTTCAAACTTTCCACAAAATACAACTGACATTTGAATAACAGATGGTTGTCCTTGGCTCGCAGGCAACAGCTCATCAAATCTGTCATTACAGCCAGCCTCCAAAGCCAGTCTTGAACAACCTCGGAAAGATAATAAAAAATATTTTGAGTCAAGGCACAGGCAAGTGTCAAAAGTCAACAATGGCCTAACACCAGCACTTTCGGAGGACTCTTGGAATGATAAGCCTCTCTTATCCCATGATAATAGGTTGAAAAACCTGCCAGAAATCTTTATGAGAAAGCACTGGACAAAGGTTTTTCCACCAAAAACAACTAAAATGTGAATAACAGGTGATTATCCTTGGCTGGCAGGCAACAGCTCATCAAATCTGTTTATACTGCCTCCAAAGGCAGTCTTGAACAACCTAGAAAAAGATAATCAAAAATATTTTGAGGCAAGGCCCAAGCAACTGTCAAAAGTCAACAATGGCCTAATACCAGAACTTTTGGAGGACTCTTGGAATGATAAGCCTCCCTTAGCCAATACTAATAGGTTGAAAAACCATCCATAAATATTTATGAAAAATAACTGGACAAAGGTAGCAGAATCTGCAATCAAATGATGCCTCAGATTCCTTTAAATGCTTAGGAAAGCACAAGGGATTGGCCGGCAAATACTGTGTCTCATAGGGGAGTAATTCTCTTCAAGAATCCTAAAGCAAATATTTATATTCTTAGATCAAGAGAACAAGCTGAAATGTGGCCCTAGACAAAGGCAATGAAGAATTCACATTGCAATATGAAGTCCTATGAAGAAAGCAAAACATTGGAGCTATGGGGAGATATCTGGAGGTAGCCGCAGGGAACAAAGTTTGACTTAGATCTCGGTGTTTATTTGGTTGGCTTGCAAAAGCAAAATCCTGACTCGTCACAAAAAAGGGGCTGTTGAAGGGCCTAGTATGCATCCAATGTGCAAAAAAGGAAGATGAAATTACAGACCAGCTATCATGGAATTGCAGAGAGGTAAAATATTTAAGGGATCAGTTTTATCAAGGTAATCTCATGAATCTAAAAAACAGAAAATATCTGAATCAATGGAAATTGATGCAGAACTGATCCAGAAGCTACCCAGATGGATTAGAGGACAATCCAGTTCTTTAAGCTTTGGAAGGCAATCACAAGTTTAAAATCTTATAAGTTTTCCTTTTGAGAAATAAGATTGTTTATTATAATCAGGATGTAAGACTTATTTTTGTTGGGGCAGCTATTAGGAAGGAGGGAGGTGATAGAAAGTATTAAACACCTTTCCGATGGAGATAAAAGTACTAGATTTGATAGATTTTTCCTGGCTTCTTAGGATCTTTTAGCACTGATTGGAGATTACACAAAATGTAGCCCCTTCCTATTCCAAATGGTTCCCCAAATAATTTGATGGGGCTTCTTGTAATAATGACCGCAAAGCAGGGGCAAGCTGTAGCATTCCGAATGACAAGATGTTAGTTATAGCTTACATCCAATAAATAAAAGAGTAAAGCCTCTAGAAATCATGAAAATATATATGGCATGCAGTAGCTTAGGGTCCATGGAAACATCACTTTCTAGATTAATTCTGGAGGATGCAAACAGGTAGTAAATGCTAGCAAATCATAAACTAATGAGAAAGCAACTCAAGCTTATCTAATGCATCTCTTTAAGTCCATGAAAAATGTAACAGTTTGCATTTTTTGCTTCACAGAAAAAAAATTAGCAGAGGGAGAAGCAATTATGGGTAAAAAACTTACTGGCCCACCATAGTCCAAAAGTCTTGAGCAATACATCTGTGCTGCCTCAATGTCTTTACGATTTTTGTAATAATTTGCAAGGTATAGTAGTGCTTCAATCATTTCCGGGCCACCATTTTGTTCATTTTCCATTCTGTCAAGATTCATTTTGTAATACAATGCAGCTTCGTCATGACGTCCCAGCTGACTGTGCAACTTTGCAAGTTTATGCATGGCAATCCCTTCATTATCATTGTTTCTCAAAGCCCGAAGATAGCACTTCATGGCAGCTTCAAGCATTTGCAATTGTTCACTATCATAGCAATTTCCAATGGCAATCCACATGCGAGCATCATCAGGCCGCAGAAGAGCAGCTTGCCGATAATAATAAAGTGCATAGTAAGGCATGGCTAAAATTTCATATGTTTGTCCCAAGCCATACCAAGCACGTGTAGGAATGCTTGCCATTGCGCCAAAAGGTCGACCTTTTAACGCCCGATACAAACCCCAGATAAGTACCCACGGGAGGCTGTTAGTCCATGTCACGAATCCCTGAGGGGGACGCTGGCGATTAGTCCAACAATCCCCCCCTCAGCGTCACCCGAGGGGATTCGAACCCGTGACCACCGCTCTGATACCAATTGTAGGAATGCTTGCCGTTGCGCCAAAAGGTCGACCTTTTAACGCCCGATACAAACCCCAGATAAGTACCCACGGGAGGCTGTTAGTCCATGTCACGAATCCCTGAGGGGGACGCTGGCGATTAGTCCAACAGCACGATAGTCTCTAGGATTTATATCAACAGCTCGTCGGTAGGCATCAACGGCAGCTGGAGTATTTTTCATTTCAACATATTCATGCCCCATAGCGTCCATGCTGAAAGGTAGTTTTTGTTCAACTTCAGTGCACGCTTGAAATACAAAACAGCCTTTTCATGTTGACCTTTGAGACTGTAATAATTTCCAATAATGCAGCAGGACTCGGGCCTATATTTGTCAGTTAAAAATACTCGATGTGCCAAGTGGCTTAGTGAAGCATAAGATTCCTTTACATACAATATGTTTGAAAAAATATCCATCCCATCAATACGATAGGGATCATACTGAAGCATATCCATATATGAATTTTCAGCTCGTTCATAATCGCGCGAATTATAAAATCCTGATGCAATCTGACCTGCAATATACTCACTACAAGCAAAAACTTCCTGAAGCTTCACATATTTTTCCAAAGCTTCCATGTTTTTCTGTAGCTCCAGATAAGCACTCGCAAGAAAAAATTCTTTCATCCAGTGATCCCTTAACTCGAGACTGTTTAGGATGCTGATATCTGTACATAAAGCCTGTAGCTCAAGCCAAGCACTCCAATTCCACGGATACGCATCGACGGATTTTACAAGAACATCACGAGCTGATGAATCCTTTCCTCGTTCGTGTAGTACAATCCCATACAAATACATTCCAAATGCATCAAGAGTGCCATTACTGTAACTACTAGATAGCTCCTGCTCTAGTGCAGCCAACTCACTGTTTAGGCCATCACTCTTCCCTAGAGGACCTCCATGTTCTATTGTCTCTTCCTCTTTTCGCTTCTCCCCGGCCTTGTCAAAAACAGGAAAAAAAACAGTGTAAGCAATACAATCTGATAATTTTTGATAGAAAATATCCCTGCATCATTATCTTCTCATGCAACAAATAAATTTCAGAATAGAAGAACATAAATAATACACAAAAAAAGAACATGAAAGGAATTTTGCAAACATCAAGGTTCATTTCACACAACATGCATACAGGTCTAATTACATTCAGAATGAAGGACATTACAATGCCATGAGGGCCTTTCTGTTTGAATCGATGTATACAACTTGATAAGAAACATTGTGATCAGTATTTACAACTAGGGACGATAATTTGCAATAGTTTTCAGAACATTGCAAATGAATGAACCCTAATGATCAAAATGAAGATAGAATATCATGAACCAATTGAAAAGCTTGTACATTGTTCTGTGCCGACCAAATAGGAATGCACAAAACAAAAATCATAAATGTGAATCTTAATTATATCTCATGAATCTTAATTATATCTCATTTAATGGAATAGGTCCAACTACTGGGTCAACTATGTCATCTATCTCTAAGTACTCTGTTAGGATGCTCTTTAGATACTCATCACTCTCAAGGTCTAGCTCCTCTATAGGCAATCGAGAAGGGGTAAATCATTGAAGCCATTTGCCTCAAACCCCTCATCCTGTGAGGCTACATCTGTTGCTCCATCCAGTGAAATTTGGTCCCATTTTGCTGAAGGACCCTCTATGTACCCTAGCTCTACAAAAGAAAGAAGACAGAGTGTGCTATGAAAGTAGGCCAAATTCTCTACCTTCTTTGACCCTAATCAGTTCTTCAATGAATAAATGAGACCGTAATTACTCCAGTTCCTCGCACAAAATGAAGAACTAGCTATTTCTGAGAGTAATTGTATTGCAAATGATTTGCCATGAATCCACCACCACTCTATTGGGTCCTTCATATGCATATCATACAAGACCTCCACTGTAGAAAACTCATCATGCCCACATGAAAACTTATTCCACTGAGTCTTGATAGTAAAAGCCTCCTCTCCTCGGCCACAAATATTTTTCATTGTAACCCCAAATCTCTTCATTACCTCTTTGTCCTCATATGGAGTCCTCTTCTTGGTGACATTTGTATCAAACTACTTTGGATTTAAAGTGTGAGCAACACAACGTAGAGGTGTGTTATGTTTGTTCCATCTTCTATGTATTTTTTCCTTAATCAAAGGATATGGAGAAAGATCCCTAGAGTTTGTGATTATTCTTATTATTTCATACTAGAATCAATTTCTTCATAAATCTCCCCCGAATATGGCTTGTCTAAATTTGCAAAACAGATTACCTCACAAATAGGCTAGATGACGCCAACAACAAACTTAACATCAGCCCAAAAACAATCATCAAGGATCATATGTCTCACCTCAACTGCAATCTCTAATATAGATCACCTCCAAGCTACTCATGTATCACCGACTACAATGGAACATAAGGCCCCTTTGACCGCATAAATACATTCAAGAAGTATGAAGAAAGAAACAAACCCGTGTATCTACACATTTGAAGAGTTCAACCATCGCAAATCTCCAATAAATAGTTTGCATGTGGTGATGATTGTATATGAGCATTTGTATTTTCTTCCACTTTTCAATGAGCTCAAAAATCCACTAAAATTTGTCAATGTCTTTGAGTGCATTATTCAATGCATGCACACAACATGGCGTCCAAAATACACATTTGTAGTTTTTTGTATCAACAACCCAGTTGCTTTACAAACTAAGTCAACATCTATAACACCCTAAACAACATGTCATGTCCCCCACCTCCTAAATTGCATCATATAGCTGGTTATTCAAGGATTGCATTTTTCTCTCGCCCCGAACAATTCATTGCCTTCAAAAAATAAGGGTCTTTGGTACAAGTTACCATAACATTCAATAGTGTACAATTTCTATAATCAATCCAACCATCCATCACGATGTTGCATCCTTTTGTAGGCCACACTCTTTTGATTGGAATGGTTTGTTTTCTATCCTTGTTTTCTCACTATCAATAAGAGTCATGCAAAGCTTCTCATATCCAAGAGGTTTATACTCTACCAACCCATCATTAATTGCACAAACCATCTCCTTATAATAAGGTGAGCAAGCAAATTGAATAATATTCCAATCGCATGGAAGAAGCGTGCAATCACTACATCAACATCTCCTTATAATAAGATGAGCAAGCAAATTGAATAATATTCCAATCGCATGGAAGAAGCGTGCAATCACTACATCAACCCCATCTTTGACCATGCATATTGAACATGTCTCCAGTGGGGTTTGAACTATCAATGTTTGGTCTCTTAGGCGAAAGCTCCGCATGCTGGGCAACTACTATCACATGTTTAGAAGACACATCTAGCACTGATTTTGTTTTTCCCAATGTCTCTTCTAGGTTGAGTCTTAGTTACAACAGTTGCTAAAGCGCAAGAGCTTAAATTAAACCATATGCCATTAGCTCTTTCTTATTCCTTCATAGCATCATAACACTCTTCCTCATTCGAGCGAGCCTCAACCCCTTTCCCCGTTGTGCGAAAAAAAGAGTGGTCACCTTCATGTAACTGCCTTGAAAGCCTTTTTGACAAAGTTTGCAAGTGATAACCATTGTTCTGCCACTCCCTTTGCCCGCCAAAATATGATTGTGATACTTACATAGCTGATATAGGGCATCTTTACATCCCGACATTCTAACAAAAATAGGGAAAATAACTAGAAATACAAAATGAACAAATTAAAAACTTACAAAACTAAAAAAGTTAAAAAAATAAAATAAACTATAAAATAATAATAATAATCTTTTAATTATTATTTTTATAATTTAACAACCTCAGAGTTCAAAAATTTTGAACTCAAAATGAAAATCTAATTAATTTGTCAATAATTTAAAATACAATTTAATTTAAAATTTAAATATTTTTATCATAAAGAATATATATAGTAAAATTAAAAATTTAAATATTATTAAAATATATCTGTCAAATGGGATGAGTGCAAGTAGTAAATTATTAGGGATTTCACAGTGGAGACCCATGCTTAAATCCCCAAAAGACATGTTACAGGGTACAATGTACAAACGTTGAGTGTTGCAATTGGATAAACTGCCACATCCAATTCTGGTTGGGACGTACCCCAACAGACAAGTCCAAGGGCAAGTCCTAGGTGAATTTGACGAAAGAGATACTCCTTGGTCGTGGCATCTAAGCCGAAAGACACCCCATAAGGAGAATTTATCAAATCAAATACATATATATACATATAGATAGTCTATAACTATAGTCATAGAGTCTATTGACAGTCATGGCATTGCAACGCCACGACAGTTCACTGGCAGCATTAATGCATATACATATAGATAGTCTATAACTATAGTCATAGAGTCTATTGACAGTCATGGCATTGCAACGCCACGACAGTTCATTGGCAGCATTAACGCTGCCAACAAACTGCCATGGCATTAACACAGAATTGCCACAATTGTATTGTTCATTGGCATTGTCATGTTAATGCCACGGCAGCATTGTTATCATGGCATTAGCACACAGCCCTACAATCTTTCCCAAAAAACACTGACTAGAAATTGAAACAAAAACACAAAGACCACTTGGAATCGAAACAACACACTTGATCAGCAAAATTGAAACCCTTACAACAAAAAATACTTGGTTTGATGCCCCTTTGCACTATATTGTTCAATGCACCTTCCAATTGACAGGCTATTTCCTTTGCAAATTCATCTCCCTCTACAAATACGCCTTCTACACTTTATAATTGTTGTGTGATATGTTGTGGTAATGGAATGAAGCTTGTCTCGTTTTTATAAGAAGAAAATGCATTTTTAGGGTTTCATGTTACATGTTTTGGAGTGTTTTATTTTTCCCCTTTTTTTGGGAGACAGGTCGGGGGCAAGAGGAGACAAGTCAAGAGGCATTGATAGTCTCCAGATGGCATCTCCAAACACGAGACATTTTCATACCCACCTCCCAGACCAGAGGAGACGCGTCTCCCTGCAACAATGTTGTTCACCCTCTAGCTTCTTTCCTTGTTGGCAAAGCTTTTGGAACATTCAATGTCTTACCCTTGTCTCATAATTCTTACCAATGTGGGATTATAACCCAATTACAACCCAATCATGTATTCTTTTTAAGTAACTGAAGACTTCACAGGCATTTTAGAATAGATTTATTATTTGATGTAAGAATTTAATCCGTGTGTCTTTAAGTCATATCCAAATGACCTTCATGACTAGTCAATACAATAATGAAATTTTTCATCGTGTATTTTGGTAATAATCACAAGGAAAGAGAACCCACATAACACACACTAGTAAGAATTATGAGAGAAGGGTGGCTTATGAGCTGTGTCACAAGGTTACGCACTTTTTCCCCTAAAATACGAAATAATGCCATTTTTTATGCCCTAAAAATGTTAGGGTAAATTCAGGAAAATTTGGCCAAAAAATGTTGTATAATGGGCAGAAAAAAAGATGACAAAATGGGCAGCAAAAAAATACTGCAAAATAGCATCACAAAAATGGCAAACTCTGCAAAATACACCATTGTCCGTGCATGTAGGGTTATTTTTTGGGCTGTACGTAAGGGTTTTGTAAGTGGGCATGTAAATTGGACCATGCATGTGACCCTACTGAGAAGAGGTATGCAGAATTGGAGGTGAGAGGAGCAAATGGCCAGCTGCTGCAGCCTAAGCGAGAGAAGTCCACATTTGGGTTTACTATTGCTTTAGCCTTTTGCCGTTTAGATTAGAATGTGTTGAATGTAATGTTCGATGAAAGTTTTAGGATTTGTTTTGTTTTATAAAGTTTTATGTTTTATTTATTTTTTATAATTTTACATTTTAGTTCTGTTTTTATCTTTTTTTTTATTTTTTCTTTTTTCTTTTTTCTTTTTTTTTTTTTGTCTTTTAAAAAATTATTTTATATGTATTTTATTTTGAGTTGTTTTATTTTTAATTTAGAGTTTATATTTATAGAATAATATTTATTATTATTTTAATTTTTCTATTTTAATTTTATTGTGTTTTTAATATTTTAAAGTTCATTTTTTTAATTTTTATTATAAAAAAATTCTATTGATTCTTATTGTTAATTTTTTTATTTTTTTTGCTAAATTACCTAGGGAGTGGGCCCTAGCCCAACAAAAATAGCGTCACCCAAAAAATGCTAGGAAAAGCTCAAGACTTGTACAAATTAAGAGACAATATCATGACGAATAAAAGCCAACAAGACTATAAATCAACACGCTACCCCAAACGATAATCAACACTTTAAGCGGTAGTGAGATAGTAGAATGCAAACTTGGCCTTTAAATTCTGGGTCCTATGGATGAGACCATCCACAGTGCCACACAAACATTCTTCTTGGGACCCACAAAATCTAGCTTGATAGGGTGACAAAAAGACCAAAATGGGTATATATGCATGGCAATGATCCTTAGCCAAACAACAGCTCACCACAGGCATCATACAGTCATCACAACAATCAAGACATCTCCTCACACAACCCTCAATTACAACTGGGGATCAAACTGCCATCACTGAAACCAACCAGTCCCTTCTACAACTAGGAAGACTCCAGGCCAAACCATCCACTCAAAAACCAACCTTCGAACCCATTAGAAAGGGAGCCAACTTTCTAAAAAACCTCTACATCAACCTTTCCTCACAGCTTGAGCTCCCTGACTGGGACCTTAGACTATTACAGACCTTCAACCCTCAACACAGCACCTTCACCCAAACCGGACCAAAAATTCATATGAACAAATATCCAAGCATCCCTCAAACAAGACCGCATGGGACCTCATACATCCCATTGCAAATTGGAATAAGCGGAGTGTAATAGCGAGCCACAATCTACTCACCTCACCAAAAATTGGTAAGAGCAATGATAAAAAATGCAGAAAAACAAGCTGTCTTCACTTACCCACCAAACCACCCACAAGATGCATACAAAACCATGAAATTATAAAGCTACACTAGTAGATTTATATATAAACAGTTTTAAATTTATATATCATAGAAGTCGAAGTCTGAGATTAGCGGCTTGGGCAAATTATGCAGGCCCCTACCGTTAAAAAAATTATACAAAAAGAAGGAACACTGCTTCAGTGTAAAACAAAGAAAAATACATTTTTATCAGTTCACCACTACCAGGTTTGTGCCATGCTTGGTACTAGGAGAATGCGAAGGGTGACCATCCACCTACTTACCTTTAGCATTTGAAGAACTACAACACTTTAAGATGTCAATCCTTGCATGAGCCGAAAGGGTGATTCCTAGTCTGACTGCTAATTCCTTATAACCCTACATAATGTAGTGGATGCCGGCCAACACCTGATGGTCATGCTATGCAGCTTCCGCACTCACATTCCGGAATGTTGAATCTAGTGCATCATGATCTTCATGGCAAAGGAAATACCCTGCAACATTTGACATTGCACTTGCACCACTAACTGCCTCAGCCATATCAGATACGCTCCTTCTACCAATAGATTGCTTAGGATCAACCAAAAGACCTTTCATCAGCTGCATGACCTCCCCTTCATCCAATTCTTTTGCCATAGGCTACACTCTCTCCAGCCGAACTCTCAAATATGGGTTTCGAATTCCTTCATCCAACAGATCAAAAAATGACTTACCAACTGACTCAACATCAACTAAATTCCACTTTTTCCCCCTCTACGCCTTTTCTAGCATCACCGCCACCCATTCTAGAGCCTTCACTTCTGCCATTGCCACAGATACAACTGGCAACTTCCACAAACGCCGCCAGTCCCAAGGCAATGTGTTGGAAAATGACTCCTCGGTAACGTCTACAGATAGCTAGTTCATTTCACACACTTTTCAATAATTCCCTATTAAAAGCACCATGATTTCACCTCATTTGAAAGTTAAATTGCCACACTTAAGCGCCCTCCCCACACTTAAGCACCCTCCCCACACTTAAAATGATTGCCACAAGTGGGGGATCTAGGCATTATCGCCAATTAAATTTTTTATTTTTAAATATATATTTAAAATATGTGTGTATGTGTGTGTGGGGGGTATAAGTTTAAGTGTGTGTGTGGGGTATAAGTTTACGTGTGTGTGTGTGTATATTTTGTATAAGTTTAAGATGACCTATCATAAATAGTCATTACACAAAAAATACTTTTTAAGTTTTCTTTTGTTTTTATGCAATGTCCCCATTTACCCCACAACATTCAATAAGTGCTTTGTCTACAATTGTAATAAAATATTGTCTTTCAATCAAAATAAAGCAACTAAGTTTGCCTGCAGTTAGAATAAAGTTAAGTTGGGAGGTTACTCCATAAAATAAGGCAAAGAGAAATTGTTTGTCTCAATAAGTTAGCATCACAATTAGAGGGAGTTGTTGTTCAGTTGCCTGCCTACGTTTGAGGAGATTAATTATTAGTTAGCTACCACCATTTGTGGACCGACTTCCTCTAATTTAGGGTCGCTAGGTGTTGGGCTATCAAACAGCGCACAAGGCAAAGAGGAAATATCCTTTTGAATATTAACAAAACTAAACTTCAGCTAGAGGAAGGTGATGTTGCTACAACAGCTTGCTTGAGGCTTGAGGACAACACCCTTCACACGTGAACCCGATCCTCTTAGGGACAACAACCCTCAGGGGAATACGCAGTGCAATACATTTCAGATTTTCACAAAGACTCAAGGATCAACAGGATGAACAATTGCATAACTACATGTGTGCTAAGGCTACTTCAGAGTTCAGAACTATATGTTGGGCATTTTTCTAGTGAGTTGTATTGGTTTAGTTGCTCTCCATTTGCATGTGTGTTTCATGAAAATAAAATAAAATAAAAACCTGTTGTTAGAGACTTTCTGGTTTTGATTATTTGTATCCATTTCGTTTAGGACATTTCAGTGGTATCAAAGTTGTGATATTGCCAACCTATGAAAAACACAAAGAAAAAAACTCAGGGTTCTATACCGCATGCCAGAGAGTGAGAAGGAAACAAGATATCAATAGACGGAATAGAGGGAACAGAGGAAGCAAAAAATGGTACACGAGGATAAAGAGAGGAAGATGACAGAAGATGAAAAGGCAGAACTATTTCAAGACACCCTAATAGGAATTCAGCAGGGACATGAAATAATGGCAGAACTAATGGCACAAATGTTACATTTCTAAAGTAGCATGCAAAATCCAAATCATACTAAGGCATCTCAGAGGGAGGAAAGTTCAGCTTCGCATGACCGACCCGCGGTCAATCAAATGAGTCTCCTTCAAAAACCCGCTAAGCCCATGTTTATACAGAAGAATGAACAACCATCTACTGAGACAATTACTCCAGGACAGTTAGACACACTTTTTGTGAGGTATCAAGAGAAATCGGAGGATTTCAAGGCTACAATAACTTTTGTTAACTATTCGGAGATACTCAAGAAAAAGGTTCAAGGAGGCAGAACCCATAGTAGCAACCGGAACGATGAAAAAAGGGGCCTGCAACAAAAGCTGAACAAATTAAATGCTCCTACCTTTGATGGCAGCAATAAAACATCTCCCTGGGCATGGTTACAGAAGCTGCAAACCTACTTTACACTCAGCCCTATGGTAGAGGAAGAAGCATTCAATACGCCACATTGCATTTGAAGGGTGTTGCCTATGATTGGTGGCACCATGGTTTGGTCACACAAGGGCATAGTCATGTAAATAATTTTGATGATTTCAATTAGAGATTGTCGGACTGCTTAGAGCAGAAAGACGAGGACAAGTATTTCAGGAACCTTGCCAAAATCAGAGAGTGAACCTCAGTGGATTTATATGTTGCTGAGTTTCAACAAGTTGTGGTTATGGTACTTGATGTATCAGAAGAGAATCACTTTTCTCTTTATCAAAGGTTTATTTGGGTCCCTCAAAGGTCTAGTTAAGGCTTTTGCACCCCCATCACTACAAGAGGCTATTAGGAAGGCTTCGACACTTGAGCCATCTGTACTAGGGAGCAGAATCCCATCTCAGCCTAAAGCACCTACTATGCGACAGCAAAAGAATCATTTTAAAAAAAGAAGATATAATTCATACCCTCAGAGCTACACCTCAGCGCATTGCAGCAAAAAAGATTGATGTGCGGATTAGAAATGAGCTCAAAAGGAAGTTGTGTTTTTCGTGCAAAGAGCCTAGGGAGCCTAGTCATAGATGTTTGGGCAAGAGCCAAGTCCAATACATTGAAGTAATTTCCAATGAAGAGGAGACTAGATATGAGACCGATAAGTCAATACAACATGATGCAACATATAAAACAATTGTAGAGCATGACCCTGAGCAATTGGTGGGAAATAATACCGGCACTAGAGAAGAGACACTTGCAGCTCTTTCAAGAGCACCATGGTATCACCCATTCTGAATTCACAGGGAGTTATCTGGCCAGCAGATTATTGTGCTTATTGATAGTTGGGCCACCAACAATTTTATTGATGAAGGTCTTGTGGCTAGGATGAGATTAAAGATGGAGGACTTTTCAAGGTTCAATATCATTGTTGTTGATGGTTTCACTATCCCATGCGCCAAGGTAAATCAACAGCTCAAGTTATCCCTTGGAAATTATAATGTATGTGATGATTTCTATGTTGTGGGACTAGGGGAAGCACACATGGTTCTAGGTATATAGTGGTTGCATTCCCTTGAAAAATTCTCCCAACATTATCAATCCATGGAGCTGAAGTTCAAATCTGAAGGGAAGGAAATGGCGCTTAGGGGCATCCTTGATGGGTCACCTCAAGTGGTCACCTCAGGTTATAGGTATACAATGGTTGCATTACCTTGGGAAATTCTCTCAAAATTATCATTCCATGGAGCCGAAGTTCAAATCTCAGGGGAAGGACATGGTACTAAGGGGCATTCCTGATGGGTCACCTTGGGTGGTCACAACTAAGAGTATGGAAAGGACTTTCCACAAGGGACAGGTCTCACGGGCAACCACTTGCTTTGTGATAAAAGGCAGGCCTACTATGTCGCCTTCAGGTAAGCACCACACTTATCACGTTGACATTCAAACTATTTGGATAAACATAATATCGTGTTCAGAGATATGCCTCCAAGTCTGCACCAGATAGGGGATTCCAACACAGCATATTGTTGGAACAAGGTTCTGAGCCCTTCATGATCACCCCTATCGCCATCTGTGGATATATAAAGAAAAAATAGAGAAGGCTATCAAAGAATTGTTGGAAATGGGTCACATCAAACCTAGTTTTAGCGCATTTATATCATTTGTGGTACTTGTAAAAAAAAGGATGGTACAATAAGGATGTGTATAGATTATAGGCCCTGAACAAGAAGACAATCAAAAACAAATATCCCATTCCTAGGATCGATGAGCTTATCGATGAATTACATGGAGGTATCTATCTTTCAAAAATTGATTTGAGGTTTGGCTACCATCAGATCCATGTGTGTGATGAGGGCGTGCATGAGACAGCTTTCAAGTGCCATTATGGACACTATGAGTTTTCGGTCATGCCATTTGGGCTAACAAATGCTCTAACTAGTTTTCAATCAACTATGAACCAGGTATTCAATGCTCAGTTGAGAAATTTTGTTTTGGTATTATTTGATGATGTATTGATCTATAGTAAAACTTGGGAAGATCACTTGACACACTCAAATACAGTCCTTGGGATATTACAAGTTTTCATTGCAAAAAAATCTAAGTGTGATTTTGGAGTTACAGAGATTTTATACTTGGGTCACATCATTAGTGTTCAAGGTGTTCAAGTGGATCAACAAAAGATTCAGGACATTCTAGATTGGCTAACCCCTACAACATTGACTCATTTGAGAGGCTTCTTCGGCCTATGCAGATACTATCAGAGATTCATTAAGGGTTTCTCACAGCTGACAGCACACCTAACTAACATGACTAAGAAGGGAGCCTTCTTATGAAATGACACCAACTCAAGAAGCTTTTGAGAAGCTCAAGAAAGTAATGAGCTCATGCCTAGTTCTTGCCATCCCCAATTTCTCACAACCATTTGTTGTAGAGTGCGATGCTTCAAGTGAGGGGATTGGAGATGTGCTAATGCAAAAGGGGCATCCCATAGCATTTGAGAGAGGAAAATTAAAAGCTTCAAAATGGGTATTTTCTATTTATGACAAGGAAATGCTTGTTATCATGCATGCTTTGGCTAAGTTCAGGCAATAGTTAGTATGTGGCAATTTTTTGGTAAAAATGGATCACAACAGTTTAAAATTATTCCTCGGCCAGTGTGATTTGAATGATCAGCAACAAAAGTGGGTGAGTAAGCTTCAAGCTTATGATTTTGACATAGAATATGTGAAAGGTAAAAAGAATATGGTCGCTAATGCTCTTTCCCGAATGCCTACTTTCTACTCCATGTCTTCCATTGCTGCTGATTGGAAGGCTGCTATCATGGCAAAACATGCTAAGAACACTTTTTCTACTAATATTTTACATGGAGTGTGAAGGATGACAAAGTATATAGTGGCAGATGGTCTTATCCTGTATAAGAACAGAATTTTCCTTGTACAAGTCCAAGATGAAAAAGAAAACTATGAGGACTTTGCATGATGCACCTATGGCTGGTCACCCAAGTTTCTACAAGACCTAGAGGCAGCCAGGGGAGAGATTCACCTAGAAGGGCCTCAAGGAAGATGTTCTTAGACATATTAGAGAGTGTAATATTTGTCAAAAAAATAAGGCAGAGCATACTTTTCCAGCAAGTTTACTACAACCTTTGCTCATTTCCAACCAGAAATGGAAAAGTATATCCATGGATTTCATCACAGGGCTTTCTAAGGTAAATGGCAAGGACTGCATTTTTGTTCTAGTGGATCGGTTAACTAAATAATAAAATATGCACATTTTGTTGCCATCCCTATTGAGTTCAAGGCACAACAGGTAGCTGACTTGTTTTTCAAAGAGTTATTATGGTCACATGTTTGCCTAAGACTATTGTCAGCATTAGGGATAACAGATTTTTAAGCTCCTTTTGGCAAGAGTTATTTTGTTTGACATGCACCAAGCTCACTCCTAGTACCATCTATCACCCACAAACTAATGGACAGACAGAGATAGTAAATAAGTGTGTCGAAGGGTACTTGAGGAACTATGCTACAAATCAGCAAACGGCATGGATTAAGTCGTTGCATCTTGGAGAAGATTGTTATGATACCACTTACCATATGTCCATTGGCATGACACCATTTATGACCCTATATGGATATGATGGACTTGCCTTCACTGATGTGGTGTACACTAACAACAAAGAACCAGCAGCAGGTGACTTGGTGGAGCATAGCCAAGACATTTTGAGGTCACTCAAAGATCATTTGCAGCAGGCCCAAAATCAATAGAAGCTTTATGCAGATCAACACTGCACCAAGAGATCCTTTGAGGTTGGAGATATGGTCTTTCTACACTTGTTACCTTATAAGCAGACTTCCATTAAGAGAAGCGGGGCTGAAAAGTTAGAATCCCACTTCTATGGACCATACAAAGTCTTGAGGAGAGTTGGTGAAGTGGCCTATGAGTTGGAATTGTTGGCTAGCAACCGGATGCACATGTTTTCCATGTACCTTGCCTCAAAAAGGCACTTGGCCAGCATGTTTGTAATGTCCCCCTTTTTGAGCTAGTCCTTGGGATGAGACCCTTAGCTTGAGCGTTCCCTAGGGCTAAGGATTTAAAGGCAAAAAGGAGAACATTAGTAAGCTTCAAGGTTATGTTGATAAAGCAATTTATTATCTAATTTTGGGGCCTTTTTAAGGGCCATTCTAAAAGTGTTTTTATAAGGAAGCTTGTTATATATCTTTTTATTTAAAGGAAAAGTAACTCTCTCTCTCTGTTTTGTGCGCCACAATTAGAGGAAGAACATAAAAAGAGAGGCTCTTTTGGAAAGGACATGTTGAATATTGATTTGGCAAATTGAGTCAAGTATGTCAAGCTTGGTTTCAACCTCTTGAGGACGAAAACCTTCAAGAACTGTCATAGGTTTGGGGACGAAAACCTCCATTCCTTCTACTTGGACAACTCTATTCAAGGGTTGTAAGTGAGCTTCAAATTGCATGGGTTCATGCAAGTGGATCATACAAAGATGTTTTTAGACACCGCCTTCATTGAAGAAATATTGCAACTTCTATCGAAAACAGGTTTTTGGTAATTTCACAAGTTTCGAGAAGAGCAAATCATTTTGGGGAGCTTGTTCGTGTTGCAGAAGACCTTCCCAAGGGATGGCGACTTGCCCAGGGAGCTAGGCGAACCACTTGGAGGGGTCATTGGATGCCAACGAGGGTTGCACATTATTTTATTGAATTTTCCAACTAAGACAACTTGATTGGAGAGCGGATTTTGAGGGTTTGAGGTTGATTGAGAGTGTTTGGCGGTGTATAAAATATTGCTAATATTTTATACCACTTTTTCAGCTTAGGCAACTTGCCCTAGGAGTCGTTTAGAGGCTATTCGAAGGAATTTTGGGTAAGTAAATATTCTAATTTTTATTCCTATATTTTATGAGGTAGGGCGAACCAATTGGGAAGAAGAATTGAACATCTCGGAGGGTTTTTAAACTCCATTTGGCAAGGTACAAGTTGTCCTATTTTCTGATTTTTGTGGCAAATAATCATAAGGGTTTGAAAGGAATTTAAAGGGAAAGACTAGGGTTTCATTCTAAAAATTTTGCCAATATTTTATGAGTGAGGCGATTCACTTGTGGAGTATATTCTGAGATTTAGAGGGTGCTTCTAGGCCCTAAAAGTGGACAAATAATATTTTAATTATTTGTGAATCTTTTACATATCTTTCAAGGTCATTGACATCATTTTTGTGAGTAAAATCCAAGGCAAAATTCTAATTTTATTCACATAGTAATTTTTGCACATAGGCAACTTGCCTTAAGGGGTTTTTTGGAAGTTTTGGAGGGCTAACATTAATAATATTTCTATATCTTATTATCATTTTTTGGTGATTTTTGCAAGAGTTTGAAGGCTGAATAAACAAGGAAAAATGCAATTGCATTTTCAAGAGAAAAATTAGAATATTATAAGAGTATTTTCCCAAGGTGCATCCCCTCTTTCTCACACATAAACAGGTATTTATTACAAGGGCAAATTCAAGGTTTACGTATGACATATTATTTGGATTTAAGGTGAAAATTAAGTGGATACATAGTTCAATAGTTGTGAAATTAATTGTGCAACATTGGCACCTAGAGTTTGTTAATTGTTTCTATTTAAGGTGTTTTGAGCATCTATATAGCAGCTAGGGTTTGCTGATTTAAAATTTTCATAATTCAATTTGTTTGGAGTGTTTAAAGGTTTTGTTGGGAAACCCCATTTTTTCATCATTGTCCCAATTTGGGAACATTACAATGTTGCACCATTAGTTCATTTGCCACCCTTGGATGATAAGGGAACTCATATCGGTTCCAGAGGCCATCATTGACATACGGGAGAAGAAATTGATGAACAAGACTGTCCCAAGGTACTTGGTCTATTGGAAGAACCTACCCACGAGGATGTTATTTGGGAGGGCAGACGTCTTCGAACATCTAGCACTGCATTGCTTGTGGGCAAGCAATTCCGGGAAGGACGGATTTGTATCGTCCCCTTTTAACCCACAGCAGTGAGTAAATGCTTTGTCTATAGTTAGAATAAAAAACAGTCTTTCAATCAAAATAAAGCAACTAAGTTTGTCTACAGTTAGAATAAAGTCAGTTGGGAAGTTACTCCATTAAATAACACAGAAAGAAACTATTTGTCTCAATCAGTTAGCATCACAATTAGAGGGAGTTGTTGTCCAATTAGCTACCTACACTTGAGGAAATTAATTATCAATTAGCTGCCACCATTTGTGGATTGACTTCCTATGATTTAGGATCACTAGGTACTGGGCTATTAAACAGCACATAAGGTGAAGAGAACATATCCTTTCGAATATTAAAAAAACTCAACTTCAACTACAGGAAGGTGACACTACTACAACAGCTTGCTTGGTGCTTGAGGATGAAACACACTACTACAACAGCTTGCTTGGTGCTTGAGGATGAAACCCTTCACACGTGAACCTGATCCTCTTGGGGACGACAACCATCGGGAGAATACATGGTGCAGGAGATTTCAAATTTGCTCAGAGACTCAAGGATCAGCAAGACACACAGTTGCATAACTACATGTGTGCTAAGGATACTTCAGAGTTTGGAACTGTATGTTGGGCATTTTCCCAATGAGTTGTATTAGTTTAATTGCTTTCCATATTCATGTATGTGTTTCTACAAAATAATATAAAAAAAACTCTATTGTTAAGAGACTTTCTGGGTTTGATTATTTCAATTTGTAAACATTTAGTTTAAGAATTTTTTATTTTTTTTATATATATTTTAAAGTTTTTAGCACGTATAAATTTATTTATTTTTAAAATTATTGTGTGAACTTAATTGCCTATTTTTCGAAATTTATCCATTGGCAACATGAATCAAACCCCTCATCGAACTCAAACTCAAACCTTGTGACTTAGCTTATGAGGAATCACATGCTTAAAAATCTTTGCCAATGGGGAAAGGGTCTAGAAGGTGAAAAGTCTAAAGCAATGAATTATATTCACCAATCCTTATCCCTAATAACAAATGCTTAAGGTACTTATTTGCTAAGTGGGCCCCCTTTCCTTGTGATTATTGCCAAAACACAAGAAAATATTTCATCCTGAATACTCAAGGAGGTCATCTTGAGATGACTTAAAAAACACACAAAGGTCAAATCCCACAAAAAATAAAAATACCTGTGGAAGCCTTCAACTACTTATCATAAATTCAAAGATTGTAATGCTTTAGGAATATTTGCCATCTAGACTCTATAATATATAAACAATGTACTAGCAGACTTGCATATAAAAATGCTTTGCTATTGCCCCTAAGATCAATAGTACTTGTTTCAAGATCCACTGCCGTAGTCCTTCGACTGAGATATTTTGTCCACATACAGCGAGTAATCAAGTGGTTCCTAAAGCATTAATTAATAAATTGACAATGCACGGAAGTATTCGGAGCTGGTCATTGTAATATAAGCCAATTGAATAGAACACTACAGCACACAGCCTATTTAATAGAGTGGAGAAAGGCCATATGAAATCCACTTAATATGCCTCTTATATCAGCTGGAGGATATATGCCCACTAAGTGCAGGGTCTTTATTGCTCACTTGTAGGCTTCATGATTAACGACTGATCTCCAAAATTTGGAACCTTTTTTCGATTTAATAAAATTGATAGGTGAAATCTAGGTAGCCAATCCTAGTATTGGTATGAGTACAGGTACGGGTACGGGTTTCAGGTACGCCAATACGGTAAATTTTTTGGCCTGGATTCAGCCGAACAAAAAGATACATAAAATATTAAAAATAGAGCCAAAGAAGCAAAATTCACCACATAATATGCATAGAGTAAACAGAATAAATTAAATAACCACAAAACATACTGATAATTCAATGCCAAATGTCATAATATTCAGTTGTTGAACAGAGATTAGTCTTAGAACAAGTACATAGTGCAAATGTTAAATTATATGGACAAACATTAAGACAAATCAGCGTATTCGATGAATATTCATATTGGTTTTCAATGTCTTCATTGAGAGAATCATCATGTGGTTCGTTAGAACCACAAGCAGTAGCAATGAGAGGTAAATGTGTTGTTGTTGTTGTTATCTTTTGATGGAATGAGTGTGAAAGTTGCTTTTTGGGTTTCCTCTATACATTATTTTATTTTTTATTGTTTCTTGAAGTCCATATTTGACTTTTTGTCAAGTAAAAACCCAAAAAAAATGGTTTTTGCCCTAGATACACCCTGAATACTGCTGGGCGACTGTGGATACGTCTGGGTTCATCCCATATTTGACTTTTTGTCAAGTTAAAACTTAAAAAATTACATTTTTGGCCCTGAATATGCCCAGGATACTGCTCAGCAGCTGCGGAAATGCCCAGGTTCGTCCCAGGACGAACCCAGACATATCCATGGTTGCCCGGCCCTATCCTGGGCGTATCCAGGCACATTGGATCTACATCAGTACCCACGGCATGCTGTATTGGTACCGGCACCCGTGGGCCCTGGGTAGCAATATCCGGTGACGTATGGTAAAATTAAAAAAGGGACAACAGTGCCCCACTAAAGATTGAAAGTATTCAATCATATATGCTGATAAATATTAAGTATTTATCAAGATAAAATATATTTTTTATGATTTATATTTGAAAACAACTCATTTCAGCTGATTCTTTTACCAACATTTTAAAAAAGAGCCTCTATCAGAATGCTTTTTTTTTAAATTTGGAACTCTTATATGACCAAACTTGTACTGATAAAAGTTAAAACAAAATCCATTGCATACCTTGACTAATTTGTCATTTCCAACATCCAAAATATGTAAATCTAACTAATTTGTCGTTTCTAACATCCAAAACATGTAAATTAAACCTTTTCTAACCAAATCATCTAAAGAATATCTCACATGGCTGAAATTAATGCAAATAAATAAAGAAAAAGTTCAAAATCTTACCAAATATAAAGAATAACAGCGTAAAAATAAAGCCTTCTTGCCGGGAATTTCTTTGAGTACAAATGCAGCCCGCCGGTACTCGCGTGTATCAAAATAACTCTTGGCAAGCATATAGCGATCATGCTCCATCTCTGTTTCTTGAAACAAAGGCGTCCCATATCGGCTTCCCGAAGCAGTCACATGTGTACGCACACCAAGAGGACTTGAATACACTTCTCCTCCTAATCCACCTCCACCTCCACCTCGCAGAAATTCTTGGCCACTCAACCGTGCCCTCCGCTCCCTTCTTCCAGTTGAACTTCCTCTGTCTGACCGAACATACCCTGACAATGGAGTCACTACTCTGTCCTCCTCTTCTATCCCTACCAACTGCTCTGCAGCCCTGTATAGAAAATAAATAAATAATAATCTTAATAACGCAGCCATTATTGTGATCAAATTCTGTACAAAATACAGAAATCAGGTTTAATATACTTTGGATGGCTGAATGTATGCACTGGGGCTAAAATTGAGATATATTTTTCCTCATTCTCACACTAATAATAACAATAATCTTCAAAATGCAACCACTATTGAAGTGAAAGTCAGAACACAACACTACACAGGAATAGGGGTTTAGATATGGTTGAAACTCGAATGTATCCATTTAGGAATAAATCAAGTGAATGTTTGGCTATTTTTACAATAATAATCTTCAAAATGCAACCATTATTGCAGTGTAATTCTGTACAGGACACAGAAATAGGGATTTATTTGCTTCTAGGGTCCAAGGAATGCATTCATAACAACATGGAGTGAAATGTTCCCAAATTGTTACATTAATAGAAACATGATCTCAAAATGCAACCATTATTGCAGTGAAATTCAATACAGAATGAGAATATAGAAATAGGGCTTTACTTACTCCAACAGTCAAATGCATGCATTGAGAATTACATCAAGTGAATTTTTGTCAAACTTAAAATAACAACATAACCTTCAAAATGCAGCCACCATTGCAATGAAATTCGGTACAAAATACAAAATCACTGTTTACTTCTAGGGTCAAATCATCAAATGTATGCATTGAGAATAAAATTGAGTGAATTTACCACCATTCTTCCAATAATAATAACAATAATTTTCAAAATGCAGCCATCAGTCCACAATACAGAAATCACCGTTTACTTACTTCTAGAATCAAATATATCAATTAGCAATAAAATACGAAGTATGTTTTGCAGTTGTTACAATAATAATAACAATAACCTTCAAGAAGCAGGCATTATTGCATTGAAAATATGTATAGAATACAAAAGTCACTGTTGGCTCGCTTCTGGGATCAAATATATGCATTGAGACTAAAATCGAGTGAGTTATTTGCTGTTCTTAAAATTAAAAAGAATAATACCGTATCCTTCAAAATGCAGCTACTAGTAAAAAAAATACAAAAAATCACTGTTCATTTCTAGGGGTTTAATGTATGTATTAAAAATTCCAACGTACTGTGGTGTAACGGTTAATATCAGCTGCGTTAATGCGGCCTCTGTCCAGGGACAGGGTCCCCTGTTTGTGTCCCCATAAACCGGTCTGGACCCAGTGATGTCCCAGGTACCCTTAACAGAACAAATGTACGTATGGAGAATATAATTGAGGAAATTTTCCCCTATTATTACGCTAATAATAACCATAACCTTCAAAATGTAGTCATTATTGCGGTGCAAATCAGTACAGAAAGTAGAAATCACCATTTACATACTTCTAGGATCAAAATATGCATTCAGAATAAGATTGATTGAAGTTTTCCTGGTTCTTACAATAATCTTCAGAATGACATAATTACAGTGAAAAATCAGAACAAACACAGAAAATATGGCCATGACCCAATTGTATGCATCTAGAAAAAAATTGAGTGAAATTTTGGTCTTGTGTACGATAATAATAACAATAAACATCAAAAAGCAGTCACAGTTGAATTGACATTCAATACAGAGTGAGAATGCAGAATTAGGGTTTAGTTACTTCGACAGTTGAACGTATGCAAGAATAAAATCAAGTGAATTGGTGTTCGTACAATAGTATTGATAATAATTATATAATAATCTTCAAAATGCGGTGATATTCAGTTCGGAGTACAAAAACATCTGTCTACTTCTAGGGTCAAATATATGCATTGAGACTCAAACTGAGTGAATTTTCCATGATTCTTTCGCTGATAATAACTATGACCTTCAAAATTTCCATGATTCTTTCGCTAATAATAACAAAGACCTTCAAAATGCACCGATTACTGTAGTGGAAATCAGTACAGACTGAAATACCATTTGGCAGCGGCATAGAGGCCTCGGTCCCTCAACTGTCGAATGGCTTCGCGAAGCTCCACGCGAAAACTCTCTTTGTTTAGCATTTTTCCTTTGCAGAGTTCAGGTTTTGGCTCTGCGTGTGGATTTCCCTCGTTTTCTACGCAATGAGGGATTGGTTTCAAAAACACAGTATCATTTGTCCAGTCGAGTCTACTCTCTTTTTCATACGCTTTTCCCACTTCTTTCGAGGTATATTTTTGTTGGGTTGGGGCTTCATATACTGTTTTTTTGGTTTCGTGGATATTATTAAAATATTTATATATCTATCTAGTTTTAATGGTTGTATTATGGTTCATATGGCTTATTTCAAATCATTGTTTTTGGCTTGAATCATCTTCGTTATGTTTGGTTGCATAAACTCATTGATCTCATAAATGTTATATCATTTGTTTTGTTCTAAATAGAATAAAATTAAATAATTGAATTATGTTCACAAGAGAGAATATTTTAGAGTGTGTTCATCCTATTTATCCCACTGTTTTTCATTTTTTAACCATTTGACGCAGGTTTGGACACCAATAGGGTCCTAATTTGAATTTGGTTTATCTATAAATATGCATGTATTGTAATTTATTTAACAATAAGCACCCTGAGCATTTTGATAGAGAATTTATCAATCATTGAAGGGATTTTATAGAAATAAAGCAATCATGAGAGCATTTATCATCGTGGCAAACAAGTTCGTGTTAGAGCAATCATTGAAAGGAGGAAGAGCATACAATATACACCTCTAAGGTCATATATGTCATTGGGATTGTCTCCAATTCTGTAATTTGTTGTTTTTTTGATATTATTCATTGTCTAGGACCCTGATAAGTAGGCAATGCTAAAAACTCAGTTAACCCTCAACACAGGGCCCAAAACATTTATTATTATGCTTAAACTTTAGATGTTGTTGCCAATCTAGGGCAAGAAGAAGAAATATGTTTTGTAGGTTACAAGTGTCATAGTACGGAAAAAGAAGTTAAATTATTAAGGATCTAGGCTATGTGACCACAGTCATCAAATCAATCTTAACATGTTTGCCATCTACCAAGAACATCACTCACACTTTCAAGAATGTAAATCATGCTTGTGAGAGCTTTCTCTTACCACTATCAACTTTATGAGCAAGGTCTTTGTCATTATTGAGAGTGAATTTTTGTGTTTTGATCTTGACAATTTTCACCGAATCTTGAGTCATTCGAGATACAATTCTAAACCCTATGTGTTTTCCCTAGTTTTGAAATTAGATTAATTATTTACAAATTATTTTTGTATTACAAATATATTGCAATGCTTAATTAATTGTAATTTATTATTTGTGTCACAATTTAGTTGTAATCCATTTATCCTTGTTATAATTTGGTGAGCTTACAATGTCTTTCACACTCATTTATAATTTCATAAATTGTTGATTTGTTTTACACCCTATGGAGTTAGATCTTGTTTTATATAGTGTTAGATCTAGATTTTTCTAATTTTTATGGTGTTAATTTTATTACGTGTTCCTATATATACTAGTCCCAACATCTATTTTCCTTGATTCACTTGATCCCAAATCCTAGGTTATTTCTATTATTAAGAACTTTTAAACATTGATGTGTTTACATGGGTATTATAATTGTGTTCTCTTCAGGGTTCTATTGTAAATCGTATATTTATATTTTTCAAAACCCTAATCATTAGCTATAAGACTTATTGTTCATTCTTGCATCCATGTTTCAGTTGTGTCAAAACCCTTTTATAATGGATAGGAAAACCCCTTTGATTAAATATGATTTAGGATTCTCTCCTCATTTGTCATTTCCTCAAATGTGTAAAATCATAGTGCAAGACTGTAGCACAATTATATTTTTCCTCGTAATATTTGTTATATTGTATAAAATACTGGGATATATGTTCATCTATATCTCATGTATGATAACTTCAATAGAAAACCATATAATGCTTGAATATAATTACAATGTTATAGAAGCTCCTAATTTTGGATTGTATAATGGAATTGGTAACCCTTGGCTTCACTTACATTCATTATATGCTTCGTAGCATAACTGCAGTCATGATGATGTAATTCTTTCTCGAGAGTTTGGTAGAGCATGCACTTGAATGGTTCAATATTTTAAAGCCAAAATATTTTCATAGTTTTCAAACCTCACCTAAATTATTCATTAGAAAATTTCTAATTGATGTTAAGGTATCATGTATTTATTGCTTAAGTGTTTTGATTTTGTGTCTTCTACACCCTTGTTATCGTAGCAACATCTCAAATGCTAGAAACAACATAGAGCCTAATGAAGATATGTTCATTTTAATTTTGAAACCAAGTAATGCACGAGGGTACATTATTAAAATGTAAATCATATAATGCAATAAATAATTATAGCTCAACCTACAATAAAACCTCCTCGAGTAGTGAATAAGCTAGGCACCTCTCCAAATCATCCTCAAACTTGTAAGCTTAGATTGCAAGTAGCTAATGATTATGATATTAATGATTAAATGAAAAATTCTCAAGTAAAAATATATACTCTAGAGTTACAAGATAAAATATTTAATGGTTTATGGGAAAGTGATTTTACATCAAAATGTAATACATCTACCCATAAACATGTGAAATTTGAATCTAACCAGATTTACCCTAATTTAATAGAATTTTTGAGACCTAATATCATAAAGGAATATTACATAATAATTAAAATGTAAATATAGAGTTCTGAGTAGTATATTATTTTTTTTACAAATCTATAGATAGTCGAAGGATGAAAGTAGTGGGAAACATGTCTAAACAATAAGGAACATAAAACCCATAAAAATTACAATGAACGCGAAGAACTTTGCTTGGATGACCAGGACCGTACACTCCTATCTTGACATTGTTAGGACTATACAATGTTTTCATGACAACTATAATATTATGTAAAATAAAAATTGGGGCTATAATTTTATGCATCTAGGATCCAAAAACCTTGCTCAATTTTCCATAATTTTGCACAGATATTCAAGAATTTGATCTCCTTTCTTGAAACCCTAGTTAGGTCATAACACCTTGCAAAACCATAAAAATAAGAGGGGTAAATGGGGGGGCAATTTTATCCCTCCATTATTATTAGTCCCCTATAAATTTGACATTTTTGCAATCAACATTCAAGTATAATGCAGTTCAATAGGCAGTCATGTGTAATGCAAGTGTCTCAACCCTTATCCTTCAATGAATGCAATGACTAGTAAATATTATATTCTCCTTCATTAAATGCCTTAATTTTGATTTTAGCCTAGGGATGCTACCCTAATAAATTAAATCATTGCTTTTACTACTTTAATAAATAGATATATTATAAATGTGTCGTTCATAAATAGATTAAAGCACTTGTGTATGTATACATTACTTAAATTCAAACAAGTACCCTATTGACACACAAGAAGACACATAATGGGAAAGAAAAGTTGACGAAAAGGTCATAAACATTGGGAGATCCAAAATCAAGGGTCAAAGTATCCATAGAAAATAAAGGACAAAGAACATAAATTTAATTTCTTGTTCAACTAGAATTGTACTGCTACGGTCTTGAAAAAAGTAGAAAACTCAAAAAAATAAAGGACAAAGAGAGAAAGAGAAAACTGGAATAAGATAAAGGAGAGACAGAATAAAACAAAGTCAAAAAGAGAAACATAGAATTGAAAATGTCACAAGTTAAATAAAGACCCTTCAATTTTCCCATATTTTTATAGTAAAGTCATATCCTTCCAAATGAAATAAAATACTATCACTTACATAATTTCATATCAAACCCATACACTCATAAAATTTCCAATAGTGATGAAATTTCTCATATTCTCTATTGAACACCAATTTTACTTCAGCCATTAAGGCACATAATCCTTTGCATTAATGATTATTTAAATTATTAGTCTCCATGTTTGATAATTATGTGTTTTTAATGGTTCACACTAATTTAATGTAGAATAATCCATTCTAAAATAATCACCAAAGAGCAAAAATGCAAAAAAAAAAAAGTAACATGTCAGAAGTCAATCTAAAACACAATAAATATGTGCCAATAAGAGCCTAGTCTAAACCAATGATCCATAACACATAAATACACTAATACCATAATAATTAACTATCCATGCACCAAAAAATAGGTTTATGCATAATACCCCGCTTTGATGTGTGTCCATTTATACATGTCAAAATAAAACCAATCATGTGGATATAGATATGTTATGGTCACATTGCCACCTATTGAAAGTTTACAAAGTACTTATATGAATAATAGGGAGTTGAAAAGGTCAAAAGAAGAGAGAGATCACCTGATCTCCATAGTAGAGGCCAAAGAAAACTCTGGAACTAGCATCCATGCTCTTGTGCCTGGGATATATAAAATTGTGCCCCTTTAAACATATGAAAAATGTATACATGTGAATTTGTGTCTATATAAATCCACAATGAAGAAACTGTTGAAATAAAGGAAATAAATTGAGGATAGGAATGATTACACCTAATTGTATAGAAAATCATGAAATTATAGATTTTGAAATTTTATTTTACATGATATGTTAGTCTTGTACACTTTAAAAATACAAATCATAGCTCAACCTTTCAATTCATGACCTTTATGTCGTCGTAAGGCTCACGTTTGCCATCTCACTATGTCTAATTATGTGTCTTATAGTTTGACCTTGATATTTTGATGATTGAGATCACATGTAGCTCATAGTTTATATAAAACCTGATTTATAGCATACTATGATAGTCATAGATCCTCAATAAATTTATATTTTTCAAAACACTACCATCCAGATTAGGACATTAGCATCGACACTAGTGTCCTAACTCTAACGCTAGTGTCCCTACCTTCCAAAAGATAAAATTTGTAAATATTTTGACATGTATGGGTCAGCCTATATGTTTTTTTTAACCCTCACATGAGATCATTTCAAAAGGTATGTTGTAAATACAAATTAAAAGTCATTCATTATACTAAAAAAAACAATATCTAGTAAGCACCTCTCAAGCTCACAATAAAATATTGAAAATCATCTACATAACTGATTTATATCGCCCTATTCTCCCCTATTTCCAAATTAGTCATAGGAGTAGTCTTCTTATAGGTTTGAATCATTCAAAGAGTATCCCATGAGTATTATTTATCAAGTTACAAGTTAGATCACTATATGCACTCACATATGGCATATTACACAATTGTTCACACATAAGCCCACATAATGGGGAGAACTACATTAGTTTGAGGCCCTCTTTAGAGTATATAGATATGAAAGTAGTGTTCATTGACATAGGGGTCTTTGAGGTAATCTTGGCTTCACTTGAGCCTACCAACCCCTATTTTGCAAGGTGACATGCCAAGTTAGAGGATCAGGGGTTTTGAGCAAAAAATGATTATGAGAACATGTGTGCACGATCCGAGTTGATAATATTCAAGTCGATGGTGAATGTTAATAAGTGTAAGTGGTTGTTCTATAAAATACACAGTATATTGAGCCAAACATAAATGTCAAAACTGGGACAAAAGCATTGATGGTAGTGTTTAGATCATGACGGTAGTCTCTAGGCTGATAAAGAGATAATTTCTAGAATCTGATGAATTGAGATAGAACATTAGTTTGTATTCTTATACACTTGTACATGTTAGATCTATATGTGCATAATTGAATAAGCTAAGTATTATTTCTCCTACATATTGTAACTTTCAAAATATTGTTTGGCATTGTACTTGGTTATATTTAGCATATTTTTAGATTCAACATATTTATCAAAATATTATAACTTTAAATTCATTTAATTGACATGTTTTAGAATAGTTTACTCTATATTTGATTAGGACATTCGTCCCTAACCCAATTTTAAAAAGAGTAAAATATTTGGTGAATCCAGCCTTTGAGTCTTCTTGTGTAAACCCTTACGTGCCTTAAGCTGTCTAGCCTTCTAGGGTTTTAGATTACAATAATTGTTCACATCTAATTTTATTATTTGTCTACAACTTAGCCGTAGTACTATAATAGGTGTGTACCTATTAAACATCTTGAGCTTCCACTTATTCCACCTAAAATGTCTAAATCCAATGCCTTGTCAATAACAAGAGTGACAATGATGAGAATCAACAAAATACTAAAAATGTTATCATATAGGATGAATCTGATCATGAAAATAGTGAAAAACATGAGAATAATCAAAAAGAGCAAGTAAATCAAGAGCAAGTTAAATCTATTATAATATTTTGAGAGTGTATTCATGAAAATCATGAGGATATCAATAATATTCTCAATATTATATTGGAAGCTTAAAAAACCAAAAACATTAGTGAATAACCATTAGTATCTATTGATACAAATGTTGAGGCTATTAGATATACTTATCGGCCATTAAATTCATTATCCTTACCCTCGAGGACACCATTGATTCTTACATATAGTGGGGACACATGATATGTTTGCAAGTAATTATTCCGTAAGGGTTAAACACATGTTGCTACATCCTCCATAGGAACAATCAATACCTCAACTCAATTACTAGTATCAATGCCTACATCCACAAAAGCAATGTTTGCATCCCCTTTATTAACTTCTCAAATATCAAATCTTAATCCCAATGGGTCTATTGCACAAACTCTTCTCCAAATTATTTAAACTTTGGAAGCCAAGGTTACAAATATTGAGAAAAATGCTTTAAAATCAACTCATGTTATTGATTCATAAGATGTATTACACAATCATCTTGTACCTTGGATATCCTTGCACCCTTTGCCAACTAGTTTTGTATCACCCAAGTTCACAATTTACGATGGCAAGGGTGACCTTGAGTAGCATCTTTGATCTTTCTATGCAAAATTCCTCGATTATGCTTCCAATGATAAATTTTTGACAATTATTTATAATAATCCTAAAGGACTATGCCTTGAGATGGTTTTATGATCTACAAGTACAATCAAGGAAAAAAATTCAAACCTAAAGTAGATAAATCCCTAACACACTTTTCAATCAACATAATTGAAAATATGTCATATGCACAAATTGACAATATCAAGCAAGGAAGAAATGAGCCTATCAATAAATATGTTTTGAGGTACAAGACAATGTTGGAAAAAATGACAAATCCAATGGTAGATAAAGAGCTTAAAGATATTTTAAAACAATGTTTGCTTGCCCCACTACATGAGTCTATTGTCTACAAGAAGTATGATTTTTATGATGACTTGTGTCATATTGTCTGAGATCAAGAAATGAAAGTTATTACATTGAACAATCATAACTATGTATCAAAGACATTGATTACATCTACTACCTAGTTTCATATCAAACCAAGTTATAAGGTTAAACCTTCAGAGGCCAAAAATGAAGCAACAACAATGGGTAACACAATCTCACAACAACCTAATCAGCTCATCCTATCTAATGCACCTAAGATAAAATCCATACAATTACCTAAGTATGCAATTTCGCTCCTTAAGAAGCTCATAGAGTGTCACCTTGTATCTCTCCCTCCTCCCTTATAGGTTGATATGAGTCGACCTCTACCAAAAGGATGGGATGCAAATGTTTACTGTTACTATCACCAATGTGTTGGGCATTCTAAAAATAGATGGTACAAGTTGAAGTATGAGATACAAGACCTCATTAATAGTGAAAATATCACCTTTGAGGACCCTCCAAATGATTTAGGATCACAACTTAATGATCATCAAAACTAGTTGATATTCAACAATCCATTACAAGATCATTCTAAGGAAACAATGGAAGTCAAAATGGTATATAATGCACATCCTCCTCCACCACATTATGGAAGTACATTAGATGTAATTATTGACACACTTACATGCACAATACCTCATATGGTTAAGAAGCATTATATTACATTTGATGATAATGAAATTGTGGATAATGACTCATATCTTCATTCATTATTTATTATATCACATGTTGATCATTAGCCTATAACAATGTTCTAGTTGATAATGGTTATAGTGATATTTTATGTATCATGACATTAATCACACATTTGGGATGTACACATGATGATTTATATCCTTCAACCAAGATAATCAAATAATTCTATGGGAAAGCACAATAGGTTTTTGGTGAGATTGATTTACTTTTGTCAATCAGCCCAACACATGCATAACCATAGAATTATTAGTTATACCATATACGAGAGTATTTGATATGTTATTGGGATGACCTTGGATTCATAAGCTTCATGTAATATCATCTGAAGTGCATGAATGTCTCAAAGAGATTCATGCCAATAAGGTAATCATAGTTTTAATGATTCAATTTGAGCATCTACTACAATAAGAAATGTTTATTCTAATACAACGTATTAAAGTTAATCACGAGCGAAAGGGTAATCAAAAGGTAAACCCATTTCCTAGGTAACCAATACTAGAGAGGTCATTACATCAGAGATATATAGTGGACTCCACATAGTCCTCATTTACACCTACATGACCTAGCTAGTTGCTAAGATCATATCACCATGTTTCATTGTGGGTACAAAGAATGATAATTATAGTTACATCAAAGAAGCCACATAAAACTAAGTAATGGGTTCCATGAACCACTAAAACTTATAATATTTCTTCATAACCACAGAGTCCTATGAGGCATAAACAAAGTATCACAGATTGTATAGTTCCAAATTTGGCACATATACATGATCCTTAGAAGAATGATCTATTTGTTGAATCCTCTCCTGAGTCTAGAACACTTTATGAGCTTCCCCTAGATCTGATCATCTTCTAGCCTTTTCTGCCCTAAAATTCAAATATTCAAAATAAATTAAAAAATCAAGAAACTACAAAAACATTCAAATAAAGCAAAAATACAAAAATATTTAGCATACACGTGTTTACTAGATTTTACATATATGTTGTTTACTTAATATTAGTATATAACATGACATTTCCTTTTTGTATACACAAATGTTTCATGGGTACTTGAGTGTGATACATGCATACACTAGATACATGAGCATATAGATGTTGGACTCTTCCTCCACCCATGTGACATACTACATTGGAGACATCTACTTCATTGATCATGATTGTTACAGGTTACATTATTTTATGATCACTTTACATTATCATGTTGATCCTATATACTAATGCTTACACATGTCTATACTCATGTTTACATCTTACACAGTGTGCTAGATATGCTATGCTACATGACATTTTATTAATACATGTATGTAGGGAGAAATATGTTATGCTTATGTTGGTTTCTTATATTTCACTTATTCATCTTATCGCATGGCTTAATTGAGAGTACTTCTTGTTTGATACCTTGTTTTGATTGTGGAACAATTGAATATGTTCCTTGTTTATTGGCCACGGTTCCCTGAGTGTTGTTTGTTTGGTGTGTAGACATTTGAACATGTCATCCCCTCAAGTATGTGACATATGAAGATGCCCCTTATGTACAATCTCCTTAGACCCCTTTTGCATGACATTAATAACCCTTACATGTGTGCTTGATTTTTTGTTGAGCTTGTTCTTGTTACTTCTATACGTTGTCATCATCCATAACATGCATCTTAGGGATTGTTGTCATTGGATATTATGAGATTTAATTATACATATACTTATACATGTAATCACCATATATTCTTTACTACATGGTTGATATAGATGTGGCATGGTTATCTTATCCTTTTTAGATAAGATAACTACCAGATTGCATTCCCATCACCTCAAAAGGGGGGCATATAAGTGGGGGCGTGTTATAAAGACATGAGTCCACACACACATAATTGATAAAATGATAGAATTTGATATAGTTTACATGGTTTAGATATACACTTGGGTCCCAATATTATGTATTTGGAACTGATTTTCACAGATTTGGGACAAAGTTTTCAATTTTGTGGCAAATATTATACACAACTTATAAAGCAGAGCTTACATTTTGACATATACTTAAGCTTAAGAATATTAGAGGTGCATGTGCCATGTAAATTTAACAAATCACATATACATTTTTTAGATTACACATCTCTTACGTTAGATTTGATGAGGAGGCATGAACAAAGTTCATTCCTTCCTCACCACACATTGATGCACTAACCTTTCCAAGGTGCATCAATTGAGCCTTCACCTATCTATAATAGTTTGCTTCTTTTATTAATGCAATTTATATTAAGTTCCCTCGATGGCCTTGGCACTACTCCCTTTTCAGTTTTAGATTGTTACACCACTTGACCTTGGCTAGATTGGCTAGATTATGTTTACACTTGAGTTATGTGATTGAGATTCAATGTTATCAATGGCCTTAACACAACTCACCCTTGCATAAGATCAGGGGCATGAGAAACCTCCAATTCCCTCTTCACATCTTCAAGGTTAAATTGTGAACCTTTCTCTCTAATGCTTCAACAAGGAACCATCGTCACCAAATTAAAGTACCAAGGGGCAACATGGTTGCATCGATACACAAGTGTATTCCTTCATTTCTCTCTTCACTTTCAAACGTTTCAATTATTCACTTTTAAAATATACACTAATTACGTTGCAACATGCTCTCAATTGTATGTAATACACAAACAATAAATTCAAAAGGGGCTTAATTCAAATCAAGGTGTGTTGTACACACCAAGGTATGCATTTAATTCCTTTCAACCTATTAATTTAGTCTTTATGCATTACTAGATTAAAGGGGGGGTCAAATGTAGATACTTAAATCTAATTTTACATGATATACTAGTATTTTACACTTGAAAATAATAATCATGGCTCAACCCTTCAGTTCATGACCTTTGTGATGCCACAAGGCTCGTGTTCACCATCTCATTATGTTTAACTGCTTATCCTATAGTCTAACCCTGATATTATGATGACCCAGATCACCTGTAGTTTACAGTCTGTCTAAAATTTGATCTGAATCCTACTTTGATAGTTACATATCCTCAACAAATTTTTATTCTACAAGACACTACCATCCATATTAGGACAATAACATCAATGCTAGTGTCTGAACTTTAATGTCAGTGTCACTACCTTCTAAATGATCAAATTAACAAATCTTTTGATATGGATGGGTCGACCTATGTGTTATATTTAACCATCCTATGATGTCATTTTAAAAGGTGTGTATAAATACAAATAAAAATTAATTCATTATACAAAAAAATTATATCTACCAAGCACCTCTTAAGCTCATAATACACTACTGAAAATCATTTACACAACTTAGCTATACTGACCTATTTTTTCTTATTCCCAAATCAGTCATAGGCGTAGTCTTCTTATAGCTTTGAAGCATTAAAAGAGAAATATGTGAGTATTATTTGCCAAGTTACAATATAAATCACTGCATGTATTCACATATAACATATTGCACAATTATTCACACACAAGGCCACATAAGGGGGAGAATTACATCAATACAAGGCCTCTTCAGAGTCTATGGCTATGTAGGTAGTGTTCATTGATAGATGGGTCTTTGAGGTCAACTCAAATTCACTTGATTCCACTAACCCTATTTTTCAAGGTGACATGCCAAGTTGGAGGACCTAGGGTTTTGAGCAAAACCCTGATTACAAGAACCTATGTACGTAATCTGAGTTGATAGTCTGTAAGGTGATAAAGAACCATAATAGGGGGATATGGTTGTTCCAAAAAATAGTTTGTATCTTGATCCAGATAGAAGCATCAAAATTAGGATAAAAACATCAATGATAGTGTCCAAATCTTGATGGTAGTCTCCAGGCTAACATATAACTATTTTCCAAAATTTGACGAATCAAGGTGGAAGATCAATTTATCATATTTTGCACTTATACATGGCATATGTGCCTGTGTATCATTAAATAAGCTATGTTATTTTTCCTTCGTATTGTAAATTTCATAATATTGCTTGGCATTATACTTGGCTATATTTAGCATATTCTCAGATTCAACATATTTATTAGAATATAATAGATCTGAATTCATTTAATTAACATGATTTATAATAGATTACTCCATAGTTGATTAGGTTATCCCCCCCAACCCAAATCCAAAAAGGGTTAAACAAAAACTATATTTTTAGATACATATCTTGTGTTTATTTGCATTGTATCAAAATATATGTGTGTCTTGACGTAAGACTAAGTATGTTGAATACCACTATGTGATTGCTTCCAGATACAGGAGTAAGGAAAAATATTTAGTGTACCACCATGTGATTGTTTCCAAGTACAAGATCAAGGTAAAATATGATGTGTACCATCATGTCATTAAAGATAAAATAAATGGATCATATGCTACTATTTTTAGGTGTGAGATGATCATGTGAATCATATATATCAAAAAGAAAGAGATTACACACACCATCTATAAGATAGGAAAAATAAAGCATTAGTGTATAATCATATTAAGATATAATCATGAAAGCATATACGTAATTATCAATTTGATACATTGTGTCTAAGTCCAAGTAATGCATATTAGCATGCTCATTTGTGGGTAAAATAAATCAATATAATCATCATAGTATTATGCCCCTTATGGGAAATATGTAATTAATGAGGTAAAAATAATAACATGCCCCCAATCTAGACAAGGTATAATCAATGTAATATAGGAATAACATGCCCCTTTATGGGAAATATATAATCAATGAAGTACTAATGTAAAATATGGCCATGAGTAGGCAAGATATGATGATAGTAAGCATAATAATAGGTTGCCCCCTTATGGACAAGGTAAAAGTGATATAGCATGAAAGTAGTGTGCCTAAAATGAGTGAAATATATAGTAGGTAAAAATCATGAGTTTCAAGGTCATTTTCCCCAAGCAATATGATGTAAATGAAGTATAATTCAGTTGGTAGCATGTTAAGATGTAGAGAATATTATGTCATGTAATAACATTATGCCAACTAAGTGTGCAAGCTCAAGTCAAATTAATTAATGATAGATTGTAATAAGGTAACTACGTGTTTTGCTTACTTTACACCTAAGATATATAAAGTAATGGAAACTATGCACAAAATCATACTATACAAAATATGGTAGTAAACATAATAATTTGAATTAAAAGGGACTAATTAAAATTATGATTACTAGATTTAGAAACAATAAAGAAAGTGAGGGGCAATGTACTTTCCTAATTACTCCTACTTGTTGCTCATAAAAGTTGTTACTAAATTTGATAATGCTCTATATGCTTAGATAAAAAAGAATGGCTAAAAACCTACCTAGATGTTGTCAGCAAAGTCAAACACTTGTGACAGCCAATACTCTTAGGGTTTAACAACATAATCTCTATGCATAGTGGGAGTCTAAAAATTCTAGGACCTTGTGCCTATGCCTATAATTTGATTACACATGTGCATATATCTTTGATCCTGTACTTAAATGCTTATTTTTGTCGCTTTCATCCAAACCTTACTTGTGCTTGATTAACTGCAATATGCCCTTAAAATGGGTTAGTATTTTGGTTTTGATAGACCCAAACCACTCCACTAAATGGCTAAGTGTTGCTTACATTATAATACTCTAAATAAGGCTCAAACTATAATTAATTCTCCCACTTTAACAATCCAACATGTACAACATCTTTAACATTCCAAAATGTAATGTTATCTTTTGATCTTTCACACTCAAACCCATGAAAATTTGACACTATGTATTCAAATTTGGATTTGTAGACTGCTCTAGGGTTGCTTCATTATGAGATGTGTTATGCCTTTTGATAATGTTCCAAGAAAAAGTTAGGTGATTTATAAATGTTGCTAAGACTTTTCAAGTGAATAATAACCTTAGTGGTGAATTGTATTTATAGATGACACTTCATTAATTTTCCACTATGACCAACCCAAGAAACATGTCTAGGATGACCTAATAGAGACTTCCCAGTTTGAAAAATAGTCATCGAGGGCTTTTGGACACTGTTGGTAGAGGGAAAAATATGTGGTAATCTGCATTGTTTGTGATTATTGGTATTGTCTTAGAAATGAAAAACAAGGGTCTAAAATATGGAAAATGTATGTCTAAGATATGAAAAAGTTATTGTATAGATTAATTTGATCCTGAATAAATATATCTAGCAAATATAGGTGGATAAGATAGTAGATGCAAAGTTAGATAGACAAAAAGTATGCTTAATAATCAACTATATATGTAATGTCCAAGTGTGTCAAAATATGTCAAAGTTGATGTTGTCAAAATGCAAAAGGCCAAATTTAGGTGTGCACACTAGGAAATTTAATATTATAACACACTTAATAGATCAATTAAATATCAACTTAAAAATATAAATCACTTTTCATTTGCATTAATCTTTTGTAGTGATCATAATTTTGGGATATAAATACAACATCGCAATGAGGTGTGTTTTCACACAGCCTAGCTTAAGCTAGTGGCTGCATGCGGTCACACATGACTAGTAAGAATCAAAATACGCATTTTTAACATTTTAAAATTTTATATATATATATATATATATATATATATATATATATATATATATATATATATATATATATATATATATATATATATATATATATATACGTGTTTTTCCTAATTTGGATTAATGGGTGTGATTACTCTAATTAAGATATGACTTTGAAATAAAAATAGATTATAAGATATGGCATTCAAGCATACAATTTGAATGTAAATGATTGACAATTATTTCGTATGATTTGATAAGGGCATGTGCTAAATATGGGACAGACTAAAGAGAACCACTATATTTAAACGTTATGGTTGGCTATTTGACTTCAATTGAGTTTTAGAAGTGGATATCAAGGATAAGCACCCCTGCGATTGGATTGGTTGTACTAGGTCGATTCAATATTGCAAGTCAATATTGACATGTTCAAAACTATCCTATATAGAAATGTGGAGCAATGATTGTATAGTCACCTACAATTGTCTTTACTTGCTATGTATTTATAATCCATAACCTTGATGACGTGTGAAGATAAAAAAAATCAAACTCCTTTGCCTTAAAACCCTATATATGTTTATAAGGGTTAGAAAATTGCAAAAAAATGGGAAGGATAGTGGGTTGAGTTGACCCCAATCACCCCCAGCTAATGATTAGCTCTTACCTATGTATCAAATACTCCAAGGAGGGAAATCAAGCCACATGTAGTTTTCCCACCTAGTGTGATTATGCAATTGTGCTCTTTTGTTATGTGAATATAAATAATGATTAGATTTAGTACTTGAAAATGATTAATTTTATCTGGATATTAAGTAATTTAGATTTGGTTTGTGACTAATATTAGTGAATAGTATGCAAATTGGGAAGAACAAGGCATATTTTCTCACTATGCAATAGTGTATAGATATACAATCAATAGATAATAGATGGATTTGAAACAATACTTTGATTTGTTTATATTTGGATCCTTTTGAATGATTCAACATACTACTGATGTGATAGAATTATAGGTTAACCCTAAAGATGGGTTTGTTAGGGTGTGGAGCTAAAAGCTTCAACTGTTTCAAACATGGAGGAGGTTGCTGAGTTTCAGGGAGACCGACGTCGACAGAGTATAGTCCAGAGGGAAACTGACATCGGCAGGTGTGAACTGAAAGACAACCGACATCAGCAAGATATCGGCTGACGTCGGTCACCTCCTAGCAGACAGGGACCGATGTCGGTCGCCTATGGCAGTTTCAAAACTGTTCGTTGCACAGACAGTTAGTTCGTTGAACCGAGAGTTTGCATGTAAAGGCTAATTATAGTCTTGAGTTGTGTGTCTAATTTTTATAATTAAGAAAGTCTAATTATTGTATGCATGAGATCTATATAATAGACTCATGGGTTGTATTGTAAAAGTGTGCTAGAAAGCCATTGAGCTTGAAGAGAGAGCTAGAGTAGCTCCTCCTAGTTCCAAAGGGGTGCTGAGTGTGTATGATCAGGGAGAGTTGCAGGTTGTGCAAGTTCTACTAGGAGATCCACCGAGGTACTGGTTGAAGAATCATAAGGACTTGGTGAGGCAAGGACATGCGTTCTTTAAGGGTGTAGAGACATCTACATGGTGAGTAAGGTCTGTTGATTTGCAGGTGGCAGCAAGGAAAGGGAGATCTACTTGGAGTACGATTGTGTACTTGGTGTACTGGAAGCGTTGTTACTGACTGGTGGAGGTGAACACCAACTCTGTATTTGAGTTGATTGTTGGGACCGTGAGAGAGAGGGAAGAAGTCCTTGAGGTGGCAAGCCTTAGAGGTGGAAGAAGAAGTGGCATCTTCTTTATTGTATTTTCTTCTGAGTGATTATTAATACAATTGTGTATTGTCTCTCATATCCTGTGTTGTTTCATATTTCTAGTTACTTATTCATTCTAGTTAAATTCCGTGTTTAGTTGCTAATACAAAGGTAATCATATATACTCTTATTGGGGAGAGTAGGATCCTGACAGTTGGTATCAGAGCTTTTGGTTGGGTTGACTAATAGGGGGTTCAGATCTGGGTAGTGTTTGTTGATTACGGGTCACTCTCAGGGGTTTTAGATTGAGTGGGAGTATAGCAATGGCAGAAAAAAGTAAGCTACAAATGGAGAAACTGAATAGCACGAATGGTCTGATTGATGGAAAGAAAGAGCAGGTAAAAAAAGATTGTTGGTCGATAGAAGATCAGTGTGTAGAAGCAGATGTTGCAGGTGATATAACACAGGATGCTCTGGATAAAATAGAATCTTGGTTTACATATTCTTTTGCCTCTTTCCATGCAGCCCAAAATAGAGCATCTTTTCATGGTTATGTCTTTGGACACTTTGGAGAGATTTATTTAGGGGTTGGTGAGCCTTGTCAGATTATTGGCAAAGGGGAAGAGAAGTTGAAATTGCAGACGGGTAACACACAGGTGTTGAAGGAGGTCATGCAGGGTCCAGTCTTGGAGATGAGTCTAATTTCTTCAGCAAAGTTGGGTGATGGGAGATGCACAGTAACTCTCACAGTGGATGCACTTGAATTAGACGGTGGTAAGAAAGTAGGTATCCTTTATTTATCTACATATAATATTGATTCACCTTCTGTTGCAGAGATGTGGCTTTGTAGGCTTGGTTACATATGTAAGAAGGGAATGCATGTTCTTAAGTGAAAGACAGATATCTTTGACAAACTTAAGAACTGAAAAGCCTTGGTGTTCATGGAGGAGATGACGGATAGAGATCAGCTGAGGGGACTGAATTATTCTAAGCAAGGTTGTGTTAATTTGAATAGGGTTTTGACCCAGAAGGAGCTCACGGGTAAAAAGTCATCACTCACAGGCGAACACGGGTACCGGCGTAGGTTAGGAGGAACTGACGTCAAACAAACAGGCACCAATGTCGGTCATGTGCAGATCAGCAGAGTCGGTGGTGTCGGGCAAAATAATTTGACATCGATCAGACATGAACTGATGTCAGTAAGGGGTACACCGACGTCGGTCAAAAAACTGACATCGGTAGACAGGGTCAATCGCATAGAACTGACATCGATTGGGTACAGATTGGGAGATGGCCGAGATCAGTCACTATAACAGATGTTGGGCAGACAACAAGCTGTCAAGGAGTCTCAAACGCCCATATGGAGGTCAGAAAGGGTAAGTGGACCTCATATTCATTGTTCACCTTCTTACTTGTTGCTTACTGATGGTTGAGAACCAGGAAGATGTGAAGAGGCAATGCAGGTAGAATCTAGAAACAGTGGGAGCTTGGCATGGATGAGTGTGAGTCCTTGGAGAAGAACCAAACAAGAGTTTGTTGGTGGAGTTGTCAGCTGGAAGAAAGCACTGAGAGACGGATGGATTTCCAAGTTAAAGAAGAGAGTGGATGGATATGTGAGACAGAAGGCCAAGGTATATGGTCCTTAGGAAGCTGTAGGATAGTGGTACAGGTTTTGACAGGCGGATGACAAAGCAGGGCTTTAGTCAATGTCAGTGTAACTATTGTATTTGTTCTTACCAGGTGGATGATGAGTCGCGACATTATCCTGTTACTGTATGTGGATGGTATGCTTGTTGCAGGTTTGTACATATAGGGAGTTGCTGAGCTAAGGGTAAGGTTAGTTCAGAGGTATGTCATGAAGAATTTGGGAGCAGCGAAATTCTTTGGCATAAGAAACATGGAGATTTTTGTCTCCAGTGGGAGCTGATGTGAAGAAGGTGTTGGAGAGGTTCAAGATGTAAGATGCAAAATTAGTAAGCACACCAAGGGCTGGATAGTTCAAGCTGAGCTTAGAACAGGGTTCAAAATCACATAAGGTCTGGTGTAGACCTGAGTTTTCCTAAGCAGTGGGAGTTGTCAGAGAGTTTGGAGCCAATTCAGGGAAGGTGGATTCTCAGGTATCTGAGAGGGACTAGCAGCAGGTTAACATGTTATGCAGGGTCAAGGTCTTCACTACATGGGTTTATAGGTTCGGATGTGGCAGGTTACTTGGATGACAGGAAAGGCATCACAGGGTGTGTGGTGGGTGGTCTTCAAGATGGAGCTTGAAGAGGGATACAAGCCAGGAAATAAATTATATGGTGTACAGGTACAGGTACAGTTGTAGCTATTTATCTCCAAGTGGGAGATTGTTAGGGTGTGGAGCTAAAAGCTTCAACTGTTGCAAACATGGAGGTGGTTGCTGAGTTTTAGGGAGACCGACGTCGGTAGAGTATAGTGCAGAGGGAAACTGACATCGGCAGGTGTGAACTGAAAGACAATCGGCATCGGTAGGATATCGGCTGATGTCGGTCACCTTCAGGCAGATAGGGACCGACGTTGGTCGCCTGTGGTGGTTCTAGAACTGTTCGTTGCACGGATAGTTAATTCATTGAACTGAGAGTTTGCATGTAAAGGCTAATTATAGTCTTGAGTTGCGTGTCTAATTATTGTAATTAAGAAAGTCTAATTATTGTATGCATGAGATCTATATAATAGACTCATGGGTTTTATTGTAAAAGTGTGTTAGAAATCCATTGAGCTTGAAGAGAGAGCTAGAGTAGCTCCTCCTAGTTCCAAAGGGGTGCTGAGTGTGTATGATCAGGGAGAGTTGCAGGTTGTGAAAGTTCTACTAGGAGATCCACCAGGGTACTGGTTTAAGAATCATAAGGACTTGGTGAGGCAAGGACAAGGGTTCTTCAAGGGTGTAGAGACATCTACATGGTAAGGTCTATTGATTTGCAGGTGGCAGCAAGGAAAGGGAGATCTACTTGGAGTACGATTGTGTACTTGGTGTATTGGTAGCGTTGTTACTGACTGGTGGAGGTGAACACCAACTCTGTATTTGAGTTGATTGTTGGGACCGTGAGAGAAAGGGAAGAAGTCCTTGAGGTGTGGCAAGCCTTAGAGGTGGAAGAAGAAGTGGCATCTTCTTTATTGTATTTTATTATGAGTGATTATTAATACAATTGTGTATTGTCTCTCATATCCTGTGTTGTTTCATATTTCTAGTTACTTATTCATTCTGGTTAAATTTTGTGTTTAGTTGCTAATACAAAGGTAATCATATATACTCTTATTAGGGAGAGTAGGATCCTGACAGTTGGTATTAAAGCTTTTGGTTGGGTTGACTAACAGGGGGTTCAGATCTAGTTAGTGTTTGTTGATTACAGGTCACTCTCAGGGGTTTCAGATTGAGTGGGAGTATAGCAATGGCAGAAGAAACTAAGTTACGAATGGAGAAACTGAATAGCACGAATGGTCTGATTGATGGAAAGAAAGAGCAGGTAAAAAAAATTATTGGTCGGTAGAAGATCAGTGTGTAGAAGCAGATGTTGCAGGTGATATAGCATAGGATGCTCTGGATAAAGTAGAATCTTGGTTTACAGATTCTTTTGCCTCTTTCCATGCAGCCCGAAATAGAGCATCTTTTCATGGGTATGTCTTTGGAGACTTTGGAGAGATTTATTTAGGGGTTGGTGAGCCTTGTTAGATTGTTGGCAAAGGGGAAGTGAAGTTGAAATTGCAGACGGGTAACACACAGGTGTTGAAGGAGGTCATGCAGGGTCCAGTCTTGGAGATGAGTCTAATTTCTTCAGGAAAGTTGGGTGATGGGAGATGCACAGTAACTCTCACATCGGATGCACTTGAATTAGACGGTGGTAAGAAAGTAGGTATCCTTTATCTATCTACATATATTACTGATTCACCTTCTATTGCAGAGATGTGGCTTTGTAGGCTTGGTTACATATGTAAGAAGGGAATGCATGTTCTTAAGCGGAAGACAGATATCTTTGACAAACTTAAGAACTGGAAAGCCTTGGTGTTCATGGAGGAGATGACGGACAAAGATCAGCTGAGGGGACTGAATTATTCTGAGCAGGGCTATGTTAATTTGAATAGGGTTTTGACCCATAAGGAGCTCGCGGGTAAAAATTCATCATTCATAGGCAAACACAGGTACCGGCGTAGGTCAGGAGGAACTGACGTCGAACAGACAGGCATCGATGTCGGTCACGTGTAGATCAGCAGAGTCAGTGGTGTCGAGCAGAAGAATTCGATGTCAGTCAGACAAGAACTGACGTCGATAAGGGGTACACCGGCGTCGGTCAGGAAACTGACGTCAGCAGATAGTGTCAATCGCATGGAACCGACATCGATCGGGTGCAGATTGGGAGATGGCCGAGATCGGTCACTGGAACGGATGTTGGGCAGACAACAAGCTATCAAGGAGTCTCAAACACCCATATGGTAAGGTTCACTTATAAATGAATCAACCACTTCAAATAGCTTAGAGATTCAAATGTAATGTTTCACTCCAATTCAAAGATGTAAAAAAAAAAATATGATCGCAAGGGAATGAATAGTGTTCATGCCTCCATCATGTACATAGATTTTGATAAATGCGAATCAGAATTACAACCATTTGCCACTCAACTATAACTATATTATATATTTGCATGAATTAGTATCATGCCCTATGAATTTGTATGCTAAACTTGAGAATTTATATCCCAAATGTAACATAAACGTGTAATTGTAAAATTTTGTTCTTGTAAATTGTTATGCACATGCCCATGCATATGCACCCAAATGTGTATGAATATGTGCAGGAGTGTTTACAAAATGAATGCATATGCATAACATATGCCATGTATTATGTATCAATATGCCAATGTCTCTCATATATCTAAACCTTTTTTATATCTCAACCATATGAATCTCTAAAATCCATAAAACATGTATTCTACTGTGATTTTCTACTCGTGAAGGCTTATCTCTCTGAGATAATCCCACTATAATGTCCCCCCTTTTGAGATGAGGGATGTATCATGTAATTCTCTCAACTAAAAAAATGATTATACCATGTCATGTATAATGATAGCATCATGTATTATCATTTGATCATGTATGTAGAGTATGTCATCATAGTAATGTATATATTGATCAAGGCATATATGTAACATATGGAATGCAGGGCATGTAAGTGTCATGTATAGATACATGTGTTAGTGAGGTATGTAGTATAAATATCTTCAAATAAAACTATGCAGTAATAGTGCATGATATAGATCATGACACCCATCAATGTTAGAAAGTTCAACAAACACAAGTTTTAATTGTCACACATAGGCCAAAGGGCCACATACAAGGGACATAAATATGTCACAATAATCAAGGCTAAAGGCCACATGCAAGATGACATAAAAAATTCATGAACAAGGGACATTAATGGATGTCACAACAAGCAAGACCAAGGGCCCCACACAATAGTCACACATCAAACAATCTATCATGTAAGAGAACAATAATATCAATGGAGCATAGAACAAGGGACTAATCTACACCATCCATATGTATCAATGTCATCTCCCAGTATAATAACATATCATGTATCATAGTGTTATAAATGAGTAACTAGAAAAACATGTATAAATAATATAGGTAGTTAAACACGGTACAAATGTCATAGAAAGATATGACCCGTAATAGTGAAACCCATGGAATAAGATGCCCCCAACATCAGCATAATTATTAAACATTTGTATGTCCATGTGTAACCTGTACATCTTACATAACACTCAAATATCATGAAATGCATGTATGTATGTAAACAATATTCCATCTACCAAACATGTGATAAATATCATATGTAAGAATGTAAAATATCCATCACATCATGCTCAACTCTTTATTTTTTATAATTTTAAGATTTAATATATTTTTTTTGGACTTTTTTTTTAAATATTTAAGAAAGTTGACAAGTGTTTCCAAGTGGCATTGGCTCCAAAAATAAAATATGGAAGGGATAAATACTTGAGTGAGCATCGAGAAGCTATGTATAATAAATATGATTTAAACTAATTGGGGTATCTACATATGGGTTTAAGATCAACCACTACAAACTTCCTTCACTATGCAACTATATTAACCTTATTTGTACCATGGTTTATTAGTGGTTGACTCATTATTATCATACCTTAATTTTTGATCAACTATTTCAATTTTTGAAAATTATTTATATGGCATTCATACATTTGATGATAAACATAATAATATCTAGATTTCTTGGTGGGACGCATAGGGGCAAAGTGAGTAACTCATTTCAAAGTATATCTCTTAAAATGTTATCTAAATTCTTATTAACCCTATATAAAGTGCAAAACCATTGATTGTAGATGTATTTTGTTTTGGAACCCATGCATGGGAGGAAGTTTTTGAGACCCAAAATTATGTAGTGAGGAAGTGAAGGTGAAATTAATAATCAGATGCTCAGGGTTATCAGTATGTGCAATCTAGTCTTCAAGTGATTTAACCCTCAGACATAAATATTGATTTTATTTTTATTGTTATTGTGAACTAATATTGCAACAAGTGTTTATGATTTGATTATGTTGATTGTATTTAATTATAACATTTACTTTGTCCTTAAAATATTGTGTCATCATAGTAATTTATGATTTGTCCCTTTTTGTTATATATGAATCATCTCGATATGCTCTAACTCTAACAGGTGTGAATAATATACAAGATAAGTACTAATCTGGGTCAATAGGATTGAAATTTAAATTACATAATTTATTATCTATTAGATCACACATATCATCATTATTGTTTTCATACTAATCTATAACCATGCATTTAGGATCTTCAAAATTGAACAAAAGAGGGAGATCTAGGATTTCCTCTTTTTGCTACGATAACTTGAAATGCTCCTTGTGGATCTTCTTAAATGCTCATGGTTGGTGCTTTGATATTAATGTACTTGATTCACCCACCTCATATGTGTATATTTGATCTCATGGAATGTGTTGCATCATAGGAATAATATAATGATATTCCAACTATGATTATTTTTCATTAGTATATTGGATTATCTTACAATATCTAAAAGGGTCCTCATTTATTGGTTATCAATAAGAATAACCTTCATGTATATATTTGATGCATTTATGCAATGTTGATGGTACTAATTTCATAACATGCATCCATGACCATCATAAAAGTAAGTTTTAATGTAGCAGATTAGGCATGACATATAAAATAGTAGGTACTACCTTGGGACCTAATATCACATCCAATACGTTGGTTCCAATTACTTGTCGTGCGGTATTATTGAATCCTTTTATGCTCTGATTTGATTTCTGAATCGTATCCATGTTGATCCTTAATAATTTTAGGAAGGTAATGTTGTAAATGTTCAATCCAGATCCATTATCTACCGATATATGTTTGACTATAATATGTCATACTTTAACTTGGATAAACAATGGTAAATTCTACTAGATTGCATGTTACATGGGTAAATATTTTTTTTATCAAAGTTTATAGCTTTGTTGATTTCCTTGAATGAGTCCATAACGACCATAAATGATGCATGTCATGTATCAATAGGTGAGGTTGTTTCTTGCAACACCTTGTATAATATATCTTTGTAAATTATTGAGATTTTAAGAAACTCCAACATATAAATCTTAGCATGTGTATTCTTTAATTAATCGATAATATCACAACCTTTAGGTTGGTTGTCCAGTCTTACATGAGGTGGAGGGGGGGTGTGAGGAGGAACATGTTGGGGTGCCCTACTTCATCTAGTGTTAATAACACGGACCACATAATCTAGAATAATCCATGGCGAATAATAGGAACAGGATGGTAGTTATCATAACTTTGAGATCTTGGGGGAGGGTGAACAAAGGGAGTTGTGCATGCCCTTTGGTGTCTAGTGATAACAATAGGCATTTTATAATGGATATTAACACAATAGGGTTATATAATGTTTATGATTATTTATTGGTAAGCTTCGCCTTATCAATGAATTTGAACTTGCTCTTAATTGCCTATTTATCTACATAGTTGATCTAAAAAATATATATTGTCAATGCTAAACAAACTTAATATAGAAATGTCATTAGTTTTATTAATCAATAATGTTCATTCAACATGGTCATGATTAATGCATGTATTATTAAGGAAAAATTAAAAAACTCTGAAGCTAAAATCTAAAACCCTAAGGGAAAACCTAAGACTTGCACTGTTTGATGTGTGTATGGGTTCCCTAATATGTTTTACCCCAATTTTTATTAATGGGTGAGAATAATCTAATTAAGATAACACTTTGAAATATAATTAAAATTATAAGATATTGCATTCAATCATACATTATAAATGTAAATGATTGACAATTGATTCATATGATTTGATAAGGGAATGTGCTAAATATGGAAAGTACTAAAGAGATCATGATACTTAGATTTCTAGTTGGATGTCTAACTTTGACTGTGTTCTAGAATTGAAAATCAAGAATAAACATCCATATAGTTTACTAAGTTCAAGAATTGATATGTTGCTTAAGCTGGGTTAGTTTCGTAAAATTAGGGTAGCATTGTAGGTCAATACTAACCTATTGGTCAAAATTGTCTTGTACATAAATGCATTAGAGTGACTATATAATTACTTATGATTGTCTTTACTTGATCTATATTTGTGATCCCTAACTTTGATGACATGTGTAGATCCATAAATCAACTTCCTTTTCCATAAAACCCTATATGTGTTTGTGAGGACTAAAAACTTGAAAAAATGGTTGGGTTAACCCCAATCACCCCATCTAATGATTGGTTATTTCCTGCATATCTAATACTCTAAATAAGGAAATCAAGCCACACGTAATTCTCCCACCTAGTCTGATTGTGTAATTGTACACATTTGTTATGTGAATGCTACTAATGATTAGTTTTGGTACTTGACAATTATTACTTTAACCTGGTTATTGAGTGCTTCATTCTTGGCTTATGACTACTTCTAGTAAACAGTATACAAATTGGGAAGAATATGGTAGATTTACTCAATGTGCAATAGTGTATAGATGTGTAATTGAGAGATACTATATGGATTTGAAATGATGCCTTAATTTGTTTATATATGTTTCCTTTTAAAAATTTCCTCGTGCCACTTACACATCAGGCTTATAGGCTGACCCTAAGGATGATTTTGATTTTATAAACTAGGTGCTGTTAGGAATGGGATGGTTCTTACCAATGTAGGTTATTATCGACTCGCAATAATGACCGTAACCATTGTAATTGACTCATGTACAATTAGACTACTTTGAGGTCTAGCAATGTCTATGTAGGATATTTAACATGTTGAAACAAATAATAAGGTTCATGTAGGTGTATGACAGCAAAACAAAATGATTGACTCATAAGATAACATGCAAGTGTGAGAGGTGTAACATCCCCACTAGGATGTACCTAGAGAGACATGATGTTTTTTAAAAAATAAACACATAAACCATAAATAAAAATGCATCATGAGAATCTAAACAAAGATCATATGAAATACTCAAAGTGTGATAATAGTAAATAAATCATATTACATCATAAATCACTGATCTCTAATATCATGAGAACATAACATAATACAAATATAAAAAGTAATTACATTAACTCAACCACGGCTGATATAAATCTACAATCACTACTATCAATGTACGATAATAAGTAATTACAACTCCATGATAATATTTAAATAATAATTATAATATAATACAATGCACATATAAGATACATGGCTCCCCTAAAACATAGTTCTCAAACTCTAGTATTTATGTCAATCTCAAGTGTCATCTCTAAAGTAGTACTATTATGAGGAGGGAGAGAATCATTCGAGCAATTTTTCACACCAACCATAGACCAATGATCCCCCACACTAATCCCATCAGGTAATGACCCTCCCTTCATGGATAAGTAGATAGTGACAGTGCAAGAATCCATAAAGACAAGCAAGTACCCATGTGTTGTACAATTTCTAAAACTAAACATGCAGTGTATCATAGAAAACTTGTTCTATTGTAAGATATCGCACAAATATGTAATTCATACTCATGAAATGATAATGTATCACAAAACATACTTTGGTCAAGTTCTAAGAATAATAAATAATAGTGATCTATAGATCAATCAAAATTCATACACACCACTCAATCGAATTGCCTTCATTTAGCATTGTGATGCTAGTAAGCCAGTGAAGTCCGTCTCACTCCTTACTCAGTATCAATAATGCAAGATTGGTCAACATTATTTAACCACAAGATTCATATAATTTACATCCTACTAGCAATCATATCACATAACATGCTAAATATAGGAGTAATCAAAAGCATACATTTATTCCATCAAATGTATGAATGAATCTTACATTATTATCTATCCCATACTAAAAATAACGACTATAATTAATACCATCTGGGTAAAAATACACATTTAAATATGGATTTTGACTACCACCATTAGTTTCTAAACATAATACAGCTTATGATACCCATATTACCATAATTTAGTGTTTTTAAGCAAAACTACCAAGAACCGCAACTAGTCTAATAAAGTAGTCACAAATATATGGAAACATAAGCTTTTATTCAAATAACCAGATATAACAAGCAATTCTCAATTCACACTAAACATAGAGTACTCCATTTTAGCATTTGTTACATTCTCAGGGTTTGTATGCATGCATACTCAAGGTTCTATTAAACATATTTCTATAATATAGTTTATAACCACCTAAGATACACTCCCCTATGTATATGTATATGCTAACAAGCACACATATTCTTCTATTATTATTAAGAATACTATTACTAATTCATAACTACATAGATATCATTCATGTTATATCTATACTACATGTTTTGATTCATAATTATATATAATAAGCAAACTCATACATATCATAATAAAGACTACATTGAGTTATTTATCCTACTCATGCCTCATTAACCACTTAAAGGATTCTCGATATATTAACCCCACATAAACACCTACAATTATTAATATTCCCAAGTAAGGTTTTCGTGAGGTCTTTCAATAGTCAAAGTACCAAAAAGATTGACTACCTTTTATTAGTCCAAATAATTATCTTTAGTCAAATTTTGAGGTTTATAAATACATTTTCTCTGACAATACATCATCCAGTCTTACTACTAGATCAAAACTATATTATCTCTTGTTACAAAACTCATTAAAAATTTATAAGTACTTATGTTAAAGGTTCATTTATATAAGCCCACATATATGATAACTCTCAGCTTATTATTACTTATGAATTTGACTATTGTTTGGGTTCATGTGTAAATCAACCCATTTAATGTAAATAACCATATTTTTAATTTTCTAAAAGCTTTCCCCTATTTAGTGTTAGATAATAATTAGTATACTTATATAGTCCTTAATATATAAATAATTCTCAATCCTCTTTGTATAAATAGATGGAAAATTAAGGCGCTAAGGATTCAATAATATTTTTTTTAAAACAGGGAAAGATATATCCCTACAAGGGCATCGGCTCAGCTATGAGTTGTACCTTAAGAACCTATAAATAATTAGTGTATGCACCATATATTTCAGCTACTACCAACTAGTAACCAACTGTAATCATAAAATAAAGCAATGCCAATATATATTTATTAATAATACTCACAATTATGAAATATAATGATGCCATTATATAATACAATGATGTTGTTATATGATATATTACACAGGCTACAAGTTGGACTACAACAACTCCATTTAAATATAATATAAGTTGTGAGTTAAATATACAATGAAGTATATGTTATACTTATTTGATTGTGAATAAGAAAACTACAACAACCTATTAAAGACTAGGAATTAAAATATTTATAGTGATGTCATTTGAATAGTAAGCATGTTATGAATAGTAAGGCTACAACGATGCTATTGAAGCGATAAATTACAATGATGTCATTTTTTAAATTATACAGACTGGAAATTAAACTTTAGTGACCCATCATACATTATGAATATTGAGAATAGAATGTATAGTGACTCATTAAATTATTATATATGCTACCAAAAAGATATACAACGATGCCATTTGAATGGTAGCTAGTATATGGGTTTATATTGGTTTCAAACATACAATTTTAGCTCTATGGCCATATTATCCATTATTTAATCTCAACATTATTATGTATGGCAATGGAAGAATAGGTATATCTGCTAGTGGAAATCAATTAAATATACAGGGTTATTATAATGGTCATATTTGGTCATGATGCCATGGCTTATTCTAGAGGTCGATGCTAATAAGTAAATTAGCGGAATATAGTGTATAAGGATATAACAATGACACTAATCCCCTATTACAGGCCAAGTAATGTAATTTATCTTAATTTACTCATTTGATCATGCAAAGATATGGATATTAATAAAGCCAATAAAGTGTTTTGTTATGTTTTCCATTAGATAAAGGTAGATTGAATTCAAGTTGACACCTATATATGGTTGGGTAGAATTTATAGCTTTTACTCAGATTATCTAAGACATCTGGATCTATATTTTTATCCCAAAATTTAACAAACAAATTATTTCACACAAAAATTCAAAGGTTTGACATAAGCAAGAATGCCTATTTGGTAGTTAAAAAAAACTTCTCTCGATTTGTCTGTCCTTCCTAACTCCCTTCTCCTCCAATGCCTCTTTTCTTCTATGCTATGCCCTTTTCTGCTCCTTTCGATTTCCTTTGGGAAAAATCTTATGATCTCTCTTTCCCAAAAGTCTCCCTTCATAAAAAGGCATAGTCTTTCTTTTTAAAAGATTTTTTCCTTTATGTTTTATATTCTTGTTTTTCTTTTGTTTTTGTTATTTTTAATGCATTTCTTTCCTTAGTTTTTTATTATTTTAAACCATTCATTTCTTTTTATTTTTTATTTTTTTCTATTTTTTCCCCTTTTAAATGGTAATTTTCAATTTTTATTTATTTTAACATAAATTATAGTAAATCCATAATTTACTAATTTAATTAATCATCTTTTTATTGCCATAGAATTTTAATGACAATTTAATCAATTACTAATTTGGATTTAATTAACTATTGAAATCACATTTCTACTAGCTTTTAATAATAAAACATGCTAATTACATAAAATGGGTTTCATAAATCTTTTAACCTATGCTTAGCAAAACATGGAAATCAACTATCTAATGCAATCAGATATAATCACATGTGCAAACCATTTATTATGCTTTCTAACTTGTGCTAGCTACTATGGTGTGTGCAGGGTTCTTGTCAATTTCTCTATCATCCTCCAATATCTCCATCTACATCACCCTCTCTGATGATGCTCTTCCTCCATCACATTCTGAGGGATGAGCTCTCCTGCTTCAAGCTCACAACAAGTAGGTAGTTAGACTATATCAACATGATATACATACATCATAAAATATAACTAAAATAACAGATCAACATATTCGTAACGTAAACACATACACTTACAACCAACTCACAACAATGCAAACATGTATCCTAAGCAATATCATATTGTCCCATAACAACATATATCTCAAAGCTTAGTAAAAAATACAACCAAATCAAATGTGTCAACTATAAATATTCATGGATAATCAAATAGTTTGCTTAGTGAGGAATCAAGATGTAACAAGAGTATGGTGAATTGGGACCTTGTTCGGGTGCTCAAATCATGCATGGTAAATGTGTGTCAAGCTTGCCATTTTCAAGTATTGAAGACTAAATTTTAGTGTCTACAATATTTTATAAATATGAGGGGGAGTTTTCAACCTATTTGGGAACATTACATTTATGCTTGCTATGGTATGGTCTTAACAGGAATCATACATTTTTGGTATACAATGGAATTTTTAATTTTTTTATGGTAAATTATCTTTTGTTTCAACTATTTTGGATATATCACATTTGGACTACCAATTAAATTTTCATTTTTTGTTGTTTGTGATGCAGAATAATTATGTTACAAAGTGAGATCATATAGATGTAATTGGTTTGGGTCATTCAGGTCAGTTGTGCACTATGCATTAAAATGTCTCTATATTAGCCTCACTAAATGAATGGTGGACTAATAATACATCTATATTTTGGTTGTTAATAGGGAAGATGATAATGACCATGAAGGATGTTTGACAAATTATGTGGATTTTGATTAAGGGTAGGAGAGCTATGACAAAGGAGACTACATAAACTAGTTGGCAAGATTTTCATAGTTATTATATGGGAGAATCTGAAGGAGTTGAATTGAAATATGGGATAACCTTGATTCATTTTTTTTAGGAAATGTACCACAATTATACATTATATATGTATGTATATACACATACACACATTTATGTGTGTACATACATGCATACATACACATATGTACACACACACACACACACGCACACACACGTCTTTGTGTGTGTGTACACATGTGTGTGTGTGTGTGTGTGTGTACAAACATGTATACATGTGTATATATGTGTGTGTGTATACACACACATATACATATATATGCACACATATATACCTATTTATACCTTTACACACACACACATGTATATATATACATAGACACACACATACACATGTATACACATATATGTATACACACACATATTTCTTCTACCTTCATTCATGGAAATAAATATAAAGGGTGTGGCAGGTGTATATGGTATGTGAACAATGATTTAGAATCTAGATGAGCAGATGATCATATATGCATGTGGTGGTGTCTATCAACCCATATGTAGTGAGATTTATATTCATTCATTGATAAGATTCACAATGATCTTGTAGTGGGTACACTTTTCAGGTGGAAACCTATGAGTACTTTCTTATGACAAGGCCCATGGGCTTTCTTCTAGTTTTAGTAGATAGGGATATTTTATATGCTGGGAGATGGGTTACATAACTGATTAAGAGGTAATGGGAGAGAAGCACTACTCATTAGATGAGGATACTAGAAGCATTACATGATGTTAATATCAATTTGATACCATACTAAGACCATAATGTTTTTGCTAAGGATGCATAATTATTGTAATAAACTCGAATCAATTCATAGTGTTCAAATCAGTTTCATGGGCTTATGAAGGTGTTTTATATAAGTGGTTGACCAGGCATTTTTGCATCCAATAGGGCATGCCCCTAGCTATATTCTCTTGGAATAAATCATAGAGGTGCCCTCATAGAGTAGGTGAGAAACAACCTTAGGAATCATAGATATGTTACATATAGATGATGATAAGTAGGATGCACCACAACCCTATCTCAGGGTTAATGATGTTGGGGTGACATATGAGTGGCAAAGATGGTGGGTCAGAGTCCATCCTGCACTAATATTACCATTAAGGAAAGATGCACCTATAGAGGAGGACAACAATGATGAGGTTTATAATGGGGCACATCCAATGGAGGGTGGGAATGAGGCAAAGGAGTATGTGGAATGATATTTGATGATAACACCAACACTAAAATCATGATATGATGAGCAAGAGATAGATGATCTATGTAAATTATTGTGTACATTTATAATTATCTATCTTATGATTGACATTCATTTATTTGAGGTTGACTACTAAAATTTTTAATGTGAAAGAAAGTCTAGGGACTACCATGACAGATGAATCACTGAGGTGGTTGACACTAGATATCCCAAAGGATCTTCTTGATATCTTTGAGTGGGTTAATTTTGAGGTAGGGATACATGCACATCTCTTTGATTTTGTGAGCAAGGCCAAAGCCACATACTTGGATGCATCAACATGGGTAGATGATGTCAAGGTTTAAAATGTCTATCTATGGGCTTAAATAGTAACTCGATATTAGGGAAGGGTAAATAGGTCAGTGGTTGTTATGCCCCCATCACCTAATGATAAACATTCCACGCCATTTTTGCATAGTTTGTGGAGATGTAGAAAAAATATCGAAAGGATACATTAGAGATTGATAGGTTGCAAGAGAGATATTTTATGATGTCTCGATCATAAAGGAGGTCTCATAGAAGGATAATCATGTTCACTACATCTATTTCCTATTATATCTCGATTCCTCGCTAAGCAAATTTACCTGATTATCCATAGATTTTTATGGTTGATTTGATTATCACTAGCTATGTTGTAAGTCGTATGTTATTATGGGATAGTTGTATGTTGTTTTGGTTTCATGATTTTGTTGCTATGAAGTTAGTTGTATTATATATCCTTTACATGGTGATTACATTGATTTATTATTTCAACAATATTTTATGAGATGTGTCATGATGTTATGGACTAACTAACTGCTTGTTGTGAATTTGACACATGATATATGCATTCCTTATAACATGATGGAGGGAGAGCATCATCAAAGTGGGTGAAGTAGATGGAGGGGTCAGGGGATGATAAAGGAATACATAGAACCCTGCACATACCACATTAAATATCACTCATTATATGCATAGTTTAAATGGTTAGCATTGGTACATTCTTTATGTTATATGTATTTGGATAATCATTTATGTATATTAGTTATGTGTGTTCATTTAATTTAATGCTTATGTAGAATTAATCTTTTGTGATCATGTTGTGATTGTTATAAGTAGATTGGATGAATAATGTTACTATGCATTATGTCATGTTATTCTTGATTATTAATGTTTATGGGAGCCTAAACCAGTGTAAATAATACTAAGTTAAAATGGTATATAGACTAACCATAATGTCTTTGGTATGTTTTTAAACATTAGATTGCTATCATATGATATTCAAGAATATCAACATATGCCTTAATATATGAGGATAACAAAAAACAAGTATTTCAAATTAGTACCAATGTGTATTAAGTCATTTAGGAAAAAAATATAAAAATGGGAAAATCTTCATAGTACGTCATAAAGAAAGAAAAACCAATAAAGTAATTGTATTTCATTATACTTAAAGAAAATAAAATGAATAAAATAAAAGAAAGTATAAGAAAGACACAAGAAGTAAGAAAATAAGAAAGTCTTGGAATACATTCAAGTGTCTGATAAAATGCCACATTCTTGTTAAAATATTATTGTTGCTTCATCACTAAAGAAGGTTTCTTGTGAACGTAGTATGGTTGAAGTTCATCCTACATCATCTAGACATACCATGTTGCATGATCATAGTCAGTTTAAAATAACTTCATTTGATCAGTCAAGTAAGGGAGTAAATCAAGAGTTCTTAAGAGCTTTAGTCTTGATTGGAGGTCTTGAGAGGATGTTAGAAGCCTTAAATATATAGAAACAACTCTTAAGAAAGCTAAGAAGTTCTTTTGTAATCTCAAAATTATTTGTATATGGATATGGAAAGGGATTAGAATGTGAAGGTAAATAATCACACGAGGGTTAGTTGGGGATCAAGAACCTTGAGAAACTATTTTATGCTTTCAAGCCTATGTACCTAAATAAAAGAAAGTTAAATTGAAGTGAGGAAGGAGAGTGTAGATTTTAGATTTGTGCATGGGCAAGATGTATGGATCTTAAAAGGAAAGAGTATAGAAAATGGTGAAGAGTGAGAAGGATATTAAGCCTAATGATGCCAAACAGAGAGGAATGATTTTAAGGAAGTTAAGAACCTATATAACAAGATGATGATCAAAGATTAAAGTCAGTTATCATTGTGATATGAGAGAGAAAGAGATTGTAAGCCTAGGCTCTTCATCAAAGAAGGCCTGAAGCAAAAGAAGAAGCTTCGAGAATGTTAATTAGGTTTGTTAGGCCTTATATCCCTACTTGGGAAAAAGTGGAATATAGGTAAAAGGAAGAGTTGGGTTCTTCAATAAGGTTGGTTGGCATGTTTAAGGAAAAGGTAAGAGGTTGGAATCTATTGGAGGTGACTCTAAGTGCATAGAGAAGGTAGATGACAATAGGCCTAGATAAGCTTAGAAGGTGCATTGAGAGAGTGAGACAAGATTGATTTCAAGAGGAGAGTGGAGAATCTAAAGCGAGTTGAACCTTAAGAGGTGACTGAGGTAAATATTAGAAGCTAAGGAAACATAAGAGAGTGTTGGAGTTGACAAGAAGAGAGTTTAATGAGGAAGTTTATGATTGAGGTGAATAGAGTATGAAAGAGTGTAAATAAATGTTTTTGAAAGAGTTTGAAAGATATTCTAAATCAGAACAAGTTTTTGATCAATATTAACATAATTATATGTAAATTTTCCATGAATTTTAACAACATTCAATAGACTTCAATGTTTAAAAAGTGAAATGTTAAACAATATATATGTATACATATTATATCCATAAAAGCCATAAAGGCATACAAAATGTGAACACAATTCAATATCTGAGGTCAATGTAATATAGGCATGTATACAACATGCCAAACAACTATACATCAATCCTTATAGGCATACAATAAAATGTCAGAAGACATGATTTCCTAATCATCAAAATCCATCACTCTCTTTGCCTTACTTGTCAAAGACTCTCCCCTGGATGCCTTGCTGGCAACTGAAGGTCTTTGAGTGGATTGACTATGAGTCCTCTGTGGCTGTAAACTCACTTATAGCTCCAACTATTCAAATGCAAATATTTTTAGAAATTGTACATGTCGTAACAAGATACTTAGAAAATTAACATGCTAAAATTTTCAAATCATACCAAAATTAATCATAAATGCACTTACTACAAGCTGGTAGTCATGGCCAATTTGAGACTGGTGCTTAATAGGGTTGATGATAGGTTCACATTGGTGAACAGGAGTGTGAAACAAATCACTACAATTAGTCGATGGCCTGTTTTTAATGATGGAAGGCATAGGTCCCTGCAAACATTATATATATAATAAAAATTCAAAATTATCTCATAAACTAAATCATTAAAATATAATATGAAAAATTACAAAATAAATTATCTAACTATACCACACCACCCCTGCTAATCATTTCGATAGGACCATAAGACATCATTGGAGGAGTCTATGTAGATAATTATTTTGAGTGTCAGTGATTTGCACAAGTATAAACAACAATTACAAAACACACATCCATATTTACAATTAAAAATTATGTAATATATAACTAGACCATGTACCTCAAAGAGTTACTATGCACATGAAATCGTAGTAGTAACACCTAAATTTGTTGCCTCCCTAATAGATGGTGGCATGTCTTTTGAGGTCATCAACTGAACATACAAGATATCATTGTCAGTCACTTCAAAAAACACACACACACACACACACACACACACACACACACACACACACACACACACACACACACACACACACACACACACACACACACACACACACACACACACACACACACACACACACACACACACACACACACACACAATGAATAATAACATTAATTAATCATTATAAATTACCTCTATATAGGTATAAAATGCAAGCACACTATGAGTAACACACGTGCTTGTCTGGACCCTACAAACCTATTGTAACATAAAAATAGTTAATATACATCAAATTACCTTTTAAATTGTAAAAATATTTCAAATTTAACAAGTTTGACATTTTTTTGTAATAAGTAAAATATTAAACATACCTGGGAAGTGGTAGGCAAGATGATTAGATGAAATGTAGATGGTTGAAACATAAAAATATTGATATCATCTAGGCCCGTGGAAAAACCACCATGAGTGGATTGCATGAAATCCTCCTCATCTTCATCAAATCCAGTGCATGAAACACCACATGATTTGCATAAATGAGCTCATCGAGTAGTAGTGTTGGATGAAGCATTACCACGTCCACCCTCTATAATAGGAGTATGAGAAACCTGACTCGTATGCTAGATGAGGATGTCAATAGGCACCTTAAGTACATGCAAGGTATCAATATCTATAGTCTCCTTGACTATAGAGGGTAGTGTCTCAAGAGGGTGGGATTTATCAACACGTGCTCTCGTTAGTTGATTAGGTGCACAATGTGCACCTATTATATTCTATGCAAAGCCCTTTCCCTACCCTAGAACTCTGAGAAATCAAAATAATTTGGGATTTCATTCAACACAAACTCATAATAAAATTTTCTCATAAAATACAATGGGACCTCATTATTGTTGCAAGGTGGGTGATGAAAGACCATCCACCATCGGTCCTAATTTTTTTGTTTGAGTAAATCATGAGTGCACCAATGGATTGGAATCCATTTAGTCACCACATCAAGTGGTGCAACAATCTTCCCATCAATGAATAGGGGAAAAATTTGGGCTTTGGTTATGTGTTTATCTCTCATATTAGTTTCCAAAAGTTTTTTAGAATAATATGACCTACATCTGTTTCTATAGTCTCCCACCTATCAATTTAACCCATTGATGACTCAACTTGATCTACTAATATCTATAGTGTGTTTTCTAGGGAAATTCAATGGGGGTTGTTTGAATGTGGATCCCTAAATGACCTAATCAAATTCTCAAGTTCAAGATTATTTTATACTATGTGGCTTCTTAAATATTCTTGACTACCTTGGGGGGATTGAGTAACTATAGGAGGGCTAGGAAGGTAATTTCAAGAAGAATACAATAAATTTGAAAAAACTAGGGTCTAATTACATAAAAACATATTGGATTACCTCTCCTTGGATGTGGAATTATCGAAGCGAAAGGTACCTATCTTCAAAATGCAGATTCTTGTTTACTCAATCTTCCTAATCCAAAGCATGGGTTTTCTCTTCTTCACCTTCCTCATGGTTTAGCCTATGTGAAATGCCAATTGATTTGGCTTTCATGTTTTTTTTTTGTTTTATTGTTTGAATACTGGGTTCACAATTATTTAATATATGTAGTTTAGCCTAAAAAATAATTAAGGCTAACTTTAAGAACCACATATGTAGTTCTAATAACTACATACATAGAACATTTGCTAGGGGGGAAGCAAAATCATGTCCCCTTTATACCCCCTCAACTTTGTGCATACACCCAATGCAGAGCATTATTAGAAACCTCTTGTGGTTGTTGTTTTACTTTAATTTTGAAAAAACACCAATGTGTATTATATTAATTATATGTGTAAAATTAGAAATATCAGAATGATAAAGATGTATAATATTCTACAATTTTGGTTTTGACAAGGTGCAAAATATGGAAAGCTACTATTTTTTGGAAAACACTAAAAAGAGATATTTTAAGCTTGCACACAAATTTTTGTTGCTTGTTCTAACTATTTGAGAATGAGAATAAGAAGAGGTGAATTTTTAGGTTTAAGAATAGGCATATGATCATAAATATAATCTTGACAAGTCCACTATAAGTGAATTGCAACATAATTCATTCCTATTCATTTCTTGTAGACTTGTCTAAGTTGAATGTGTTGATTGACTCATAGGAAAATATAGAAAAAATAAAATTATAGAAATGAGAAATCATGGGAAAAATTAGATGATATTCCTAGATGCCACCACTATAAGTGGATAGTAGTGTAGTGCACTTGAATTTGTTATTCACAGACTTGTCCATATTGACTTGTAAAAAAACTAGTGGTTGCACCTGTGGATGCTGAGTAATCTCAGATATCACAATCAGGGTATTTTTGCACAAAAATCATCATTTGCCTTATTTGAAACCCTTAGTGAAACATAAAAAACTAAAATAAAAATGAGGAGTGTAATGGGCTTAGTTCACCTCAATCACCCCTTGATGATTAATCATTGCCAATGTATTGAATCCTCCAAGGAGGGAAATCAAGCCCATGTAGTTCTCCCACCTAGAGGTATAATTACACTCCTTTGACTATATGTATGCATCGATAAGATGGATTTGATTATTGAAAATGATAAATATTGATTTAATTTATAAGGTTCTTGACGTGGCTTATGGTTGTAGCTAGTGTCTGATGTAGAATTTGGGCAGAATAGGGTTTATTTACTCAATGTGTAGAAGTATATATGCTTCAACCAAGTGAATATCTAGTGGAAAACACTGATGCAAGAGCATCACTACCTCTATATATACTAGTCTATTTTTGAGTCATTATAGTTAGTAGGAGTCATTTTGCAGAGGTTAGAGTCCTTAGGTAGTCTTGAAGTTCAAATTAGAGTCTATGTAATGTTTTCTTGCCAATTTCCTTTTTTGAAAATTTAAACCTCTTGGTCTTACTATGGAGTTGGAAACTATGTCTAAAGATGCCTCAATATTATAATTAGTTTAGGGTTATAACCATATCAAGGTTAACATACAAGGATCATGTGTTGAGGCATTTTATTAGTTAACACCCTCAACGTACATGAAAGGAAGTTGTTATCACAAGGTGGTTAGGTAGTTATAGAGGTTTCAAGTATAAGTAGTTGCTTTGTAATTAGCAAATTAGGTCATTTAAGAGTTAGAAAAATAATGTAGTGAAAGGGCTTGGTTTCAGAGAACAAATGTAAAGAACCCCAAAATAAATGAGAAGTTTTCATGTTTATTATAACTGAGTTGCAGACCCTGCACCTATACATATGCAAAGACATTGATTGTACAAGGTAGAATAATATAAAAAATCACCTTAAGGTATGTATTTATATTTTATTATGAATTAAGGATATTGAATACAAGTTTAAGTAAATGGAGAAAGCAATGATTCATTGATTTAAGATATGTCTAATGATTAACTGACAACTCTAGTAATGAATACTTTGTGTACTGATTTTTCAAGCCTCAAGAGGACTGTGGAAATGTTATCTGTGAAAAGAAGTGAGTTATGGTGGATTATAAAAGAGATTTGATTTCAAATGTGTGTTCTTAGTCGAGAATTATCTACCTGGTACTTTGTATTTTGTGTGCATGAATTTTGTGTGTTTCCTATTCATCACTAAAATAAATATGTGTATGTGTCAATAATGGTAAAGGTTGGTGAAAGGTTAGTAGTATATGTTTAAGAAGGATTTCTTTTAATATCTAGAAGGTATTTAGACTTGTATTGAATTGTCTCCAATGTTATTGAAAGATAAATTGGTGATAGGTCAAAAGCCATTTTATTTATGCATGCAATCATGTAATTTCATGTGGAAACCATGCCACAAAGGTATGTATTATTAGAAAGAGGCATATAAATATTGTTTAGATGTTATTATAGCCATAGGTTGGTGTGTAATTTTGACTTAAAGAAACTCTTTCAAAGAGACCCCTCTTGGGTCATTTCAAATTCTGTATCTTCAAACATAAATGAACAAAAAGTGTTAAAATTCACCCACAACAACATCTAGATTATTCTTAAGGGGATTGTGCTTGATGTATAATGTATAGTGGTGAGTTGATTTTGTGTTCATTAAGGTGGAAATGTGATTATTATGATAGTTACAATCCATTTTGCAATCAAGATTATTATCTCTATTTAGACTAGCATGCATAGTTCGTAAAGGCACAGAGTTTAGTTTTAAAACTTGATAAAAGGGTGAACTAGAATAATATATTGATTTCTTTCAGAGTAAACAATATGAGTATGAGTACACAGTCCATCCAAAATGTAAATAAATCAACTACAAAAGTTACCAAATGGGATTCTAATGATTAGGTGAGTAATTTGAACTTGTTTGAGCATGTTGTAGTTAAAAAAAACCTATGAGGAGACATAATAAACCTAGAATGAGCTTCAGGGAAAGTTTTTATGATAGTGAGACAAGGGAAAGTGACATAAAGTTTAGCATGTGATTATAATCAAGGAGTGAACATGAAATAAGATGAAGGTACCCAATGTGAACAAGGTTGAGTAGTATCAAATAGCAAAAAAGAGAGTTATGTGCAATCAAAGGTTAAAGGACATAACAAGATAAATTAAGAACAAATTCAATTGGTATAGGTAGAGGCAAATGGAGTGCATTTATATTATGTTTTATGTCTAGCTTGAAAAAATTAGTATAACCTTTGCATCATTTTTGGTATCAAAATGAGCAAGATTTTGTGAAGAAGGCCAGGTACATATTTGTTGTTGATTTTCAGTTTATGCATTTGATAAGTTCAATGAATGTATGCTAAAGATTGTTTGGAAAAAATACTCAAAGAATATTGTAGGTGATTAAGAGAGGTTGGTCAAGCAGATTGAAATATAAGAGAGGCTTAAGGATAGAGAAAGAGCTAAAGAAGCTCATAGATCGAAGGAGATAGCTTAGATTAGAGATAAAACAAGGTGGAAAAAACTTACTTAAAGAGGATCAAGGTGCAAAAGACTTATTTAAGGTAGGGAAAGGTAGAAGAGACTTTCTTAAGGTGGAGCAAGGTGCAAAAGACTTACTTGAAAGAGTATAACTACCCAATATGAAGGACCAACAAAGAGAAGAAGAGAGAGGTGAGATGCTTTCAGATGAGCAGGTAAAAGGATTATTTTCAAGTTTGTCAAATCATTTATCAAGCATACAAAAGAAGCAGAGTTTATATTACTTTGTTGAGAAAGTATGTTGAGGGCATTAGCCATATAAATGGAAGTTATTGATCATATATAACAATAAGAAGAGGATAAACAGGTTACAGAGGTTGAGAGGAATGAAAGAGAGAAGATGACACAAATAGCAAATCCAAGAAAACAAGAACAAGAGAGAAGTTTCTAAGAAGATGAGCAGGAGATTATTTTTGTTAACTTGTGTGTTTCATGTGTAGGATGGTTGTAAGACAATAAGAAAGTGCTAAAAATAATCCAATTGAAGATCAAAGTACAAGAGAATGACCTCAAGGGAAAGAGCAAGAGAAAGAAGAATCAAGGAAGCGACAACATAGGCAAGCACCACAAAGGTCTATGTCTCACAAATAGACCTTAGGATGCAGGAGGAGATTCCATTCTACAAAAGAGTGCTGAACAAAAACAATAAATTTAGAGTAGTTATAACTTTATGGGAAGGTTTTCATTCAGTCCTCGGTAGTATAAAGTAGGAGCACCACTACCTCTATATATACTAGTCTATTTTTGAGTCATTATAGTTAGTAGGAGTCATTTTGTAGAGGTTAGAGTCCTTAGGTAGTCTTAAAGTTTGAATTAGAGTCTATGTAATGTTTTCTCACCAATTACCTTTTTTGAAATTTTAAACTTCTTGGTCTTACTATGGAGTTGGCAACTATGTCTAGAGATGCCTCAATATTGTAATTGGTTTAGGGTTAGAACCATATTAAGGTTAACATACTAGGATCATGTGTTGAGGCATTTTATTAGTTAGCACCCCTAACATACATGAGAGGAAGTAGTTATCACAAGGTGGTTAGGTAGTTATAGAGGTTTCAAGTATAAGTAGTTTTTTTGTTATTAGCAAATTAGGTCATTCAATAGTCAGAAAAAGAAAGTAGTAAAGGGGATTGGTTTCAAAAAATAAATGTAAGAACCCCAAAATGAATGAGAAGTTTTCATGTTTATTATAACTGAGTTGCAGACCCTACACCTGTACATATGCAAAGACATTGATTATATAAGGTAGAATAATAAAAAAGGGTACGTTAAGGTATGTTTTTATAGTTTATTATGAATTACAGAGATTGAATACAAGTTTAAGTACATGGAGAAAGCATTGACTCGTTGATTTAAGCTTTGTGTAATGATTAACTAACAACCCCTGTAAATGAATACTTTACGTATTGAGTTTTCAAGCCTTAAGAGAACTGTGGAAATGTTACCAGTGCAAAGAAGTGAGTTATGGTGGATTAACAAAGAGAGTTGATTTAAAATGTGTGTTCTTAGTCGAGAAAGATATACCTGGTACTTTGTAATCCATGTGCATGAATTCTGTGTGTTTCATCTTCATCACTCAAACAAACATATGTATGTGTGGATAATGGTAAAGGTTGGTGAAAGGTTTGTAGTATGCGCTTGAGAAGGATTTATTTTAATATCCATAAGGTATTTAGACTTATATTGAATTATATCCAATGTTATTGAAAGAGGAATCAATGATAGGTCGAAAGTCATTATATTTATGCACGTAGTCAAGTAAGTCCATGTGGAAACAGTGCCACAAAGGTATGTATTATTATAATGAGGCATCTAAATGTTGTGCAGATGTTATTATAGCCGTAGGTTGGTGTGTAATTTTGACTTAAAGAAACTATTTGAAAGAAACCCCTCTCGGGTCATTTCAAATTATGTATCTTCAAACATAAATGAACAGAAAGTGTTAAAATTCAGCCACAATGGTATCTAGATTATGCTTAAGGGGACTGTGCTTGATGTGGAATGTATAGTGATGAGTTAATTTTGTGTTTGTTAAGGTAGAAATGTGATTATCGTGATAGTTATAATCCATTTTCTAATCAATATTATTACCACTATTTAGACTAGTATGCACAGTCTTTAAAGGCATAGAGTTTAGTTTTGAAACTTGATAAAAGGGTGAAATAGAAAAATATATTGATTTATTTCAGAGTAAACAGTCTGAGTCTGAGTACACATTCCATCAAAACATAAATAAATTAACTACAAAAGATGCCAAATGGGATTGTAATGATTAGGTGAGTAATTTGAACTTGTTTGAGAGTGTTGTAGTTAAACAGAACCTGTGAGGAGACACAATAAACCTAGAATGAGATTCAGGGCAAGTTGCTATGACAGTGAGTCAAGGAAAAGTGACATAAAGTTTAGCATGTGATTGTAATCAAGAATGAGTGAACCTAAAATAAAATCAAGGTAACCAGTGTGAACAAGGTTGAGTAGTATCAAATAACAAACAAGAGAGTTGCGTGCAATCAAAGGTTAAAAGACATAGCAAGATAAGTCAAGAACAAAGTTAGTTGGTATAGTCAGAGGCAAAGGAAGTGCATTTATATATTTTTTTCTATCTAACTTGAATAGATTAGTATAACCTCTGTATCGAAAATGAATGACTCTTGATGTGTATTTATATGAAAACTTTTTATAATTTCATTTAGTTAACCATACAAAACATGCAGAGACCCAAAATATTGATATCAAATTTGGGAACTAGTTCTTATTTGGCATGGGATGCAACTAACCTAAGTGGATAACACACTACACTTATGTTCACGTAGTGTGGACTTGCCTAGAAGGGTTAGGGTAAATTTTCCTCTATTAGAGAAATTTTGAAAGTGAGTTTAGACATTTTGAACATTTCACATTGAAATTTATGTGTATTGATAATGAGAAAAAGGGTTGAACCTGCATATATATATAGATGGCTTAGAAAATGGTGACTAAGATCATGTAATTAGGTGCAAGTCATGTGGTTAGGAATGTGTCAAGAAATATCATTGTCATGTACCTATGACCAAATTTACATGTGTAAAAATACCTTGACATAGCTATATAAACAACATATGAACTCATATGCTATGGTAAATCCATAATCATAATTATATTGAAGATTATAACTTCCTTGTAAAAATGGTCCTATCACTTGTACTTGTTACTATAAACATAAATTGAATGCATTAATTTTTTTTTTTTGAGATATAATTAAATTTTATTGGATTACCAAGTTTAAAAATAGAGGAAATGCCCATAGTCATTGATTTATATGGACAAAAAATTCACATGTTTATGGGTCCATTGATAGTATCCATTGCTGATAGGCACATATTTTATGATAGCAAGGATTTTAATCTTAATATTTCTATGTTTCATGAACATCACCACACAAAAATGTAATACAGTACTAAGCATATAATATGCAAGTATAATTTCCATTTTTCCCTAATGAAACACACCAAAATACTTGAGGTATATAATGATAATGATGCACTTTTTGCTACAAATGTAAACAACTTTTTCTCAATGCTTGAAAAAAAGATATGAAATTTATATTTCCTTTTACATGTTATTCCATGAACTAAACATGGATTAAGCCAAATATGTACATGCAATAAAAATAATGATAAAATAACAAACTATAGGAATTATATGAATATGAGAAGTAAATATAGATGCCCAATTTGTTCTCATTATGCATTCAATTGAAAACTATTGTAGCTAGTACATGACAAATAAATTGATGTTTCAATGACAAAAACATCAAGAAATAAACATGGAGACCACCAAACATTGCATCTTAATGTTATTTAAATGATATGTAAACTAGGAAATGAGATGCTAAATTCTCAAGAAATGTTTGCATATCAAGCTATACATGTTGTTTTGGTTGTTCCATTAAATAATAGTTCAAAAAAACATATATTCGTAAATACTTCCAATTATGGGAAATGTACATTCATTCTAAATCATCTAGTTTTTATATATTAAGAACCTGCCACTTATGAAAACGTTATGTGATGCTCTATTATAAACTATAACTATAACATTCTGTGACCAACAACTATCCATAACAATTGTCTTGATGTATTTGATTTTGCATATAATAAAAAAATGCAAAACCATATGATCAAGATCAAAATCAAGGGTCATACATTTTTTCAATTACAATAAACATTTAGATAATGACAAATATTATAGAAAGAGGCTTTGGCTATATGTTTCCTTTTGAGAATTAAAAAATGGCTTCAAGAATGGTTTCTTAACATGGTGAGAGTCGTATACATTCCATTGCAAACCAATTGTACAAAATGAATATATATTTACGTATGACATAAATCCAAAGTGGGATGGTATGCAAATAACTCTTGATGAATTAGAATGTGACATCCATGTGTCTATTCTAGAATAATCAACTCTGTAAAGCTAGGGAGAATCATATGAAAAATATGATATGTAACCTGATCTTCCTTTGCATAAATAGAAAACACATAAAAACAAAATGAGGTCTTTTTAAATTGGTATACAACCATTCATAACAAACAATGCAACATATTTTAGTCAAATGAGAATATTAAACACAAAACAACAACAAATTGTTAAATACATTGCATTTAAAAATATATATAATATTTCAAATCCATTATACCTTTTCTTAATAGGTAGTGTTACATGGGAAAAATGTTCACTTCCAAATTGATCTTTAAACTTTGGTTCATAGCTATAACCACTCGATCAATAGCGACCCCCTCAAACCAAAGGGTTTGATTACAATACTCATAGGAAAATTTGTGGATAATGAAGATGGAATAATACTTCATTCAACTTTTTTATTGCCTTTTGATAGATACGAGACTATTTAACTGAGTGTTGGACCCATGAGCTCATTTATAAAATACTATCGATCTTTACATCTTGTACCTATAAATGAATTTTTCCTTGTTGATGGAAAATTATTATATTTTACTAACAAATGACTACGAGAAATGAAATGTAAGGCCTTATTTTGTACAAGTGCTCATCTTTGACATTTAATAACTATGAGATTATTGCTACTCAGACTTTGATTATGGGTTTGTGTTATTAGTCATGTCCAATTGAGATATGCAAAGATTTTTATGGATATTTATCATGTTTTGAGACCATAAGAAAGACCTATTATTAAACATGTCTTAAATGCTTAGTTTTGAAAGTAAAAGGATTACATTTTAATTTATATGATGTTGCAATAAATATTATGATTATGCTCTTAGGATGTGTTAATTAAATGATGTTGAATCATTTCCCATAAACTTGTATATTAGCAAATGCATGTGTATGATGTTATGTGAATCTATTTATGTGAATGCTTATATTATGTGATATGTTGACTACTTATAATTTATTGAGTGTTTTTGCCTTGATTAAATTATACAGCTTCACCTATTATGCTAGAGTCATTTGATGTGTGCATCGAGTGTGTAGGAACATGAAATGGCTAATGAAGGAATGAGACTACGTCGAGCATGGTTATATCGTTAACAACCTTACCTTAGACCTAGAACACTTCTTGAACCTCATCCTACTTAGTTGGTTGTCTAGATGATATCCATCCTCTCTTCTAGCCTTAGTATGTTGTTTAGGTGGCTAGATTTTATCTTGGTTAGTGAAAATTGTTGTCTCCTCACCTTAAAATGCTATAAACCAATCAGATCAATGTTTAGAATGTCCAGTGGCAAATTGGTAGACTTGTCTATTAATTACTTATGCCTTAAACCTAGTGGGAAAAGGGTGAGTGATTTTTTATAAGAAACTTTAGAATTTTTGAAAATCCATAATGCACCATTATGGATATGAAAAATAATGTTCATTAATGAGGTATGGGATGGTAAGTAGAAGGTGGTCGGTTGATTTTAGGCATGTATATATGTAGAAGTTGAGCTATCCACTATAGGGACTTTTTTTGCTGATTCTGAAAGAATAGACTTGGGAGAGGAGAGGAAGAAGAGGAAAGGAAACATGTAAGAATAACTAGTTAATAGAGTTGAACCTTTAAATAGTCATAGGATAACGTTTAGGAGGCCTTGAAGTCAATAGGTGAGCTTTTAAATACTTTATTTATAACTATTTTAATGAAATCAGTTTTGGTTCTACTGAATGATATCTTATGCTAGATAGAATAATACCACTTGGTTTTTTCTACCTATTTTCTTGTCTTTTCCATAGATGCACATTGGTCAACATGTAGTTCTTTGCCCACTTGAAGGCCTTGTAGATGTTTTGTTTCCTCTTTGCTTAACTACAATGTTTCATCCTTATTGTTTGAATGTATTTAAGTTGTGACAATTTGAAATAGATTTCAATGAGAAATACCTTTCATGGTGGTATATTGTTAAACCTTCCCATGCTACACATGGTGGAAGATTGCTTAACCCTCCCATGAAAGTCATGATGGTAGATTATTAATCCCACATAGGTTGGGCTTGGTGGCAGAATGCTTAATCCTCCCATGACTAATATATGGAAGTAATTGAGTGAGGTATCATCTTTTTATTCATTCAAATTATGGGCCATGTTCTATGTTATGATTGCTTGCCTATTGGTTTCTATATATATGGAATTCATAGATTCTTTGAAAGCTTATTTAATTTGAAAGTGAGGTTGGAAGCCTCTTTGCATAAGACTTGGGCATAGGGTTGTCAGTCTATGAATGATCTTCCCCCTTGACTTAGGACATCCCTACCTAGTTGCCTCTTTAACCTATACCATGATTTGAACATGCCTAGAGCTAGGAGTCTCGAGATTGGGGGTGTCTTTAACAATATCTTGATGATGGAAAAAGGTTGGGCGATGAGCTCTCCTTTAGAATGCCGGTAGATTGCCTTGGAGTAGACAAAGATCATTATTGAAGGTTGATTATTATTTTATAATTGAATTAGGCTTAGAGATGTGTCTCATGCTTATGTAATAAATAACTAAAATTTCCACTCATTGAGAATGTAAATTGCATCTAATTAGATTTTAATAATCTTGTGGAAGTTTTTCTTTTGTGTGTTGACCTTTTTGGTCCTGTAGGCCAAAATCGGTCCCCCCTTTTTTCCCTGCTATTCTGAGCCAGTTCATTTTTTGATTTTGCATAAGTCTAAAACTTTCTACAGACTCTGTAGGCCTATTTCTACGGACTCTATAGGCCTATTTCTATGGACTCTATAGAGAAGAACTACAGACTCTACAGAGAAGAACTATGGACTCTGCAGGCAAGTCTTTTGGCACATGAAAAACCAGTTTAAAAAAATGAAAGGGGCTTCTAAAAAAGTTTCTTTAGACCATTGAACCATTTAGTTCAATTAGCTCAGATTCAACTGGTTCAATGGCTTGCTTGAATGACTTGGTTCGCTTAATGGGTTCAACAACTCAGTTCAAATGAGTTGATTCAACATTTGGTTCAAAGGGACGATTCCAATGCCCTTGCGAAGGGTAGTTTTCAAACTTAAGTGCCCTTGCGAAGGGCAATAAACATTTGCAAAGTGAACAAGGCAAGTTGGAATTTCTTTTGGGGAAGTGAACAAGAGAATTTCTTCAGACAAAATGTTTGAAGGAATTCCTTCAGACACTTTATCTGAAGAAATTCTTCGGAGAAAATCCCATAAAAAATAAAAGGGCTACGCCAAAGGCATAAATTGATTTCTTTCAGACTTTTTGTCTGAAGGAATTCCTTCAGACAAAAAGTTTGAAGAAATTCAGAAAAACGCTGTGGGAGAAAAAACCCAAAGAAATTTTGAAGGTCAAGCAAGGGAAGTGTCGAGCGAGATAATTCTTGTAGACATTTTATCCATGGAAAAATTAGCTGAGACAAAAGCCCGACTGGAGTAGAAAAGGCCGAAATAAAGGAAAAGAACCAAAGGATTTGCCAAGGATGGTGACATCTCCGAAGCTGTCATTTTTAGGGAAATAGACTAGCCATTGCTTTTCAAATAGTGACAGGCCCGCGAACATCAATTTTACAGTAGGGAAATAATCATTTGATCTTTAAATTCTTGAGCGCCAACCAGGAAAAAGCCTAAGCAGCAAAATGTGCCAAGTGTCCTTTGTAAAATTTGGTAGAGCATGACAAGTGTCTGCATTCGAGTTTCAAAACTTCTTTTAATAAGCTTCCCTTAGAGTTCTGTGGATGGCACCAAGTGGCAACTGTGGAAGGTTTTGACATGTTTTTCTAAGAGTAGTGGAATGTGCCACGTATCCCTTGTAAAGCTCGGTGGAAGCTGACAAGTGTCAACATTCGCGATCTCTCCCTTTTGTTCTGTAAGGACTGTGGTGGGCCCCAGATGAATTGCTAAAGAGAGCAAAAGCTGCCATGTGTCATCTTCTATAGGACTCTCAAAAGGTGTCTAAAGCTTCTATAAGTTAAGTGGATGCTGCCACATGTCCTCGCCTGTTTCACAGTGGAACACGCCACGTGTCACTTGTTGAGATCAGTGAAAAGCAGCAAAAGCAAGCCAAAAAGACATGAAAAATTAGCAAAACATAGCCCTCGAAGGATGAAGGAGCTAGAAAAGAGCCAAGTGCAGAAATAGACAAAACAATCCAAGTGGCGAAGGAAGGTGTTGACTCAAGGAGTTACTCCAGTGGTTGACACAATGTCTATAAATTAGTCATCAAAAGGCGTGAATAGTGAGTGGCGTGACCCATTTTTATTCACCTTACATTGATGAGCAGACAAGCCACATGAATGCCTTGAAGGGAGTAGTCTATTTGCAAAAAAGAGGCATGACCCATGCTTTCACATTAATGTTTGAATGCCAAAGTCAAAATTAGAGCCGACACAACATTATCTATCAAGCGGCTTCCTCTTCCCAAGGCTCTCAACGTACATGGGCCAGCTTGTCAAAGGGTACCAAAAGTCTTTTTCAAAGGGGTGCTTTTACTTCTTCTCTCTATATATATTGTAAACTTCTCATTCAAGAAGAGGGAGGATCTCTTAGCCCATAAGTCAAAACTCTGCCCAAAAATCTCTTGGGCTTGTAAGGCATAACTCTGTCAAATTTTACCTTGAATCAAGACTTAGCAATTTTTACCTCCATTTGAACTTGCACTCATGCATATGCCTATGTTTTCTTTTTGTGTTAAGTCATTTTTTGTATGCTTTTACAGAATGATTCCAGCATGTCTAGTGCATTGTGAAGTTTCTTCTTATGCAGGTCTACCAAAAGTGTCACAACAGGAATATAAGCGCATGTGAATATGCTGCCAAAGTGTGTCTCATAATACCTTTGATAGTTCTTCCTCCCTGTATCTCTACGGACCCCTGACTCACTGATACAGAAGAGTTTCCCACATCAGATGAAGTGTATGATAGCTTCTTCTTAGTGAAAAGTGTATGTTCGAGTTGAGTGGATCAACTTTTTGGTGTATCACCTTTTAGTTTAGGTTTAGGTTCTATTTTTCAGTAATCCTTCTCCCTTTTCACCCCCTTGTTAGCATTAGGAAATCTAGGACCTCATAGATACATCAAAGGGAGCTAGCCCTTATCTAGAGACTCTCCCCCCAATTTTGCTAGGCCCACAGGTAAGAGGGGAGTTTCCATTGTTACGTGTGGAAGGTAGGAGCTCGGCCTCCTATCTAGGGTGTAATCCACCATGTCAACAGTTTTTGGCACACTCGGTGGGACCAACTAGGACAAGTTTGGTCCAAAGAGTTGAAGAATTTTTGGTGTGTTCTTCAACCAACCAGCCTTTGGAGTTTTTTCATCAACACCATTGGCGACTCTGAGTTGAATCAGTTGGTTAAGAAGTCTTGGTGCCATCAAGAAATCACATTTTTATATGGTTTTATGAAGCTTAGGCTGTCATGAAACCACCTCAAACTCCAACATTACTTCCCTCATTGTAGAAGGGTAACTAGGAGAGTTGTTTGAGGTGATTCCATGAATAGCTTGAGCTTGATCAAAACATATGAAGAATTACAAGGTACATGGTTCTAAGCAATGGATTATACATGCCAAAATGCACTTTCATTTGAAACAACTCTTCCTATGCATCAATAGACCCTTCCTAGTCTTCCTCAACCCCTCAGATCTCTCATCTTGATGGTAGGATCCTGACTTGGAAGGAAATAGTGGAATCATGGGGTAGGAAAGAGGAGAAGAAAGGTTTTTCTCAAAACCTTAAAAAGGCCGAGGTTGCTCCTACTCATGATGATTCATATGACCTCCAAGAAAGGCTCTTCCAAGAAGATATAGCTAGGAGAATTGCAGAGTTGGAATCTAGAGAGAGATTCCTCAGCCAACGTGTGATGGACATGTTTGAACACACCCCATCTACACACCTCCAAGAGAGCTATCAGGCCACACCTAATTTAGATGAAGTGATAACCAAATGGAAAGAGGAGAATCATTCGATTCTAGCTCAAAGACTACCTCCCCTTCCACATGGTTTTTTCACTTCACCCCTTCTCAAAGAGGAACGTATTTTACAGGAGGTAAATGAAGAGCAGAAGATCCAATTTGCAGTTATCCAAAAGGCTATCATGAGTAATAAAGAAGATGAAATCATCATGGAGGCTCCTTCGAAAGACATCATCGATAATGGAGAAGACACAGGGCATGCATAATGTAGGTGTTCCAGCAATATGAGGAGGAACGTAAACATGGTGAGCTCTCTTCCCCTTTGTTTGATGAACTCCCTTGTTGCTTCGATGAGGAGGATGATTATGCTAAGGAGCCTGAATTAGAGGAGGATCAGACGGGTGTCTTTCAAAAACTAGAGACTCTGATCCTTGAGCAAGAAAAAGAGAGGCTGGTCCATCTCGAGGAAAGACTTGAAGAAGAGAGATTTGAACAAAAGGGTGATGTTTTGTGGGATGAGCAATCAGTTTGTGATTCCATTTCAGACATCACAATAGTTACCCTTCTTTAAGAAGGCCAAGAGGAAGTAGAGGATAAGTCTGACAGAGTCTTCAATGAGGTAGAAGGAGACGAGCCAATTCATGATGCATTGCAAAGGGACCATGCACAACAAAGGGCTTATGGTGATGAGCCAACAACCATTGATTTTTGGATAAAATGCACTAGCATGAAGAGCCAACATTCAATAAGCTTCCAAGAACAAGAAGATACATATATGTTGGAAGCATGTTTGACTCTAATCCACTCAGATGCAAGCCAATCAAGGTGGCAAGCAAGAGGAGCAGGTCACCAAGTCCCCATTCCATTCAGCCACTTGTCTGGCACCATAAGTTTCCTTACCAAGAAGGGGACTTAAGAAGTTTTCCCTTTGATCTAGGAGGGAAGCAAATATACTTGGTTAGCTGTATATAGTAGTTTTCTTTCATTTTCTTTCCTATTTTCCCTAATTGTTGTTTGCACAAGTAGTGTTTTTAGCCTTTTGTGTGTTTTCCTTTGTGTTTGGGGTAAAAGCTCATGATTGATTCTTGGATCTCTCAAGGATGTTGTTAACCTATCTTTCAAAGCTGCATTCTAACTCCGTGCCCAATGGATTTTAAGGCAACTAGATTTTAAGCATAACAAGCATGCATCCCCTGGGAGTCACTAATTTGTTGACCATTTTGGTCCTGCAGGCCAAAATCGGCCCCCCCTTTTTTCCCTGCTGTTTTGAGCCAATTCATTGATTTTGCACAAGTTTGAAACTTTCTACAGACTCTACAAGCCTATTTCTACAGACTCTGCAAAGAAGAACTACAGACTCTACAGAGAAGAACTACGGACTCTGTAGGCAAGTCTTTTGGTAGATGAAGAACCAGTTCAAAAAAATGAAAGGGGCTTCTACAAAGTTTCTTCGGACCATTGAACCATTCAGTTCAATTGGCTCAGATTCAATTGGTTCAATGGCTTGCTTCAATGGCTTGGTTCACTCAATGGGTTTAACGTCTCAATTCAAATGAGTTGATTCAATGTTTGGTTCAAAGGGACCATTCTAATTCCCTTGCGGAGCGCAGTTTCCAGACCTAAGTGCCCTTACGGAGGGTAGTAAACATTTGCAAAGTGAACAAGGCAAGTTGGAATTTCTTTTGGGGAAGTGAACAAGAGAATTTATTTGAACAAAATGTCTGAAGGAAATCCTTCAGACATTTTGTCTGAAGAAATTCTTCAGAAGAAAATCTCACAAAAAATAAAAGGGCTAAGCCAAAGGCATAAATTAATTTCTTTCAGACTTTTTGTCTGAAGGAATTCCTTTAGACAAAAAGTCTGAAGAAATTTGGAAAAATCCTGTGGGAGAAAAAACTCGAAGAAATTTTGAAGGTCAAGCAAAGGGAAGCATCGAGCAAGATAATTCTCACAGACATTTTGTTCGCATAAAAATTGGCTGAGACAAGCCTGATCAGAGTAGAAAAGGCAAAAATAAAGGAAAAGAATTGAATGATTTGCCAAGGATGGTGACATCTTTGAAGCCATCATTTTTAGGGAAATAGACTAGCCATTGGTTATCAAATAGTGACGGGCCCATGAAATTCAATTTTATAGTAGGGAAATAGCTGTTTGATCTTTAAATTCTTGAGCGCCAACTAGGAAAAAGCCCAAGCAGCGAAATGTGCCACGTGTCCCTTGTAAAATTTAGTAGAGCGTGACAAGTGTCTACATCTGAGTTTCAAAGATTCTTTCAATAAGCTTCCCTCAGAGTTCCATGGAGGGTGCCAAGTGGCAACTACGAAAGGTTTTGACATGTTTTTCTAAAAGCAGCAAAATGTGCCATGTATCCCTTGTAAAGCTTGGTAGAAGCTGACAAGTGTCAACATCTGTGATCTCTCCCTTTTGTTCTGTAAGGACTGTGGTGGGCCCCAGATGAATTGCTAAATAAAGAAGAAGCTGCCATGTGTCATCTTCCCAAGACTCTCAAAAGGTGTCTAAAGATTTTGTAAGTTAAGTGGATGTTGCCACGTGTCCTCACCTATTTCACAGTGGAACATGCCACATGTCACTTGTTGAGATCAACAGAAAGTGGCCAAAGCAAGCTAGAAAGACATGAAGAATTAGCAAAAGATAGCCCTTGAAGGATGAAGGAGCTAGAAAAGAGCCAAGTGTAGAAATGGACAAAACAATCCAAGTGGTGAAGGAAGGTGTCGACTCAATGAGTTACTCCAATGGTTGACACAGTGTCTGTGAATTGGTCATCAAGAGGCGTGAACAGTGAATGGTGCGACCCATTTTTCTTCACCTTGCATTGATGAGTAGACAAACCACATGAATGCCTTGAAGAGAGCAGTCTATTTGTAAAAAAGAGGCATGGCCCATGCTTTCACATTAATGTTTGAATGCCAAATTCAAAACTGGAGTCGACACAGTATTATCTATCAAGTGGCTTCCTCTTCTTGAGGCTCTCAACACACATGGGCTAGCTTGTCAAAGGGTGCCAAAAGTCTTTTCTAAAGGGGTGCTTTTACTTCTTCTCTCTCTATATATTGTAAACTTCTCATTCGATAAGAGGGAGGATCTCTTAGCTCGTAAGGCAAAGCTCTGCCCAAAAATCTCTCGGGCTTGTAAGGCAGAACTCTGTCGGATTTTACCTTGAATCAAGACTTAGCAATATTTACCTCCATTTGAACTTGCACTCACACATATGTCTATGTTTTCTTTTTGTGTTAAGTCATTTTATTTTATGCTTTCATATAATGATTCCAGCATGTCTAGTGCATTGTGAAGTTTCTTCTTCTGTAGGTCTGCCAGAAGTGTCTACAACAGGAATATATGTGCATGTGAATAGGTTGCCAAAGTGTGTCTCAAAACACCTTTGATAGTTCTTCCTCTCTGTATCTCTGCACACCCCTGACTCACTGATACAAAAGAGTTTCCCACATCAGATGAAGTATATGATAGCTTCTTCTTGGTGAAAAGTGTATGTTCGGGCTGAGTGGATCAACTTTTTGGTGTATCACCTTTTAGTTTAGGTTTAGGTTCTATTTTTCAATAATCTTTCTCCCTTTTCACCCCCCCCATTGTTAGCATTAGGAAATCCAGGACCTCATAGATACATCAAAGGGAGCTAGCCCGTATCTAGAGTCTCTCCCCCCAGTTTTGCCAGGCCCACAGGCAAGAGGGGAGTTTCTATTATTGCATGTGGAAGGTAGGAGCTCAGCCTCCTGTCCAGGGTGCAATCCACCACGTCAACATTGTGTAAAACCCAAACATGGGTGGAAAGCTATGTTATTTATCTATTGAAACTCTTATTAAATGAAAGGTAACTAGATGGAGTGCGCGCACACACACACACACACACACACACACACACACACACACACACACACACACACACACACACACACACACACACACACACACACACACACACACACACACACACACACACACTTTGACTATATGTATTTTGGGAAGGAATTCATCAATATGGGGAGAAGCTCCTTAGGTTAGTATGGATTAACTAATAAAATTGACAACATGTTCTTACTTAAAACCTTATTATAATCAAACTATTCTATATATCAATGTGCTATTTTTTTTATATTTTATCAACATTTGTCTTTAGTATTTGAACCTAATAATGTATGAGGGAAACTTAAATGAAATGGCTGTGTAATTGTTATTGGAAATAACAATATAGTTTGATTGTATAATCTTATTTTTTTTATTAAGGTTAAAGGGGGGGGGGGATTTTTTGAATTGGGGTCCCCAAACCCTAGGAGAAGATCAAAAATAAAAGAGACAAAAGGCTAACCAATCCCAATAGATAAACAAGAACAAAACAATCCAAAAATAAATATAAAATAGCCATAAAACAACCCAAAAACTTCCTCAGAACTATACTACTCTAGACTTCCAGATACATCCTCCCATCATGCCTTCATATTGTTAAGATTCATATCTATTTGCATCAATAAAATTTCATGGTCTATATTATGCTAGACACTACTTCTTTGACCCTTTTTTCTCTTACCTTTTCTAACATAGTTGGGATCAAACAAATCTCTGAGGTGAACCTTGAGGTTTTCCATGTTTTGAATACCTTCATTCATTGTAGACTTACTGTAATTAACCAAAAAAATTATCTTGTTTTGAAGGTTGTCATTGGTGTGCTCAAGTAGGTCCACTCCAAAATTTAGCCTTTGTATCTTGATGTCCTCCTCTTTCTCTACCAAGATTTTAGACAACTTATCATTCTCCTACTGAAGAACATTCATCTTACTCTTTAGGATCATCAAGTCACGTAAGAACCACCTCATAAGAGATTTATAGAGGTCAAGTTCTTCAACCATTTTATTTACATTTTCATTTCCTTTGAGGGAGTTGACAAGCTAATTGAAATCCTAATTTTTTTCCTTTTAAGCCTGGGATGACTCCCATTTCTCCACCTTATAAGTCTCCTTCTTCACTTTCTTTTTATCTGACCCTATCTGTGCCTTATCCTACTCTCTGATCTTATCATCCTTATTTCTAATTTCATCTAAATCCACATTGTCTCCATCAACTTCAAAGACTTTCACCCCCCTCTCTTGACCTGTGTATCCTACAGACTCTTGAAACCTTGTTTCTCTTGATTTTATTTATTGTGGATAATATTTTTAAAAGAATTTATGATGTGCTTTTTGATATTGTCTTGATCTTTTATGGCCTCTTTCCTTTTCTTGCCTACTTCCTTCTCAGTAGAATTTTTGTTACTTCTAGAATCCCTACTTGAACTCCCTGGATATTTAATCCAAATTTTCTTTATCTTCCTTATATCCACCATCCCCTCCTTTGTTTTCTCTTTCTATTTTTGAGGAATTTTGGGCCTGAGTTGGTTCATACAATTGAAATATTTGAAGATAAGGAAGATTACCCCCTCGTGTATTGGAGAGAAATAGTTCCCATTTTAAAATTTTGAAATAGAGGTCTCCATGGATTTAAGAATAAATAAAGGCATACTAAAAGATATCTTATGTCTAAAGTAGTTAAGCATTTTGAACATAGACCATCTCACCACATTGTATCTACCCTCTAGAGTAATATACTGAATAAGATGAAAGGCTACCTCAATGAATGGCTTGGGAAGAGATTTACTATCGAATCCATTATGAAGCTACTCTAACTACTCACCGTCTTCTAGAAAGGCCCATTTATCTAGCTTGACTTCTCTATAAGTGTAGTAGCTCTTGTTCTCCTCAATTTCTAGACCCACCACAATTGAAATAAGCTCCTTTGTGATGTTAAGCATGACCTCATTAATGGTAATAAACCTCTCCTTTCAAGAATTAGTGAATAAGATAGAAAGATGCCTATCGAATCCTTCAATTCTCACCATGAAACCCATGAAGCCCCCATCCTGTAGGGCATTCCAAACTCTCTCATTTTTTCTTACTTCTAGTTGGATCTTAGGTTTAATCCTTTTTGGTAGGCCCATGGAATTCTTCTTTCCAACACACCAGTATCTCCTACCATTTATACCATCTTTGTGTTCACGTTCCATCCTATTAGGGTTGTGTCCATATGAGAAGCTATGGACTTATTCAAGGTTCTTAACCCTTTCTAGAAACTTCTACCTAGAATAATTAAAATTAGACTCAATGGGCCTTATTCCCCAAATCCTAACGCATAAATTTGCATCCAATTTAGACATTAGGGAAAGCATTCATATGTTAAGCATGATTATCATTATTTTTACCTTCATTGGTGACTTTTAATGTCAACTCCCTAGGGAGGTCTTCATGTCCAAACCAAGTGTTGAAACCAACATTGTTGACTCCTCTATTTGCAAACTAGTCAACAATCCCATTACCTTCGCTATATGGGTGTTGGATACACACCTACTAGAAGGAATTCAAAATATATTTGGCTTCATCAATGACATGCTTAATGGACCAACTTATGTGGTTATTTCCATTTAAGTAATTTATAATGTTCAGTGAGTCACCCTCCACCAATAGATTTTGTACATTTATTTATTTAGCCAATTAGATTCCCCATAATGATGCCAAAGTTTCAGCCTAGTGATATTTTTTTAGGCCCATATCCCCTACATATGCAATAATTAATTTCCCTTTAGGGTCTCTGATGATACCTCCACCCCCTACAATTCTTGGATTCCCCTTAGAAGCTCTAGCAAATTTATCTTCATCCAACACTCAAGTGGAGGTTTCCACTTTGTTGTTTTCTAATTTTGTCCTCAGGTTAAGGTTTCCTCAAGTCTAAAATGTCTATTTACCAGTTCTAAGCTGGGATCTGATCATAGGGATGCAACTTTTTGCCTTTTTTGATTTATATAGACCTGCAGTTTTCTTTGATAAATATAAAAGTTATTTTAGATATAACCTTGCTATTGTACGTATCTCTAAAAATTTTGTTTTTTCTTACTCCCAATATCCCCTATAATATATGTGACTATATAATCTTATTATTGATGACCATTTTATGAAATAAACTTCTTTTTGGAAGAGCTCCACTTAGGAATATTTATGGAAGATGAATGTTATATATTGTTCTTGTGTTAAGATAAATTAATATAAAATAAAAGTTAACAGACCTTTAGCCTTATTGTCATAAGATACAATGATGTAGTCTATCCATATAGATAGGGTTGTAAGCACTCACATAAATACTACTTAATGAAAGTAATAGATCCTAATGACAAATGTATGATTATGTATATATAAATCTTGGTAAATATGTCATTTGGTCCCTTATCTATGGGTGTAACAGAATAGGTATAAATTCCAAGATTAGATTAGATCTTCATTTGAATATATAAGATGACTCCTTAGAGTTGAGCAACTCCTTAAATATTAGATATCTTATACATAGATAAAAGCTTCCCTTATCGTTGCTATGAATCGACTAAACCAATTTGAGTATTGGTTTAAGGTTGATAGGTTGATTTAGGCTAAGGATTTTTTGTTTCGATGTTAAAATTTTAATGTTTTTATGCCTTTTTAATTATTTAATGTCAATGTAAGATTCTATAGCTTAGTTAATTCTCTTTTAAAGAATACAGGCCTTACTTGGTTGTGTTTTCAACAACAATCTACTAATAAGTGGTTTAGATTTTCATTAGCCTAATTTGAGTTCCCTTCTTCACTGTCTTGTTCCTCAGTCAATTTTCCTATCTTATGCCTTAGTTTGTTTTGGAATTTTGGCCACTCAACTTAGTCTTTGGAACTTTTCACTGATCTTCTTGAGAGATTCTATGGAGGTACCACATGGTGTAATCAGGGAGCTCAGGGGATTCAACAGTCTTCCCATAGTCTTCTATCATCTTGAGCATGACTCAACATAATGATGGCATGTGGAAACATCATGGAGACTAAGGCTTAGAGATCAGCCTCCCAAGGCACTCTAAAGCTCTATAAAGTCTCACACTCAGTGAAATTCTATAGAGGAACTCTATTGTACCAAAGAGCAATGATAATTGATTCACCATGATGACACCATGTGGTGGCATTGCAGGAGCCCCAACCATGTAGGTAATCCATGGGAACTCACAAATAGTTTGGGTCCTCTAAAATCTTGACTCATCATGATGATGCCATGTGGCATCATTGTGGGAGTCTGAATAGTCTGGGCATGGAATAAAAGGAGTTGTGAGTAGTGTCCACATGGCTCCCAGGATATGAGGTAAAATTTGATGGATATTTTCATGTTAGACCTATAGTTTTAATGTGACTAAGCCTTATAGAAACCCTTGAGTTAATGATATAAAAAATGGATTAAATTTTATTATTTGGATCTCAAACTTCACTATTTTATTTTAGGAAATTCTATCCCTTTCGATCAAGGACTATGACAATAGATTTAGACTTAGATTATTGAATTAGAGGTGGAACCTTGAATTATTTCAGTTTCAGACAAAAAAATTATTAGTGTTCTTATTTTTATTTATCCCACAAACTTTGTGTCATGAGATTTGGTAGTCATGGCTTAGTTTTTGTGGGCATGACATTTTGGTATCATAGCCCAGGTTAATACATCAAAAGCTCTAGGTATTTAAATTTTCTTGTGTTTTTTCTAGTTTTTGCATGACATCTGATATCTTTCCTATTGTTGTGTGGGATGAAGAGAGGATTTTGACCACATCTGAATGATGATGAAATTGGGGAGAGTGAGCCTCCCATTTAGATGAGGCTTGATGATATAGGATCTCAACTTATATTATCCATGCAAAGATGCATGATGTCCTATAAGAGATATTATCGGTAGCACAACATGAGGCTACGAGGCATTCTCCACAACATTCTTAGGGTGAGGAGAAATTAGTTGAAAAAGAAAGGTTTTGTAGTCCTTCTCATTAGATTTTAGAGGGTGACAAAGGAGATTTACATTACTAAGGTGAACACCAGGAGAGGTCAGACTTAGACCAACCTCCTAGGTTTACACCTAGATAGCTAGTTAAGGACTTTATTTGACTTCATCCTCCTACATTTGATGGTACTTAGGAGGCATTTGTAGTATAGGCTTGGTTATCTAGTATGCAAGAATGTTTTACACTTTATGACTATGATACCAATGAGAAATCCCAAATGAGAACCCACTTACTTAGAGATGTAACTAAGATGTGGTGGGAAGGGGAGGAGTAGAAGCTTCATTTGACACCTACTTCCCTTGGGAACTATTTGAGGAACATTTTAAAGCATGCTACCTATCTTATCGATATGTTTAGAAGAAGGTAGAAGAGTTTCATGATCTATGATAGGGAGTGGCACAATGGCACAATATAAGTGTTATTTTATTGACTTGATTTGATATGTATAGGGTTACACTAATGAGACTATACAGGTAAACATGTTCATTAGAGGCCTAAATTTGGAGTTGGCTAGTTTAGTATGCATTCTATCTCCCTCGACCTTAACAACCATAGTATAAAAGTTATACTTGGCTGAGGAGTCTTGGGGAAAGACTTAGGAGGCTCGAGAGAGATTTTATGGTAAGATACAATTGCAACATGACTTAAGGTCACAGGGTGCACATCCTAAACCTAGGGGAGGTTGGAGTCTAGGCCAATCTAATTTTAGGCCCCCTTAGTAGCAACAATAGTAGCAACAAGAGAATAACCATTCTGGTCATGGTTAGAACTGAGACTGGTATGATAGATACCACTAGGGATAAAGTGATGTTAGACCTCAGGACCATCAATAAACTTGACCTACATAGACTTAATATTCAGTGTAGGTAAGACATCATGACTTCCTGATGAACCTGCAAAGCCTCAAATTGATTTATATCAATGATAATCCTTTCTTTGTATTTATTATTAAAATTTATTGGGTATGGAAAATTAATACAGCCAAACCATTTAGGATTTCAGGTTCAAAACATATGCATGAAATGTCTCCTTCAAAACGCAAATCATTGCAAAACCTTTTATTTTATTTCGGCGGTAGTATACTTTTTTTCGATAATTACTAGGGTTGATGGGTCCCTTGACCTATATTAAAATGAGAAGATTTTTTACATTAATGACTAGACCATCAAGCATTTTGAAATGAAATCAAGGTCTAAAACAAAATAAAAGCCATCGAGTGACTAAACAACCACAAAAACAAAATACCAAATCTTACCAACATATCATAATAAGATAACCAACATAACCACTATAAACATAAAATATAACCACCCACTAAATCATCAAATAACAATGAGACACTTTAACCCAAAACTGCTTCCAGCTTCACTTCAGTGACCAGAGCACCCAACTTGTTTAACACAGCTCGATCCAACCTACCTTTCACTCTACCCACTGACACCACTCCATGGTTGCTCTCTAAATGACCTCACATTACTAATGAGACTATAATTTTAAGAATTTGAACCTTCCATAGAGGAACTGCTTTTTGGGGTTTGTCCACTAATTGGCACAAAAAAGACATTAGTTCCACCCTTTCTCTGTAATGATGGGATTCTTTCCAAAATTCTACGTCATCAATGGTACTCTATATCTACACCCAAGGAGGAGGGGATATGAATTAGCCACCCACCAACGAAGGATGGCAAAGCTTCTCTTGTAGTTCTTTAACATAACCCATCAGGGCAACAAACCACAATTTTAGCGCCCTAAAAATAGAGACTAAAACAAACCCAAAACTATTACTTCTTGAGAAAGGGAGCTCTTGAAAAGGGCCAGCATCAAAATTCTTCACACTTTACATCAAACCTTGCTTGTGCTTTGGGGCCACATAGAAATCCAACATCCTGGCAACCAAATCCTTATCTTGGACTAGAACCAAAATATTAGTTATAAACAAAGTTGTAATATCAAAATTTAATCTGCACAATTCAATTTCTATTAAGTACTCCTCTGCAAGGTAAAGAATATGGCCTACATTATTTCTTCCATTGGAGCCCAAAAAAATTTCTTGATACATGCCCTAGTTGCACCACCACTAAACACCAACTCCTAGACTGAATTGTCACCTTGTACTACTAGTATCCTAAGGGCCAAAGCTATTTTTCAATCCTTCTCCCCTCTTTATCAAAAACCCCAATGCAAATACATGGTATAAGAAGAAGGGAAAAGGCAACATAAAAAGACAAAAATAATCCTCTCAAAAATTCCACCTAATGTGGATAATCATACCACCTTACTCTACTTCCACTGCCACCTTCTTACACATGCAAGGAAGCTAAAATTTAAGAAGGCCTAATGATGACTAATTAAGCCCCTAGAAAAATGTTGGATAAGCCATCAAACTCCTCCCACACCTCTCAATGTTTATCCAAAATAAGAGTTATACTTTGATCAGCTCCACAATTTACTAGGAAAGCCACTACAAAATTAGATGCCCTAAAACAATGAGAACTGACCCACTCTTTATACCCCTAAGACTCTCCCAGGCATTAGAAAGAAGATTTTCTAGGTTCCATGAAGAGGCTGAGAATTTATTCAAAGTAGAGATAATTAATTACGAATCACCTTCCACTTGAAGCTTTACAATACCACACTGAGAAGCAAGATCTAAGCCAAGCACCAAGGCTTGAGCCTCCACCTCATTATTTGTTTCATCCTTCAATTTCTTGGAAACAACCCTAATAAGGGATCCACTACAATATCTAATGATGCATCTAGCCCCAGAGGCTCTAGGATTGCCCTTAGAAGCCCCATAAAAATTCAATTTGAATCCACCAGGGGGATGACACCGCTCATATTTCTTCTTGTGATTTTCTCTTTCTGTGACTACCATTGAACCATTAATGTGAGGGCTATAATATACTTGTTCTTTGAGTGCTTGGTCATTTTGATAAACCTGAGTATGATGTTTTTTAGTTGTATATAATTACTTTATTATGTTTTATTTTGATCATTTACATGTTGTAATCAATAACTAAAATGGGGGTTTACCCTAACATACTAGTGCACCATTCTTAGATGAAGTTGGATTTATTTGACCTGGTGGAAAGGGTTTCACCTCAATTGGTTGTATTATTCTGTGTGTTTTATTTTTAAACATCCGGGCAAATTTATTTTTCTTTATTATTATTTTGCCTATAAGTTTTAAGGAAGTTGAACTAGCTATAATAGGGTCAGTTATAAAAATTTTCCACTTTTTTACATACTTGTTACAAGCAATTAAATGGTTGTATATGATTGTATGGCATAGGGGTAAGGAGTTAATTTTTTTGGTTCTTTTATTGAACTAGTTTCAGATGCAAATATGTGAATATTTCACATTTACCTCTTGGTTGTATGTAATGTTCTAACATGATTATTGGTGTTGGGATATGTTATTTAGCCATTGGTATACTTGAATATATGAGGAAGGGTTATCGACTTTAATTTTATATTTCAAATCAATACCAAAAAATCCTTCAGATAAAGACAAGGATTGCTAATGCTAGTGTGACTATTTTAAGCTTGAATTTTAGTTATGAATTTATTTTCTATTGAATGTTTGTTGTAGTTAATGTAGTTTTAGTGATGGCTTATGTTTCCTTGTTGCTCATGTCCATGTCTTAAAATCTTGAAGGCTAGACTACACCACCCAATTGATGGTTGGGGGTGGTGAGGACAACCTATTGGGGGGCTCATAGGATGGGTCGGGTCAGGGTGGGTCTGTTCATATGAGGATGTGTATCTCAGTTGGATCTATCTGGTTACTTGATTTAATTTTGGTTAGTTACCACTTGAATAAAATCTCTGATATCATGTTCTAATTAAATTTTCATTACTTATCAGTTTCCCATAGCATGTCTTATAAATGCCCAACTATTATTGCTTGGCATATTAGACAAATCTAGGAAAATAACTATATTTACAGCATTTATATATATATATATATATATATATATATATATATATATATATATATATGTATATATATATATCTTTAGTTAATTATTACTTTCTTTCTTTTACATTATTCTATTGTTTATATGATCCATATTTCAAACTGGGTTAAGTACATTGTATACCTGTTAAATTATAAATGATCAAATGAATCGAAAGGCTAAGAAATTATGAGCTTGACTTTTATTGTTTAATTAATTAATTAATTATGGTGTCAATGATTCTCTTGGTTAACTGAAGGTTATTAATTAGTTTGTGTATAATATATTAAATTCTAGTTAGTTGCATACAAAATATGAATTTGTATTCCCTTGTTTGTTCATGCTAAGACTATAGTTTTAATTGTTCAATAGTGGTCAAATTTGAGACTATACTTACATAAAAAGTGTTTTTTTGTAAAATTTATGAATTGTTGTACATGCATGTTAGAATGCATCATAATAAGTTCATTTTGATGTATTGATATATGTTGTGTATGAGGTTTATGCAGTTGTACATAATTTCTCATTATGGCATGATTAAGCTTGTCATTGACAAGATTTATCTTGTTATTGAGACTTATTTTCCATTAAGATTTGTATGTTTTTTAATTTTCCCTTGGCATGCTACAGCCAAACATAATTTGGATTGAATTTGGTCATTAAAATAAGAATGGAAATAATTTAAGTTGCTTAGATTGAACATTTTTCTCTTAGTTTAAATTCTCTTAGTTTTATCATTGAAATTGTATAAATTATATCATAGGCAAATTGAAGGCATATTAATAGTGTTAGATGGTTATTTCATACTAAAGTGTGATGCACTTAGGTTGCTAATTTATGAATTAATTTCAATTACAATAGGAATATATTAACAAATTCTTGTTTTTAATATGGTTCATACTTCTTAGTTGGTTGTTCATGAACCAATATATCAATAATGGAAGGTTATAAAATTGACACTATGGTGTCAATATGACTTCAATATATATTTAAGAAGGTTCATCCTTGGATTATATAGTTATTTTTTTTAAGAAGTTAGTTTAGCAAAGAACATGCTTTGGTTGAAAATGGAAATAGGCCTGCTTAAATGTTGTAACATGAATATGAATAAGTTATTGTTGAGGCAAATGGTTTTGATGTTCTTAAAAGAGTTTTTAAGAGAATTTAGTGATTAATGCAAAGAATTTAAATTACATAAATTAAATCTAATTATCATACTTTTATTATGAGAAATAAATCTAACCTACACACATAACTAGTTCTTATGGATAATGACCAATTGACAAGTGGGCAACACTATAGAGAGTTAATTTCTAAGTGACTATCTATAGGATGGTCTAGTGTTACCATGAGAGAAAGTTAAGCATTACAAGTCAATGGTATGGTGATCACTTATTTGATGACATTAGTCCATGACAAGACCATGGTATCTTAATTAGATTATAACAGTAAATTGCTTGGTGTTATATGCTTAGTGATAAGTGAAAGCACATAATATGATGATTCCCAAAGCTTATAGATCATAGTACAATGATATAAAATGGGGATAATACTAAATGGGATTTATACTTATGCAAATTTTATTAAGTTTAGGTATTTTAAAAGCCTATTGCAATTCTATGGATTTTATAGATATACTTTCTAATTGTTGACCTTGATATTGTGAACATCATTGATTAAGTTAGATAATATTATGATATAATTTGAATCATGACTTGTAAATGAATGTCATAACATCTGATATTAAGAATAATAAATTAACTCCTATTGGTTATTACTCATTTCCAATATTCAAATGCCGTTAATAATTAGAAAATGTATCTCAAACATCCCAAATACAATAAGATTACCTATCCCAACCTATACCCAAGCTTTTGTGGATGCAAGATACTTAGGTAGGGAAAGGACACCTAGGGGGTCCTACTGGGAAGGTAAGTTACCCCATACATATCAGGACCTATCCATATGGACCCATAGAGATTTGCCCTGAGATGGATGCAAAAATTAATACGACAACATTCTTCCCTATAGATATGTTAGAAGTAATTTCCCTAGTTATGGTTTTTCATACATGTGATTTTAGTTATGGGTTGTGGGATCAATACAATGAAGTAAAAAATGGTTATGCATAATAAAACATGACATAGTGGGTCCCACTCTTAACCCTATTTTGTAACCGAAAAGTAACAATGATAAGAAAAATTGGGGTTGTTTCAAAAGGGTTATTCCCAATTAGGACCTCTCAAGATTAAAGCATAAATTAATTTTTTTTGTTGTCTTAAAATCATGTTTACATTTATCAATCCATACAAATTCACTATCCTTGGTGAGAAAGGAAAACATAGGTGAAATAATCTTACTAAAATCCTTAATAAAATGCCTATAATATCTTACATGACCTAAAAAACTCTTGATATCTATTGGATTTTTAGGTGCAAGTAACTATGAAATGACTTCAATTTTTTTAGGGTCAATCTATATTCCTTGGGATGAGATATGATGACTAAGACAATTTTTGAACTACCCATGATAGCTAATATTTTAGAGTTATAATGCAAGTTAGGATATGAAACTACTGTAAACTCCCTATTTTAAACCTAAACAAAAACTTCAGCTTGATGAACAATAACAAAAGAAAGTTAAATAATAAGATACTTACAAAATATGCAAAAATATATTCATCACCTTATACACTATGAACATGTGATTTTCTTTTGATTCTTTGCATGTGGGTGCTCAATTTATTTCTACAAACAAAGGTGAATTGGGTAGCATATGGGTGAAAATGGGTGAAAATAGTTCGGGTTCTTAATGGATGCATAGAATAAATTTAGTAGAGATTTGATAGCTTGAAAGTGGATTATTAAAATGATGTATAACACGTCAATTTATAGGCTTTTAGATGAGAAAATGAATGGTTAAGAATAATTTGGATTGTTTTGATAATGAAAATTACCAATGGTTGGATTTAAGTCCTTATCTCCATGGATGATGACTAATTCCCATGTGTGTGAGAAGAAGGGAAGAGTTAGTTAGTAGTTGAATGACTCATCATGAATGGGTCAAGGTAGTTTAGTGACTCACCATGGTAGTTGAAATGTTTAATAGTGATTCAATAATTGGTTGAAGAGGTTTAAGGAGTTGGTTGGATGACTCAACATTTGGTTGAGATAAACATGGAAGATGTTTGAATGAGGTGAAAATTCTAGATTTTAATTAATTTTGAAGAATTATGTGTGCATGATATTTAATTAGTTTTGATTAATCAATTATTATAAAAGATAAGGGCAAGGATATTAGTGGGAATTTGAACTTAGGATGGTGAGGGGATTAATATGTTATAATCAAAGTTAATTACATCACTAAATTAATAGAATTTAGGTGTATACATTTTCCCTTCTTTGAAATGGTGTTGCCACTAGTAGAAATAATGTCATTTCAAAAAATAATGACAAAGTAGAGTGAAATGGGTGTATAATAATGATACCCCATGTGGATTTAAATGAGTGAATGATTCCCCATCAAGTGTTCCTATGGGAAAAATGGATGCAGATGAATGCTTGAAATGAAAGAAGGGAGATATGTGGAGAGGAGAAATGATTGAATGAACACTACTAGTAATGGAAGTACCAAACTTTATAAAATGCTTTCATGATTTGAATTATGTAAAATATTTTTCGTTGCTGGATTGGTGCTAGAGAGTGGATTGCAAAAAAAGAATTTCATGTTTGGAAGCTGCATGCTTGGATTTTTCCCATGAAGCTTATTCACAGTAGTGTATATGGGAATGATATATCGCAATGGTAAGCTACGAGCCATAAAATGATAATTATAGATTTTTTAGTGATTGATAAAATTTTACAAGGTTAATTTACAAGTTGAAACAAAATTTTATAGTATTCTGAATGATTGGTGAAATAATATGAATGGATTAGGAGGAGGAGGATGGTAAGGATGTGATGGTTGAATGAGATTACCCCATGGATGTTAATGACCCAATTGAGATGATGCTTGCACATTTTTATTGGACTTGATGATGGATTGATTATCCCTAAACAATTATATATGCTAGGACCAGATTGCAGGAATGATATATCTCGAGATACGTTTCAAGTTTTGATATGCCCCAAGTAATGATATATGCAAGGAGTAGATTATGAGAAAAATATATCTTGTTGAAAATTTGTGAGCTTGGATTAGATTGACTAATTTATTGATTGATTTATTAATGGGAGAAATGATGGATTTTGTGATTTTATTAGTCCCAATTGACATGTATGGGAGATTGAATGGAAAGATTAATAAATGATTATGTATTATTGATGCATGAGCATATATAAATAAGTTAACTGACTACATGAATTAATGATTATTGATCACATGATTAGATAAAATGGGTTTGATTTATTGATAATAGATAGAGGTGTTTATAGGATGTATGGTTTGACATTCCTACTAGATTATTGATGAAGCACACTGAGTTAGTTAATAAGTTAGCTATGGGTAATGGGAATGAAAGAATGATTAGAAAGTATAAAAATAAGTGTCATATGATAATGATGTGAAGTTGAGTAATGGATTGAATAAATATATTTATTACTCAAAAATACTAACAATGTGTCATTTTCATTTGTGTAGGAGAGAAAACATGGACTACAGCTTCTGAGTACTCTATGGGTCAATGTGAGAGCTAGTATAGATGATAAATACATAATTTTTTGAGATATATATGAGATGTGTTAATTTATGCATGGACACACACATATATACATGACTCATGGATGCGTGTGATTGTGTTTATGGATGTTTTATGGTTTGTGTATAAATGGGTAGTTGGATGTTATTGTCTTTTATGCATTTGATATTTGACACATGCTAATCTTTTGATAATTTATTAAGGTATGAAATGAATGGAACAATGTGTTTTATGATAGGTGTATGGTTTGGATAGTTGTTCATTTATATGCTTTGTTTGGAGTTCCAATAATATTTATAACATTAGTTATGATATAAATTGAACAACCTTTATTTGATATTGTGCATGATAATATACACCAATGTACGAAAAAATCATGATGCCTACTATGTTATATGAGTAAGGATTAATAGAATCACAAGTTCAAAACTTAGTACATCATGATATGGAAGATCATAATAACACAATTTTTAATGCACACAGTGATCTATACCCATAAAACAATAATGAAGACAATATAATAAGTGTTTGTAATAATAAAAACTGAGTAAAACAAGTAACACATAATATGTACAAATAAGTAAAGCAACTATAAAAACAAGTAAACAAATGTCTTGTTTAGATGTCCTTGGCTAGTGTAAAACCCTTTGGATTTGAGATTTTTAATGATGTTAACCATTTGATGAGTAAGCCTTGCTAGGGTATGTAACTAAAAACAACATTTTTTTATTATTGTTTGAGTTTTTTGTATTTTAGGGGATTTTATAATGTTTTTGGAATTTTTGTACAAGGGATACTAGCAAAGAGAAAACTTGTTCTAGCACCTAAGAAGGGAACAATAGTGTATGGAATGGATATGTATGGAGTACGTATGAATAGGAATGGATAGGAATTAAGATGATAAATCCAAATAACATGTTACTTAAGAACCAAATGTATATTCATCAAAATAACATTGTAAGGATACACCAAGATGTTTCTAAGAACATTTCTCAAGACATTTCCACTTCCTTATCAAGGTCAAAATTATGAAAAAAGATGGTGCTAAGATGTCAAATGTTGGATTGTAAAGGATGGGTTTCGATGGGTTTTGGATTAAATGGATAAGGATGGTTAGATAGTTTAGGATAGTTAAAGATGGATAAATATAGAAGGATGGTTAAATATACATAGGATTGAAATGGAATGGGTTTGACCCTAAGTTTAAGGTACTTGAAAACAACTATTTATTTTATGCATGATGCTAGAAATTAGTTTTCACCATGGTACTTGATCGAAGCACCATAAGAATGGTTTTCACTTTTGGACAAATTATTATTTTTCTCTTTTTTGGAATCTCAATTATGGAAGGGTTTGAGATGTAGTATGTTGACCCCTATTTATATTTCATGTATGCACTCAAGACATATCTTCGATAACTTCATTGATTTCTAGGTTGGATGATTTCAAATTTACCAGGATACTGTCATAGCCCCTATAATAAAGGGTATTGTCTAGGAGGGTGAAGTGGAAGGTGTGTTGGATAAAGGATGTGTTTTGAGTGCATGAAAGATTTAGAGGGATGGAGGGATAAGTATAGGTTCCATGATGTGAAGGGTGATTGGGACTAACAGTCTCACATTCTACAAGATTAAGAGTAGTTGTAAGCTGGATGATTGGGAGGTTTTTTACTTCAATGATTGTTCAACAAATAAAGGAGAGTTGTCTTATGGTTATGCTAACACAAGGGGGAGATTGATTTATTTATTAATTGGTGCCTTATAATTTTTTTCACCAAGGGACTCTTATTGGTTGTTTTGATTATGATTTAGATGTGGATTGTCTAATAGTGCCTCCAAGAGGTTTTTACTACGGGACTTGTATTTTTGATTTTATGGATTTTGATGTGAATTTAGATTGTAATTTTGATTTTGATTATTTGATACTACCTAAAAGAGGTTTTCAATATGGGACAACAATTTCAGATTTGGATTATAGGACTCATTTTGATTGAGGAAAACATGGTGTTCCTCATAATATGTTGTTGTTTCTTTATGATCTTCTAGTTGGATGCTAGTTAGGAATTATGTGATTATTTAATTGTCATGAAAGGAAGCTAATGGTAAGAAAGATTATCGGTCCTAATTTATGGGTGTGGGATATTGACTTGAAAAATGGGAGGAAGGAATGGTGGTGTTAATGAAAAGAGTGGTGGAAACACGATGCTCATTGGGACTATTATCATATCCTATATTTATTATGGATGAGTCTTCCTTAGATACCATAAATGTATCACTAATATATTTACATTGATTTTTAAATGGTTTATAACTGATGTCATACTATCTATTTTTACTCTGAAATTGATGAGTTCTAAAATTCCTTGCTTGTGGATTATGTTGTCTACAAGTACTTATGATACTTGGGATATATATGATGGGGTGATATGGGATTTAGTGTGTGATAAGAGGTTGGGTGATTGGCTAATGGGTGATAAGTTGTGTTGGTTGAATGATGATTGGTCCAAGATGTGATCTTGGTAAAAAATGGGCTCTTGGTTCAAGATAGGCTCTTGGTTCAAGATAGGCTCTTGGTCGAAGATAGGTTGTTGGTAAAAAATAAGCACTTAGTCAAAGAAAAGTTTTACATCAATGGGATTATCAAAGACATATAAATGTTATAAAATAGGCTCATCAAAAATAGAAGGTAGTCCATGGTGATCAAATAAGGGTTGATTGACTATGGATTGGTTGAAAATAGGTATATTGAAAAGAGGTTCATCAAAAATGGGTGAAAGGTTATGGCATTTAATTGGAAGTGGAGTAATTTGATGATGCTCAGGAAAGACATTTTGGCATACCCCCAAGTTATGATTTTTAGGTGTGGATACACTTGGATCTACCTTAATGTCCTTGTGATCAATCAAATCTTGGATATAATGTTTGAGTCTCATACAAAGGTTGGTAGAATGATTTCAATTTTGTGGTAGTCATAATATTTGTTATATTTGTACCAATCAATTTTTTGAATGCCCTCATCAAAGGGTTTGGTATGGGGGAATATGATCATGTTTGTAGTGACCAACTTTATAGGAATACATCATATGGTTTTCCCAAAGGAGTGAATTTGTATTTTGACTTTTTTTCCAAGTCGACCACTAGGCATGATAATGTTTTTAATAGGTTGGGTGCTTTGAATTTGTTGTGGTTTTGGGGGTGGAGTGAAACTAGATTATAGGGGTGCTAGAATTAGGTTCCCTTTGCTAGTGTGATGAGGGATGTTGGTATCAAACATATAGCTAGTGGATGGGAGATTTGGTTGATTTTAGATAATAGGGTTGTGAGTGGTAGGTTGATGTTGATATGGATTTTTTTGGGCTTCTTTACTAACAAAGTGGGTTAGATAGGTGGCTTTAATCTTAGTTATTTATTTGGTTAACCTTTTGACATGGTCTTCCATAGTAGATACATGGATTTGTTGGGATGTTTCATGATAGGGTCCCTAATCATTAACATTATCATTGATCTCAACAAGATGTTCTTGATTACCAAAGCTAAAAAGGTCATTGCCAAAAGGCTCTTCTCTAAACCTAGGATTATTCAATAAGGCCATTTTTATTATGATAGGATACATTTTATTAAATGATTTGACTCAAAAAATGAAAGGTGAAAGACTAAAAGACTTGAAAGTATAAATGCTTGAAAATAAGTTTTGAGTTATCTTAGATTTAAATCTTCTTGTTTTTGGCTTTAAAGACTCAAAAATGGTTTTCAAACACAAAAAAATTCAAGTATGTGGTATTCACAAAGAGATAAAAAGAAAACAAGATAACAAACAAGTTATGTTTTAACCCCAAAAAAACATGCAATACACAAAAAGGGATAAAGCTAAGCCAAGGGACTTAAATGACTTATAAGCTTTTGGTTATAATTACTTGTCTATTGGATACATATAGCCCAATATTTTAGAGATTTAACTTTGGAAGTAATACCATACCCATATCTCACTAAACTCGATTTCAAGGGTACATGGAAAGTAACTTCTCTAGGTGATCCGCTTCTCTTAGATGCACCGCAATTCAAATGGCAAGATGGATTTCCTAGGCTTAAGGTTTATAAAAGTTTATCTAAAAGGATCCATGTATATTACTTTTGGTATGTGAGACCCAAAACCATGGAAGAAGTTGATTTAATGGAGACACACAAATGGGTCTAGTCTTAATGTGCCCAACCTAGCCATAATATTTCTGTGGTTGATGTCTAAAAAATTAAATGTAGAGGGAACTATTCAAACCCTAAGTATTGAAGCATGGAAGCCCCTCACATCACAGTGTGCTTAAAACACATAACCACTTAGGAATTGAAAATATTTGGTCCTCGATTTATATATCCACCGATACACAAGGTTTGTCCTACCACATGGTAGTGAAATCCACAGTCGATAAAACCCATAAAAAGTAAAAATAAAGAGGTTGACACTTGTCTTTGATTTTTAGGTATCATCACCAATGTGATGCCAAGGAAAGAGCATACACACAAAAATAATTGAGGTACAAAGTCACAAAGTTATTTTTAATTTATGACTATTGTCACCAATGTGACACCAAGAAAAGAGCATACACAAGTTTTTAATACAAACAAAAAACAAGACTTACAATGAAAATTAAATGTGATATATTTAATACAAAAAAATAGTTTATTTACTTTTAAGAAGTTAAAAACTTAAATTAAGTATAGTTATCAAAATAAAAATAAGATTAACAAGTAATTAAAATAAAATATTTTCTTTTGGTTTAACTTTTCATTTCTTTGGCAAGCGCACTACACAAAATAGTTCATAATTTGTTTTAGAAGAGGTAAGCAATCTGAATATCTTGCAAGTTAGCCAAAATAGAAGCAAAAAATGAAGATAAAGTCAAAAAAAACTTTTGTAATGAAATCATTTTCATGCAAAAAATGGAGAATGATGAAATTGTTAAAATCCAGAAAATAGGGAAACATAGAACAAAACCACTACAATAGAAGACAATGCCACTAAAATAGAGGATAAAATCATTGTGACCAAAGATAAATTCACTGAGAATATAGACAAAATTATTGGCCTAAAAAAAGGTTAGAAAACATAGAAACATAATGCCAACATCTAGAAACAAAATTGTTTCAAGGTCAAACAAAACTACTGCATGATTGGATAAAAAATCTACAAGATTAAACTGAAAAGTTGAATAAAACTACTAGGCTAAATAAACCCAAAACAAAAATAGAATGCAATAAAGAAATTAAGAAATAGAAAATGAAACTGTTGCACTAGAAGATAAAACCTCTACAATATAGAATAAATGCATTTAAAATATAGATAAAATTATTGATTTCTATGACAAAACCATCATTCTATATATAGAGAAAACACATAAAAGAGAGGAAAAAATAAATAAAAAACAAATAGATGAATGTCAAAAAGCTAAAAACTAGAAAAACTATAAATAACAAATAACAATTAGGCAAAAGACAAGCAAAAATAGCTAGTGATAAAATCGTTGCGCTAGAAGACAATTCCATTGTGCTTTGAAATAAAACTATTGTTCAGGCATACAAAATCACCAATTTGTAGAGTTAAACTGTTGTTACATTGGTGACTGTACATCATCTCATAATTTTAGAGAAATTAACGTGTAACTACAAAATAAACCCTTCCAAGTCAAAATTAAATAGATATGCACTATGAAACAATTCAAATACAACTAAAACAACCTACTAAGTGCAATTGTGATGATGAATACAAGGGAGATGTTCCAACATGCATGCCAAACTGTGACGGGTAAAAAATTAGAGATTTAATGTAAGCAAAAAAATGAAACTACTATAAACTCCCTATTTTGAACCTTAACTAAAACCTTAGATTGAGAAACAACAAAAAAACAAATCTAAATAATAAGATATACTTAAAAAATATGCAAAAATATACTCATCACTTTACCCTTTGTGAACATGTGATTTTTTAAAATTCTTTAGATGTGGTTACTCAATTCATTTCTCCAAACAAAGGTGAAATGGGCAGTGTATGAGTGCAAATATCTTGGATTTTTAATGGATGTGAAGGATAAATTTGGTAGAGATTTGATATCTTAGAGGTAAGCTATTAAAATGATGGATAACACATCAATTTATAGGCTTTTGAATGAGGAGATGAATGGTGAGAATAATCCATATTTATTTGATGATGATAATTATCAACAGTTGGATTTGAATCCTTGTCTCAATAAATGACTAATTTCCATGTGTGTGAGAGGAAGGGGGAGAGTTAATTGATAATTAAATGACTCTTTATGAATGGGTCAAGGTAATTGGGTGATTTATCATGGTAGTTAAAATGTTCAATGGTGACTCAAGAATTTGTTGAGAAATTTTGAGGAGTTGGTTGGATGACTCAAAATTTGGTTGAGAGAAGCATGGAAGATGTTTAGATGAAGTGGAAATTATGGATTTTTATTAATTGTGGTGAATTATGCATGCATGATAATTAATTATTATTTATTAATCACTTATTAAAAAAGTTTGGGAAAATGATATTAGTGAAAAAATCAAACTTAGAATGGTAAGGGTATCAATGTGTTTATTATAATCAAAGTTAATAATAACATTAAATTGGCAGAATTTAGGTGTCTACATTACCATCATCAAAAACTTATCATGATTTAAGGATAATTTATGTTGTTCACACTAGGTCAAAAATTTATCTAAATTGGTTAATACTTTATCAAAGAGTCCCCATGTATTATAAAATCATCCATGTATACTTTAACACACTCATTAGTTAGATTGATAAATATAACAAGGACTGCTCTTTGAAAAGTGGTTGGTGTATTACATAAGACAAAGGGTAAAAATCTATATGCATATTTCCCCCAAGGACATGTGAAAGTGGTTTTATCCTGGTCTTCAAGAGCTACTCTTATTTTATTATACCCACCGAATCCATCCAAGAAGGAAAAGTACTTCTTTCCAGCTAGATTATCTAAGACTTGGTCCATGAAGGGAAGGGAAAATAATATTTTATAGTGGCCTTGTTAAGTTCCCTATAATATATACATATTCTTCATTTTATAATTTTCTTAGGTACTATTACTAGTGCTAAGACCCATTAACTATCTAATATTGGATATATAAATCGTAGTTGTAATAGTTTTTCCATTTCAATTTTCAACATATCTCTTAGTGTTGGATTTATCCTTCTTTAGGGTTGCCTAACTAGTTTAATTTTTTTAGTATATATGTGATGGGTCCATACACTTAGATATATTCCTTTCATGTCACTATGTTCCCAATTAAAAGCTTTAATATGACTCTTTAGTACATTAAATATGTTGCTTTCATGTTCGTTAGTTAACTAACTATTTATATTTAGCATTTTACCTGGTTATGTTTCAATTTGTTTTTTCCATGGATAGATTGAATTAATTTGTCTTAATTTACTCATGAGAGAGTTCAAGTGACAAGGATGAGGTTGAAATATTGGGAAGGTGGTTATGTCTTTGAAGAAGGACTCTCCTTTTGAAATCATACCTATTAATGAGCAATATAAAGCTAAAAGAAAAGATTCCTAATTATTTTTTGCATAGATAACAACACTCTACTGGAGAGGTGTGTGATTATAGATTTCAAGGAGGCTTTGATAACCTTCTACATATGTTTGGAAAATTTCTAGCCCTGGTCTAGTGATCTCCCATGCCAGGCTAGGCATCTCCGAAGCTAGACTGTCTTGTTCTATATAACTTTTTGAATCCTCTAGGTCTTTTATGTCGTTTTTAAATACCACCATTTCCAAATAAAAAATTATAATAACATTTTAATTTGGTTCATCTACCCATGAGTGATGTAAGGAATCTAAGTATTATTTTTCAAGTGGATATAAGGAGATTTTCTTTGATTTCAATCCATTAGTGATTTTCATATCTTTAGACCTATAATCTATGAGTGTTACCACTGTGGCCAGCCATGACCTTCGTAGGATCAATGGATAACCCAATTTATAACTCTTTGGTTGGATTATCATTAAATATATAGGGTATTCCCAATATTCTACCATGACTAAGACATATTTTATAACCCCTTCTGGCTTGGCAATGGATTCGTTAGATGTTAGACTGTAGTATTTTGGTTTTACCGCAGTTAGGGAAAGTGATTTCAATGTGTCTGATTTTATGGTATTGATAGCAAATTATAAGTCTACCACATATTGGATATTTTATTCTTTCCTATAGCTACAATGATGATTGGACTTCTAGGGTCTCCATATTTTGGTAAGAACAACTTCCCTACCAAGAGTTTAGTAAGCTTATCATATACTTGTATGGTTTTAGGATACTATATTATTCTCCCTATAGTTTTGACACACAATCCTTTGATGATTCTACAAAGCTCAGGGATGTATATGATGGATTACAATAGTGGTATCTCTATACTTAATTTTATTAGTTATTGGACTAATTCAAATTCACTTTTATTATTTTTATTTAAGTCTTTTTGGAAATAGAATTAGTAATGGAGCAATAGGATCAATAATTTCCTGAGTTTTTATTTCTCTTGAATGTGCTCTCTATCCTTGATTTTCTCATTGGGATGGTTTGAACTTTAATTTTCATTAGAGATTTATGTGATGGTGTGTGGAAAAGGACTAGTCAACTTTTTTCCTAAGCTTAACTGAACATTACTATAAATTATGACCTTTAATCTCAAGGTTTCTCATTGTTTTGTTCCATAAATAGGAGTCAATCATCTATTCTTAGCGTTCACCACTGATTGTGCAAGTAATTGAGGTTTATTTACTTGTTTAGTTTATTGGGGTTGGTTACTAGGAGTAAGCATCAACACCTATTGAGGTGGAAACCTCTTTTGCTAATTGAATGTTTTTTGGGTACTCACTATTTATTTGTTTGTTGAATTCATGGTTGTGAGGTTTTTTATGATATCCATGTCTATGGTGATGTTCATTCTTGTGGAGATAAAGTTGGCAGTCTTCATGATTGTGGAAGCGTTAGTTTAGACGATGGCATCCTCCATGGATTAGAAGGAGCTCTAGGAATAAAGTGATTTGGGTTTTTATTATAAGATTAATTATTCCCTTATCTTTGTATGTAATTGATATCTTCTATGGGTTGGGTAATATGTTTCAATTGATTCTTGAGGATAGGAATAAGGATGCAATTATTTGTAGCATGGGTATTTGCATCACAAATACCACACATATTCGTCTTGTTAAGAGGGCAATCTTGGAGGGCATGTTTCAACCTACATTTTGGATAATAAATAGCTAAAAATTCTAAGTGGCATTAGATTTTGATTGAAATCCATATAATGTGGTATTTAATTGAGCCAAAATGTCTATTTTAAGATTTGAAAACTCCTCCATGAGATGTCCTACATCATTGATTCATTTTTATGTTTTCAACTTCCTAATACTAGCCCTTATTCTCAACTAGTTCCTACATAATTTGGTAATGTCATTGAGACCAAGCTTACTTATGTCTCATTTCCCCATCAATTTTAGTGATTCTCAAGCATAACTATCCAATCCTTTCAATAAAATTATTTTTCTTAATTCCTCATCCAATTCATATCCACACTTCTAAAGATAAAAAGTAAATGGTTAAGATATTCTTCCATGTTTTCATCTTTTTTTTGTTTTATACAGAAGAATTCTTCTTTTTTATATTGTACCCTATAGTAATCTTGATATTTTTACATGAATATATTTTCCATTTCATCTCATGCGTGAATGGATTCAAGTTTTAATCCCATAAACCACCTAGTAGCTAAACCCTTGAGTGTTAAAGGAAACACTTTTAACTTTTGACTGTCAAACTTATAGGTTTGACAAAACACATTGAATTCAAAAAAAAATTGGTTGGAATTTTTTATTGACATTCCCTTAAAATTAGGCAATATAGATTGGGATATGTCTTTCATTGGATCATTTTCATATGGATCTAAGACAATAGGATATGTAAAGGTTCTCCATATTGGTTGAGCTCTACCTACTCCATCCCTATTTTGTGGATTTAATATGTTTCCAATGTTGTCTCCTATTTATTCCCAATATATGTTTTAAAAGGTTCTCTTAGGATGTGGCGAATCATCAAAAATAGTTGGAAGGATACTTTATTGAGATTCAATATGTTGGTTTATAATATTTTTCAACCTAGATTGCTTATTTTGGAAGGATGCACCTACCTCTAGGGAATGTTCCCAAAGTTTAGGTGAGTCTAATAATGGTTCTTTTCCTATAATGTCTTCTCATACACTTTCTTCTTATGACCTACTAGTAATTTTACTTGTTGGGTTTCTTAGGGATGTATCTTCCTTTTGAATCTCTTTGTCTATTCATAATTTTTTTTAATTTATAGGAAGTATTTGTTAAACAACATCAGTTTAAAATTTTATACCCTATTAACACCTAGAAAATACCCAAAAATAGTGCCAAAAATGATGAATGTGTCATGTCAATCCAGGTGGTGTCTAACAATAACAGTAAGGTATGTAAAATGATGACTAATAATGTTCTATTTTAGGTGTTTTGTTTATCATTTACTTCTAAGTTTTATCCTGCTTGCTTGAATTGAGATCTAATATATGACTTGTGAAATCAAACACACTTGTTGAATTGAAAGTATTTAGAAGGGAAACACACTTGCTGGAATAGGAATTGCATTAAAAGTAAACACAATTTTGGTTTATTTTCACAAATAGAAACACATAACTAATCTATTTATTGGAAGGGGAAAGGATTTAGAAGGGAAATGTTTAAAGTAAGCTTGTTTGAAACACACACATTAACACACAATCATATAGGTAAAACACATATCATAATACAATGCATAAGATAATGAATGACAAACACTGAGATACATCACAATATGAAACAAACATATGAGTACAAAAAATAGATCATGCTTCTTTAGTTGAGTGGGCCCTTGTTATTCCTTAGAATAGGATTATAACACTCTTATATTTGTGTAAACTTCATGAAATCAATTTTTTATTACTTCTAGAAAATGCTTACAATACTGAAAATAGTGATAGTCAAGATTTTCAATCCTTAATATTCTATTCATCTCCTCTTTCTATCATCAAAAGGATGTGTTTATTACCATACCTTACAACATATTTATTAAGATAGAGAAACAAACTAACAAGATCATATTCTAACTAATATATTGTCTTATTCCAAAGCAATAACATAACAACATCCTTTCCACATTTTAAGAAAAATCGAAGGAAAGCATTGGATTTAGTTCTTTTCATGATTCATAATCTACTGTTGTTTAAAAATTATTTTTTAGCTATAACCATATGTTTTCAGTTAACTAGCAGATCAAAACATAGTACTTATAATCACTCAAATGAAACTTCTATAAATACCATGGCTAGAAATAAATACTACTATTTTTAGAAAGTTTATATATAGTTCTTAAAGTTGTTCCCATAAATATACTAAACTGATTCTTATCAAGCACATATGTTTTACATGAATGCATAATCCTTAGTTCTTATTTTTCAATCTTTTTATAACTCTTTGGAAATGGTTTGGGCATCTTCAGAGACAGACTGGGCATCTTCAGATCTAGGATAGTGATCTTCAAAGCTAGATTGGTGATCTTCAAAGCTGGTCTAGACTAGTCCTTATGAGTCTTCTACTTCCAAAAAATAATATATTCGACTATATTAAATTCTTATGACTTGTACATATAATACTGGTGTCATTATAGGAAAATTTTAGAACAAAGTGTTTAAATAGGTAAATATACTTGCACAAAATAACTAAGGTAAAATACTAATTTTCTACTTTGAATTAGTAAGGAGTTATATTATGCACATCTAAATCCACTTAAAATGAATAATTTTATGCAAATAATGAGGTAATTACTTAGATATAATGAGCCATTTTATGGGCTCATCAAAAATCTGTTAGAGGTACAAACCACTAAGAGGGGAGGTGAATCAGTGATGGCAAACAATCCAATTCAATTTCCAAATCCTTCAAACAATTAAACATTCAATACAACCATTCATGAAGCATTCAAGATGTTTATATAAATGAATAATAAATAATCCAAGATCACACACACAACACAAGATCTATGTGGGAAACCCTCTTAGGGAAAAACACCCACTCTTGAGCTTGTAAACACATGGACTAATTATCTTATAAGATGATCACAAACATGAGATTGGTCAAGTCCTTCTGTCCAAAATTTAGTGAAAAAACTATCTCACAAGGATAATGTACCCATAATACGATCAAGTCCTTATGACCACCTTTTGGTCAAGTCCTTCTGACTAACTTTAGTGAAATACCTATTTCACAAGGAGTACCTACCCCTAAAATGATCAAGTTCGTATGACAATCTGATGATCAAGTACTTCTGACCTAGATGTTGAGAACCCTACCAACACTTATGAAATGAACATATCTTAATCATTGATTTACTACCAATATAATGGAGATACAATGTTTATCAACCCCATTCACTTCTTCACACAACCACACACATCCAAAACCACATTCTGGATCACTTTAGACCTCTGTGCTCATCCTCAATCCTCAAACCTATAAGAGCACTATCCATGACATCATAAATATGACCTATAGGTCATAAAAAAATTCATAAACCTACTCTTCTCTATAACCCATCCACTGGGCACACTCACTCCACAACTCTCACACACACCTCTTCTCACAAGTCTCTCACATCTATATCAACAAACCTAGAAACCATCACATTTGGTTACACATTTTGTGTTAGGTTGTGGAGCTAAAAGCTTCACCAGGATGTGAACAGGAGAAGTCACAGAGCTTGCAAAGGTTGCAGAGAGTTGTAGAATCAGTTGCAGAGCAATTGACATCGGTCTAATCAGTCGATGTCAGTCAGATAGCAGCGAAGAACCAATCGGCATCGGTTATCTGTCGGCCGACATCGGTCATGGAGGAGCCGACGTCGACAGCCTGTGCGTGAACATGCAATTTGCATGTTGATTCCAAAGAGTCTATTTTTGGACTGCTAGTTTGCATGTTAGAGGCTAATCGTAGTCTTGAGTTGCACATCTAATTATTGTAAGCATGAGATATATATATGGACTCATGGGATGTATTGTAAAACTTGTAACTAGGGAGTAAGAGAGCAATAAGCTCCTTCTGAGAGAAGAGAGCAATGGTGTGTTCCTTCTAGTGCCACAATACCAAGGTGGGTACTGGTTTGGAGAATCAGCAGGGTTCTTCTTATTTGTATGATCTTAGTTAGCAGATGAGCATGGATTCTTTTAGAGATATACAATGGTGAGTAAGGTCTAGTGATTTGCAGGTAGCAACAGAGAGCAGGGGATCTACTTGGAGTATGGTTGTGTACTTGACGTACTGGTAGCATGTTGCTGACTGGTTGGAGAGGTGAACATTAATTCTGTATTGGAGTTGATTGTTGGGACCAAGAGAGAGAGGGAAGAAGGTCTTGAGGTGTGGCGAACCTTTGAGGTGGAGGAAGAAGTGGCATCTTCCTTATTGTATATTCTTCTGAGTGATTATTAATACAATTGTGTATTGTCTCTCATATTCTTGTGTTGTTTCATATTTCTAGTTACTTATTGATTCTGGTTAAATTCCATGTTTAGTTGCTAATACAAGAAGTAATCATATGTGCTCTATTGTTGGAGCAAGATCCTGACAAGTGGTATCAGAGCTTTTGGTTGGGTTGACTAACAGGTGGTTTTAGATCTGGTAGTGTTTTTGATTACAGGTCACTCGCAGGGGTTTCAGATTGAGTGGGAGTATAGCAATGGAAAAATAAAGTAAGCTACGAATGGAGAAACTAAATAGCATGAATGGTCTGATTGATGGAAAGAAAGAGCAGGTAAAAAGAGATTATTGGTCGGCAGAAGATCAGCGTGTAGAAGCAGATGTTGCAGGGGTCGTTGCACAGGTTGCTCTGGATAAAGTAGAATCTTGGTTTACAGATTCTTTTGCCTCTTTCCATGCATCCTGAAATAGAGCATCTTTTCATGGGTATGTCTTTGGATACTTTGGAGATATTTATTTATGGGTTGGAAAGCCTTGTCAGATTATTGATGAAGGGGAAGTGAAGCTGAAATTGCAGATGGATGACACACAATGGTTGAAGGAAGTCATGCAGGTACCAGTCTTGGAGATGAGTCTAATTTCTTCAAGAAATTTGGGTGATAGGAGATGCATTGTAACTCTCACAGCGGATGCACTTGAATTAGATGGTGGTAAGAAAGTAGGTATCCTTTATCTATCTACTTATATTACTGATTCACCTTCTGTTGCAGAGATGTGGCTTCATGAGCTTGGTCACATATGTAGGAGGGGAATGCAGGTTCTCAAGCGGAAGATAGATGTTTTTGACAAGCTAAAGAACTGGAAAGCCTTGGTGTTCATGAAGGAGATGACAGACAGAGATCAGGTGAGGGAACTAAATTATTCTGAGCAGGGCTATGTTGATTTGAACAGGATTTTGATCCACGGAGAGCTCACAGGTAAAAATTTATCACTCACAGGCGAACACAGGTACCGACGTCGATCAAACAATAACTGACGTCGGCAGAAGGAAGACCGACGTCGGTCATGAAGGAACTGACGTTGGCAAAAAGGATACCGGTGTCAGCCAGGGAAACGATGTCGGTAGTCAGGGTCAGTGCAGGGAACTGACATCGGTCGGGAACAGACTATGAGATGGCCGAGATTGATCACTGGAATGGGTATTGGGTGGATAACACGCTGTCAATAGGTCTTAAACGCTTATGTCAAGGTTAGAAAGGGTAAGTGAACCTCATATTCATTGTTCACCATATTTATATTGCTTATTGATGGTCAAGAACCAGGAAGATGCGAAGAGGCAATGCAGGTAGAATCCAGATACAGTGGGAGCTTGGCATGGATGAGGAGTGTGAGTCCTTGGAGAAGAACCAAACAGGTGTTCGTTGGTAGAGTTGTCAGCTGGAAGAAAGCACTGAGAGACGAAATGGATTCCCAAGTTAAAGAAGAGAGTGGATGGATACGTGAGACAGAAGGCCAAGGTATATGGTCTTGAGTAAGCTGCAAGACAGTGGTACAGGTTTGACAGGTAGATGACTAAGCATGGCTTTAGTCAACGTCAGTGTAACTATTGTGTTTATCTTACGAGGTGGATAATGATTACAACATTATTCTGTTATTGTATGTGGGTGATTTGCTAGCATGTTTGTACATATAGGGTTTTGCTGAGCTAAAGGTAAGGTTAGTTCAGAGGTGTGTCATGAAGAATTTGGAGCAGCAAAATTCTTTGGCATAAGAATCATGGAGATTTTATCTCCAGTGGGAGCTGATGTGAAGACGGTGTTGGCGGGGTTCATGAAGCAGGATGCAGAATCAGAAAGCACACCAAGGGCTGGACAGTTTAAACTTAGTTTAGAACAGGGTTCGAAATCACATGAGGTCTAGAGTAGACTGTATTTTCCCAAGCAGTGGGAGTTGTCAAAAAGTATGGAGCCAATTCAGGGAAGGAGTACTGGAGGGTAGTTTAGTGGATTCTCAGGTATCTGAGAGGGATCAACAGCAGGGATTCTTGTTATGCAGGGTCAAGGTCTTTAGTACATGGATATGTAGGTTCGGATATGGTAGGTTACTTGAATGACAGGTATAGCATCACAGGTTGTGTGGTGGTTGGTCTTCAGGATTGATCTTGAAGAGGGATACAAGCTAGGGAATAATTTAGACAGTGTACAAGTACAGGGGCAGCTATTTATCTCCAAGTGGGAGATTGTTAGGTTGTGGAGCTAAAAGCTTCACTAGGATGCGAACAGGAGAAGTCACAGAGCTTGTGAAGGTTGCAGAGAGTTGCAGAATCAGTTTCAGGGCAACCGACGTCAGTCTGATCAGTCGATGTCAGTCAAATAGTAGCGAAGAACCAACCGACGTCGGTTACCAGTTGGTCGACATCAGTCATGGAGGAGCTGACGTCGGCAGCCTATGCATGAACATGCAGTTTACATGTTGATTCCAGAGAGTCTATTTTTGGACTGCTAGTTTGCATGTTAGAGGCTAGTCGTAGTCTTGAGTTGCACATCTAATTATTGTAATTAAGTTAGTCTAATTATTGTAAGCATGAGATCTATATATGGATTCATGGGTTGTATTGTAAAACTTGTAACTAGGGAGTAAGAGAGCAATAAGCTCCTTCTGAGAGAAGAGAGCAATGGTGTGTTCCTTCTAGTGCCACAGTACCAAGGTGGGTACTGGTTTGGAGAATCAGTAGGGTTCTTCTTATTTGTATGATCTTAGTCAGTAGATGAGCATGGCTTCTTTTGGAGATCTACAATGGTGAGTAAGGTCTAGTGATTTTCAGGTAGTAACAGAGAGCAGGGGATCTACTTGGAGTATGGTTGTGTACTTGACGTACTGGCAGCGTGTTACTGACTGGTTGGAGAGGTGAACATCAATTCTGTATTGGAGTTGATTGTTGGGACCAAGAGAGAGAGGGAAGAAGGTCTTGAGGTGTGGTGAACCTTTGAGGTGGAAGAAGAAGTGGCATCTTCTTTATTGTATATTCTTCTAAGTGATTATTAATACAATTGTGTATTGTCTCTCATATTCCTGTGTTGTTTCATATTTCTAGTTACTTATTGATTCTAGTTAAATTCCGTGTTTAGTTGATAATACAAGAAGTAATCATATGTGCTCTATTGTTGGAGCAAGATCCTGACAAGTGGTATCAGAGCTTTTGGTTGGGTTGACTAACAGGTGGTTTTAGATCTGGTAGTGTTTTTGATTACAAGTCACTCGCAGGGGTTTCAAATTGAGTGGGAGTATAGCAATGGCAGAAGAAAGTAAGCTGCGAATGGAGAAATTAAATAGCACGAATGGTCTGATTGATGGAAAGAAAGAGCAGGTAAAAAGAGATTGTTGGTCGACAGAAGATCAACGTGTAGAAGCAGATGTTGCAGGGGTCATTGCACAGGTTGCTCTGGATAAAGTAGAATCTTGGTTTACAGATTCTTTTGCCTCTTTCCATGCAGCCCGAAATAGAGCATCTTTTCATGGGTATGTCTTTGGAGACTTTGGAGAGATTTATTTATGGGTTGGAGAGCCTTTTCAGATTATTGACAAAGGGGAAGTGAAACTAAAATTGTAGATGGATGACACACAGTGGTTAAAGGAAGTCATGCAGGTACCAGTCTTGGAGATGAGTCTAATTTCTTCAAGAAATTTGGGTGATGGGAGATGCACTGTAACTCTCACAGCGGATGCACTTGAATTAGATGGTGGTAAGAAAGTAGGTATCCTTTATCTATCTACTTATATTATTGATTCACCTTCTGTTACAGAGATGTGGCTTCATGGGCTTGGTCACATATGTAGGAGGGGAATGCAGGTTCTCAAGCGGAAGACAGATGTTTTTGACAAGCTAAAGAATTGAAAAGCCTTGGTGTTCATGAAGGAGATGATAGATAGAGATCAGGTGAGGGAATCGAATTATTCTGAGCAGGGCTATGTTGATTTGAACAAGAGTTTGATCCACGGAGAGCTCATGGGTAAAAAGTTATCACTCACAGGCGAACATAGGTACCGGCGTCGGTCAAACAGTAACTGACATCGGCAGAAGGAAGACCAAAGTTGGTCATGAAGGAACTGACGTCGGTAGAAAGGATACCGGCGTCGGCTAGGGAAATGATGTCGATAGTCAGGGTCAGTGCAGGGAACCAACATCGGTCGGGAGCAGACTATGAGATGGCCGAGATCGGTCACTGAAACGGATATTGGGTGGACAACACACTGTCAACAGGTCTCAAACGCTCATGTCGAGGTCAGAAAGGGTAAGTGAACCTCATATTCATTTTTCACCTTCTTTATATTGCTTATTGATGGTCAAGAACCATGAAGATGCGAAGAGGCAATGCAAGTAGAATCCAGATATAGTGGGAGCTTGGCATGGATGAGGAGTGTGAGTCCTTGGAGAAGAACTAAACGGGTGTTCGTTGGTAGAGTTGTCAGCTGGAAGAAAGCACTGAGAGACGGAATGGATTCCCAAGTTAAAGAAGAGAGTGGATGGATACGTGAGACGGAAGGCCAAGGTATATGGTCTTGAGGAAGCTGCAGGACAGTGGTACAGGTTTGACAGGTAGATGACTAAGCATGGCTTTAGTCAACATCAGTGTAACTATTGTGTTTATCTTACCAGGTGGATAATGATTGCAACATTATTTTGTTACTGTATGTGGGTGATTTGCTAGCAGGTTTGTACATATAGGGTTTTGCTGAGCTAAAGGTAAGGTTAGTTCAGAGGTGTGTCATGAAGAATTTGGAGCAGTGAAATTCTTTGGCATAAGAGTCATGGAGATTTTATCTCCAGTGGGAGCTGATGTGAAGACGGTGTTGGTGGGGTTCATGAAGCAGGTTGCAGAATCGGAAAGCACACCAAGGGCTGGACAATTCAAACTTAGTTTAGAACAGGGTTCGAAATCACATGAGGTCTAGAGTAGACCTGTATTTTCCCAAGCAGTGGGAGTTGTCAGAAAGTATGGAGCCAATTCAGGGAAGGAGTACTGGAGGGTGGTTCAGTGGATTCTCAGGTATCTGAGAGGGATCAGCAGCAGGGATTCTTGTTATGCAGGGTCAAGGTCTTTACTACATGGATATGTAGGTTCGGATATGGCAGGTTACTTGAATGACAGGTATAGCATCACAAGTTGTGTGGTGGTTGGTCTTCAGGATTGATCTTAAAGAGGGATACAAGCCAGGGAATAATTTAGATGGTGTACAGGTACAGGTGTAGCTATTTTCTCCAAGTGGGAGATTGTTAGGTTGTGGAGCTAAAAGCTTCACCAGGATGCGAATAGGAAAAGTCACGGAGCTTGCGAAGGTTGCAGAGAGTTGCAGGGCAACTGATGTCGGTCTGATCAGCTGATGTCAGTCAGATAGCAGCGAAGAACTAATCAGCGTTGGTTACCAGTCGGCCGACATCGGTCATGGAGGAGCCGACGTCGACAGCCTGTGTGTGAACATGCAGTTTGCATGTTGATTTTGGAGAGTCTATTTTTGGACTGCTAGTTTGCATGTTAGAGGCTAGTCGTAGTCTTGAGTTGCACGTCTAATTATTGTAATTAAGTTAGTCTAATTATTGTAAGCATGAGATCTATATATGGATTCATGGGCTGTATTGTAAAACTAGTAACTAGGGAGTAAGAGAGCAATAAGCTCCTTCTGAGAGAAGAGAGCAATGGTGTGTTCCTCCTAGTGCCACAGTACCAAGGTGGGTACTGGTTTGGAGAATCAGCAGGGTTCTTCTTATTTGTATGATCTTAGTCGGCAGATGAGCATGGCTTCTTTTAGAGATCTACAATGGTGAGTAAGGTCTAGTGATTTGCAGGTAGCAGCAGAGAGCAGGGGATCTACTTGGAGTATGGTTGTGTACTTGATGTACTGGCAGCGTGTTACTGACTGGTTGGAGAGGTGAACATCAATTCTGTATTGGAGTTGATTGTTGGGACCAAGAGAGAGAGGGAAGGTCTTGAGGTGTGGCGAACCTTTGAGGTGGAGGAAGAAGTGGCATCTTCCTTATTGTATATTCTTCTGAGTGATTATTAATACAATTGTGTATTGTCTCTCATATTCCTGTGTTGTTTCATATTTCTAATTACTTATTGATTCTGGTTAAATTCTGTGTTTAGTTGCTAATACAAGAAGTAATCATATGTGCTCTATTGTTGGAGCAAGATCCTGACATTTTGTAGAGTTTTCATGATTATTATGATCAAAACCTTCCTTTTTATCCATAACACATGTCCTCACCCTTAAGTCATATAACATGGGTCTCCTTTAAGCACAACCCTCTTTCAAATAGGCCTAAGTCACCTTTTAGGTCCTATGAAGACTCATTCACCCCTTTGACACTTCTCTAAGCAAACTAAGAACACATAAACACTTTAAAATACATGGAAACATATCACATAATCTATAGGTCCTCCTTAATTGATAAAAACCATCACAATACTCTTTTTCTAAAGCTTAATTTTCTCAAATAACATTCTGTACACACAACCACCACAAATAAACACGCAGTTAACTTCTAAGCAATTGTTCATACTAAATACGGATTGGTCAAACCTAAAGAATACATATAGATGGTCCTTATGGAGCCTAAAACACTCTATGATATTTTTCTCATCTCAAAACATCAAAATATCATCAAGAACAACTCAATTACCCTTCTGGGGTTACTTGCAGAGAATGAATGAACACATAGTCAAATTTGGAGATCAATAACTTTGACTATACAAATATTTAGACCTTTAAATGAATATTTATAGATGTAGCTTGAAGTAATATACAACTTTTGTTTTTATACCATTGTGAAATTATACATATATCAAAATTTATAGCATAAAAACTACAAACTGGTCTTCCCTCACAAATTCAAATATTTGAATTTCGACGGTCACTGAGCAACTGTAATACTTTGAACACTATGTCAACATCTCATATCCTCGCATCTTAGATCAAATATGCAACATCGATATTCTTCAAAATTAGATTGAAATTTAACTCTTGTAAAATATTAAACATCAAACATTTTGACCTCATCTTGTACACCCTTGTAATATTGAAAAAATGCAAACTGTTGATCTTTGTAGATCAACCATGTCTTTATCTTGCAGCGTTCACCATTAGATCTTGATCTAAACTCTTGATATTATGACACTTGACACCCTCATATTCCTTATGAGCACTTTACTAATAGTTTATGCACTTGTGCCACTTGGTAGCCTTACGTGTATTATTGACTCTTTGATTTGTCCCACACCATTGATATCTGTCAGTATGAACTGCTGCTCACCATTGATATTTTGTCAGACTAGTGAGCTTGTGACACTTGTCACCTACATGTGAAACCTTTGATATGTTGAATTCATACACAAAATTTATCTCAATATGTATGATTAAGTACTTACCATTGATATTCTATACAAATGACCTTAGACTTTAACATAATTAAACTTGACGGTCTTTGACCCATCACAGTCTGCTAGAGCAACTTTGAAGCTTTATAACTTGAGCTAGACAACACTTCAAGTCTAAATTTTTTTAGGTTATATTATTGGTAATATAAAAGAGATCTTCATGTAAACATTTACCCACTATTGAATTTCTAAGTACCTTTAATAAATTCACAAACTTGTTGGATCATACATGACTGCATTGCATGCAATGATGGTCTGGGAAAGTATAGGAACTTCTGTAATTTGCCTAGGAAGCCAACTTTAAACCTTAATAAAATTTGATGCAATAAATTTCATGACATAAAACTTAGATCATATCAACTTGGGACTAATGTGATCACACCCATATGACCAACTGCCCCTGATTCATCCATATGTGACAATGGTGATGTCAACAAATTGCCTACATAGATTTTTTTCCCATAGAGTCAACTATGCCAAGATGAACATAATGAATAACTAGATGAATAAAAATCATAAAAATAGGTATTAAAAACATATAATACCTCTTATGAGACCTCTTGTATAGCCTCAAATCACCATACTCATCCCTAAACATCCCTAAACATGCCAAAATTGAAGAACAACTAAGCCTGCTTCAAACATACTAGAACAAGCACACTTGAAACTTTATCATTGACACTTAGATTATAAATAAACTTCATCCAATCACCTATACACACTCATGACATCAATGAAAACTCTCCAAAAATGTCCCCCTTTGTCATTGATGTCAACACCCATCATACATATCACCTTCCTTCTCTCTCTTCAAGCACCCTCACAATAAGAACCTTCTCCCCCTTTGACACAATGATAAAGTGGAAATTAATAATCTTGAGGACTTGAAAATACCATCAACAAGAGAGGACCACCTTAGAAAGATGATATAAACTTCCCCTTACCTTGAGCCTACCTCTTCTTGTTTAGACAACTTCCTCTTGCTATATGCCAACACTCTCTTCAACTAAGTTACAACCAATGAAGAAAGAACACACAAAAGCACTAAAATCTGATGGAAATCACCAAGAAACATTTGAGTAGGACTCCCCCTAAGATATCTGAGTCATTTCACCTCTTGAGCATCTTCAGATCTCCATACATTATGAAGAACCACCACATAGGCTCACTAGCCTTCTCTCTCAAGCCACCTCAAGGACCATCAACAAAACTTTATGCCATTCATCAAAAAATAAACATGATATAAATAAATTTGAGAACTCACCTTAAAACACTCATGCCTTTCTCTTTAAATTGAGCAAAAACATCAAATCTTCACACTAGGCCTGTCTAGACTCCTTATAGCCCTACCTCAAACTTGAGAGCCCACAACTTTCAGTAATACTTTAAATACCTAAAATTCATATATAAATCACTCTCATATTCCCCCTTAATAACACCAATTTTCATCACCTATCTGCTCCTCTATAACATACTTCCTTAACAAACCTACTAGTCAATTAGACTTCCATCTTGACAAAAACTTATTCAATTTGAAAACCACAAACCTTAAAATATTTGTGAATCTTGATTTGACAACCCATTTGGCCCTTTCAACATTTTAATATGTCGTAGACCTCAAATCATAAGGCAAACCACTTTTATATAATAGCCCAAAACTCTAGAATCTTAAAACAGATAATTTCAACAAACCTCTTTTTGGTCAACGCCCACCTCTGAAACTTCTTACACACTTGGATAATACCATCACACACTTTTGGACCAATATTTTGAGCCTTCACACCTTTGGGAACCTTGAATTCCTATACCATGGCTTTGATCTATAACAAGAAAGATAAACCCAAGAGCACATAAAAACCTTCAAAAGGCACAAACATGATCATTAAAATAGAAAACCACTTGGAACACATCGCAAAGAAATGAACATACCTTTCTAAGCACCAAAATCTTCTTGAAATTCTATCAATCTCATTATGCCACCTAAAAATACCCATTTTGATCCTGTAAACACTGCATACACAACAAAAACACCTTATGACATCACTCTAACCTCAACAAAGCACTTTTCCCATCTTGACACACCAACACCAACTAGAAATGCTCATCTCTTGATTTTTAGGAAATTTTGAAGAAAACCATAATATCACTTGCTTTTCCACTGAAATGAGTCTCTTAAGAAGCATAGATAGAGACACCCTACTTCACATGGTTCTTTCAAACAATGTGAAACTAGGAGTTGCCCACAACTCCTCATATTCCTTATCCTCCTAAGTCATCTGATAGTGATAGTTATTCTTCTTGTTCTTCCTATGTTTAAGAGAAATAATTTGTTCAGTCACTACAACATCCTCCTTCTCTTCCAAGACTATATTGATAACACATGGGGATAGCATAGATTCATGACATACCTTTTTAGTTGAAGAATCTTTCTTGTAGTTAAGAACTTCATCACTAGTTATTGACAGCTGATGTTCTTTGCATGAAACTCACTCAACATAAACAATATGTTCACTTGAATCCATACACACCTTAAAACTAGCCTCAACCAACACCTTGGTCTTCTCCTTGAGCTTGGTCTCTTCATTCATAATATGAGCAGACAATGAAAGCCCTTGGCAACCTTCAACTTTTGTAACATTCTCCACCATATAAAATAGATTACTTGGACCTACAGACTCATCATGACTCACACTTACCACCTTTGGTTTCCCTAAGTTAACTTGCCTTCTTTCTTGCACTCTAGGGGCCTGATTAAACCTATTATATCTTGTAGGCCTTTGCTTGCAGAATCTAGCAATGTGACCTCTCTCTTGACACTTGAAGCACATTATACCTTTTTCAAGAAACTTATCCTGCCTTTCCTAATTAAAAAAATATTGCAATATGTCCATTCTTTTGACAATTGAAACAAACTACTCCTTTTAAAGAAGACTCACCTTGCCTTACCTTATTTTGACAATGCTTAGCAAAATGGTCCTCATCAAGATAGTTGAATCACTTAAATTTATTCACACCTTTTGACTGATGACCCCCATCATAGTTCCATGAAAACTCATTTCTAATAGGTCTCTTGCATTCTCTAGCTCTATGCTCAAACTGATTACATGTGTAATAATAACCATTGAAACTTGCATACCTCATGAAATTTGGTTGTTTGATCTAATTTGTCTTTAATCTACCAACATCTTCATTCCTTGATTGATTGTTGATCTTCAAGGTCTGATTTACATTAGTATCCATTTTGTATTGAGTTGCATTTTCTAGTTCTTCTTTGTTTCCAAGATCAGTTTTATCACTTACATGTTTTTGACCACTCAGAATATTGTCTATATCACTTGAGCTCTTTTCAAATCTCATAAATGACTTCATCTTACTATATGTCTTCTCTCACTCATCTTTTAATGACTCATTTTCAATTACATACCTTGAACATTCATCTTCTTTAGCTTTTAGGCTTGTAGACATGATTTATAATTGATAACTGAGATGTTTGATTATATCTTCATGCTCCTTGGTGTCTTTATTCATTCTTTATTCATACACACTAAATTTTTCCTCATAATCCTTGATTTGAGACTTCATCTTCTTGTTAATCTTCTTCTTGATCTTCAGTTCTTTAAGAGCATTCATCAATTCAATCTCATAGTCCACCTCATCTTTATCATCATTTGAATCACTCCAAGTAGACTCCTTTTTATATGAACAATTTCCTTCCTCAACCATGAAGAGGGCTTTATCTTCAATAAGACCGTCATCTTCATGATCATACTCTGAATCACTATCTTCACTCTCATTAGATGAGATGCAATCTTCTTTGGTGTAGAGACTCTTCTTGTCCTTGAAGTACTTCTTCGTGTTGTCAAACCTTCTGAATCCTTTCTTCCTTTTATAAAACCTATATGTCTTCTTGTCTTCATCTTGGCCATCACCATGCTCTTCATCATCATTCTTCTTATGATTATGATGACATTTATTAGCAAAATGTCTTACTTCTCCACGATTGAAGTATTTGAAGGGTAGCTTACCTTTATACTTGTCTAAACCTATTTTCAATTTCCTTATAAACAAAACAATTAATTCATCTTCATCAATATCAGATGTGTCATCCTCCTTGAGTTTCTTACCTTAGAACTTCTTCTTTGGCTTCATTTCTATCTTGAATGTTGCTTCCTTCTTTGGTGGTATATCATCATTTACTCTCATCTCATAGGTAGTAATGATGTCATGCAATTCATCCATCTTCAACTGAGTAAGATCATGACTTTATTCTACAACAAATACTTTAGAATCAAAACTGAGAGAGAGAGACCTTAATACATTTTGAATTACAGTAGCTTCTTCAACCTTCTCTCTAAGACCTCTAATGATGTTCACAATCTCATCAACTCTCTGTAAAAAAGATGCCATAGAATCTTCTTCCTTCATCTTAAGACTCTTAAATTGTCTTTGGTGAGTCTGCAACTTTGCCAACCTAAATTTTGAATCTCCTTCATAAGCAACCTTCAATTTATCCCACATTTACGTGGTAGATATGCAATGGATTACCTTGGTGTATTCAGTATCTAAAAGACCATAAGTGATAGCATTCATTGCCTTATAATTATTCTCAAACAACTTCTTATCAGAGGAATAATAGGTGCAAAATAACCATCCACAATATATTTCCAAGTGTCAAACCCTAGGGACATGATGTAGGTTCTCATCCTCACACTCTAAAAATCATAATTAGATCCTTTAAACATCGGTGCTTGCTTAGTGAAAAATTTTCCTTGAATTTGATGGCTACCCATATTTGTACCTTGGATCTCTTTCAAGCTAACAAGCCTTTATCAAAGGACCTACTCTGATATCAATTATTAGAGGTACAAACCATTGAGAGGGGGGGTGAATCAGTGGTGGTAAACAATCCAATTAAATTTTAAATCATTCAAACACTTAAACATTCAATACAACCATTCATGAAGCATTCAAAATTTTTATAAAAATGAACAATATATAATAAAATATCACACACACAACACAAGATCTATGTGGGAAACCCTCTTAGGAAATAAAACCCACTCTCAATCCTACAAAAAGATGGACTACTTGTCCTATAAGATGATCACAAACATGAGACTGGTCCAATCCTTCTAATCAAAATTTAGTGAAACACCTGTCTCACAAGGATCACTACCCCTAAGATGATCAAGTCCTTCTGACCACCTTTTGGTCAGGTGTTTCTAACTAGCTTTAGTGAAACACCTATTTCACAAGGAGCACCTACCCCTAAGATGATCAAGTCCTTCTGACCACCTGATGGTCAAGTCCTTTTGACCTAGATGTTGAGCACACTCCCAACACTTGTGAAATTAACATCTCTTGATCATTGATTTCCTACCAACCTGATGGAGATACAATGTATATCAGCCCCCTTTACTTCTTCACACAACCACACACATCCAATACCACCTTTTGGATCACTCTAAACCTATTCGCTCATCCTCAATATACAAACCTATAAGAGTAGTGTATTTGACATTAGAAATATGACCTATAATTCATACACATATTCATCAACCTATTCTACTCTACAACCCATCCACTGGGCACACTCACTCCACAACTGTCACACACACGTCTTCTCACAAGTCTCTCACATCTATATCAACAAACCTAAAAACCATCACATTTAGTTTCACCTTTATAGAGTATTCATGATTATTATGATCACAACCTTCCCTATCAGCCACAACATATTCCTTCACCCTTAAAGCATCTAACATGGGTCACCTTTAAGCATGACCCTATTTCAAAATAGGCTTAAATCACTTTTTAGGTCTTATGAAGACCCATTCACCTCTTTGACACTTATCTGAGCAAAATAAGAACATAGGAACACTTTCAAATACATGGACCCATGAAACATAATCTATAGGTCTTCCTTAAGTATTAACAACCATCACAACTCTCTTCTGGTAAATATTAATTCACTCAAATAACATTCTGTACACATAACCACCATAAATGAACACATAGTCAACTTCTAAATAATTAATCATACTAAATATAGATTGGTCAAAACTCCAAATTACATACATATTATCCTTATGGAGTCTAAAACACTATTTGATAGTTATCTCATCTTGAAACATCGAAATATCATCAAGAACAACTCAATTACCCTTCTTGGGTTACTTGCAGAGCATGAACAAACACATAGTAAACTTTTAAGATCAATAAATTTGACTATACAAACATTTATACCTTTAAATTAATATTTATAGATGCACCTTGAAGTCTTATATAACTTTTCTTTTTATACCATGGTTAAATTATGCATATATCAAAAGTTATATCACAAAAACTATAGACTGGTCTTCCCTTACAAATTTGAATATTTGAATTCCAACAGTCACTGAGCAACTATTAAACTTCAAACACTATGTCAACATCTCATGTCCTTGCATCTTAGATCAAATACACACCATAGACCTTCTTCCAAAATAACTCAAACTTTAACTATCACAAACTATTAAACATCGAACATATTGACCTCATCTCGTCCACCCTTGCAATATTGACCACATGTGTACCATCGATCTCTACGAATCAACCAGGTATTTATCTTATAGTGATCACCATTAGATCTTCCTTAGAACTCCCAAGATTATGACACTTGGCACCCTCATGTATCTTTTGAGCACTTTACTAACAATCCATGCACTTGTGCCACTTTTCATTCTTGTGTGCATTGTTGACTCTTTGACTTTTCCTGTACCATTGATCTCTATCAATATGAACCACTGCTCATTGTTGATCTTCTATCAAACTAGTGAGGTTATGACACTTTTCACCTATGCATTCAACCTTTAACATGTTTAATTAATATGCATCATTGATCTCAATATGTATGATTAAGCACTCACTATTGATCTTTTATATAAATAACCTCAGACTTCATCATGGGCAAACTTGACGGCCTCTAACCCATCATAGTTTGCTAGAGTAACTTTGAAACATGTTAACTTGAGCTAGACAACACTTATAGTCTAAAATTTTTTAGGGTAACTTCTTCCAACTATACATAACATATTCATGTAATAATTTTCCCATTGTTGAATTTATAAGTACCTATAATAAATTCACAAATTTGTTGAATCATATATGACTGCATGACATGCAGTGACTTTCTAGGAAAGTATGGGAATCTCTACAATCTGCTTGGAAAGCCATTTTTGAACCTTGATAAAATTTTATGCACTCAATTTCATGACCTAAAACTTGGACCATAACAACTTGGGACTAATGTGATCACACCCATATGACCAACTCCCCCTGACTCATCCATATGTGGTAATGGTGATGTCAACAAACTACCTACATAGATTTTTTTGCCATATAACTTACTATTCCAAGATGAACATAATGAAGAACTAGATGAATACCAATAATGTACACAAGCATTCAAATCATATAAGACCTCTTATGGGACCTCTTGCATAACCTCAAATTACCATACTCATCCCTAACCTTGCCAAAATTGAAAAACAACCAAGCTTGACTCAAGTATACTAGAACAAGAACACTACACACTTTGTTATTGAAACTTAGATTATCAAGACACTTAATCCACTCACCTAGAAACCTTCATGACATCATTGAAAACTCTTTAATAAAATCTTCACATTATGCATTGTTAACTAGTTAAGTGTGGGTTTTTTTACCATGATTTTCTTTATAAGAAAACAAAGGAACTTGCACATGGTGTTTACAGTATAATTAATCATGAATTGTAATTAAATTTAATTGTAAATGTAATATATTGAAATATGATATAGGAATTTAAATAAGATAGAATAAAGTATATAGAAGATATACATAATTTATAGAAGTTATAAATTACTAAATATAGAAACTAGGGCTAGGGTTAGAGAATTACTTTGCAAATAAATTAATTTAAATTCTGTTAACTTTCCATGGGTTGTGTCTATTTTAAATAACTAATAAACATATATGCATTAGAAAATGATACTTAATTGTATATTGGGATAAGTTCATATTGTGTTGTTATCTGCTACTGTGGCTTTGTCCAGGTAGACTTTGTAATGGATCTGGAAATATCAAATTGTTTATCTCTATTTGTAGGTGACATGTTTTTGTGAAAAGCTTGATTTGATGCACAAAACACATATATAATTGATTTCCTATTCCTTTGTAATCATACAAAATCGATCAAATGTAAAAGGGAAAAAAATTGGGGATGTGGGAATGGTCGAGCTATCCTAAAAAAACTCCTTATTGATTGAGTGTTGCTTACGCAGTCTGAAGGCCTCAAGCTGATGTAGTTCTCCCTTTAGGGAAGATCATGTGAATAAATTAATTATATTTGATTACAATGCTTGACAAATGATTCCCTTAACCTGAAATTAAATAATGCTAGACTCGACTAAGGACTGTGGTATTGATGCAAAATTGCAATAACAATGTTTACTCAGAAGATTGAATCTTTTTTAAATTATAGCTAGTTAGGTTCAAGTGTGACCCTTGATGTGATTTTATAGGAGAATATTTCAAATATTTTTGATAAAAAAACTATTAATTTATGTGTAAAATCCATTATGAAGTGTGGCATTATGAAAATATTACCGTTAGAGCATTGTGGACAAGGTCATACTACTGGACAAGGTTGTAGATTGTCCTTGTCTACCTAGTGTGCTCTTGTCTAATAGGAACAAATGATTTTGAAACCAAAGTGACACTAAAATTTATACGGAATATGGATGAATAAATATAAAATAGGGAAGTTTAGGAGACATGCATAGTAATTATGAGACTTTGAAGGCTTTCTTAGAGATTGTGGGTTATCAAAATGACAAACTAACCAAAGAAGGTAAAGATGTTAAAAATAAGAATTTAATGATTATATTTTAGTGTCAATATGAATAAATATAAAATATGGAATTATAGGATACAATCACATAAATTATGAGACTTTGAAGGGTTTATTATAGATTGTGGGTTATCAAAATGGCAAACTGACCAAATAAGGTAAAAATGTTAAGAACAAACATTATCAACCATTTATTAATTATATCTTAATTAATACCCCTACACCTCCCCCCCATTTATTCTATAAATTAAATGTGATACCTGAGTGTGTACACACACTTTGTCTTTGTTACGAAGATGTGCATGCCCCCTTGTTGAGGCATATGGAGAAGTGTTGAACTGACAGTGAATTGAGACTAATCAAGTATTAATTTGAATAATTAGTTATAATGTTTGAGTTGGAAATATTACATGATCCAACCCTCATATAGTACCTTATAAAGCTTTTGAATAGGTGGGAACCAACAAAGTGGTTTGTTAAAGTGAAACCAAGATGTAGAGCATCACTAAGTTCAAACATGGCTCACTTGATGAACTGAAAAAATAAGGTGGGAACCAATACATGAATATCTAAAGTGAAACCAAGACATGGAACATCACTAAGCTAAAACATAGTCCAATTGAAAAATATTAATCACACTATTATAGATAAATTTAGATTCGAAATATAAATTCTTGAAACTTTGATACTCAAACAAGAGAATTTTGAATTTTGTAGAGTAGTAGCTTGGACATGAATTCATATCATGCCCTATGTATAGTATAGAGTGCTAATTTAATCTTTTGAAAATTATTTTAAATTTTTTAACTCCTTTGCACAAGTGTATCTGTGCTCGAGTAGTTGTAAGAGTGGAGTGCATAAGCAAGCCAAATGCCCCCAAAATTTAAAAAATTTGATTTTACATATTATAAACTGTCAAATCTGAAATGTATTTATTTTAAAAGCTTGGAGATAAGGCCATTATGATGCCCTCTTTTGAGATGAGGGTAATTTCCTGCAAATCATTTGTCTCAAAGTAAAAAGTGAGAGCATTTATGAAAGATGTAATCAAGTAATATGATGTGAATATTAGAATTGTATTAGATTCTAAAAGATGTAACATTGAAGCATACAACAAGTTTGGATATTGCATTGCATCATTGTAATTGAATGTAATATTAAAGTGTTGTATGAAGCATGCACATAAATTCTAAGTTTTACATATTTATTATAAGCATAATATTTGGTATATTAAACATTTGAAGTACATAAGTAGTATGTGCATGATGTAGATCATGGCACCATAGAAATGTGTAATAGATACTCAATAATGCATGACAGGTATCATGCTACCATAATAACATGTATCAAACATGTAAGTAGAGTCGCACAATGTAATGCAAAAAGGTACAAATGCCACATACAAGGGACATGTAATATGTCACATAGAGTTATTAAATTTACATGAATGTCACACATAAGACCCAAAGGCTTAATACAAGGGACAGGTGAATATCACACAAATATAAAAATATAATGTACTTATGCACAAGGCATGATGATGTCATATAACTAAGAGTTGTGTATGTTGAACATACACAAGGCCAGGGGCCATATATAAGAAGCAAATAAGTTGAATCATGTTATGTAATGAAATGAACATAGAGAGACTAAAATTAGCATATTTTGATCATATGTGTCCATGTTCATATTTATAAAATAACATATTCATTATTATACATGTAAAGTATACATTAAAATGAGACAAATGTCCTCTTTATAACTAAATCATGGGGAAAAAAGAGGTTCTAGATAGATAAAACTTGTAAGAGTGTTCATATATAACAAAGAGATGCCCCTAACTGAGTAAGATTATTGAGTACAAGACTAATCCAACATCAAAACCATAGAAAATTATGTCTTAATCTTGAAATCGAATTGATATCTGAGTAAATTCTATGATCTATGATGAAAAATGTAGAAAAAGTCCCTATAACTATGTTGCAGTTGAAATCAAAATTTTAAATGTACATGGATAGGACCATAGTATAGGACAAGGATGTAGTGGGATGTTATTTGACTTGTATGGTCCTATCTTGATTGACTATATGCAACATTTTTTTATCAATTCAACTTCGTGTGTATGATTAGTTTATGTTTCTATAAAAATATGTCTTATGGCTAACTTAGATACCTTGTGAGAAGCTTTGTATACTAAAAATATAGTGAAGTATGTTATATATTGAACATGAATATCAATAATATTTGCAAAAATGTAATTCAACAACATCAAACTATGTCTATAGGTCCTAGTTTTGATTTTTTTTCAAATATTTTGATGTTTTTGTACTTTGTAAACATATATGAATGTTTTTGTATTTTTTCATATTTGTAAAGTGAAGCATGCATAAATAAAAATTGAAAAATATTGGAAAGATGCAATAAGTAGAAAATTTTTGAAATGGAAGGAGGGAGAGATTATAACAACCCTCAACAAATTGTTAAATCATGTCAAGATAAGAAGGAAAGCAAACAAGGTGCCCACAATTTATTTGGATATGTCTTGTAGTGAAGATGTCAAACATGGCCATGTAAGCTCATGTGAAAGTCGATATATGTGACCATGAAATTACAAATGAGAGTTAAAGCATGTATAGATGTGTAAACAATGACCAAATAAGATGCTATAAAGGATGTGCATTGAAATCTTAAAAATATAGTTGTCTTATATTGTTTGAATTGGGTTAAAAAAGATAAGGGAACAAGTGCCCCAAAATGAAAATAGAGCCAAGGGCTAAAAGAAAATGGATTAGGTGTAAAAGAATAAGTAACAAAATTAAGGATCAAATAAGCTATGTACAAGTAGGTATTATGAAAGGAAGTTAATCAAGGTCATTAGCCCAACCAAGGGTCCAACCAATGATCTCATCAATACGATGTTCATATGTGTATCCAAATTTTAATAAGAAAAAATAAGCTCTTCTACCAAAGAAGATGTGCAAAATGTAGAAGCTTATGAATCTAAAAAATAACCTTGTGCTATAAAATAACCCTTTAAATCACTGATCATACATCTATCTAAACATATATCCTCATACATAGGAGAACATGATGTAACAACTTGTACCTGTGTAGGAGACTTTTAAACAACTTGCAATATTGTATTAGGTAAATAACCTATAATATGTGCCAATTTTTGCTTAAGAGTACATATCTTGATCTTTCTAACCAAATCACCATGATCATATCTAATAATATAATGTTCAAGAATAGATGGAAAAACTACAATATCTTGATGCTCGTGACTATGTGAAGAAACTAAAATATGCTTATGCTCATAAGTAGGTACAAATTTTGATTTTGGAATATGATTATTTGAATGTAGATCATGATCTTAATAATTTTATAAAGGAATTCATTACCAATTTGCTCAATGGCTATGCCAACCAACTATTGTGGAATAGGAGCAGGTTCTATTAGTTTCATAGGATATTTATATTGAATGCCTAAATTTTTTCCCACTTCATTATCATGAATATACTTTAGATATTTATGAATTATATAAGTAACTCCTTTGATTTTTTGTAACCAAGGTCTCCTTAATAACATATTAAAGACACTTGTGTTTGGTACCACTAAGAAAGGAGTGGGTAATTTGAGAGGTCCCACTTTTAGAGGCAATAAGATATGTCCAAGAGTGTCTTATGTATGACCATCCAATTATTTCACAACTTTAGATGTATGTTGTATATCTTTCTCCTTATAACCAAGAAAATGTAGAAGTTTTATGGTACACACGTTCTCGCTCGATTCATTGTCTATTATGACACTATAGATTATTTGTATGCCAAAATATGCTCTAATGAATAATGCATGTGTATCATAATCATTATAAATAATTTTTAGAATCATCAAATGTAATAGATGGGTGTGATGTTAGCTTGATTGTAATTGTAGAAATGATGCTATCAAGTGGATGTCCATATAAATATGGAGTAGTGATGTAGGAGCATCAAGAAAAATTATGTAAATATGATCATAAGTAGAAGGCTAGGTGATGAGTACATTTTTTTAGTCTCATAGCATCCCTTAGAAGGGGATTGAGTCTTTATCAGAGTCTATAGGTTCCCTTAGTTATCCCTTTGGTAATTTCTTTCCAGAATGGGCATTTTGAATATTTGAAATGTGTTAGTGTGTTTAGGAGTCTTTTGAGTAAATGACAAGGAGTGTCATGTTAGAAAATGTTAGTATAAGGTCATAATGAGTCTAGGTGGGTGTGGGAAGGTGTATTATGTGCATTTTATGATTAAAATGACATTGCCTAAGAGTTTTGAATGAAATTACCATGTCAAGGTAGTTGTTAAGAAAGTAGTTACCTTGTATGTAGAAGGGGAATACAATGAGTTTTGGTAAGAAAGAAGGTAAAAGGTTCATATAAGAAGTAATTTAGAAGGTAGGAAGAGGCATAATTATGGAGGAGACTATGGAATGATAGCAAATGGAAGAAATATGTATTTTGTCCTTGTGACAAATTTGCTAATGTACATGAACAAAATCAATAAAAGTTGAAATGATTGAAGTGATACCTATGTGCCTTAGTATTGATATTTTTTTATGAATGAAATTGATTTATTTAAATCCTTAAAACCTTTTGGAATAGTATTATGTAATGTAAGTTTTAAATACTGGTGAGTGTGATAAGAATTATGTGTTTACTCATTAAAGCCAAGAGGCTAATAAAAAATGAAACTGCCTAAGTGTTGTGCATGTCAAGGTGAACTATAAATGTAGAAACATATTTATTTGGTGTCTTAAGGCATATATGTTTGTGTTTGTTTCCAATAGAGAAAGGATTCAAGTTGAGAATCATGTGAGTACCTTATCCACAAGTGACAGTCAAGTAAACCTATGTATGTGACTTTAATAACAAATTATGTGAAAGGATAGAGATTATTGTAGTTTGAAGATGTTTTGGAAGGAAAACATATTGGGAAAGACTCTTTAAGAGGTGTTTAAATAACCTTAGGTAACAAAATTGTGAACTAAACCCTATTTTAGCTTACATACATAGATTTTTTTGACAAAATCAAGAGAAACCATAGTTTTAAATGTATTTAGATGTTGTTAAGCAAGAGATAAAGATTGATAAAGTTGACATGATATAGGAAAGACATTATACTAGTATTTTGAAGGTTTATAAGCAAGAGAGAATAAATTAAACCAAATTTGAACTCTCTCAAGTTTGTGTAGAATAGGGAAACCCTAGATTAGGGTAAAAAAACTACAAAACCACTTTTTAGAAGATTTGACTAGTGAAAATTGATGAAACTTTGTAGTTTAAAGTGTTTTGGCAATAAGTAAAGGATTTAAGTGGTTTTAGGTTGGTACAAAACCTGTACATATGGAATTGGTAGACTGTCTATAAAGGAGGAGTAAGGAGACCTAATTAGGTCTGAGCAAGGTATAGAAAAGGCATCTAAGAGGCGAGATGGATAATGAAACTTTGAGTAGAGATAGAAGAGGATGGAGGGTATCAGGAAAGGAATTTAGTTTCTCAATATTAAATAGTACATGTCTGTACCATGGGAAAAGGCCTAAAAAAGGCTACAAGGAGTCTTGGACAAGATAATGAAACAAAGAATGAGGACAAAGTTATAGTAAGATGATGTGGGGATTTGATAGGAATTATAAGAGGATTAATTTGAGTAAGGAGACACTCAATGAACCTTCATATAATCTTGAAGCCTTGAGTGATATAAAGAACTATTGTAATAACATTACATTCAAGAAGCTTTTAAATTAACACATGAGGAGGTGAAGGTAGACTTGAAAATACTTCCTTGGTGGAGCTTGTAGTTGAAGATTATGTGGTGGTTGTGATATAGGATTTACTATAACTTTAGCTTCATTTTTTATATTATTAGTTTTGCTCTTATAATTAAGCTTGCCTTAAACCCTGATAGTTCAAGTATAAGGAGAATTGGAGCTATATTTGACCTAATTCAATGCAATCAATCTGAACTCATGCTCTTTAACTATATGGCATAATTCATCAAAAGGATTTGAACTTATCAAACATGATAGAATATTGAAGAGGAGTAAGGAAGATTTGAGTAAAAGTATATTAAAGTTCATTATCAACCATTTGATTTGTCATTTTGGCAAGCATAGTCTTATATCTTAGAACATATTTTCTAAGTATCTCATTTGGACCTTGTTTGATCTTTAAGATTTGAGCATAGGCTAATTTTTTACCAATATTGATAGAAATGTGCCAAAAAATAATTTTTAAAAGGATTAAAAATTCTAATTGTTTGGATAGGAAGATCATAAAACAATCTAAGATCATATTCTTTGAGACTTCATGGAAAGAGATTATTTAAAAATATATCATTGTCTGCATAATCTAAACAAGTTGCATAGAAAGCACACAAATGTTGTTTAGGATCACCTTTGCCTTCATAGATATTAATCTTAGGAGCCACAAAGCCATTTGGAATGGGATAGGATGAAATTTTAGGGGCTAAAGGATTATGCAATAAGGTATTAGAATCTAAGGAAGGGTTAGCATGAGAAATGGTTTGCTCAATATTAGCTCGCTTGGCTTGAAAAAGAATAAGGGTTTGCTTAAGTAAAGTATTGGTAGTAGTAATGGGAGGAGTGTATGCAGTATGAGTAGGCATAAGAATGGATAACTACGGGAAAGCAATATATTTTCCTATATCGAGCGATAAATGGATAGAAGTGACTGAGGGTGTAGAAGTAGGCATAGGTTTAATGGTATAAGTAACAACATTGGAATTAGGGGATTTGAAAATGCAAAAGGAAATTTTTTTTAGAGGAGGAGGCTATGTTAGCTTGATTCTCAAATTTAGATTTAATAAGTATGGAGATGATGTTATTCACCTCATGAGGGAATGTTTAGAGACCTTGACAAAATACATATAATTATTTCACTTGTTCTTGATCTACCTCAGTATTCTCATTTGTATTCGAGGTACATTTCTTGCTCATTATCATATTCTTCATTAGTACTATCATTATCAATTTTAGTGTAAATTTTGTTTTCATCATGACTTGTCATTGCAAATGAAACTAAATAAAGCTTGATATATGAAAAATGAGTACCACTTAATCTATCACTATGACTTAGAGGCATACAATATAATTTAAAGTAACAAAATAAATGAATACAATATAAATTAAGTAAATATACTAGTTAAGAAAACAAAGTAAGCAAAAACCAAGGATATAGAATGATTTAATCAAATATTTAAATTATTTATAGGCTCTTAGATATAATTATCCATTTCTTGATTAACATCGGCTCAATATTTCATAGCACTAATTATAGAGGTAAAACCATTCATGTATCCCACTAACCCTAGTTTTGAGGGTAAGTTGAGAGTAACTTCTCTGGGCAATACACTCATCTCGGGTGTACCACATATCAAATGGATAAAAGAGGCTTCCTATTGGTTTAAACAAGGAATCCTAGGCATTTATGATATATTGTGAGGTATGTGGAAACTAACATCTGTGTTTAGCTTTGTATTATGGCTATGAGTATTAAATTGAAATCTCTCATGTCATGATGTCTGCAAATAGAACACCATGTATCCCTTCATAACAATAGCTAAGTAGTTTCAAAATTGTTGGAACACAATTTATAAAATAAGCAAAAATAAATTTAAAAAAGTGAATTTTTTTAATAGGAAATCAACAAAATTCAACCTGAAATTGAAAGAAAGAGCCTTTGTGTCAGTATTTATTTGAGGTGCGAAGATAAACATTTTAGTGTTATATTAATCCAAGGTCTAAAAAATTAAATCATTATGTTACAGATAATATACAAGATTGAGCATTGTATTTTTTCAATGTAAATAATTTACAGAATTAAAGTGAAATCCTAAGCTAAAAATTAACATGAAATGAGTAATGTTTGAATTGAAATGCAGGTTCACAAAAATGTTTACACTAGAATAAATTATGAATTACAATTAACTCTAATTAGACATGTAAACTATTGAAATTAAATATAAGAAGTTAAATAATATAGAATACAGTAAATACATATATCTACAAAATATACAAATGTTATACTTTACTAAAAATAGCAACTAGGGCTAAAGTTAGAGAATTATCTTTGTAAATAGATTAATTCATACTATGTTAGCTTTCCATGAGCTATGCTTGTTTTAAATAACCTAAAAATATATATGCATAAAAAAATAATACTTTATTGTATATTGGGACAATGTTGCAGAAGGCAAACAAGGTCATAATACATTTTTGTCTGCTATTTTGGCTTTATCTAGGCAACTTGTGTATTGGATCTAGAAATTTAGGCTTGTTCACCCTATTTGTAGGTGACTTGTTTGTATGTAGAGCTTGATTTTATGTGTGGAAGACCTATAAAATATATGCCCTAGTCCTATATAAGCAATCAAAAGAGATCAAATTCGAAAGGGAAAAAAATGGGGATATAGGAATGTTTGAGTTATCCTCATAAAACACCTTTTTGACTAAGTGTTGCCTACATAGCTCGAATGCCTTAGGATGATGTAGTTATCCTTTTAGGGAAGACCATGTGAATATAACTAAAGTTATTTGATTATAATTATTGAAAAATTATGCTCTTAACCTATAGTGAAACAATGTTAGACTTGGCTAAGGACTGTGGTATTGCAGTAAAATTACAATAACAATCTTTACACAGAAGCTATATGCTTTTGTCAATGAGAGCTAGTTAGGTTTAAGTGTGACCCTTAATGTGATTTTATAGGAAAATCATTTGAATATTTCCCATAAATAGCCTATTGGTTTGCATGAGAAAACTATTATGAAGTCTGTCATTTTGAAAAGATGACCGTTAGAGCATTGTGGACAAGGCCACACTATTGAACAAGGTTATAATGTGTCTTTGTCTACCTATTACAATCTTATCCAAAAGGAACATAGGATTATGAAACCAAATTGACATTGAATTATGTGTTGAGTAGGGATGAATAGAGGTAAAATATGGAAGTCTAGGAGATATGAATGGTAATTACGAGACTTTGAAGGATTTCTCAGCGATTACAAGTTATCAGAATGGTGAATTGACCAAACAAGGTAAAGATGTTAAGAACAAACATTGCCAACTATTTATTTTTTAAATATCAATGTATACACATGGAGATTTCATACTAATTAAACACTATCCTATTTATTTTAGAGGAATTTGATATTTTACAATACATGTCATTATTACTCCTAAACCTATTTTCACATTATCTCAATATATATTTGTTTTATCTATTACACATATATGTAGCTTCATATTTTTTAAATCAATCAATTTTTTTTGCATAGTGGTTGTCTTGTAATGAGTCTAGTAAAAACACTATTCTATTATCGATGAACTTGTTAAAGATGCAATTTTAGAGATTTTACAAAGGCTTTATAATCCATCGATCTTAGAACAAAAGTGTTGTTTCCTAAGCATCTCAATTGTGTTGTTTCCTTGTGATGTGTTCCCTAATTTAGTATTATTATGAGGTGATTTACATTTTTTATAACGTTTTTATATATTTTTTATGTGATTTACATTTTGAACTTGGCCTTTATCATAACATATGTTACATACCATCAATTTTATCAACTAGACTATAACCCTTTCTATTGATACTATTTTATTATATTTTTATAAAAGTTAGTGAGTTTATTGATACTAATTTATAATTAAATAAAATTAAAAATAGTATAAATTTAAAAGCAAAATAAAACTTGTAATAAGTATTAAAACATATATAAAAATTGGGAAAAAAGGAATAATTCTTATGATTTGGGACTCTTCATAGACAAAACAAGCTTTCCAATACAATGACATGTTTTTTATTTTTAGTTTTAATAATTTTAATAATTCATGAAGTTATTCACATTGCTTGCTTGGTTATGCTAACATTCCTTATTGGCTACTTCTCAAAAAATAATCTATCAAGTACACATTGATTTGATGAATATTCGATCCAATTTTGTAGAAATTAACATATATACAATTATCATTGATTCAAAAAACATAAAAATTCAAAAAAACATTAATATAACTACATATTACTAATTTCAACAAATAAATATAAGAATTATATATATGTATGTATGTATAACTAGCCATAAATCACTGAGATGAAACCAAAAAAAAGTTTGTAGAAATTAATTCAGCATTAAATACACATGACACATGCATGGTTTGTCTAAGATGACTTAAACTAAAAAAAATGATATGTAATTACCCTCTAAGGTTATGGGTGTACATGATGAGGACACACGTTTATTAGCCTGCTTATCGATTTACCAATAACTTATTTTGTTTTTCTAAAGAAAAAATCATAACTTTTATTTATTGGAAAAAAGTTACATCATGTAAATGTATATAACATTAAGGCTAAATTTCATGTAAATAACCCCCAAGGGCTAGATATACCAGTAATACCAACTGTAGATGCATTATATAAGCTACAAACCTATCCTTTTACCCCAGGCAAAAAATAAACTCCATCATATGGCAAGAACCTCGCTCCTTCCTTTTTTTCCCTTATGCTTTTTCACCTCAATCCATCCACCTTGAGAATATCCCACTACCACCATTTGTAGGCCAAGAAGCCTTGGTTTAAAATATCCTACCACAGACTGTTCCTGATCAGATTATGAGTTATCCAACTTATGTAATCTCTTAATTCCTCTTATTGGAATTTCATGATTTATTGTTCCTCATGTATTTGGTTCCCCAACTTGCATTCCTTCTTAAGAATTATTTGATGATTGATTTAATTCTTCATTTTTATCTTATTTTTCTTCATTGATATCTTTCTCTTCCTCTAAAGTGAGTGATTCTACTATGCTCTTATTTTCTTCCTCCTTTGGATATTTTGGATAGTAGGGCTGCCAGATTTTTGGTTTGTAAGTATACCCCTTCTTCTTCTTTGAGTGTCCTCATGATTATAAATAAGATTCTTGTAGAAGCCTTATGTGGTGAAAAATATGACACTTGAATGATGCATTTTCATAGTCCAAAATTTTAATCCATTTCATATCTCCATATTTTAGTATTATTATTTATGACAATCCTTGCTTACATCAATCTCCACACAAATGTGAGCATAAGTGAAAATACCCTTGTGTGTTCGATTAGTATCATGTTTTAAAAATATGCTAAAAGCATTCCAAATGTCAGTGATTACTATTGTATTCCAAAAAAGAAGAGGCATATTTGGGAACCATACCCACACAAGCATTTTAGATATAACCATAGTATTAAGATCAAATTATGGAAACCAAGAAGTAATGAAGAGTCCCGCTCTTCCCCAGAACCATGGTCCCTCCTCAAATAATTTCTAATAATCTATAGGATTATAAAACTATACTACAAAGAAGCCTTTGGAGTATAAAATAATCTCACACTATTTGGAATATTAGGTATAAATCCATTGATGAAACTCTTTAGACTAAGGCCAAAAACCATTAACTTGACATATTATTGCCTCTAATTTAAATGATTTAAATAATTATTTTAACTAAGGAGGATTTACCTCCACTATTGGCACACCATCTTATTTCTCAACAATATAAGGGATTGCTTTCTTAGATTGGGTGAGGACCTTGAAACTATCCTTGTATGAAATTGGCTTTGAAGTAGTAAGTCTTCTAGCGTCTCCCCACAACTATAACACTAAAAAAATAAAGTAGTATTTGGAGATGTTGTAAGTATTTAGATATGCAAAGTCCTTAAATTGTTTATCCTCATAGATAAGGTGTTGATTATCCATCGGGATCCTCATTTTGTGTTAAATCATATCTTTGAGCATTCTAATTGTATACATTGAATTTTTTATTAAGTAAATGTCTACCCCTTAACAATATTCACCAATATTTGAAAGTGATTAATACCATAGATATTTGGATTAGAGGAGATTGATTGGCCCTTTAAATCAACTTGTATTATTGAAAAACCTTTCCTTTCAAGGGAATTTCATTCAGAGATTTTTCATACACTTTGCATGCATCCTCTTTTTCCTTTGCTACAAAAATAACAAATGGTATCTTGTCAACAACTAGCTTGTGTTTGGAGGCATAGAGGTGGGCAAGTCTAACAGTACATTTGAGCTTAGCAATAAAGAAGATGTCTAGGTGGTCAGAGGTTTATGTTTGAGTCTAAAAAACCATGGTCACATAGCTAAAATTGTGAATAAAATTTCTCTTTGGCATTTTGTCAAATACTCTGCATGTATACTTTCCAATGTACTACCACATCACTCCATAAAGAGTCTCAATAGATAAGACATGATGTGTAGTGAGCATGGCCCGCCAAACATGAATGAGCTCACAATATTTGAACCTCTACAAGCCAAATACTTCACTATAGAGCTAGAAAAAATTTAGATCTATTTATCCTACATCCTTGGTGCCCTATGTTGTCATCTTTCTAAGAACATTAGACATCTCCTCACACTTGTTCTTGGCCCTCTTGTGGGTTCACAAATTTCTCTTTTCCACCTTCAACATATACTTATCCTTCCCCACTTTCAATATCTCAATGATCTACTTCTCATAAGGGGAAAATTATGCCACTTCCCTTATCAAATTTCTAATGAAAACCATTCTATTACTTTATTTCCCTTTATTTGCAGAAGGGTGTAGAGCCGATTGACATTTTTCATGCCAATAACTCACTGAGATGAAACAAAAAATAAGTATGTGGAAATTAATTTAGAATTAAATACACATGATGTATGCAGGGTTTACCTAAGACAACTGCAACTAAAAAATGATGCCATTACCCTCTCAAGTTTTGGGTAGACGTGATGAGGAAACACATTTATCAACCTACTTAAATCTTTAAAATATAAGCTTATCACATCATATAATCAACAACAAAATTTGATACTCAACCCTACATGCCAATTTTTTTGCCCTTGATGGTTTTTATTGATGATTTACCTTCAAATCTTACTTCAGTTCATATTAGAATAAACAAATATTAAATTATTATATATATATTATAATTATTTATAATTTTTTAATATTCCTTTCACCACTTACAATGATTTATTAAAATTAAATTAGATCTCTACTTTTAATGCTCATTTAATTTTCATCACCTTTCAAAAATTCAAACAATTATGTCATGGCTTTTTCACTTTAATCATTTTTCAATTCATATGAGTAACATAATCAATCAATTAAAATCATAAATAACTAGTCATAAATCATGAAGACAAAATAAAAAAACTACAGAAATTAATTTGGCATTAAATACATGTGGCCACACATAATTTACCAGAGAAGAATGATACTGGTGAAATTGATATATGCTATCGATCTCAAACTTCAACTAAACATGATGGAGACATGCATATCTCATCTAACAACTTGGAACTTTAGTGTTCAGCTAAAATCTACTCAATCCATACAAAATTAATAAAAAAAGGTAAAGTTTATTAATTAATTAAACCAATTAATGCCATTAATGCTATACAAGTTGAAGGTGCCAATGCAAGTTAAAATAATCATTTATCCACATGTGTATGACCTCATCTCGAAGGGGTGGATCTCAATTAGGCAGATCCACAATTATTCCAAAGAAAGGGGTTTTAATTATTTTTATGAGCCTTTGGTGGGACTTCCAAATCATTCATGCTCTTCTCAAATTTTCCCCATCCATAAACTTCATTCCATCCATTTTGGCTTAGTGCACACAATCTTCATGGGAGGTGATAGGGATAGGTTGGAACATACTTCCTTCAAGGAGGTCCACAAATAGAAGAAAGTATGGAATACGTTGAAAAGGGGGGACTCAAAAAATTCATGGAATGGGTTATGGAACATAATGCTGAGATTGCTCATAACTTCATAGTGGCTAAAATAAGCAAAAAGTGACCATCTATGACATCACTATTAATATTTTGAAGGAGTTATAGGCAAGTAAATGGAATTCCATGTGCAGGCACAAAGGCATTTAAATATCAGTCAAAAAATAAGAGTCATTGCAGCATTTTTTAGAACAAATGACTTTGTGCAGACAGACAAAAAATGATTTACATAGGCTGACTTTCCATGTTACTGGCCTGACATTTGCCTTCAAATCATGTGGTACATGACGCTCAAAAGTAAATATACATTTATATTTTCCCACCATTTTTTACTTCTTAATAATTTCATTAGATATAAAATTAGTTTTCCCTAATTTTTAATAAAGTCCCTAGAGAGTACCGTCCTACTGTACCAAGTGAATGACACAAATCCCACCCTTCACCAAGGCTTGATTCTCCTTCTAGTTAAGCATGTCCAAGCTCTTTATGGTCAGAAGGTCCCCCTAGGGGGTTCCTCCTCTAGGGAAAACTCCTAGGAGGACTCCCTAGCTGAGGATCCCACTGAGTGATTCCACCAGCTCTTTGATCACACCCCCAAACATAATTTATCAAAGTCCCCCTAATGATCTCCCCTTTAAACTATTTATCCCCAAACCAAAAACTATTGATCTAGAACTAGGTACCCCTACAAAGATAACTTGGAAAGGAAAAACCATTATGATGGATGAGTTGGAAAATAATAAATAGTAGCTTGAGAACTATAACTCAAAGGTTCAACAAACAGGGTTGGGTCTAGCTAAAGTCATTGAGGACTAAAATTCACTCCACAGACAAGCTAAAGCCATTGTTCAGGATTTTATCCTCTCTGCATAGCCCACTCAATCCCTTGACTTTCAATCACCAAAGGTTTTTATTATCCCCCCCTCAATGTTCCCCCAAGGGGGTCCCCCCTAAGCAGTCACCCACGCAGGCTAAAGGAAAAAAGTGCCCTAGAATGTTCTTCCCTGAAGAAGCAGCTGAAGGCCCCAGGAACCACACTTAGACAAAAATATCAAAGGAAAAATAGATCATTCTAGCAAAGGACACTATAGATGTTGAAGACCATCAGGAGGGACTTTCTTCCTAATTTTGTTTTGGTTTCCTATTTTTTGTTTCCATTATAGTTATGTAACTTTTTATCTCTTTGCTCCTTAGCCTTGTTGATGGCATGTTGAAACTCTTTTACTGCACTCTAGTGGTTCCAAGTCCCTGTAAGACTTGGATTTTACCTTATCAATTAAAAAAATTAATTAAACCAATTTCTATATTTAGTATAATTATTTGTAGTTTTTTACATTTCCTACAAGACTTTCATTGATTTATGAAAACTAAATCAAAGCTCCACTTTGAATGCTCAGTTAATTTTAATCGCCTTTCAAATTTTGAAATACTACTTATCATATAATTTTTTTACATTAATATTTTCTTCTTTCACTTGATTAATACAACCAATCAATAAAAAAATTAAATAATCCACAAATCACCAAGATGAAAGAAAATAAAAAACCTATAGAAATTAATTTAGCTTTGAATTTACATGGTGCACAAATGATTTTATGAAGATAACTAAAACTATAAAAATTGATATTTCATTACCCTCTAGAGTTTTAGGTCAGCATGATAAGGCCACATGTCTGTCATCTTGCCTATAAATTTGTAAATAACTTTATTTGGTTTAAATTTCACATGTGTCTTCTAAATATTTCAAATCTTGAAAAATGGATTTATCGCATTGTACCAATGGAAATAAAATTTGATATTCATCCTTGTCTGTCATTAATTTTTTTCATGATGGTTTTTATTAAAGATTTACCTTCAAATATTACTATAATTAATATTGGAAGAAATGAATATTAAAGTATTGTATATATCTATTATAATTCTTTACAATTTTTTTAATATTCCATGCATTGCTTACAATGATTTTCTAAAAATAAAATCAAAGCTCTGCTTTCAATGCCCATTTGATTTTCATAGCCTTTCCAATTTTCAAACATTTATTTCGTGGCTTTTTCAATTTAGATATTTCTCAATTCATTTGATTAAGATAATTGATCAATCAAAATATTAAATAACTAGTCATAAATCACCAATACAAAATTGAAAAAAAATATGCAAATTAATTTGACATTGAATACACATGGCACGTGCAATGTTTCTCAAAGAAGAATGATATTATTTTACTGTATTTTTATTTAACAATTAGAATGTTTATTTGTTAAGTGTAAAACTTGAGAAAGATCAAAATGCTAAAGATATATTGTTATTAACAATTTTGATTGTAATTTGCTAAATATGGATATGTCATTTTTAGATAAAACTAATTAGAAATGTAGTTATATTAAATTTGGATTTCTATTGACTATTTATGATGTCTGACAGTGTGAATCAATAAAATATAAAACTATGACTGTGCTTTATAAACAACATAATCTATTTTTTTAAAATAGGACCACACTCCATAGAGGTAGCACAAGTCATTCATGTTTGTTGACTACTAACTTGTTCGTGTTGACTGTGACGAAATTGTACCTTCTCTACCCTATATACCTATGTCTAATAGGTGGGATGAGATATTTATTTTGTGTCATGTGTAAGTTATTATTTTCTTCTTCTTTGCTTTTTAAACCCTAGGGGTCTTTGTGGGAGCTAAATCTTACAAAAAAAGAGGGGGAGTGTAATTGGCTAAGCTAACCCCAATCACCCCCTTGATGATTAACTACTTACTACAGATCCATAGACCCCAAAGAGGGAATCAAGCCACAAGTAGTTCTCTCAGCTATAGTGATTATGTAATTACTCTTGTTGACTATATGTATGCACCTAAAAATAAAGCTTTGATACTTGACACCGATAACTCTTAACTTGCTTTTAGATGCTTTAGACTTAGCTTGTGACTACTCTTTGTTAATGATCTTGAATTTGAAAAGAATATGGTAGTATGTATCAATGTACAATAGTGTATAAGTGCTCAATAGATAGTGTCAATCTAGGAATAATGAATGCCATTTGATTTATATGCATAGTGAAACCTTTTGATGATTTATTTTAGCTAACCTTGAAAAATGTTTGAGAAGGCTCAAAAGATGATTTATAATTTAAAAACTATATATTATTTGGCATAGAGAAAATTTTGCTCTAGGTAGATAGTTCTTCAGCAGGGGACTTATCTACCTAGGATAAACTTGTCTCAGAGAATCAAAGACAATTATCCTGAGATGTGAAGTAGTTTAAGAGCTATATAGAGAGGTTTTAACATTGATTTGAAAATTATGTGTCGTAGTAACAAAAATTGAGGGATCAATCCCACATATAGATAAATATTTTAGAGTAATGGCGAATAAGGGTTATGTATTTGGGTGTGAGTGTTAATTATTTTTATAATATGGTAATTTGATGATTAATTCTAAATCACATATTATCTCTTGTTTTCCCTCTAGTTGGATTTGTTTGTCCTCTAGTTTAATATTATTTATCCTCTAGTTGGATCTTGTTTATCCTCTAGTTATATCTCCTTTATTATTTAGTTGGGTATCATTTTGTCATCTTATTTGACCTTTATTTGGGTCAATCAATGATTCCTATATGGAATGAATCCATTCCTCCACTCATGACCCTTTGTGTTACACTTTTTGGGATTTGCTATTGTGCACATTCTTAGTGGAGTTTACTATGGAAATTTTTTTAGGTGAAACATGAATTGTCACCCAATTCACTTGTTTAGGTGGGTCATGATTTTTCACCCACCTCACATTTTTAGGTGTAAATGGCTTGGTTTACACTCCATCTCTTCTTTTATATTTATGTAACACTCATCTAACTTTTTGTAATGCAATGAAATGCAATTTTTTGAATTATAAATTCATTCTTGCTATTATTCTTAGAAATTTACAGTGGATAATTTTATCTCTTATTTTTTTCTATAAGTATTCACAAAGGAATATTGTTAAGTATATGGTTTTGGTTTTTAAGCTATTCAGTATTGTTTATGGTCAACAATTTCACTTGTAACACAACTAATTTGGTAGTTAGTAATTATGGGATAATTTTGTTGATACATAGCTTCATTGTGAGAGAGACACAAATCTAATTTCACTCCACATATTTCAAAACCTTCATTTAGTATCATAACCACATTCAATCAAGGTTCAATAAGGTGTTTTCAATCCATTATCAAAATAAACAATGGCTTCACTGAGTTCTACTTTTATGAATATTCCTATTTTCAAAGGTGACAACTTTGAGTATTAGAGAGATCAATTGAAGAGAAATGTTATGTGGAAATGAGTTGGATACACACCACCTTGATATTGGAATATCTTGACACAAGATCAGAAAAGAATAGAAAAAGATGAAGAAAATGGAGATGCATAAGTTTTCTTCTATATTCAGAGTGCCATAGACCCAAGCATTTATCCAAGAATTGTAGGATGAAAGAATGTTCATGATGCATGGAATACCTTGGATAATTCATATCAAGGCTCTATTAAGGTAAGAGAAGAAAAACTCCAAACTCTTAAAATTAATTTTTATAATTTGAGAATGTCATATTTTGAAGGAGTAGGAGATGTTTGCATAAGGGTAAATGATTTAATTCATAAAATGAGGGTTTATGGAGAAACTATCCAAGATAGTGTTATAGTAAAATATATTTTGAGATATTTATCACATAAATGGATGCATATTTTGATCACTCTTGAAGAGTGTAAAGACATGAACACTATAAGTGTTGATGAGTTAGTGGTTTATCTTTTGTCTCATGAAGACAAGATGAGACTATATGCAAGAGTTATAGAACATGGTCTAGAACAAACACTTGAAACCAAGGAAAAGGTTTCAAAGACCAAAGAGAAAAATAAAAATTAGAATCAATGGAGTTCAAAAAATTCAAATTCAAAGGGAAAAACTGAATGAAACTTCACTGGTAAGATAAAAAAATACTTGTCATTACTACAAAAAACCAAGACATATGATTAAATATTGTAGGATACTAACAACTAAAAATCAAGCTAATCAAGAGAGGGAAAAGAAAGATTTTCAATATAAGCAATGTGATGTTCAATAGGGATCATATTGTGGGAATAAAGGAAGCAAATAATTGGTGGTTTCTTGATTCAAGTTTTTATAATCATATGAGAAGTTAAAAATATGGCTTCAACAAATTAGATGACCCTTACAAAAGTCAAGTGCAATTGGGAGAAAGAAAATCCATCAAAGTTGAAGGAAAGGGAAGCATGAATATCAACACAAGTCAAGGTAAGGGTGAAATTAAGGATGTTTATTTTTCTCTAAATCTGAGTCATAATCTCATAAGTGTTGGTTAATTAGTAGATAAGGGTTTCATACTTCTTTTTGAAGATGGTGTTTATTTTATTTTTTATAAGAGATTTGGAAATAGATTGATTAGAAAATCCTATATGGAAAAGAATAGGTTGTTTAATTTAATATTAATATGCTAAATTAAAGTATTTGTTTCTCCACCATTAAGGATGTTAACATGTTTTGACATTTAAGATATGGTAATATTAGTTTTAAGATATTACATAATCTTGACACAAAGGGTATGGTAAAAGGCCTTCCCAAACTAAAATTAAGAAGGATGATGCATGAAAGTCATGTATTATTGGGAAACATCATAGGGAGTCTTTCTCTATTATAATATGGAGAGAAAGCACACCTTTAGAGCTATTCCATTCATATTTATGTGGACCAATGTCTTATAGAAGTATTGGTAAGAATTTGTATTCCATTTCCTTCATAGATGATGCTACATGGTTTATGTGGGTTTATTTATTGAAAGAAAAGAGTTGAGATTTTTCATCTATTAAATATTTCAAATATTTGGTTGAAAAATAATGTGGACATTCCATCAAGTCCTTAAGAACTGATATAAGAGGTGAATTTTATTCTAATGAATTTAATATGTTTTATGCTTCACATGGAATTAAAACGCAGTTAATAGCTCCTTACACACCACAACAGAATGGTGTTCTTGAAAGAAAGAATAGATCCATAATGAATTTATCAAGGACTATGTTGGATAATAAGCACTTGAAAAGGTGTTTTTGAACTGAAGTTGTAAAAATAATTATCTACATTATTAACAAAAGTCCTATAATGGCAGTTAAAGACAAGACACCTTATGAAGCATGTATAGTTAAAAACTAGTTGTTGATCATCTTAAGGTATTTGGTTGTTTATATTTTATACATGCTCTATATGAGAAAAGGAAAATAATAGATCCAAAGAGTGTTCCTCATGTTTTCATAGGATATAGTGATGAAAGTAAAGTGTTTTATTATTTTTGGGAAACTAGGGTCTAATTCCTAAACAATAAAGGGTCTGGAGTAAGGGGAAAATCCTATCAAATATAGTAAAAATATAGAATTTGATCAATGTAATCAAATTAATTGCATATAGAAAAAAATAAACTTGTTTAGAAAAATAGGATGAAATGAATGATTCAAGGGTTGAAAACTATTGCACGGGACTAAGAAGATGTCAAGAATTTGGATCTGGCTTTCATTTAGTGAAAGGACAAGAGCATTGAAATAAGACACCCTAGGGTCTGATGCTGTAGTCCTTTTCTACTATTATTGTCCTAGAGACTTAAGTTTTAAGTGTTTTGTCCATTATCCTTGTGTAAATTTATATATGAAAATTTAGATATTGAATGTCGATATAGCTCACTATACATCCATTTCAATCTTAAAACCTTGGATTTATCTACACACATGAGATAAAAAATACATCAAAAGCATAAGGTGGGGAAACTAGGTTAGGGGAAGTATGATCACATGATCTAGAACCTCTGTTATCCTGATCGCTACCTATATTAACCCTTAAGCTAGGGTCTTAGATCAAATGTAGTTCTTCATTAAGGAATGTGCATAATCAATGCGTACGCCAAATTCAAGAATTAACTTTTGCCTAGGCCCTTTCTTGATCACATATGCAAGTCTATGTGTGATGCAGAGTGGTGAGCTATACTATTAACTAATTTTAATTATGTAATGTGCCAAAGTAGTATGTGTTATATATAAAATGCCTTATGAATTCTTTTATATAAAAGACTCTTTATTTTGAATTTAGGAACTTTATTCATATTTGACCGAAATTATAAAGATAAAAAAACTTAAAGATGAAGCTAATAAGGGTTTAGGACTCATTAAGTGAGGCAAACTGACTGTTGGGACTTAAAATACCATTGGATAGGAGTGTTGGAAATAGACACCCTAGGGGCCAATGTTATAGTCCAATTTTGACACTCCTATCCTACAGGCTCAAGACCTTGGGGGATAGGATTGGCTTGAGAAATTTGACATGGTTGAGGTGTAATGATCATTTAAAAATCTTGGGATGACTAAAAATAAGCAAAAAGGTGTCTAGATCATGAAATGAGACCAGGATGAGTAAAACAAAAGACATGGCTAATGTGAACAAGGCTCATATTCTCTAGTCAGAGTCTCCTATGAAAGGATTGTGAAAAGATATGATATGTATGGTTGCTTAACCAATTTAGGGTGTATACATTTTCCCCCATTTTATTCTAGTGATGTAATTAAATGAAGTACTAGAGTAAAAGAAAGAAAATAAAATGCATACTTGAACCTACCTACGTGGAGATGAATGTGGTAAAAAAAGGTCCAACTCGCTTATTAGCCAGGATTTGGATGGAGAGTTGAATAGTGCCTAGAGAAAGAAATAATCCTTGAAATGGATTCCCCCTATACTAAATCTAAAAGTGAAATTCATGTAAAATAGAGGAGGGTAATACTTACCCCCTATGTTGAATCTGACTAAAATGAGAAATACTCAAAGGCCCAAAACCAATATCTGCCCTCTATCCCACATAAACTCATGTAATCTTGAATTTGTGTATAGAATCTGTATGTTATGAAGAGAGAAATTTGTCATGCCCCCACTCTAAATATTTGAATTAGAATTGATAAATGATCAGAGGCCCAAAACCAATGTCTATCCTTTATCCTGCACAAACTCATGTAGTCTAGGTTTGGGTAATATAATGGACCAACTATTGTAGACGACCATGCGGTTCAACTTGGTGACAACCTAGGTACCACTTAGTGTAATCTAAAAATTTGGTCATTGTGTAAAAAGAGAATGGCACGTCTTGTCATTCTATCTAACATGAACATCTGTGTCATGCCCCCAAATCTAGTATGTGAGTGATGCATATGTATAATATGGTAATCTATATAACCACATGTGAAATGGCATATTTTACCATGCTTCATGTTCAAAAATGGAGACTAAAACAATGTGATCTATAATATGCCTATAGTCTGTTATGTGATTTTTTAACTATATCATGATATATGAAGTTTTATGTGTGGGACTTGAGGTAATGTACATGCCGCCAAATCTAGTATCTGAGTCTGAATCTATATATGAATATTTTATGCATCTATAATCAAAAATCACTATGGATCCATATGTTTTGAAACACTATATATGAATAGTATGTGTGCCTATAAGCAAAAATCACTGTGGATCCATATGGTTTGAACCACTGTATCTGAATAGTCTGTGTGCTTGTAAGCAAAAATCACTATGGATCCATTTGGTCTAAACCACTATATCTAAATAGTCTATGTGCCTATAAGTTAAAGGTATATCCCTCTAAATGTCTTGAGTGAAGATGAGTGACCCATAAGATCTGAATCACTATTTATTTTGATCGATCTGAGTTGAATCTAATAATTTGACTATTGGATGTGTGTGAACCATGGTGTATCCACCTATGAGAGTGGATGGGCATGTTGGGTAGGTGTAGAAAAAAGAATATTAGGAATGATGCCCCTTTTTTGGAAGAGGGATGAAATCTATGATAGAGGATTTTGAGCCAAAAATGATGACTAGTGGTATAGAAATAGATACAAGGTTGTTATGTTCTATAGAGATTGAAAGGTTGTTTGATTGATTAGACTAAGCTGTGGAAAGTGAAACAAGTTTTGATTCGTCAGGGCCAAGGTGTGTGTCTAGGTATAAGAGAGGTATATATATGTGTATGCTATAGTAAGAAGATGAGGTATTAAGAAATTAAGGCTTGTGTGATGTCGAAGGAACTATTTTCATGATTTTATGGAAGAAAAAAGTTTGTAAAATGGAGTTATGGGGTTTTAGTTATGGGCAAAATTGTATTTTGCTTTGAATAAAAAAGTTGTTTGATATAGGAAAATTGGGTTGATTCTTGATTCATATGTGCATTGACTAGGTTAAGATCTTGAACTCTGGATTGAGAGGCATGCCGAGGAGATGAGCACCTACTGCAACCCAATTTGAGTAATTGGCATCCCAAGTTGAGGCTAGTAGTGATGTTAGCATGGTGAGTAAGCTTAATGCTTGATTTTTGTCTATTTTAAAGCTTATTTGGGTAATTTTTGAGATATTTAAAGTATCCTAAGATAATTTTCACTAGTTCCAACACTCGTTTCTAGGAGTCAACATTCTTGTCCAATATTTAGCATTGTTTTCCAAGTTTCAACACTCATATTTGATACCCATCACCGTTATCCTAGAGGCAAGTTTGTCTGAGATGTTGCTTGGTTATGTGCTATTATTTTTTGGCTAGTGATTTGGCATTGTGGACTGACATATATGCTCTTTTTTGACATTTTTAGGGTGAGGTGAAAATGAGAGAGTTTTGCAAGAGCCAGGTTATAGAGACATTATGGCTATTACCATTATTTGTTGATGAGAGAGCTGCCATGGATAGGGCAGGGTTGGGTCATGTGTGTGACCTAGGCATAGTGTAGTGGGATATGTATCTGATTACTACCTTATGTGAGAGGTGGAATGTAATACATGTAATTTTTGACTTCTTATAGGGGATATTATTGTGACTTTGGAGGATGTGTGTCATATTTTGCATTTATTAGTTAGTGAATGATGGGTGACATTACAGGATGACATGGGTGTTGATGCTATTGATCATGTGTCCTTATATTTTTTCTAGTGTACCTTCAGGTATACATCAAAGAGAGAGTGATAGTGATGTGTTATTAAAATTTATAGTATATTCTAGTGTTCCACACCTAAAAAAGTGGTTGGCCATGTTGTTGGCCTCATTTGTTGTTGTGGATGAGAGTGGAGTGTTGATTGCATATAGGATGCATAGGATCATGTGTAGTGTGTAGGTATATGGAACTATGTTCTCATGGGATAGGACTATGCTTGCCCACCTATACAGGGATATTTATAAGTTTACATAGGAGGCATTTAGTGGTGGTGTTAGTGTAGCTACTTTATTACATTATTGGGCTTATGAGCACATAACAGTTGTGTGACCGATTGGATTACCTAGGCTAGAGTGGGCACCTCTATATCCATTTGGGGAGTGGTGATGAGTATATTGGTTATTTGGTTTCTTTGTATGGATCATTATAGATGATCTTTAAATATATTGGTGGCTTGTGATATCACATGGAGGCCCTATAAAGGATTTCCTAGGTGGGTCAATGATGGAATGCAGTTACGATAAATGAGGGTATTATCACTTGGTTGGAGTGTATGAGCACATGATAAGATAATTTGGGGTACCATAGGATATGCCCTCGATAGCATGGGTATGGGTGAGGAGTCCATGGGTACCAATGAGGGTAGGAGCTTATGTGAGGCCTACTAAGGTTGAGTTAGAACCATTACCTTTTGATGCATAGGATTCGGCTCTAGATATTCTTGAAGTAGATGATGCTAGATGTACAGAGGCATATACCACATGTTGGGCTAGGCATCAATGGGATTCATTATATCTTGTTGATGGAGGGAATGCTCCTAAATATGGGGATCCTACACTAGTCCAGATGATGGGAAGTAAGCAATAATTATATTTAAATTGTGTATAAGTTTATGCTCATGAGTTTTATAAAAGTATATAACTAATGTAGTGTCATAATTTATGTGTAGGTGGAGTGGGAAGTGCTCAGGATGAAGCACAGGATGGGGCAAGAATGGATATGATGAGTACTGGGAGACCATCATTGAGTCGACACTCCAAGAGCTTATATGGCATGTGACTGATGATACTGTAGAGGAGGGTTTGATAGAGTGAGTGATAGTGACAAATAGTGTTCATGCTCATGTATTTGATAGAGATGCTATAGTGACAACTACATATGTTAGAGCAATGACAAAGAGATATGAGCTGAGGGTTGAGCTAGATAGACATAGGATGCCTCCACCCAATTTTAGATCAATGAGCATGAGGATTATGGATAAGTACAAGACATTCAGAGGCAATATGTTGACTTGCATGAGGAGCATGGTTAGTTATTAGAGTGAGAGAGTCATTGTAAGAGGTATGCACCAACTCAAGGAGGTGTGGGGTCATCGAGTGCTAGGATGGATTATAGGACTAATACTAGTGGAGAGAGTGAGGGATTGATGCCCATTAATGATTGATTATATTTAATGTGATGTATATGTTTTGAAAACTTTGTTATATATATAGATACTAGTTTTGTTTTTGACTCATGCATACTATGTTATGGGATTTGAAATATATTGTTATATTTGTTGTAAATAGTTGATTAGAAATAGTTGATTTGGCATGGATGTTTAAGCTTCATATGTTTGGTAAGATGGCATTTTGAGATGTGATTTGATTGTTCATGATATGTTCAAGTGTGATGTTAGGTTTAATTTATAATCATATGTGAGAAAAAATTTGTTGGATTTATAATTCATAAACTATTTTGATAAAGCAAATTGGTTTAACATCAAAAAAATAGGATATTGGTAAGGTTCAGATTTGGATAATTTGGTTTGGCTAGGGATGGTTTCTTGGAACTAGGAATGTTAGTTATTGGTAGAAGGGGATGTAAGAGAGCATTCTATGCTCAATTCCCTGAGAGTGGCTCAAGAATACAAAGGTTATCCCTTTGGCTTCATCATTGCCCACTAAGTGAAGCTATGTAATCATGCATCTACTAATTGATGTTTGGACCATGTGCCCAATCCCTTTGAGTAGGTGGATCAAGAATAAAAAGGATAACTAGTCCTTTAGCTCTATCATTTCCCCCTAAAGTGAAGCTATGAACTAATAATGATATGAATGTGTGTCGTATCACTATTTGAACCCTGATGGCCAACTGAACAAGTGCCCATACTACTCATGCTATGTAGAAACATATGTTGTATCTAATATTTTTTGTTATGCACTAATGATAGATGTGTGTGGAGACTCTACCAAATGTAACCTTATTAGATGTGCAATTGAAACTGTGTTGTGAAGAAGGCTCATATATCTACAATTATAGTGGATTGCTACATGAAATAATATATTGTGGCCTCTGTTGTGATGTATATGACTGAGTAATAGATTGAGAAGGAGCTAAAAATTGTGATAGTGGCTCATTTAATATAAATCATAGTGGGTTTCTACGTGAAATAGGTCCCAAAAAACTTATCCATAGTGAATATCTATTTGAAGCAGTACTCTACAATGTGGTTTCCTCTAATCTTAACCGTAGTGGGTTATTACATGAGATAAGACCCTAAAAACTCTATTATAGTGAATATCTTTCTAAAATGGTACTCTATTGTGGTGTCTATGACTATATTAGATATGTATATGGAACCACACTATGTACTCCTTAGACAACACTTCTATATGTAGGTTGCTCTCATTGTACTAGTCTCCAAACCTTATAAGTAGGTGGGATAGGAGATCTCCTATGAGGCTCTATCTTAAAAACTGCATTACTCTCATGATGAGTAACTGATGATTTATGTGAAGGAATGTCCTAGGATGACTCAGTCATGGAGGAATGAGGTCTATGGTTCCATGATGGAGGAGATCTCAATGCCCCCTATGTGAATGCTATGATGTCATTATCAACACATCTATTAATGCAATCCTTGAGTCCATAACAATCATTATCTCTATGTCCATAGATATGATGATAGTTACAAAAGGACTGATGTGGTTATTTTTATAGGAGATGTGGATCTCGTCGATGAGTAGAAGGAAATGTGATTAACCACGTATCTAGTAGTGTTGATATTATGACACATGGGTTATCCCAATTTGAATCAAACTATAGTAGTGCCTTGTTATTATCTGTAATGCATACTATAGTTGGTTCTCTAAAAACTATCTATCTATTCTTAATTGGTTGTTTTTATAGTTGTGGTCTCCTATCTTGTTTAGGACATGGTGGATGTTGTGTGCTAGGAGTTGTAGATGAAGGTGTGTTGTGAAATCTAGAGTAATTCAATCAACTGAATCTGCCTCAAGCAATCCCATTTTATTTTCCAAATCTATAACCATATAGCATAAATGTTGAAAAGAGGACTATGTCTAATATAGTATATGATTTAGAGGGGTTGAAGAAGCCCCTTAATAAAGATATGTTAAATCTCTAATTCTATTGGTTTATAGATCAATCTTAACATGTGTGTCTTGAATCATAAGATAAAATCACTAACTGGCTCTAAAGTATTGTTATTTAATGTTGTAAGTTTATCATATGTAATATGAGTGCCCATATTTGCTATGTAATATCTATTTAATTCCTCCTCTAAGTCCTCATATGTGTGCAAGGAGCCAATGGGGAGTAGATGAAAGAAAAAATTATGTGCTTCCCCCACTAATGTCTACTAGAACAAATTTAGTAGAATCAAAGGACTCACATGAGATGGCAAAGCCTTTCGAAAGGCTTGAATGTGTACAAATGGATCTCCAGTTACATCAAAGTGAGGCAATGATGGTATGTGGAAATGCTTAGGCAATGAAGCTTTTACAAATGTCTTCGGAAGAGGGTTACCATGTAAATTATTAGCATCCATCCAAGACTTATAAGCCTTTTTTTCCAAGGTGAGGAGATGGATGTGATGTTATCATTAATATATGCATCATTTGAAATAGAATCATGCATAAAATTAGAGACAACATTTGGTAATGCATAATGTTTGAGAGGAGTGAGAGAAGAGTTAGAAACATGAGATGCATTTTCTTCTTCACTATCTAAATAATAAACATCATTATTCCATGCATTATCATAATCAAAATTTTATTCATAGTCACTCTCATTTTCATATTCATTTTCATGTTCACTATCATACTCATTATCACTTCCATTGTCACTAAGGAGAGGTGTAAGAGAAGAACTTAATTCTTTTTTAATATACAATAAATTATCATGTGAATTTGGAATATTATGTGCATCTATGTTATCCATGGATGGAGTGTATGCATTATTTTCATTTATAATATGAGAAGTAAGAGGAAGAGAGTTATCATTTAAACATTCTTTTGAAAAAGTAGAGTTAAGAGCGTGAGATGTATCACTTGAGTTATGCATTAGCAATTTGATTCTATTGTGTTTATATTGTTGTAATTTGAACATAGAAGTAGCAAAAGCGAGAGAGAGATTAGGTTCACATTGAAGCAAATTATCACTAATAAGAGGTTCACTTGGAAGTGCATGACTAATTTGTTTATTTCGAGGATTGTGAATATGAGAATGAGGTGAAAAGTATCTTTCCCATCTATCAAAATTATTTTCTTTAGAAGAGGGAATAAAATAGATAGTTTTGAGAGAAGAAGATGCATCTCCCTTTTTTTCACTATCACTTTCACATGTACCATCCTATTCGTCATTAAAATAATAGTAATTATCTTTATTGTAAATGAAATCATTTTCCACATTTTTAGTTAATGTACAATTTTGAAAATTTGTCTATTCAATATCATAATTATGAGAAAAATTTAGAAATTGATCTATGGGATGAGAAGGAAAAAGGGCCTTAGTGGCCATTTTATTTCTTTTACCAAAGAGAATATGTAAAAGTACTCTTAAGCAAATAAATGCAAAAATAGCTACTAACATAGAGATTTTGAAAATATTTTTGACAATCCAAACAATTTGCAAAAATTTCAAAATATTTTTCTAAAAATTGCAAGGAAGGCTTGGGGTTTGAGGACTTAGTTTGGAAATCTAAGGTTTTGGGTTGATGTTTTAGAATTTTTGAAAATTATGACAATAATTTAAATTATAAAATAAATTTGAATGAGATAAATGCACAAAAAATTATACAAAAAACATAATTTTGAATTTAATTTTTTCACAAAATAACTACCAACATGGAGATTTTGAAAATATTTTTGACACTCCAAACAATTTGTAAAAATTCTAATTTTTTTATCTATAAATTGTAAGGAAGGCTTGGGGTTTGAGGACCTAGTTTGGAGATCTAGGGTTTTGGGTTAGGGTTTTAGAATTTTTGAAAATTATTTCAATAATTTAAATTATAAAACAATATTTGAATAAAATTAATGCACAAAATTTATATGAAAATCAAAAAAATTAATTTTAATTTCTGCACAAAATATGGAGGAAAAACCTTAAGTGTACCTAGGGTTTTGAGATTTTGGGGTTTTTATAATTTTGAAATAATGGCAATAATTTGAATTCTAAAATAAATTTGAATAAATAAATGCATAAAAATTTATGTAAAAATTAGAATTTTAAAGTTGAATTTTTGCACAAAATATGAAGGAAAAACCTTAAATGTACATGGGGCTTTTATATTTTGTTCAAAGTAAGTCAGGTTTACCAAATGTTTTATTATTTTTGGGAAACTAGGGCTTGGAGTAAGGGGAAAATCCTATAAATATAGGCTTTGATCAATTTAATCAAATTAATTGCATATAAAAAAAAAAAATTGATCGAAAAAAAAGAGGCTAAAATGAATGATTCAGGTCTTGAAAACTGTTGCACAGGACTGAAAAGATGTCAGGAACCTAGATCTAGATTTAATTTGGTGAAAGGATATGAATTAAAAAATAAGAAACCCTAGGGTTTGGTGTTATAGTCTTTTTCTTCCATTATTGTTTCAGAGACCTGAGTTTTCTGGGTTTTATCCGCTGTCCCTGTGTGAATTTGTATATGAAAAATTAGATGTTGAATGTTGATAGAGTTTGATATAGATATGTTTAAATATCAAAACCTTGGATCTATATACACACATGAGATAACAAATACATCAAAATCATAAGGGAAAAACTAGGTTAGGGGAAGTATAATCATACGATCTAGAACCCCTGCTATCTTGATTGTTGCCTACATTAACCCTCAAACTAGGGTCTCAGATAAAATGTAGTTATCCTTTAAGTAATTTGCATAATCAACACACATGGTAAATTAAAAAAATTAACTTTCACCTGAGTCCTTCCTTGATCAAACATGCAAGTCTATGTGTGATGTAGAATGCTGAGCTATACTATTGACTAATTTTAATTATGCAATGTGCCAAAGTAGTAAGTGTTAGATATAAAATGCCTTGTGAAGTATTTTATATAGGATACTCTTTATTTTGAAATTAGGAACTTTATTCACATTTTAATGACATTAAAAAGACAAACAAAACTTAAGGATGAAACTAATAAGGGTTTATGATTCATTAAGTGAGGCAAACTGATTGTTGGGACTCAAAATGCCATTAGACAGGAGCACTAGAAATGGACACCCTAAGGTCCAAATCTATAATCCAATTCAATTCTCTTATTTCATAGGCTTGAGACCTAGGAGGATAGGATTTTCCTAGTAAATTTGACATGGCTGAGGTGGAATGATAGTTTGAAAAGCTCATGATGACTGGGAATAAGCAAAAAGGTGTCTAAAGCATGAAACAAGACTGAGATGAGTAAAATAAAAGACATGGATAATGTGAACAAGGATCATATTATATATTTAGAGTATCCTATGAAATTATCATGAAAATACATGATATGTGTGGTTGCTTGACCAATTTAGGGTGTATATGCAAAGCATACAAGTTTTATAATCCTACTAGTAAATCCAAAATTATTTCTAGGGATTTTTTTTTTTGAAAATGAGGTGTATGATATTTATAATCATGTAGATAAATAATTCATACGTGGGGGATAAACTTATTAAATTTTATTTTTTATGGCTTACAATGCCCAAATTTCTAGTTCGGTAGGAAATAATACTAGCTCTTTGCAAGAGACTAATTATCCATGTACATCAACACCAAATAAGAACAAGCATTTATTGAATCCTCATCTAGCCAAGAAAATTTTGGATTAGAGTTATGATATGAGGATTAAAAGTCTTAAATATCATGAGGGTAATTTTTTTTATGATCCTTATGGTAAAAATACTATGTTTGCATTATCATCTATGACTAGTGAACCTAGAAGTTATGAAGAAGCTAGTCAAAAGAAAGAATGGGTTGATGCTATGAAATTATAAATGTATTAAATTGAGAGGAATGATACATATAATTTAGTTCATCCTCTATTAATTAAATATTTAATTAGTACAAATTGAATCTATAAAAATAAAGTTTTGAGGTAAAGGGTAAAGACTTTTGGGTATATAATTTACAGAAGGATATTTATGGGTTGAATAAAGCTCCAAGAGATTATTAATCAATAATTGATAGATTTTTATTGGATCAAGGCTTTCTAATAAGTGAAAATGAACCAAATATTTACATACAAGCATTGAATTATAATGTTTTATATGCCTGTCTCTATGTAGATGAATTGATCTTTATAGGTAACTCTATGGAGATATTGAATGGATTCAAAAAATTTATTAAATAATAAGTTGAGATGACTAATACTATAATTATTAAGTACTCTATTTGTATGAAATTCTATCAAAAGGAAGAGGAAGTATTCATTTGTCAAGCCAAACATGTCCAATACATGTTAAATAAGTACAATCTTCAAGATTTGAAGTCTACAGACACTCCAATTACAAGTGGAGAAAATTTTATGAGGTATGATGAAAGTATTTCAGTTGATGAAAATATTTTTAGAAGTATGGTGATATATTTGATGTATCTCATTATGACAAGACCTGATATTAATTATGGGATTTCACTAGTTTCTAGATTTATGGGCAAACCATCACTCAAACATTTGGAAGTAGTTAAGAGAATTTTGAGATATGTAAGAGATAATTATATTTGTGGTACTAATTTTAGACCAACAAGGTCTTTATATCTCATTGGATACATATATTTATATTGGGGAGGATCTCTTAATGATAAGAAGTCAACTTCAGGTTATTTCTTCATAATGGGAAGTGGGTTGATTTCTTGGTCTTTAAAGAAACAAGATATAGTTACATTATCTTCTACTTAAGTTGAATATATAGCCCTTACATCAAATTTCACACAAATATTATGGCCAAGAAGACTCTTTGTTGATTTTAGAGAGGGTCAACCTAAGCCAACTTCAATATTTTGTGATAATAATGGGGTAATACAATTGTCTACGAATCTAGTTTTTCATGCTACAACCAAGCATATTGAACTCAAACATCATTTTAGTAGAGACTTGGTCAATGATAAATAATTTATCATTGAATATGTGAGAAGTGAAGATCAATTTATTTATATTTTCACCAAGGGATTGTTGAAGGAGATTCATGGAAAACTTAAAGAGAATATAGACATTTATCCTCTTCACATCAAAGGGGGGAATGTTGAGTATGATGCCAATATGATAATTTGATTATTAATTTTGTTGGATCTCTTATTTATCCTCTAGTTGGATCTCTTTTATTCTTTAGTTGGATATCCTTTTTGTCATTTTATTGGACCTTTATTTGGGTCAATCAATGATTATTATATGATATGAATCCATTCTCCCACTTGGGAACCTTTGTGTTGCATTTAATGAGATTCACTATTGTGCACATGTGTTTGCACATTCTTAGTGGAGTTTACTATTTCAATATTTTTAGGCATAACATGAGTTGTCACCCACCTCAACTTTGTAGGTCGATATGGCTTGGTGTACACTCCATCTCTTCTTCCTATATTTTTGTAACTCTCCTCTAACTTTTTGTAATGCAATGTAATGTAATTTTTTAAATTATGAATTCATTATTTTTATTTTTCTTATAAATTTGTGGTGGATATTTTTATCTCTTATTTTTTCTATAGGTATTCACAAAGGAAGACCAACAAATATATAGTTTTGGTTTTGAAGCTATTCAATATAGTTTATGGTCAATAATTTTACTTACAATGCAACTAGTTTGACAACTAATAATTATAGGACAATTTTATTGATATATAGCTTCATTTTGAGAGAGATACAAATGTGATTTTCACTCCACATATTTCAAAAAATTTAGTGAGTCATGTGGTTTAGGATGTGTCAATAATTAACATTATCAAGTACCTATGACTAGATTTAGGTGTCTACATACCCTTCCTCTCCATATTTTGAGTCAATGGTGAATTGAGATTGGTTAAGTCTTAATTTTGAGTAATTAATCAAACCCTTGAGTTGGAAAGATGCATATTCCAACTCTCATGAAATGAGAAAGAGTATCCAATTTATTATTCAAATGAAGTTGGAACCATGATGGGTTCACTAGATGTTATGTCGAAGCCGTTGAGTTTCATATACTTGAATGTACATCACCCTTAATAGAAAATGAAACCACACAATGGGTTTGATAGAAGTAATGCCAAGGTCATTGAGTGTCTCTAGACTTAAACATATATTACCTGTAACATATTGAATCACACCATTATAGACAGATCTAGATTCTCTTTGTATGGTCAAAAGAGAGTGAAGAGTATTTGTGCCCTCATCATGACCTCAATGTCAATAGATTTGAAATAAAATAACAACCATTTATCTTTGAGTTTGTAAATTATATTGTAATTCAAGCGTGCATGAATCATTACCATGCCTTTTGAACTCTTAAAATTGTATATATGAGCATGAACAAGTATCATTCCCTTGAATCTATGATAAATGATAAAGAATGTCATGCATCTATATATTCAATTGTGACTATATGTGAAACCTATAAAAAAAAATATTATAACCATTTTGCATATGCCCATACATATGCATTCAAGTGTCTATGATTATGTACTTAATTCTTTATAAAATGAGTGTATATGCATGTAGTATGCCCCCATAATATATATTATTTTACCAATATATGTCATATGTTTGATTTTTGAATTATTTTTAATCTTTTAAAATATGTACTCTATCCCAAATCTTATTTTAGAATTAATTTGAATCTTTGAAACCTATATTTTGTCTCAAATTTTATTTTTATTTTTATATGGAGGCTTGGATATCTAAGATAAGTCCATGCAATGCCCTCTTTTTAGATGAGGGATGTAGCATGTAATTCATTCATCTCAAAATAAGAGTTAATTATACATGTGATAAAGATATAATCATGTAAGATTATGTCATCATGTGGAGAGTATGTCATCATAACAATGTAATTTCCATTTAAGCATGAAATTTACATGTTGAATGTGATGCATACAAGTGTCATTACTAGATAGATATAACAATGAGGTACATAGTAAAATGACCATCTTTGAATTTAGAATATATAGTAAAAGTGCATGGTATGTATCAAGTCACCACTAATCAAGCTCAACAAACACAAGAAGCACTACACACAATGTCACATAATAAGGCCAATGGCCACATACATTGGACATGAATATGTCATAACAAAAAAATCAAGGGCCGCAAACAAAGGACATGAATAATGTCATAAATAAGGGAAATGTTCAAGTGTCATACATCCAAGCAAACATAGGGTGAAGGGGCATAAGTAATGGACACGTTTAAATTTCATACATACCAAGCAAAAACTCATAGAGGGGATCAACCAACTATTGTGCACAAGGGCCAAGGGCCATACATAATAAATAATAAATATATAGTTTATTATGTAATAAAGTAACACTATTGAAGGATCATAGAACAAGTGAAAATTAGTTTATACCATCTGTACGTATCAATGTCACATCACATTAAAATAACATACCCATGTAACACCATGTAAGATATGAGGAATTAGCAAGTCACTTGTAAGATATGCAACTCAACATGGTATAAATGTTGAAAATAGATATAAATTATGATAATATAACCTATATAATAAGATGCCCCTAACATTGGCATGATAATGGGTAGAATAAAATTCAATATCTATGTATCCATGTAGATATGTATGTCTTGCATCACACTCATATACCTCATGAAATGCATGTGCGTATAAAAAATAATATATTATTTACCAAAGTATGTGATAAATAACATATGTAAAGTAGTAAACTATAAATTCATGTCATGCTCAAGTCATTTTTTGGGTTTTTTGAGAATATTTTGAATGTTTTTATATTTTTGGAATATTTGAATTTTCATTTATTTTTGACATTACTAAATTTTTTATATTTTTGTATTTTATTTTATTTTTGACATATTTGAAAAAGTGAGTAGTAAGGATTAGAAAATAGAAGAATGATAGGGATCCAAGCCATCTATGGTGTGTCAAGGCATAGTGTGCACTATATGTGATAGTACGGTAATGTGGAAAAAGTGAAAGTGAGCAATATGCCCCCATTGAATGTGCATTGCAACAATGTAGCTCAATATCATATGTGGAGATAAGGATATTCATGCCCCTAGTGAGAAAGAATAAATTTTTACTCATGTAGTATGTATAACTAAAGAGTTTCCAATCATGTAAGCTTGAATGGATGCCAAAACATGTGTATAATTGATTTAGTTGAGAATCGTAGAGTGAGTTGACCATCTTGACAAAAAAAATTATGAACCATATTTATTATTATTTATAACTTCCTTTTCATACTAAATTTATGGCTATGTATTCAGGTAGACACACTTGTATTAGTTACATGTGATACTTGTGGTTGATATTGTTGATTCTCTTTTAATAACTTTGAAGTATGTATTACATGTATATATATCTGATTCAAAGTTTAGTGCTTTTACTTTGATATCCATGTTTGTGTAATTTGAGATGTAATTTCATCATGGATCATAGTGTCATTTATGCTTATTTTATTACTTTGGAATGTTAATAAACCACCTTAGAAAGTAAAAGAAAAAATTGAATTATCTTATCTATTGTTGAATTCATTTTTTATCACCATATGTGTCCTAGAATTGTATTTTGTCATGGACTAGTACACTATGCAATCAATTATTTGTTTCCTATATTGAGCCCCAAAGTGATCAGTTAAATAATATGTCCCATATCAAATCGATGTGTATATTGCAAATCTTGCTCATTATGTTCATATTTTGAAGAAAAATTATTATACATGTATTGTGATGTTGCATATTATCTACAACCATATCTTCTTTATATGTGTTGATGACGAGAGCTCGAATGATAATTGGTTCTTTCTCAAAAAGTATTCAAGGATATCTTGGTCTTTATAGTAGAATACGTAGGAGAAGATGAAGAGTTTGATTTTTTTTAATCTTGTTGTCCACTTTCCTTTAAGCAATAATACCTTTATTTTTTAGTTATGTAATATTTTCATGTAATGCATAATTTTTATCTCAATGTTTGTTTATGCCATGATAAGTAAAACATTGGCTTGCCTTTTATGTACTCAAGATGATTGGGAGGAAGGGTGACTAACTTCTTATTCAATAATTTTTGTAGAAAATCATGTGGTCGATATCTGAATTTCTCAAACTAAAGTGGTTTCCACTTATTAAAAGTAAATTTATTCACATTAGGTAATGCTTTGTAAATTGAGGCTTTCCATTTATTGATAACCTTAGCTTGTTCTTCCTTTATTGTAATTGTTTCCTTTGATTTATATATTTTATGAAGGACCTTAATTGAACTCTTTCTCTTAGATGTAAATTTGATTCCATCATTTTATTAGTAACTTCCTTCTTGTGTGAAGATGGCCTTGACTCATTTGTATTAGTAGCCTTATGTGTTTTAAAATTAAGATCACATGCATATTTCAACACAACCATGTATAATTTGTCAAAAGATGTACAAATTTTATGTATGGATATTTGTTTGAGTGGAGACAATAGACACCTACTAAATATAAATTTATTTTCCAAATCTTAGGGTTAAGAAGTTAAAGAATGCAATGTATTTTTAAACCATAAAATGTAATCTTCAATAAGCTCATTGTGGCCTTGTTGAAAACCTTGTATATGTTCCAATGCAAATTTAGGTGCCATGTGTTTGTGATAATTTGATAAAAACACATCTTCTAATATTTTGTAGTTAGGTAAGGAGCCACTAGGTATACTATATAAACAAACTGAGGCATCTCTTGTGAGGATTCTATGAAAATATTTTTGTAAAAAGTTTCCATCATTACCTTTTTTTTGAAAGCAAGTGCATTTTTAGAAAAAATGAATACAAGGATCTCCATGACCATAAACTAAGTGTAGTACAGGGATAACCAAATCCTTTGGATATGAATGTTCATATACAACTTCTATAAAGGGTTGTTGAAAAAAGTATTATCTTTAATATTAATACAACATGATCTAGTTTATAAAGTGAGATCAAGTAATTGCTTTTGAAGGTCACCAATATCATGCATTGTGGATATAGTATCACTAGAAGGGATACTAGTTGGTTGGAAAGTCTCACTCATGGGTTGTAATTGATCATCTAAGTTAAACATTAGATGATTACATTTTAAGACCAAATCAGTGCATAATTTATAATCGTTACATATTTTATTTTTATAAAAATATATCTAAACTTGGTTAGGTAAATAATTTTAGAATAAAACAAGATACAAAGAATGAACAAAACAACCAAATAACATAAGAGATATGTGGAAACCTTGCAATGTGAAAGGAAAATCCATGAGATAGTGGTTGATTATAAACTTAATTACTTCAACAAAACCTCCCTTACTCTCCTTAGCAATAACTATATAATGCTTACAAACAAAGCATATATAAAGCCAAGCTTACAAAGCTCCAAGCTTAAAACTTTTAAACTATCAAGATTGTTACAAATAAATAATTGCTTATAAGATAAAAATGATGAAAATAACAAAGGAGAGAGTCATGTATATATAAAATTTAAAAAAAAAGAGAAGACATGAGAGATAAAAGATAAGGGGAGGAGAAAAATGTGCCACCCTCCTCATGAGATCACTAGTGATTAACAATAGAAAGTTTGTCACTTGTGCAAAGGTTAATAAAGTAGAGCATATAATTTATACAAGATCTAACACATCCATGTTTATCTTCCACTTATCTACTAAATTCCAAAACACCTTTAGACTCAAGACAAAACACATGAATCATGGAGCCTCCATAGAAATGCACCCCATATCCACTCATGTGAAGATAAGCAAATGAAGATCTTATTTATCCTTATGCACCCACTCAAAAATTGTTCCCCATATTATTTCACATAATATTTAAATCATGAAAGATACTCTTGGGCCAAACCACATCACCTACATGCCACATCACCACTATGCCACATCACCTAAGTGCCACCTCAACATGCATAGTCACTACTAACTCACCATAATGAATAGTGACTTCACTTCCAACATTCTCCCATTTGAAGTTAATATTTAGGATTTACAAAAACTGAGTAATCCAACTACCATCCATGGCCAATTTTGCCTTCATCATAATTTTAACAAGCCTAGAGAAGTTTTGCACCACTCAAACTTCTCTTCCCTAACCGGCTTTGTCAACATATTTGTAGTATTTTGTTTGGTGTCAATATTTTGTAGCAATATTATGCCATCCTAAACCATGATCCTAATTAATTAGTACTTAATGTCAATATGCTTCGTGTAATCATGAAATTTTACATTCTTCACCAGCTGAAGTGCACTCTGACTATCACAATACAAAGTAATATTACCTTGCATCTCCATGAAGTCACCTAATAATCGCTCTAACCATATTACCTCCTTAAAAATTTCATTTGTAGCCACATACTTTGCTTAAATGGTTGATAAAGACACCATTGGTTGTAACTTTTAAGCCCAACTCACAGCTCCACAAATAGGAGTAAATACATATCCTGCAGTGGGCTTTCATCCGTCCTTGTCACCACCAACATCTAAATTTGTAAAACCTCTTATCTATAAATCTACTCCTCCATAGTAGATTGTAATATATAAAGTGCCTCTCAAATATATAATTATCCATTTCACTACATATTAATGCTCCTTTCCAATATTTTCCATGAACTGGATCACAACTCCCACTACTTATGAAATATCCATTCTAGTACACACCATGACATACATGAGGATTATCACTACTAATAAATATGGTACATGAAACATGATTATCTTTTCCTCTTCTATTCTAGGACATGTGGATCTAGGAATTTGACTCAAGAGAGGATGGTTAGTATGGTGTTAGTTCCAAAATGAAAACAAACACACTAACTAGCATAACATCTCTAGGCTTAGACACTAGGTAGAACTTAGTTAACAAACATGAATAAAACACACAAGTAAAATTCAAAAGAAACCCTCTTTTACCTTATTTGGATGCTCCAAAATGCTTTTTGTAGTGGATTTCTTAGCTTGTGTTCATGAAGTTCTTGGCTATAGAAGCTTGGCTACCTCCATCTCTCCTTGGCATCTTTGGCTTGTGGCTTGGCTTGGCTTGGAATTAATTTGGCATGGTAAAACTAGTTGTTTGAAGCTTTGTAATAAATTTTGCATTATAACTTTGCATAATCATGTCTTTGAAGATATTTGAGCATAATAAATTTTCACCAAAATAGCGTAGAAATGATGTTCATGGCCTCTCTATTTATAGATTTTTGAGAATGTCTAGAATCAACCTGAACCCCCCATCCTGAGATTGAGATGTGTGGTTGAGAATTAATTCAAATTTTGTAATTAAGTTTATAATTATCCTCATCATGAAATTAGAAGAAGGGGAAACTAAGAGGCATGGAGAGCATCATAGAAGGCATTGATGAGGCATGGAGGGCATGAATCCTGATATTTGTGGCATTTATGGACTAGGGATGTCTTCCCAAGAAATGAGGTCACCTGATGATGTATATATATTCAATATTCATTTCCAAAACAAATTATTAAACAATTTTCCATGGAAATATTAATTAAGCTCTAACTTGGATTAATTAGCTCTTATGTGTGATTAAGCACTTTGTGCACAAATTACTCAAATTGATCAGAATGCTTTGTTATTGGTCCAAAATTTGACTAGATTGGAATTGGAAGGCGATGTCAGATGCGTTGGAACCATTTCCCATTTAGGATGTTGCCAAAAACAAATAAAAAAGGCATGTGTCTCATGCAAGATATTTGATAGGAAATAATAATCCAAAGCACCCAGGTGAAAAATTGGCATTTTGACTCGAAATGATCTGATTAAAGTTAGCTAACCCACAAATTGCATTGCCCCATTTAGGGATACCTTGGCCAAAATCAGCACTTGAATATGTTAGTTTCACATCATTTAACATGTTTTAGTTTTTTTAGGCCAAATTATGTATTTTAAGTGGAAATTGGCTAAAAGTCTAATTGGAGGTTATTGATGGCCAGTTTTAGGTGTCTACAGTTTGCCCTTGTTTGGGAAGATGTTGCAAACCATAGGCAAAGCAATGTCTTCTCAAATAATGAGAGATGGTATGTATGCCAAAAAGAAGATGATGATTGAAGAAAAAAGCTCCAAATGGTTTTGGTAAGCCTATGATGATGCCCCCTCGAGGGAGTGGCTATCACATTTGCTGATGGACGGTCCCTAAAAAAGAAACAAGAAGAAAGGTGGAATTAACCTATGGTTAAGATTAATCCAAATGAGAAAATGCTTACATGCATTGATATAAAAAAGATGTTGATTTTTCCGAAGGTATTTATAATCAAGAATAAAATTCAAAATAATGATTTTCCCATAGGTGGTTATAATCATTAAGTAGACTTGGATTGGATAAAACTAATGGTGCCCCAGTTAGGGATGATTAGCAAGCATAATTCAAGAATATAATCTAAAATATAAATTAAAGAGGAACGAGTGCAAAGTGATGAAAGAGATGGATAGAGGAATACGATTAATCATTAGAAATGATTTATTTGTATCTGCCACTGAGGAGATGCTCATCTTGATTAGCAATGATATAACTAGAATGGTCAAATTAGTTATATTAATCAAGGTGGGTGGGAAGATTTTCCAAGGTGCGAAGGAGAAAACTTCTATAGCTCTATTGATTGTAGACCTTCTTGAAGCTGATTTTTGCTGTAGCATATGATGGTAGGCTTTATGATAGAACACCATGAAGACTATCCAAAAATATGCATAAGGACTGACTCCTGATCCAATAAACACTTGAAAATAATGCATCAATGATAAAGACCATGATCACAATGTTGATGTATGAATATGGATAGACTCAAGAATAATGTGTGCAAGGAATCACCCAATGCATACATATAGATTGAGTCAAGGCAACATTGCTAAAAGCAAACAAACAGGCAAGCGAATAAACAAATAGAAAAACAAGAAAGTAAACAAACAACCTAAAATAAACAAACAAATAGAAAGCCTAAAAACAAAAGCAAAAGAAAGCATCCTAACAATGACAATACCCCAGTAAGGAGGATCAAGGATAACTGACTAGGTTTAGATAGGATAAATATTTTAGGATTTTTGAAATGTTATGAATGTTTTTAGCATTTTGAGGTATCTTAACTTGTTAGAGAATGACAAGATGCCTACTCATAAAATAGTGAGAGCATTTGGCTTAGGTTGCTCACAAAATGGTGAGAGCGTATGGAAAGGGGGACTGAGGTGACCTCAACATGAATTGAGCATGACCAACCTAGTCCAAAAATGACCTCAAATCATAGTAATTCCATCCACACAAAAGGTAGGGAAAAACCAGCTAGGTCCCAACAATTTCTCAAATCTGGTAAATGGCCAGTCAAATGAAAATAGTAATCGTAAGGTAATGTGGTAATCCATGATAAACAAGTGTTGCCCCTAGTTTGACTATAGGTAGTTATAACTAAGATACAAAGACTTAAGTCAATGATACTAATTTTCCCATAGGTGGTTATAATTAGTAGCAAGACTGGTGAAATACTGATTTGCCCATAGGCAATTATAATCAGGCTTACATAAACAAGCTTGATACAGGATGGAAAATGAAAGATATCTTGCCAAATCAACTATCACAGTACTTTCATAGATAGTCATTGTAAACATAGAATGGATTGATTATTAAAACTTGATTGGAATCCTCTCACAAAAAGTGCAGGAAGAACCAAATGAACCAAGAGCAAAACAAAATTGGGTAAGATGACTAAAAATAGGCTTTGGTCTAGATAGGAATGGAATGGTTAGATGGAAACGATCTTGTTAAGGATAATGATGGTTTTTGATAGATTGAATAAAATGGTAAGAGGGTTGCCCCCAAGTGATGGGGTGAATGTTGGGTATCTACAACAATGGCAAATGGATATGTAACAATGGTAATGGCAATGGCAATGTGAAACTATATGGTACATGATTTTGGCCTGGGTGTGGTTTTTGATTCTATTTTTCCTATTGAGATGAAGATGCACATTCTAATCAACAAATGATACAAACAAAATACTTGATCATGTTAATTTATAGCCCACACCTCATCTGAATAGCTGCTTTGTCAAACACTTGATGCATAATTTGTTGTCAAAAAAGCTTTTGTGATCTTTGTTGGTCATTGATTCTGATTCCTTCAAACTTCAAGACAAGGTATTTTTTGTAGCCTCTACAAAGGAAAGTGTGGCCATGGATGGTAAATAAGGATAAATAATGGATGGTAGGTTTTATTTTGAAATGTAATGGTTGATGATAATGGAATGTGGAATGGTCAAGAAATAAATGAAGATCAGGATGTTCAATCACATGTAATGTTGTTGATGCCAGATTCAACATAATTTTGGTTATAGTGGGGCTGAAGACTTGTTCTCTCGATAAGATCACTAGATTTTTTTGTTGTTTGATCTTGAGAGCAACTACCATCAAAATAGCAGATAGGAAGCTATTTTGATTTGATCTTTGATTTTATCTTCATCAAGCAGTGAAGAACTTTTGTGCTCAGCTATTAGTGCCTCAAAGAGGTTTTCACCAATGAATTTGTCTTGATTGTCCCATAGTGCCTTCAAGAAGGTTTCACTAATGAACATTGTCTTTTGACTTTGATTGTCTTCTAGCACTTCCAAAAAAGTTTCACTAGAAGATGTTGAGTTCTAACTTGGATTATCCGCTAGCACCTCTAAAAAGGTTTCACTAGGAGTGTGTTCTTCTGCTATATGAATGTTGTCTTGGCCTCCTTGCTCTTCTTCAATTGCCATATCACCATGGATGTAGTTCAACAAAGTGTGATTCTATAGATTCCAATTGACACTTGTAGGAGATGGAATGTCAATAATATGGCTATCTTGGTTGATGGTTATGGCACGTGGAATTGTAATAGAATGGGGAGAGGCTACATAATTTTTGTAGAAGATACTAGGATAACTTGTGTCGAATCTGAGGTACTCATCCTAAAAAATAATAAAATAATAATAAATGTATGCAAATTGATCTATGAGGCATGCATAACCAATATTATAACAACCATGAACATATTCTTCTTTTGAATCTGATTCTAACTCAGGGGACTCTGAATCTAATGTTGAGACTGATGTTGAATCTGATTCTGATGTTAAATTTGATGTTAGTTCAAGAATATAACTTGACTCTAATTTTGATTCTTCATCTAATGGGTACTCTGTTATAATGATGTCTTGTTGAATGCTTAGTATTGGATAAGTAACAACCTATAATGGCATGATGGGCTCCACAAAGACTAGTTTGTCAAAGTGAGACTCCTCTAGGATGGGAAAAAGGTCAAGAGACAACTCCTCAGAGATTGAATTATCAATAGGAGGCTCTTAAAAAATAGGCACATGATCGAGGTAATGATTTTCCCAAAGGTAATTATAATCATTAAGAAGTGACTTAGCAAATATTGGCTCATCAAAGTGAGACTCCTCAACAACTAGTATAGGATCAATAGGCTATTCATTATAGGTTGACTTATCACAAATGGTTAATTCAATAGAAACATCTTAGATTGGTTGGTTGGCTTGGCCTTAGTTTTCAATGAGTTGGAAGATACTAATTTTTGAACATAGCTTGGTCTTTGAATGATTGGATGGGTTAAGGTTTGGTTGGGATTGGTACTGGATGATGAATGACTTGTGGTTGGATAATGGTAGGGCCTTGGGGAGCATGATTTCTCACACAAGCCAAAGAACTAGGTCTTGGTATAATGAAGGGGTGTTGTGGAGATTGATTGATTGCACAAGCCAAAGGATGAGGTCTTGGTATAGAAATGGTTTGGCATTGTGGAACCTGATTGCTCACACAAACTAAAAGATGAGGTCTTGGTATGGGAATGGTGTGACATTGTGGTCCTAGAATAGAAATGATATGATGTGGTGGAGCCTGATTACTCACATAATCCAAAGAATCCGAGTCTTCCTCATAAATCATATCATCCTAGTAATGAGTTGGCTCATAAGCTAGTTCTTGACTATGTTCCACATATTGATTATTGTAAAGAGGGTATGGATTCGTATCCCAAATAACATTATCTATAGTTGGGTCTTCAAATTCTTTCTCACAAGCCTCTTCATGCCAATCAAGGTTTTGATTTGGATTTTGTGGATTTGGATTATGTTCCCCATATGGAGTATTTTAGGGAGAATAATAAAACTCCTTAGAAAATCTTTCTCTATAGGGGTTCCTAGTGGGATTTTGTGTGGCCATTCTATCATAAGTTAGATTGTATGTGACTGCACCATAGGTGTAGCGAGACATATCCATGTAAATGATGAAAGCTCTAGAATAAAAAGGCTTAGAGTTTTAAAAACTCTAAAAAAATGTCCAAAGGATAAATGGTTCAAACTTGGTTGAAGGGGTGGAGTTGTATCGCCAATATGGTTTGAAAGTGGAGTTGTATGTCTAAAATGATTTTTGCTAAGACTTGGCATAAAATATCCTAACATCAAATGTCTAATGTTATACACACAAAAGGTCAAGCATCTAAATAAAAATTAGCATGTCAAAGATCTAGGTCAAAGTGTTCCAAACAAGGTCTAAACTAGGAAAGGGAAAAGTTGAGTTGCTAGGTTTTTTGTCTAAATGTGGAGTCAAAAGCTAGGCTCAAACAAATAGGCATATGCTAGGACTTTCGGCCAAACAATTTTAAAAGCTAAAATTAAAACAAAGGTTGATGTGATTTGATTTAATCTAACAAGTTTAGAAACAACTTTGATAAAGACTCAACACACAAAATCAAACATAAACATGATCAGTTGGCATAAGGCATAAGACAAATGGCTCTTTGAAGAAAGACTGTGTTTTCCCAAATAAAGGCAAAAACAATGATGAGGATATGCATTAAACAAACAAACTATCAATAGCTTTCAAATTTTGGTAATCAATTAACTAAAGTTATACAACCCAAAAGAGAAAGATCTATTTATCAACCCCATGAATTAAGGCCTAAACATAAATCAATCAATGTTTGAATCCAAACTTGAAAAGGTTAATTGAAAACTTAACATTTAAAAACTAGGATTTGACCAAATAAGCTAGACAAGATTGGACAATATGACATCACAAGACAAAGGTCTAAATAGTATACATGACATGGTTTGAAATAAATGGTTTTTGACAAAGTGAAACAAGTCTTGAAACAAACTAAGCAGCCTAACAACGTAAGCATGCTCGAATGATGTGATCTATGCTATGCTTCAAAAGACTCAAAGGCACAAATGGTTTGACATGATTTTGGTAGCATAACACTACCCTCCTCAACTCAAATACAATGTTTTGACATGGCTTATGAATAAATAAATAAGTTTTAGTCTCAAAGCATACCAAATGAGAAAATGATCCAAAAATACACTAAGTACAATCGTCCAAATCCTAACAAGGGTATGGCATGTGGGGTTGACTAAACTATCAAGTTTCAAACATTTTTATGGGAAATCAATTGCATAATGACTTTCACATCAAACAATGCAAAAGAAAATCATAGAAATTGGGTGATTGTGACATTGACTAGTTGTAAAAAGGTCTAGTCCTTTTTACAACCACTACATCTTGCTATTTACTCAGTGTAGTGCAATGTCCAAATGTAGATACATCCCATGTGCAAATCCAAAGGAGTAAGTGGAGTTAATTTCAGGAGGTGAGACCCCAGGTCAAAGCTTCCCTAAAAAATTCATGGGAGGTAATGGCATCCCCCTCGTAAGCCAAGATGTAATGAAATAAAAGACATAAGAGAAAGACTTTAGGGTCATTTTCAAGGTCACCCAATAATTAATGAGTTTTTGGGGAGTGCTTTAGATGACATTATTTCTAAGCCTTGGACTAGGATTTTTGCAATAGGAATGGTGCTTTTGATTCTAAGAGTTCCCTAAAGGGGACAAATAGAAGAGATACATGCAACATCCCTCTTCTTGCCAAATAAAATTAGGTTAAGTAACTATTAAAGATAAAAAGCTTGGAAAGATGAGTTCATTTTTAAGCCCAAATGAAAATGAGGTGGTCTTCATTTGACCCCTTGGTCTTTGTTTCAAAATTTGAAAACATTCACCATAAACATCTAATTTTTTTGTTAAACACCAAAACAAGGTTCCTAATTGATTTTTAAGCATGCCAAAGGTGATCTAAACATTTTTTAGAAAATGTCAAGCTTGGTCTTGTAACAATAATGCTAGCATGTCCTTTAGCCTTGAAGCTCTTTTAGGTTTGAAATAATGAACTTTAAAAAAAGAGCTCTTGAGTATATGTTTTAAGAAAAACACGGTGATCGATGTCGGTTATATAACTGATGATGATTACATTTTATAACCGATGATGGTTATCTAATCGACATCGGTTATACCACTGTGACTGAAAATAGGTATTTAACTAATTTTGGTTTTACTAACTGACATCAATTAAACTATCCAACCAATGTCAGTCTTACTAGTCGACATCAATTACTATGTAAACCCATGGCAAATAAAAATGCAAAATAAAGTTAGAAAATAAATTTACAAGAGTTTTAATTGTGTAAATGAATATTTTAAAGCTAAAAAATGATCTTCTTCATGTGTGGAATGTGCCTAGTCCCACCAGGCATGCCATATGTGGATCTAGGAATTTGACTGAAGAGAGGATGGTTATTATGGTGGTAGTTCTAAAATGAAAACAAGCACACTAACTAGCATACCATCCCTAGGCCTAGACATTAGGGAGAGCTTAGTTAAAAAACATGAATAAGACATACAACTAAAATGCAAAATAAACCCTCTTTTACCTTCTTTGGATGCTCCAAAATGCTTGTTGTAGTGGCTTTCTCGGATTGTGCTCATGAAGTCATTGGCAATGGAAGCTTGGCTACCTCTATCTCTCCTTGGCACCTTTGGCTTGTGGCTTGGCTTGGCTTGGAATCAATTTGGCATGGTAACACTAGTTGCTGAAGCTTTATAATCAATGTTGCATTATAAATTTGCATAATCATGTATTTGAAGATATTTGAGCATAATAACTTTGCACCAAAATAGCTTAGAAATGATGTTCATGGCCTCTCTATTTATAGATTTTTGAGAATATCTAAAATCAACCTGAACCATCCATCCTAAGATTGAGATGTGTGGTTGTGGATTAATTCAATTTTTAGAATTAAGTTTATTAATTATCCTCATTATGACATTAGAAGAAGGGGCAACTAAGAGGCATGGAGGGCATCATAGAAGGCATTGATGAGGCATGGAGGGCATAAATCTTGATATTTGTGGCATTTATGGCCTAAGGATGTCTTCCCAAGAAATGAGGTCATCTAATGATGCAGATATTTAATATTCATTTCCAAAAAAAAATATTCAATAAGTTTCCATGGAAATATTAATTAGGCTCAAACTTTCATTAATTAGCACTTAAGCACTTTGTGAACAAATTACTCAAATTGATCAGAATGCCTTGTTATTGGTCCAAAATTTAATTAAATTAAAATTGGAAGGTGATGTCAAATGCATTGAAACTGTATTCCCATTTAGGATGTTGCCAACAACAAATAACAAAGGCATGTGTCTCGTGTAAGAGATTTGATAGGAAAGAGCAATCTACAGCACCTAGGTGCAAAATTGGCATTTTGACTCGAAATGATTTGATTAAAGTTAGCTGGCCCACAAATTACATTGCCCCATTTAGGGATACCCTGGCCAAAATTTGCACTTGAATAGGTCAATTTCACATCATTTAGTGTGTTTTAGTGTTTTTAGGATAAATTATGTATTTTATGTGGAAATTGGCCAAAAGCCTGATTGGAGGTTATCGGTGACCAGTATTAGGTATCTACAAGACATTACTCAAAGATAAATTAAAATTCATAGGAAGTGGGGTACTGACTAGTTTAAAATTTTATATATTGAACCGCTCAAAAATCCTCTCAGCATATGTCTTCTAAGACAACTAGATCTTCATTGCTTTCCTATCATTGTGTATCTTCATCCCTAAAATTTAGTTTGTTGATCCTAACTCTTTCATCTCAAATGTCCTAGACAATTGAGCCCTTAAAACAATTTATCATTTTCATGTTGGGGCCTTCAACTAACATGTCATCAACATATAGTAACAAGATAATAAATCTCCCATCATTGAAACCTTTTTGGTATGCACAATGATCTACTTTGCTTTTACTAAAACCTTGGATCTTTATGAAGGTATTGAATTTATTATACCACATTCAAGGTGCCTAATTCAATTTATGTAGTGATTTATTCAATTTTCAAACCATCTACTCTTTTCCTCTTTCCTCATAGCCCTTAGGGTGATCCATATAAATCTCCTCAAGATCACAATGTAAGAATGTTGTTTTTACATAAAACTGCTCCAATTTTAGATTATAAGCAGTTACAAGTGCAAGTAGCACTATGATAGTATTTAAATTCACAAGAGGGGAGAATGTCTCATTGAATTCAATACTTGACTTACGCACATAGCCTTTAGCCACCAAACAAACTTTGTACCACTTCAATATCCCATCATTGTTCATCTTCAACTTGTACTCCCTCTTTTTACCAACTATCTTTCTTCTAGGTGGGAGATCCATAAGCTTCCATGTGTCATCCTTATGGAGAGATCTCATTTCCTCCTCTATGGCTTTCCTCCATTTTTTTGCATTCTCAAATTCTCTAGCTTACTAAAATGAACTAGGTTCACCCTCGTTAGTTAACAAAGCAAAATAGGATGAAAAAATAGGAGCATTCCTCTCTGGAACCTTCTTGGTACAAGTGGAACTTATTAATTATGGTTGTTGTACTTAGTGTTATGCTTGTTCCTCTAAATCTTCAACTTTCTTCTTTTATTCTTCTTTAACTACCTCAATTGGTACAAATTCATGTGTCTATTTTACCTCCTTTTTCATTAAACACAATATCTCGACTAACTATAACCTTATGGTCAGTAGGATCCAATAACCTATACCCCTTTACTGTATCTCCATAGCCAAGAAAAATACATTTCCTAGATTCCAAATCTAGCTTGGAGCTTGTTTCTTTAGGCACATGGGCAAATGCTTCACAACCAAATATATGTAAATCAAAATAATCAACTGGATTACCATGCTAAACCTCCTCTAGAGTCCTTCCATCCAATGCAACTATAGGATACCTATTAATAATATACATAGTTGTATTAATAACCTCTGCTTAAAATCCATTATCCAGCTTTGATGCACTCAACATGCTTCTTGTACACTCCTTGATAGTGTGGTTTATCCATTTAGCTACAACATTCTACTATGGAGTATAAGGGACATTATTATGATGTTTAATCCCTTCCTACATACAAAAGTTATCAAACTCCCTAGAGCATTATTTTCCTACGTTATCTAACCTGAGTCATACAATTTATTTGCCTAAACTTTTCTCTACATGTGCCTTAAATTCTTTAAATTTTTCCAAAGCATCTAATTTATTCCCTAAAAAATGCACCCATACTCTTTTATAATAATCATATATAGAGGTAATAAAATAAGTCTTACCATTTATAGACTGAGTAGGGATAGGTCAAAAATTATCTGAATGGATAAGTTGTGAAAAATTAGATCTTTTACCTATGCTTGCAGTAAACATAACCCTCTTGTGTTTACCAAAGATGTAGTGCTCACATAAGTCTAACTCATAAGACTTAATTCCATCTAACATACCTAGGTCATACAAAATCTTCAAGCCTTTACCACTCATATGTCCAATATGTTGATGCCATAACATCATAGAATCCCAGTCTTTCTTTGTAGTTGTTGTTGCTATAATACTTGTCACTAAATATCTGCATAGATGATACAAAGATCCATAAGATTCTCCTTTTTCTATTACTAGAGTTCCTTTGGTAATTTTGCATTTACCATTATGAAAGGTATACTAATACCCTAGCTCATCCATCATCTTGATGGACATCATATTCTTCTTTAACTTAGGAACATGACACACATCCTTCAACATTTTGAATCTACCATCATCCAACTAATATTTATATCCCCTATTCCCACAATATCTAAAGGATTATCATCACCCAAATAGATTGACCCTCCACTATATGCTTGATATTATACAAACTAATATCTATGTGGAGTCATGTGGAAATATGCACCTAAATCTAACACATAGGCATTTGAAAGAGTTATGTTATTACTAAGGCAAAAATATTCATGTGATGTCTCTTCCTCTGAATCTATTATGTTGGCCTTAGCTGAAGGTGGATTCTGATTTCCATCCTTTACTTCATTCTTCTCTACAATTTACAATAATCCTTCCTTGAGTGTCCTAGCTTTCCATAATCCCAACACCTCATTTTACACTTGGATCCTCTAGACTTTGATCTTGATGGTGATCTACCTTGCTTGATCCTCTCACTAGATCTCCCTCTCATATCCAAAGCTTTAGTACTAGAGGATGCACCAGAAGACTTTATTCTCATCTCTTCTACAAGCAAAACTAATGCCACATCATCAAAATTCAAATCTATAGATGATGAATTACTGATGGTCATCACTAAATGATCCCAACTATCAATGAGTGAACACAATAAGGTTATTGTCTTATCTTCATCCTCCATCTTCACTCTGGTGGAGGATAGCTTGCTGATTATAATGTTAAACTCATTCAAGTGATCAACAATATATTAAATTTCCTTCATCCTCAAGCTATGTAGTTGCTTCTTTAGGAATAGTTTGTTTGTTGTTGACTTTGTCTAGTATAGTTTGTTTAACTTCTCCCATAACTCTTTTGCAGTCTTCTCCTTAACAACATTAAAGAGACTAGAATATGTAAGACAAATCCTGATTGTATAAATTACTTTCCTATCCATCTTGATCCACTCTTCATCTATCATACTATTGGGTTTACTTGCAATACCCTTCAAGAATAGAGCTTGGTCATTCTGCACCAAGAGATCCTCCACCTTCATCTTCCACAGGGATAAATTTCTACCATAAAATTTCTCTATCTCAAACTTGGTTACTCCTCCTGTCATTATAGTAGCTCCCACTTACACAAAGTGCCCTTGTAATAGAAAACACTCACAAATAGAGTTCTTCAAAGAGCCTATATCTGATACCAGATGTTATAAAAATATAAATAAACCTATGTAAGTAAAAAAAATTGAAATAAAACAAGATACCAAGAATGAATGGAATAACAAAATAACACAAGAGATTCTGCAGAAACCTTTCAATGTACAAGGAAAAACCATAGGGTAATGGCAGCTTCCAAAATTTTATTAATTCAGAAAAAACTCCTCTATAAATAGCTTCTTCTCCTTAGCAATGTCTATATAATTCTTACAAATAAATCATATACAAATCCAAGATTACAAAGCTGCTAGGCTTAAAACTTCCAAGCTATCGAGCTTATTACAAAGTAATACTTGATTACAAGCTAACAAGGATGAAAATAACAAAGGAGAGAGTCATGCATATATAAAATTTTAAAAGAGAGAAGATATGAGAGATAAAAGTCAAGTGGAAGAGAAAAATGTGCCACCTCCTCATGGGCTTATTAGTGTTCAACAATATAAAGTTTATCACTTGTGCAAAGGTTAATAAAATAGAGCAACTACTTTAGACAAGATCCAACACCTCCATGTTTATCTTCCACTTATCTACTAAATTATAAAACACCTTTCGATTCAAGATAAAACACATGAATCATGGAGCCTCCATAAAAATACACCCCATATCTACTCTTTGAACACAAGTAAATGGATATTCTTTGTCCTTATGTACCCACTCAATAATTGTGCCCTATCTCTTTCACATCATGAAAGATCCTCCATGAGCCACACCACATCACCTAAGTGCCACCTCAACATGCATAGTCACTACCAACTCATCATAGTAAATAGTGACCATGAATAGTATCTATGAATAGTGACTTCACTCCAAACATTTATCACATTGAATTTGTATATAACTAGAAACATCACATTGCTTCTCATTAGACTATTTTGACTTAGGAGATGAGTGAGAGTAATCACAAGTAATGTGATCATGGGACATGACTAATATGGATATAATGTGACTATCTTGAGAATATTTTCATAATGTTATTTTATAAATCTAAAACAATAACATCACTTTCTGTTTATACATCACATTCACTTGCATCCTTTAATATTTAAAAGAGAGGTGGAAGAAGTATCATGAGATGTTATATCATTATTTATCATATCTAAGGGAGGAAAAAGGCTATCAAAATTATGTATATCATCAATCATGCTTAAAAGAGAATGGGGCACATCATATATATTTACATAATCTAACTTTTCTAAAGCAAGAGAGGGAATATCACACTCATTCATATCATTTTCCATTTATATGCAAGCACTATGCTTTTGTATTTTATATTGATTAATACAATGTAGTGCAATATCAAAATTAAGAGGTAAACAAGGTGAGTTAATGATTGATTCCTCACATGTGTATCCTTGTGAGAGATTAAGGGAAAGAATATGTTCATTACTAGTATGTTCTTTTTGTTTAGATTTATGAAAAGAGGAATACAAAAAGGGAAAAGAGGAATTTGGTTTTTTAATTTATAAATTAATGTACTCACTTTCCTCTTTGTTATATTCTTCACTATTGAGCTTATCATATTGATTTTCATTAGTATAACCACACTCATAATCATAATCATATCTATCACAATCATATTATTCTTTGATATAAGTATCAATAATTTCACAAGTGTGATCATTAGTCCATTCATTATCAGAAGCATAAGGTTGTAGATGATATTTATGAATTAAATAACACTTCAATCTTGTACACTTGGAAAAACTCTGAACTTGGTTATTCCTCTCAATTCTAGACCTTTCTCAATTTTACAAATCTCACATCAGTTATCTCTTTTTGCCTAATTGCTTATATCTTATCCCAACCAATGCTATTCTGATCACTCAGACCTTCTACCTTGCTTAGAATGTTATAAACCTGCTTATCTTCCTTCTCTATAAGTTTTGGCCCTGTACCTATTTTCCAACTACCTAGACACTTATGTTCCAGTCAGATGCTTGGGTCAACACAAGTGTCCTTACCCGATGCAAGTGTCAAGTAACCTAAAGTCATATAAATTATAAGGGAAATGTATCCTAATGGTCACCCTAAGTGCTATTATGTAAGATATTTTCCAAAAGGATTGGTATAAATACAATATCAACCCTTATTCATTCCTCACCTATAAAAGACCTAGCACAGACCAAGGTAACTTATCAAAAACATTCTATCAAGCATTAAAGTGAGCAAAGCTTCCCTATTTTCTCCTATTTCCATATTAGTCAAAGGAAAATACATCCATAAGTTTGAAGTAATGAAGGATCATCCCAAGATCTATATTTTTCAAGTTACAAGTTAGGTCACTCGTGTACTTGCTTATCACATATTGCATGATTCATACACAAGCCAATACATAGGGGTGAACTACATAATTCTAAGAACCTCTTAAAAATATTGGCTATGTAGGTAGTGTTCATTTATAGAGGGATCTTTGGGGAATCTCGACACTATGTGCCCACCAACCCATTTTTCCCACAGCCATTATAAAGTTGAAGAACTAGGGTTTTGATAATTTGATAAGGAGTGATAGTCCATGACTTGGATTTGAATGCACCAGAGTGAAGGTGATGATGAACCCGTAAACATATAGGTGGTGGCATCCTATTTTAGTAATTATTTTGTACTAGACACCTATGTCCAATCTGAACACTATCAGTCCTAGGCTGATGCAAGTATCTAAAGCTATAGAGGCACAATTTCTAGATTTAGGTGACTATTCCAAAATCTAGATCTAGTCTACTTGCCTATTCTAGATCTAGACCTATGTTAGCATCAGAACAAGATAATTATCTTATTTTCATTATTATTGCAATATCTATCATAGTTTTACTTTATATTTTTAGCATATATCAACATAATAAATTCAGTATATGTTCCATATGAATTTTATAATTAATTGGCTTGCTATAGATCTATTTATAAGCCTTGTGCTTATTAATTTCTATATTATTAACCATATCTATCCCAATAGGATCCTTATCTAATTTAGAGTTAAACATTTGCTAAACCTAATTCATATAAATACAAGTCTTTATGATTGCTAGGGTTTTTAGTCATCTAGGATTTTAGATTGTTGTACTTTTTTATTCTCTACTTATATTATTTTGCATGCAACCTAGGTGTCGCCTTATATTGGTAGGTGTGCTTATTGAACACATCGATCTTCCCCTCTTACCAACTAATATGTCTTACCAACTAATATGTCTTAAACCAATGAGGAACCTAATCCCATGGTTCATGATGATACCCATGTTGAGAATGAGAAACATGTTGATGAAGTTACCAGAGAGGAAGATTCTAAAAATTAAAACCATTAATCTAATGAAAAAAATGAACATGAGAAAATAGAGCATGATCAAGTGCAATCGATTATATTTTTTCGTGAGTGTATTCATAAAAACCTTGAAAATCTTGATAAAATTCTAAAAACATAGTATAAACTAAGAAAGTAAAAAACATATTTTACCAAGTAGCTCCATCTATTGAACATGTTATTCAAGATATGGGTCATTCCCATATACCAACAACCCTCCCCTTGATCACATTACCACTTCATACATCTAGTTGGGGTACAAGATATGTATTTAAACCTTTGTTTCCTAAAACTACTATTGTTGCATCTATCATGGGACTAACAAATGATTCAACTAAAATATTGTTTTTAATGCCTAATACTACTCAAGCCATGTGTACATCTCCATTGGTGACTACTCAACTTGATAATTTACATCCTAATGGATCTACAGTTCAAACACTCCTTCAAATTATAAATAACTTAGAGGATAAAGTTACAAACATTGCACAAAAGGCTTTAAAGTCTCTTTGTGCTATTGATTCTTAAGATGAGTTTCATAACCCTCTTGCACTTGAGATATCTTTGCACCCTTTTCCAAATAGTTTTGTTGCACCTAAGTTCCCATTTTATGATGACAAGGGTAATCCTGAGTAGCATCTTCAATCTTTCTATGTAGCATGCCTTGATTATTTCTCCAATGATAGGCTTTTGACCAAATTATTTATAAGAAGCCTCAAGGACTATGATTTGAGGTGGTTATATGATTTACCTCTGTAATATGTGAAAGCATTTAAACCTATTGTAGAATAGTTTTTGGCACACTTCTCTATTAATATTAGTAAAAAGGTTTCATATGCCCAAATTAGAAAAATCAAAAAAGGAACCAATGAACCTATCAATGAATATGTCTTGAGGTACAAGATAATGTTGGCTAAAATGACCAATCATATGGCAAATAAAGAACCTCAAGACATTTTAAAACAAAGTTTTTTTTGCACCTTTGTATGAGTCCATCATTTTCAAGAAGTTTATATCTTTTGATGACTTGTGCCATGTTGTTTGGTACCATGAAATGAAACTTATCTCATTGAAAAAACTTAAGTATGTATCCAATACACTGACTACATCTACATCTAATACCAAGTTTACAATCAAACCAAGTTAAAAGGTAAAACCTCCTAAGCCTAAAAAGAAAATAACCACCATGGTTAATATAGTTTCATAGTGATCTAATTGGCTTGCCTTATCCAATGCACCAAGGAGACAATTTAAATGCTTACCTGAGTCTCCTACTTCATTACTCCTATGACTAGTAGAATGTCATCTTATATCTTTCCCTAATCCTAGAGAGGCTGATATAAGTTAGCCTCTACCCAAAGGATATGATGTGAATGTTTATTATGATTATCACCAGGGACCAGGGCATTCTAAAAACACATGGTTTACCTTGAAGCATAATATCCAATACCTCATCGATGACCAAAATATTGCATTTGATGATCCTCCAAAGGAATTAGATTCACAAATGGGTGATCACCAGAAACATAATATATTTAATGACCCTTTATAAAACCACTCTAAAAAGGATGTGGAAGAACAAATGGTATATATTGCACATCCTCCTCCATCACACTACGAGCACCGACTATATGGGATTATTGGTACCTATACATGGCATAAAATCCTTATGATTTAGAGACCTTCTATTAATTTTGATGACAGTGAGGTTAAGATGATGACTTTGACCTTTATTCTTTATTCATACGAACATACCTTGATCATTAGCCTCTACATAGTGTTATGATTGATAATGGTGCAATCAAGGATGTTTTTACCATGATATTAATTATGTACTTGGGCTATACTCATCATGATTTATAGCTTTCTACTAATTTAGTTAGAACATTCAATCAGACCTTACAATAGGTTCTTAGTGAGATTGACTTACCTTTACAAGTAGGTCCAACACATGTGGTTACTACCTTTTTAGTTATACCTTCTATGGGTATCTTTGATATTGTTGACCAATTTTTGCCCCCTGGCAAAATTGTGGTCAACTTCTTCTCTGGCTTTTTGAAGCTAGTCACTTTCAAGTTGCGAGCTCATCTTCAAGTTCATGCTCAGTTCAAGCCTGGTTCATCTCAGTTCATCGCTTGGTTCGAGGACGGTCTGGGTTTAACAGAAAGTTCAATGCTAAGTTCAACGGTTTGGTTCAAGGGGTTGCCTTTGGCTGAAGGCACAGTCAAAGTCAAAGTGCCCTTTGGAGGGCGGGCAGACACTTCAAATATTTTAAAGGATTCGGGCCACTATAAATGTGAAGGCCGACAAGGGATCCGATATGATGCCACATGGGCCCGATGATGTCACAGTGGCCGTCAAATTTAATAGAATGAAATGTCCGTTAATGTTTAAAAGCATGACGGCTGTAGAAGCATCAATTTTAACAGACTAGAATAACCATTTGTTTTCAAATGAGAAGTGATAGCCATGGAAAGGGGCTCAAAATGCAATGACCCGCCAAAAAGTTTACCCCAGGGGCTGAATAAGCCAGAAAAGACAAGGATGCAGAAGAAGACAAAACAATGTGACAGATAAGGAGAATGACATGGTGCAGAAGTGACAAGGCATCCCAAGTGGCAAAGTGCAGGCGATTTATTGCTTGATAGTCCCCAAATGGTGCAAACAGCAAGCAACATGACCCATGTTTTGAAAAGGGGACAAATTTCAGTTTGTTGGCAGAAAAGAGGTGTGATCTACGCTTCCACATTAAAGCTCGAATGCCAAAGTCAAATTTGGCGATTATACAACATGGTTCTAGCAGGCTTCTTCTAGGATGATGACAACACAACAGTGTTTCCTCCTTCAAATGGGATGCGACAGGCCAACTTGTCAAAAAAAAAAGTGCCAAGTTTCTTTCTCTTTTCTTCTATATATTGTAACTTCTCATTTTTGAGAAGGATCGATTCTTCCACTTTTGCAAAGGCACAGCCCTGGTAAAATTTCACCTAAATCAAATAAAATGTAGTTTTTTACCTCCATTTGGATAGATGTTTCAAAGTATGCATTGAATGTTTGTCTGTGTCCAGTCATCATTTCTTGATGCTCTCACAGGTTTAACACCAGCAGACCTGTCATCTACAAGGTGCCATTTCTATAGCTAAAAGGAGAAGAGCTGACATTTGAGAAGACTAGAATAGAAAGAGTTACTTACAGTGTGCATTTCATAGCACCTCAGTGATTTTCTGTCTCCTGTGTTTTCATGAAAGCCTCCCTGCTGATCTTTTGCAGCCTGGTCTTTTCTGCCAAATGTGTAGTGTATGTCTGTATTTGTCTAGTTCTGAGAGTGGATGTGTGAAGGTCGACCCTTGTTTTTTTGGTGCATCACCTCTTTTAAAGTAGGCTTGTTTTTCCTGCATTCTCTCTCTCTCTTTTCATCCCCCCCTTATATATATATATGTATGTATGTTAGCACTTGCTGGAAAAAACACGATACATCAAAGGGAGCTAGCCCTTATCTAAAGACTCTCTCCTCCAACTTCGCCGGTCCCACAATCAAGAGGAGAGTTTCCATGTTGTGAGGAGAAGGCAAGAGCTAGGCCTCCTTGCCCCGAGTGCAATCTCCAGTGTCAATAGTTCTGGCACGCCTGGTGGGACCCAAGTTTTAATGCAGTAGAGTTTCAAGATTGATGTTGGTCCTGTTACAGCAAATCGATTTCTTCAACATCTGGCGACTCTAAGTTAAAACAACTGGTTAAGTAGTTTTGGAACCGTACCATCAAGAAACATTTTTTGGTATGTGTAAATTCCATCATTTTAAGCTATGAACTCTATTTTTTTTGGCCAGCATGGCTATGATCCTTACCAGCCTTATGGCGATCCTTATCATGCCCAATATGGCCAGTATCAACCCTGATACGAGCTATATCACCCTTGTGCTTAGTCTTCTCAGTATGTCACTTCTCCCACTCAACCCAATCTTTTTGCCAATCAACTAGTTTTTGCCTTCAAGCGAGCACTGTTGGGATACAACAAATATGTAATTGATCTTAACACCAGAAAGGGGTACAGCCAAGATATTCCTGATCATATCATCCATCAAGTGAGGAATGTGCTGGATCAGGTTAAGAAAGAATGGGATCCTATTGAAAGAGTGAATTGGCATAGGCTTTCAAATGAGATGCTAGATGTGAGCGGTTTAATTGCATCTGTAGAGGAAAAGCTGAGTGTGAATGAGAGGCAACCTTACCAAGTCTATCAACCTGCATACTCACTACCTAAAGCATCATATTAGTCATATACAACCCTTGCTCTTAAGCCAAGTCAAGCCTGTCAAAGTCCATTCTCCAATCATGTTGAGGAGAGGTCCGAAATAGCAAACCTTGTGTTTAAGGCTAATCTTGATAGATAGATCAAATTGGCAAATCTTCAGATGCAGCAGTCCATCTTGGAAGTGAAGGAAGTGGAATCTAAATCTTCACTGCCCTCTCGCATTATGGCCCCATCACCCCCAAAGGAGATGCCCAGTCTGAGTTTCTTGAGATGGAATCAAGTGATTGAGTCACGGAACAACAAGGGGGTGAAAGACATTGTCCAAGAGTGTGAGGTACGAGATGAGGTTAGTCATTTTCAAGTTCCCCCCACCCTTCCTCAAGAAGCTCCTTGCATTTCACAGCAATTTTCATGCACTCCCCATCTCTATGGTGTTTCCCACGAGCTCCAAGAAGTACAAGGTGAGGATTATCTGGCTAAGCAGGTTGAGGAATTGGAGGCTAAGATGAGACTATTGAGAGAAAGAATGATGGAGCTTTTAGACCTTACAGAGGAGACGATGCCAAAGGACACCCCTTCCACCAATCTACAAGCTAATTTCAATATTGACAAAGTGTTGGTAAAGTGGAGGGACAAAAATCAAGAAATTTTGGCCCAAAGTCTGCCCTATCCTATTCTAGAGAAAACTCCCTCTTGTATGCCAAATCCTTTCTATCATATGGCCCTTGCTCATTCTGACTCATCTGATGCATTAATCAATCCTACCCTCAATCCTGTGCGCCTAGCTTTTCAGCATGCCTCTTCTCGAACAACTCTTCTTGTATAGGAGCAGACCCTCCCAAATCCTCCCCAACCTCCTCAAATCTTTCAACATGATCTCCCATTTCCAAATTGGAAGAAGGAACACCATGAACCAGCTCAGGACCTGGAGAATGATAAAGTTGCTACCTGTTCATAGAAGCATGATTCCAATCCCAAGATCATGAGCTGGAAGCAAACAGTGGAATCTTGGGGTGGAAAGGAGGAAAAAGGGAAAGGTTTTGCTTAAAACCTTGAAGAAGATGGGGCTGTTCCTACTCTTGGTGATGATTGTGACTTCTGGGAAAGGCTTTTCTAGGAAGATATGGATAGGCAGATTATAAAATTGGAATCCAAGGAGAGATTCCTCAGCCTGTGTGTGGTGGATGGTTCAGACCCAACATCACATTCCATGTCTGAACACACCCCACCTACACATCCCCAAGAGAACTACCAGGCCATGTCTGATATAGGTGAAGTGCTGACCAAATGGAAAGAGGAGAATCATTCAATTCTAGTTCAGGGACTACCTCTTCTTCCACATGAGTTCATCCATTAGTGTTCCACTTCACCCCTTCTCGAGGAGGACCCAGTCTTGAGGGAAGTAAGTGAAGAGGAGTATGCTCAGTTCATGACTAATTAGGGAGACTTCATGAGTGTGGATGAGGAGGAGATCACCTTAGGTGACATGGAGGAGCATGGACAATCTCTTTTTCATGCTTTGAATGATCCATTTGAAGACATTGAGGTAGGCTATACTGTTCTTCAAGGAGGTTATGAGCTGGATAAGAGCGGAGAAGGCAGCATTGGGGTTCAAACAAGAATGCAAAGAGGCTACAGTCTTTTAGATTTATCCCTCTGAGAGGTTGGTGAATCTGAAGATACTTTCTTCAAAATCATCAAGGAAGATGGCCATACCATGAAACCCAAGCATGAGGTAGAGGAGAGCAAGTCAGTCAAGGGTGAATATCAAGGAGCTTATGGTGATGAGCCAACAACAATCATTTTCTTGATGGGAAACACCAGCTGGAAGAACCAATAGGAGGCAAGCTTCTAAGAACAAACAAAGTATGTATACGTTGGGAACATGTTTGAATATCCACTCGAATTCCAGCCAAACCAGGTGACCAACAAGAGGATAAAGTCACCAAATCTCATTTTCATTCAGATACTTGCCTGCCACCATAAGTCTTCTTTCCAGGAAGGGGACTTGAGAAATTTTCCTTTTGATCCAGGAGGGAGGCGAGCTTTCTTGGTTAGCTGTATATAGTAGTTTGTTTTCAATTGTTTTCCTTGTTTTCCCTAAGTGTAGTTGCACAGGTAGCATTTTTAGCCTTGTGTGTTTCCCTTTGCTTGGGGGTAAAGGCTTCATGTTTGATTCTCAAATTTTGGGGCTGTCGCTAACTCTTTCATAGCTGCATCTGACTCCGTGCCCAATGGACTGCAAGGCAACTGGGTTCTAAGCATAGCAGGCATGCTTCCCTTGCGAGTCGCCATTTTTTTAACCAATTTTTCCCACTGGCAAAATCATGGTCAACTCCTCCCTTTCCTATTCAAAAAAATAGTCAATTTTGGGTTGCTCAGTTCATGCTCAGTTCAATATGCATTGAACTTTCGTACCGTTGAACCAATTTTTTGGTTCAACGAGCTGGGTTCAACATACTTAGTTCAACAGGTTCGGTTCATGGAGGTTCAATATCCTTGGTTCATTGGCGCACACAGTTTAACACAAAGGCAGGCGTCTCAAGTAAAGGCTTGGCTTTTATTAAAGGCAAAAGGAATTCAAGATCAACTTAAAACAATGCAAAGGTTGGGCACATTAAAAAAAAACATAAGGCAAAAGCTCACAAAATATAAAACAAAAGCAAGCCGTGAATAAATTAAGGGGCCCAAAAGCTAGCAGGCCACTGACAAAACAAAGGCACGAGGACGTCCAGGGAGGACGTCCAAGTTTCACTAAAGCGGGGTGGCCATTGGTTTTAAAATGTGGAAAGTGCTGATAAAAAATGAGCCAAATTGAAGCAACCCGCCCTGACAGTTTGAATCCAAAGGATCCGCTAAGTATACAAGGAAAAGCGCCCGACTGGGTGATAAGGTGCAGCAACCACAGAAAAGCCAGCAAGCTCGATGACATCCTTGAGGATGTCAAGTTTGACCAAAGGAAATAACCGTTTGTGTTCAAAACAAAGAAGCGCTAACCAAAAGGAGCCAAATGGCCATAAAGGCAAATTCCAAGTGACAAGCAAAGTGATAAGGACAGAGCAAGCTGGCAGTTGATCCAAGTGGCACCATTTGGGAAGTGACTTTAGTAGGTGGAGCAGTCCCTACAAATTTATCATGAAAGGCACAAATAGTTGAGATAAGATCAATTTTCCTCCATTTTTTATTAAATAGATTGACAAACCGTGTAAGTCATCAAAAAGAGGACGGTTTTTGAGTAGACAAAAAGGCACAGTCCATTTAATTCCTTGAGCGACTTGTTCTTCCCATGAAGGGACACGTATGCCACTTGTAAAAGGAGCACTAAATGGCCTCCTTGCTTCTATATATTGCAAACTTGTTCATTTGTAATCATCTTCCACATTTTGTAAAGGGCGCAGCTCTGCAAAAATTTCACCTGGATCAATACAAATGTAGTTTTTTACCTCCATTTTGGATAGACATTTCTATGTATGCATTGAATGTTTGATTGTGTCCATTCATTGTCTTTTGATGCTCTCACAGGTTCAACACCAACAGACCTGCTGTCTACAAGGCACCATTGTTGCAGCTGACAGGAGAAGAGCAGTATTTGGGAGTGAAGGAGTAGAAGAAATTACTTCATAAGTGTGTGTTTCATAGCACCTTGGGTGATCTCTGTTCTGGATTTTCCATTGAAGCCTCCCTGCTAGTTTCTTGCAGCTTGGTCCTTCTGCCAAGTGTGTAGTCTATGTATGCATTTGTCTGATTCTGAGAGTGGATGTGTGAAGGTCAACCTTTATTTTGGTGCATCGCCTCTTTTAGAGTAGGTAGTTTGTTTTCTATGCATTTCTTCTCCCTTTTCATCCCCCCTATATTATACCTATACCTGTATTTTGCACTACCTAAAACAAACATGATGCATCAAAGGGAGCTAGCCCTTATCTAGAGACTCTCTCCTCCAACTTCACTGATCCCACAGGCGAGAGGAGAGTTTCCGTGTTGTGAGGAGAAGGCAGGAGCTACGCCTCCTTGCCCCGAGTGCAATCTCCAACGTCAACAGATATGTTATTAGGATTACCTTGGATACATACTCTTCAAAGGGTACTTTTTACAGTGTATGGGTGTGTTAAATACATTCATGTCGATCGAGTAATTATAGTCTTTAGAGTTCTATATGAGCATCCTCTTGAATAAGAGAAATTTATATCTAGACAGTTAATTATCAATCCTACTAAGGCTAATGCACCATAAAATGGTAAGTAACAAGAGATCCCATTTACTAAGTGGCCAATACTTGAGAGACCATTATGTTAGAGATTCACAATGGGTTCCATGGAATCTTCATATACTACACACCACATTTATATATCTAGAGCTTTTACACATGTTCCTATTACTATTATTCCAAAGAAACCACAAAGCACTCAATGATGGGTTTCATGAACCCTTACTCCTACCCTTTTGTTTCAATACCATAGAGACCTATTTTACATATGAAGAACATCCCTAATACTATAGTAACAAATATTACACCTGTACATGTTCCTCGATAGTGTCACCAATTTATTACACTAGGTTGATAGTGGGGAGATATCTATGAGCATCCCTTAGATGTAATCATAAGATAGTCTTTTCCTATTCCAAAATACCAAAAAAATAAAAATAAAAATAAAATAAAAAATTCAAAAATATTTTCAGCATCTACATATCTATTAACTCCTTGGCATATATGTGTTAGTTATATGTTGATGTTTAGCATATCAGTTACTTCTACATACACGTGTTCACACTTTTATTTGAGTGTGATATAAGCATACACGGATACATGATCTATGCACTTTTAGATGTTGGGATTTATCTCTACCCACATCAATAGGACATTGAGGGAATCCACCTCTATGATCATAATAATTTTGTGTTATATCATTCTATGGTCACTTTACATTATCATGTTTGCGCTGATATATACTTGCACGTCTTTATCCATGCTGATATCTTTCACAGTGTACTTAATATGCTATGTACTTGATGTTTTTTTATAACACATTGAATCATGGGCTACTATGATATGTTTATGTTAGTTGCTTATGTTTTCATTTATGCACTTCCTTGAATGTCTAACCTTGATATTGTCTTGTTTGTTGAGCATTTGAATATGATCCATTGTTTATGGCCCCTATACCTTTATTTGCTTCTTTGGCATTCAAACATGTCATTTTTGTGTAGGTTAACATTTGAGTATGTCATTTCTTGCTTTATGGACATTTTATGTCCATTTGAATGTGTGGCATTTGAACATGCCCCTTGTTTTTAGTCTCCTTGGACCATTGATTGATGATTTACTTTTAAGTGCTCTTGTGTGTGAGCTTGATTGCTTTTTGAGCTTGTATTATTTATCTCTAAATGTTTCCATGATATTTATCATGAATTTTAGGCCTTGATGTAGTCAAATTATATGTTCTTTAATGATACATTTACCTAGATAGGTTATCATATGTGATATATGGTTCATTCTTAATTATATGTTTATCTTATCCTTTTGAGGTGAGGTAACCACCAGTTTCTATCTTCCCTCACATCAAAGGTGGGGAATATCAGTGGGGGCATGACATAGAGGCATGGATTCCACATATGCACAATTTTAGATTCAATAGGGGCATGTCATATAGGCATGGCTTCCACATGTTCACAGTCTCAAATTCAGTAGGGGCATGTTTTAGAAACATGTTCTCCACACTTACTCATAACTCATAATCTCTAGATTATAGTGGGAGCATGTTTTTAAAACATGTCCTCCATATTGACACTTATATCAATTTTTAATTTTAGATTATAGTGGGAACATGCTTGGAAGCATGTTCTCCACACTTACACAGTTCCCAAAGTGGTCAAAATGCACAGTTATATGATTCAAATACACATTTGTGGCAAAATTATATACATTGGTACCACTGTTACACACAACCTCAGTAGGAAACATATATAAGGTGTATATGTTATGCAATGTGTACCTAATATTATAAAATCTAAATTAGTTTCAGTTTTAGAACACTTCAAGGACTGTCACCACCCACCAGGTTAGATTTTTATGGACTATATTGAGCTTATCTATTGTAGTATCTTATTCACTTTTTGGTATGGTTAAGGTGATTAAATCTCTCAATATTACCAAGTTTATAGGTCTAACTTGATTATATCATCTAGCCTCACCAATTTTATAGTGTGAGTTGACTTAGTTCACTCACACTCACTAGGTTATAAATATGATTGGGTTATATGGTTGAACTGGTCTCAACTGCCAAGTAGCAGTCTACCTTTTCTCCAAGTTTGGGAGTATGGGCCTTCCTCTCTCTCTCTCTCTCTCTTTCTCTCTCATACATGCACTTTATATATTTATACTTGTCTTAATCTCAATTTTAGTGATTCATAATAATACATCTTTCAAATAAAATTGCTAAAAGGTAAGACAGTTGCATCGATACACAGGAGTACTCCTAAACCTTTCTCTCTTTCAATTTCAACCATTTAAATACTTTAAATTTTAGATTATATGAATTGATTATATACTATAACATGATCTTAGTTGTAGGTTAGTCACAAAGAAAACACTCAAGTTGGACTCAAGTAAAGATAAGGTGTGTTATACACACCCAAGTATGCAGTCTTTTTCTTTAAAAATAGAAATTCATTACTAGATTAAAAGGGGAAAACGTAGATGATATTTATGAAGTATGTATCACCTCAATATTTTACACTTGAAAAAACTTATACCTTTTTTATTCCTCTCAATTGTAGACCTTTCTCATTTCTATAAGTCTCACATCTACTATCTCTTCATGTCTAATTACTTATCTCTTAATCTAACCAATGTTTTTATGATGAGTCAGACCTTTTACCTTACCCATAATGTTATAAACCTACTTATCTTCTATATATGTAAATTCTAGACTTGCATCTTTCATTTATCCAGACACTTGTGTCCTAGTTAGATGCTTGCATCAATGCAAGTGTCGTTACCCAACATAAATGTCTAGTAACCCAAAGTCATCTAATTTGAAAATGAAACATATATGAATGGTCATTCTAAGTGCTATTATGTGAGATATTCTCCAAAGGGATTAGTATAAATACAAGATCAACCATCATTCATTCCTCACCTACAAAGGACCTAGCATAAACCAAGGCAACTTATCAAAAACATTTTATCAAGAATTTAAATGAGTAAAACTTCCTTATTTTCTCCTATTTCTATATTATCATAAGAACAACACATTTATAAGTTTCAATTACTAAAAAAGTAACCCAAGAACTATATTTTCCAAGTTACAAGATAGGTCATTGTTATACTTATCATATATTTCATGATTCACACACAAACCAACACATAGAGGAGAACCACATAAGTTTGAGGCCCTCTTCAGAGTTTGGCTATGTAGGTAGTGTTCATTGACATAAGAGTCTTTGTATTAGGTTTACACATTATGCCCATTAACCCATTTTTATCACAACCATTATGAAGATGAAGAACTAGGGTTTTGATCATTTGACAAGGAGTGACATTCCATAACCTAGATATGAATGCACCAAAGCTAAGGTGATGATGAACCCAAAAACACCTAAGTGGTCACATCCTATTTCAATAGTTATTTTTACTAGACACTTGCATTTGATCTAGACACTAGAATCGATACATCTATCCCAAGCTGATGCAAGTGTCTGAGGCTATAAAGGCATAATTTTCAAAATTAGGTAACTATTATAGAATCCATATTCAGTACACTTCCCACCTATTATAGATAGGAACAATTTCCAAAATTAGATGACTATTCTAGAATCCATATCTAGTACACTTCCCACCTGTACTAGATCTAAATCTATATTAGCATAAAAAATAGCTAAGTATCTTGTTTTTATTATCATTACAATATCTAGAATAGTTGTACTTTTCATTTTTAGCATATCTCATCATAATAAATTTATTATATGTTCTACTTGAGTTTTAAAATTAATTTGCCTACTATAGATCTTTTTAACACTGTTGTGATTATTCATTTTTATATTCTTAACCCTACCTATCCCAATAAGATCCTTATCAAATTTAAGGTTAAACAAAGGTATATCATTATTAGAGAGGAGGAAATCCAAATTATGAACACCATTAGACATTTCATATTTAGAAGCCATTTTATATTTTTTGACCCACGATTAAAAAAATATGAAAAATATCAATCTTATTACTAACAAATAATCTATCACACCAAGAAAGTAAAGATATCAGTAGGTGCAACTATGCAAAGTGTGATTTATTTATAGACTCTTATATATACTAATCCCAAACATTGATAGCCAACAAGGTCTAAAGGGAACTTATGGAGGATTCCACCATATTTTACCTATATTATCCTATGTCTAAGGTACATTGAGAGTAACTTATCAAGGCTAACCACTTACCGAGGCACTACAAAAATAAATTCTTAAAGGCTTCTTATGGTCAAGAATCAAAACAAAGGTGTTTTTGATATGTCTTGAGGTATGTGGAAACTAAAATCCATATATACTCATTCTAATGGCTTGAGTATTTGAGTAGTACCCCTAAAACCATGGCTTAGGTAAAATTGAAGACTACTTTGCCTAGAATGACAACTCTATGAGTTTTACAACTACTGAAACACAGTTTTAGAAAATAAGCAAAAAAAAAGAAAAATTAGGTTCGAAACTAACACAGGTAATTTTTTATGCAAGGAGAATAAATAATTCAATTTGAAACCTCGAGGTTAAATAGAAGTCAATCCAATAAATGATGATCATATTTCTCTTTAGTGTCTACGAATCATGAATTCAGTTGAAATCCTATAATAAACATTGGAAAGAATACAATGCTAAAAAAAAATGTATGGGTTCATCAATATGTTTTACTTAATTTTTTTAACAATTAAAATGTTTGTATAATAGGTGTAAAACTTGAGAAAGATCATAATGATAAAAATATATTATTATTAACAATTCTGATTGTAATTTTCTAAATATGAAAATATGATATTTTTGAAAAGCATTAAGATTAAATGTACTTAGCTTAAATATGGGTTTTTGTTGACTACTTTTAATAATTGACAATGTGAATCAACAAAAGGTAGGACTATGAGTATGCTTGATTAGCAATAGAATCTGAAAATCCTTCTGGATATGACCACACTCCCTAGACAACAATGTAGGTCAATTGTGTCCATTAATTATGGACTTATCTATGTTGACTATGATGAAATTGTACCTATTCAAATTTATATGTCTATGTTTTTTAAGTGGGCTAAGATATTTAGATTTTATTTGTGTCATGTGCAAGTTATTATTTTCCTCTTATTTGTTATGGAAACCCGAGGGGTCTTTGTGAAAGTTAAAACTTGCAAAAAAAGAGGGAAAATGTAATGGGCTAAGTTGATCCCAATCATCTCCTTAATGATTAACCACTACCTACATATCCAGATACGTTTGAAGAGGGAATCAAGTCACACATAGTTTTCCCACCTAAATTGATTGTGTAATTTTACTACTTGACTATATATATATATATATATATATATATATATATATATATATATATATAGTTATAGTTATAGTTATAAATATGGATTTGATACTTAAAACCAACTTTGAACTTACTTTGAGATGCTTTAGACTTGATTATGACTACCTAGTATGAATGATATTGAATTTGGGAAGAATAGGATAATTTTGTTTAATGTGTAATAATGAATATAAGTGCTTATTATATAGTGCCAAGCTAGGTATAATGAATGACGTTTGATTTGTATTTATAGTGAAACCTTTTGATAGATTCCTTTAGTTAGCCTTGCAAATGTGTAGTAAGACCTAAAAAAATATTTAGAATTTGAAAACTAAACATTATTTGGTACATGAACAAGGCCATTTTAGGTGGACAAATTCATGGTAGGGACTTATTTGCCTAAAGCAGAAGTATCTCAGATAATAAAGGACAATTATCTTAAGATGTGAAGTAGTGTGAGAGTGATATAGAGAGGTTTGAGCATTGACTAGGAAAATATGTGTAGTCATAGATAAATGGATTAGAAGAATGGTGAATAAGACTCATGAATTTGGGTGCAAGATATGTGGTTTAGGAAGTCTCAAGAATTAACATTTTTAAGTACTTATGATTGGATTTATATGTCTATAGATACTAAAAATTTGATACACGATGACCCTCTCAGGCTTCAGGTGAATGCGATGGAGACATATCTCTCATCTAATGACTAATTCAAACTCTATTACTTATTTATGAGGTACTCAAACCATAAAAATTAATGTAAAATGGTATTATAGGTACAATCACCAAGGAGGGGGGTGAATAATTGATGACAAACAATCCAATTCAATTTCCAAACCTTCAAACACTTAAGCATTCAATACAATCATTCATGAAGCATAAAAGATGTTTATAGATATGAACAATGAATATAATGCCAGATCATATACATAATACAATATCTATGTGGGAAACCATCTTGGGGAATAAAACCCACTCTCAAACCTACAAAAATATGGACTACTTGTCCTATAAGATGATCAAAAACATGAGACTGGTCAAGTCCTTTTGACCAAAATTTAGTGAAACTATTGTTTCAAAAGGAACACCTACCGATAGAATGATCAAGTCATTATGACCACCTCTTGGTCAAGTCCTTCTGATCAACTTTAATGAAACACCTATTCTACAAGGATCACCTACCCCTAAGATGATCAAGTCCTTCTGGCATAGATGTTGAGCACCCTCCCAACACTTATGAAATAAACATCTCTTGATCACTGATTGCATACTAATCTGATGGAGATAAAATGTATATCATCTCTCTTTAACTCTTCACACTACATATTCCACACTCTGATCTACCTCTTAAATCAACCACCAAGCTCACATAGACATCATCTATCCTTCATTCATCCTAAATCTTCAAATCTAGAAGAGCACTATCTTTGACATCAAAAATATAACCTATAGGTCATACACACAGCCGTCAACTTAATCTAATCTACAACCCATCCACTAGTCACACACTCTTTCCTTCACTCCACAACTCTCACACACTTTTCTTCTCTCAGGTCTCTTATCTCTATTCCACACACCTAGAAATCACCACATTTGATTTCACCTTTTATAGAGCCTTCATGATTATTAACTTCTTTGTTAGCCATTAGACATGCCTTAACCTTTAAGGCTTATATCACATTAATACACATCTCAATACCATCCTCATAGGTTGGCCATAGCATCCATGGGTCACTCTTAAGTAGCTACACCTTTTAATTAGGCCTTAGTAGCCCTTATAGGTCTCATAGAGACCTATTCCCCATTTAGAACTCCATTGAGCAAGTTAAAAACATAGAACCACTTCCAAATGCATAAGTCCACTCCATATGACCCCTTAGACATCCTCAAATGATAACAGTGATCATAACACTCTTCTGCCCAAGCAAAATAGATCAATCTTTGACCTTATACACAAAAGCACCATGAATGAACAAACAATCAACTTCTAAGCATTTGTTCATATTAAATATGGACTGGTCAAACCTCAAAAATATATACATATCATCTTCAAGGAGAATACAACACTCTCCAATATCTAAGTCCCATTGAAACATCTAGATACCATCAGAACAAACTCAATTATCCATCCTTCTTGGGTCACTTATAGACCATAGTCAAACACATAGTCAACTTTGGAAATAAATATCTATAATTGTATAGATACTAAAAACTCCAAATAAATATCACTGGATTTACCTTGAAGTCCTCTACAACTTTTCTTTAAATACCATGATCAAATTCTACATAGATCAAAAGTTATGGCTTAAAAACCATAGACTGGTCTTCCCTCATAAATTTGAATATTTGAATTCCAATGGTCACTGAACAACTGTTAAACTTTGAACACTATGTCAACATCTCATGTCTTCACATCTTATATTAAATACACACCATCAATATTATTTATAATTATCTCAAACTTTAACTCGGCTAAACTATTAAACATCAAACATGTTGACCTCATCTCATGCACCCTTGCAATATTGACCAAATGTGCACCGTTGATCTCTACAAATTAACTAGGACTTTATCTTGCAGCACTCACCATTGGTATAATCCCAGAACTCCCATAATTATGAAACTTTTCACCCTCACATGCTTTTTACACATTTGACTTCGACTCATATCATCAATCTTCTGAAAGTATAAATGCCCACAAATCATTGATCTTATATCAGACTCGTGAGCTTGTGACACTTGTCACATGCACATGCAACATTCAACATATTGAATTTTGTGTGCACTATTGGATAAATATATATGATTTAATTCACACTATTATATCTACTAACTAGATAACTTTAGTCTTCATCGTGGTTAAACTTGATGATCTCTGACCCATCATAGTCTACTAAAGCAACTTTGAAGCTTTATAACTTGAAATAGACAACACTTCAAGACTCCAAATATTTAGGGTACATCTTTGGAACTATATAAAATATCTCCATGTAAAACTTTGATCATTATTGACTTTATACATACCTAAAATAAAAACACAAACTAGTTGGTTCATACATATTTGCATGATGTGTAGTGACAGTCTGGCTAAGTATGGGAACCTCTACAATCTGCCTGGAAAGCCAACTTTAAACATTAATAAATTTTGATGAACTCAATCACATGACCTATAAATTAGAACATAGAAAACTAGGACTAATTTTATCACACCTATATGATCAAATCCCCTTGACTCATCTATACATGTTAATGGTGACATCAACAAACTACCTACTCAAATGTTTCTACCACTAGACCCAAATGGTCTACATGAAAACTATGAACTACCAAATGTAATACACTCATTCAAAAAAGCATTCAAAGAATACAATACCTCTTATGGGACCTCTTTCATAGCCTCAATTCAACATACTCATCCCTAAACATCCCTAACCATGCCAAAACTAAAGAATAACCAAGCCTATTTCAAGCATATTAGAACAAGCACACTTTACACTTTATCATTGACACCTAGATTATCAAGACACTTCATCCACTCACCTAGACACCTCCATGAAATAACTACATCACTAAAAACTATTCAACAATCTCCCCCTTTGTCATTGATGTCAATACCCATCATACATCTCACCTTCCTTCTCTCTCTTCAAGCACTCTCACAATAAGAACCTTCTCCCCCTTTGACACAATGACAAAGTGGGCACAAAATAGTATTGAGGACCTAAAAATAATAGAAATAGTAAAGGATCACCTTATAAATATGATACAAACTCCCCCTTACCTTGCGCTTACCTCTTCTTACTTTGACAAATTCCTCTTGCTACATACCAACATTCTCTTTAGCCAAGCATTGTAACTAATAAAGAAACAGCACATAAAAACACTAAAATATGATGTAACTCACCAAGAAACATCTAATAGGGACTCCCCCTAATATCTCTAAGCCATTTCCCCTCTTGATCATCTCCAGATCTTCACACACCATGAAGAACCACCAAATAGGCTTATTAGCCTTCTCTCTCAAGCTACCTCAAGGACCACCAACAGAACTTCATGCCACTCACTAAATAGAAAACATGCTATAAACCAACCTAATAACTCACTTTGAAACACTCATGCCTTGTTATTTTGGATAAATTGATCAAAAAGCACTCTTCTTTACACTAGGCATGTCTAGTCTCCATGTAGGCCTACCTGGAACTTGTAGAGCCCACAACTTTCAGTAGACATACTTTCAAGACCTGAAATTTCATATCTAGAGAAATATCATATGCCCCTTAAATCACACCAATTTTCATCACCTAGATCCTCCTTTGTAACATACTTCACAAATCTACTAGCCAATTAAGCCTTTATTTTGATAAAAACTTGAATAATTTGAAAAATATAAATCTTCAAATATTTTTGAAGCATGATTTGATAACCCATTTGGCCCATTAAAATTATTAAGAATCCTTAGACTCTAACTCCTTAGGGAATTCACTTTTCTCAACTACCCCAAATCATTAGATCTTCAAAACAAGCTTGGTCAACCCAGCAAATTTTAGTCAACGCACACTTCTGAAACTTCTCTCATACCTATAGGTCATTACCACATACTTTTATATCAATTTTTGAGATTTTAAACTTTTGGGAACCCATACATCCTATAACCCATTTTAGGCATGCTTGCCCTTAAGTCAATACTGAAAAAATTGAAAGTACTCAAAAATATCTAATTTGACTTTAACATACCTTCAAACCATAAAACCACCTAGAGTATGCTAGAATAAGGTTAATAGACCTTTTTATGAAAAAATATCATCTTGATAACTCATAAGTCCTCCTTTACCATTAGGAACCTTCAATCTGACCTTGTAGATTGAGAACACTCTTGTGATATCAATCTGACAACACATGAGGATAACATAGATTCATGGCATACCTTTACAATTGAAGAATCTTGCCATACCTTGATCACTGAAGTCGCTTCTTTGCATTGCAAAACATCATATTCAGACCTTAACAACATAGGAACCAAGCTTGAAACTCAATCACACATAATAGGTTGCTCATTAGCATCCAAACACACCTTAGAACTAGCCTCAACCATAACCTTGGTCTTCTTCTTAAGCTTGGTCTCTTCATTCACAATATGAGAAGATAATGAGAGCCCTTGGCACTCTTCAAAATTTATAGCATTCTCCACCATTGAAAACATATTACTTGGAAATGTAGACTCATCATGACTCATACTTACCACCTTTGGTTTCCATGAGTTAACTTGCCTTCTTTCTTGCATTCTTGGAGCTTGATTAAACCTATTTTGTCTTGTAGGTCTTTACTTATAAAATCTATCAATGTGACCTCTTTGTTGAAAATTTTAGCACATTATACCTTTTTCAAGAGGCTTATCCTACCTTTCTTTATTAGAACAAAATCTTGCAATATGTCCATTCTTTTGATAATTGAAACAAACTAATCTTTTTGAAGAAGGCTCGCCTTGCCTTACCTTATTTGGATAATGCTTATCAAAATGTCCCTCACCAAGATAATTGAAGCACTTAACTTTGTTCACACCTTTTGACTAATGACCCTCATCATAGTTTCATGCAAACTCATTTCATATAGGTCTCTTGCATTCTCTACCTCTATGCCCAAACTGATTATATGTGTAACATTAACCATTGAAACTTGCATACCTAATGGCATTTTTTTGTCTAATCTGATTTGTCTTTACCCTGCTATCATCTTCATTCCTTGACTAATTTTTAACCTTCAAGATTTGATTTACATTAGTCTTCAACTTGTCTTGAGTTGTATTTTTTTATTCTTCTTTGTATCCTAGACCAGTTCTATCATTTGCATATTTATGCAGGCACTTGTTAGTAAAATGTCCTACTTCTCCACAATTGAATCATTTGAAGGGTAGTTACCCTTTTACTTGTATGAACTTATTTTGAATTTTCTTATAAATAAAGCAATTAGTTCATCTTCATTAATATCAGATGTGTCATCCTCATTGAGTTTCTTACCTTGGAACTTCTTCTTTGGCTTCATTTCTATCTTGAATGTTGCTTCCTTCTTTGGTGGTATATCATCATTTACTCTCATCTCATAGGCAGTAAGGATGCCATGCAATTCATCCATCTTCAACTGAGTAAGATCATGACTTTATTCTACACCAAATACTTTAGAATCAAACTTGAGAGAGAGAGACCTTAATACCTTTTGAACTACATTAGCTTCTTCAAGCTTCTCTCCAAGTCTTCTAATGATGTTCACAATCTCATCAACTCTCTACAAAAAGGATGCCACATAATCTTCTTCCTTCATCTTAAGACTCTCAAATTATCTTCAGTGAGTCTTCAATTTTTCAAACTTAAGCTTTGAGTCTCCTTCATAAATAGTCTTCAATTTATCCCACATATCATTGGCAAATATGCAATATATTACCTTGGTGTATTTAATCTCTGAAAAACCACAAGTGATAGCATTCATTGCCTTAAAAATTTTCTCAAACAACTTCTTATCTACAACACTAGATAGAGGAATAGTAGGTGAAGAATAACCATCCATAATAGATTACCAAGTATCAAACCCTAGGGACATTATGTAGGTCCTCATCCTCACACTCCAAAAATCATAATTAGATCCACTAAACATCGGTGCTTGCTTAGTGGAAAAACCTCTTTATATTTGATGGCAACCCATATTATACCTTGGATCTCCTTCAAGTTATAAAAATTTACCAAAGGACCTAATCTGATACCAATTATTATAGGTATAATCACTGAGAGGGGGGATGAATCAGTGATGACAAACAATCCAATTCAATATCCAAACCCTTCAAACACTTAATCATTCAATATAATCATTCATGAAGCATACAAGATGTTTATAGCAATGAATAATGAAGATAATGCAAGATCATATACACAACACAAGATCTATGTGGGAAACCCTATTAGGGAATAAAACCCACTCTCAAGCTTGAAAACACATGGACTACTTGTTGTATAAGATGATCACAAATATGAGACTAGTCATGTCCTTCTGACCAAAATTTAGTGAAATACCTATTTCACAAGGAGAACCTAACCCTAGGATGATCAAGTCCTTCTAACCACCTATTGGTTAAGTCCTTCTAGCTAGCTTTAGTGAAACACATGTTATACAAGGATCACCTACCCATAAGATGATCAAGTCCTTCTGACCACTTAATGGTCAAGTACTTCTGACCTAGATGTTAAACACCCTCCTAACACCTATGAAATGAACATCTCTTGATCACTGATTGTCAACCAATCTAATGGATATACAATTTATGTCATCTCTCTTTAACTCTACACACTACATATTCCACACTCTGATCTACCTCTCAAGTCAACCACCAAGCTCACATAAGACATCATTTATCCTTCGCTCATCCTCAATCTTCAAACCTTTAAGAGCACGAGCTTTGACATCAAAAATATAACGTATAGGTGATACAAAAAATCATCAACCTACTATTATCTACAATCCATCCATTGGGCACACATGTTTTCCTTCACTCCATAACTCTTACACACTTTTCTTCTCTCAGGTCTCTCACCTCTATTCCACAAGCCTAGAAATCACCACATTTGATTTCACCTTTTATAGAGCCTTCATGATTATTAATTTCTTGGTTGACCATTAGACATGCCTTAAACTTTAAGTCTTATATCACATTAATACACATCTCAATACCATCCTCATAGGTCTACCATAGCATCTATGGGTCACCCTTCAGTAGCTACACCTTTCAATTAGGCCTTAGTATCCCTTATAGGTCTCATGGAGACCTATTCCCCCATTTAACACTCCATTGAGCAAGTTAAAAACATAAGACCACTTAAAAATGCATTTTTACACTCCATATTACCCCTTAGATATCCTCATATGATAAAATTCATCATAATACTCCTCTACTAAAGTAAAATAGATCAATCTTTGACCTTACACACAAAAACACCATGAACGAACAAATAGTCAGCTTCTAAGCATTTGCTCATATTGAATATGGATGGGTCAAACTTCTAAAATCCATATCAATCATCCTTAAGTAGTATAAAACACTCTTCAATATCTAAGTTCACTTGAAACATCCATATACCATCAAAACAAACTCAATTATCCTTCTTGGGTCACTTATAGACCATAGTCAAACACACAGTCAAATTTGGAGCTCAATATCTAAAACTTTACAGATATTCAAAACTCCAAATAAATATTTTTGGATGCACCTTGAAGTCCTATATAACTTTTATTTTTACACCATGATCAAATCATGTGTATATCAAAAGTTATGGCTTAAAAACACAGACTGGTCTTCCCTTACAAATTCAAATATTTGAATTCCAACAGTCACTGAGCAACTACTAAACTTTGAACACTATGTCAACAGATCATGTCCTCTCATCTTAGATTAAATATGAACCATAGATCTTATTTGAAATCTTAGATTAAATATGAACCATCGATATTCTTTGAAATTATCTCAAACTTTAACTTATCTAAACTATTAAACATCAAACATGTTGACCTCATCTCATGAACCCTTACAATATTGACCAAATGCACATTGTTGATCTCTATGGATTAACTAGGTCTTTATCTTGCAGTGTTCATCATTGATATAAGCTCAAAAATCATATTATTAAGACACTTGGCACCCTCACTTGCCTTCTATAGATTTGACTCTTTGAATTTGACTCGTACCGTCAATTTCCTGATAGTATGAATGCTCGTGAACTGTTGATCTTTTGTCAGACTAGCGAGCTTGTGACAATTATCACCTACACATGCAACCTTTAACATATTTAATTTTACATGTATTATTAGATAAATATATATTATTTAATTTGTATTATTATATCTACTAACTATATGACTTTAGTATTTAACATGGTTAAACTTGACTATCTCCAACCCATCATAGTCTGCAAGATCAACTTTGAAGCTTTATAACTTGAGATAGACAACACTTCAGGACTCCAAATCTTTAGGGTAAATTCTTGGAACTATAAAAAACATATTCATGTAAACATTTTATCATTATTGACTTTTTCCATACCTAAAATAAATACACAAACTATCTGGTTCATACATATCTACATGATGTGTGGTGACGGTCTGGCTAAGAATGGGAACCTCTGTAATCTGCCTGGAAATCCAACTTTGAACCTTAATAAATTTTGTTGCACTCAATTTCATGACCTAAGTCCTAGACCATAGAAACTTTGGGATAATTTTATCACACCCTTATGACCAAATCCCCCTAACTCATTTATATGTGGCAATGGTGATGTCAGTAAACTGCCTACTTATATTTTTTTGCCATTAGACCCAAAATATCTAGATGAAAAATATGAACTAACAAATAAAATCCAATCATGTACACAAGCATTCAAATCATAGAATACCTATTATGGTATTTCTTTCAGAACCTCAAATCATCATACTCATCCCTAAACATCCCTAACCATGCCAAAATTGAAGAACAACCAAGCTGACTTCAAGCATGTTAAAACAAGCACATTGCACACTTTATCATTGACACCTAGATTATCAAGACACTTCATCCACTCACCTGAACACCTCCGTGACATCACTACATATCTAATAAATTTCCAATAAATGGTGACCTTTATTAATTATATTTTGAAACATCTCTTATTTCACCTGACTGTCAATAAATAACTAATCAAAATAATAAATGGCTAGTCATAAATCATCGAGAGGAAATTAAAAAAGGGTTGTAGAATTTATTTCAATATTAAATACACATACCATGTGCAAGATTTCCTAAAGAGAAATGATAGTAACAAAATTTATATGTGATGACCTTATGTGTGATTGTTATGGGACACATATATATCATTTAACAAAGATAGTATGCTGTGATGACAACTATGGGGATGTGTTGAGCCATATATGATGTCATGCTCTACTAGTCTAGCAAAACATTTCCCAACCATAGTCCACAACTTCAACTCTTTCATTTATCTATACTTCTGAAAATACCTTCAAAATTTTGAAAACTGATTGGTGATATTAAATTATGCACGTATCTCCTTGACAACTCTAACCCCTAAATCACAACTTTGTCACATCATACATGATTTGAAAATCCATTAATTAATTCCAAATCCCAACATGGAAACTCATGAATGAAAATATTTAATTACATCAAAGTCAGTATAATTGATAATTCTATAAATTTAGTTTGATTTGGTTAATACACACACTTTCCTTTGCTATACACTTGGCTATTTTTATCTTTTAGTGCATTTCATTCATTTTTGTTTATGTTTTTTTATCAATGGCTTCCAATAATTCTTTTGATCTTAAGTTACCATTAAAAAGGGGTCTTATAATTCATCATGATTGACCCTTCTATGCCTCATGAAGATGGAAACTAATAAAAGGGACAATTGATGATCACACTTGGATAGGAAAACACATAACTCAACCTCCAAGCCATGAACATATCAATGACATTCTATTAGGGTTGCCTAAGTCTGATAATTTCTTAATGAAGGAACATGATAGGACATGTATTTTTACCATGGATGTTAGCATTGTTCTTCTTGCTCCTTTCTCTAGCACTCAACACATAGAGTACTGAGCATGGATGATGAACAAGTACAAGGTCCCAAAATAATTGATTTCTATTGATGATGCTACAAATATTCTTCTTAGAATGAAAATAAAGGTGAAAAAAACATAAGTTGTAATGTACATGAATATATCAATTGATTTTTGTAATAACATGAACATAATTATACATCTATTTATTAATCTCATTCGCATTGTAACATGTCACATCATCTCATTACTTTGTGTTATCAAAACTTAAGGGCTCTTTTTACATATTTACATTATTATATGCACTCCATAGATGTGTGAATTTATTAAATTAGCTTTATCTACTTCATGCCTCTGTATAAATTAGACTAAAACCAACTTTGGCCTTACAAGAATATTACATCACATTTAAGAATTTCCAAAAATGCATAAACTTTAACAAGATTTCCCATTTCATAGCATTGTTAAATTGGTAATCCATAATCTATTTTGATCTAAAATTATAAAATTATTTCATTCTAATCTATTTTTTAATCCCCGTGCAATATGTTCTCTACAAAATATTATTAGTCCCTGCCAATGCAGGGTACTGATGTTTTCACTTTTCAATTAGTCATTTTTGCTTTAGCCAATCATTAAAAAAAAATGCATATGATTTTAATAACTGTAATTTTTTTCTAAAGTTTTAACATATAAATTTAGAATATTCCCAAGGATGTTATTTGGGAATATTCCAAAATTTATATGAAAAACTTTGGTTAAGTTTATTTGTTTATTATATTCATACAATGGTTGCACTTTTGTCACTAGCCCATTTATTTTATACTTTCCTATTTGTATGGTATGATATAGGTTTATATGGCTATATGAATGAAATATTGCATCAATTGTAGCTTTTATTTTCACCCTGTAGATTAGCATTAAGTGACATACAATATGTTTTTATAAGATTCTACATGGCATTTAAAGGTTTGAGAGTCCATTTCAAAAACATCTAGAGGTAAAATGCCACCTTAACAAGTTGAGCTCCAACATTAAACTAATAATAAAATCTCAAGTTCAAATCTTGAATGCACACAATATATTTAATGTTATTAAATACATTACCAAATAATCAAGATTTTGTAAATCTATTTTATGACTGTGACTGTCCTTATAAACTGCACATGAGTATATACTTAAATTTTAATGTAAAATATTTTTGGCTAAGTGTGAGATTTGAAGAGACATCTATGAGAGTAGGAAATTGGCTTTCAGTATCCATTTTTCCATTGTGTGGATAAATTTTACCAAATGTAATAATAGTTATTATCTTAGTTATTTCATAAATGCCTTTTTATTCATGCATTGATATGGGCTTAGTCGAGTACCAAGTGATTAGTGTTGTTTATTAACATCACGAACCTATCCATTCTGTAATTGCATTTGCATAGTAGAAGTGGAAATAGGCTTGTCAAAGGTAAAGCAGTTCATATTTAAGCCAGTCTAGATATAGTGACAATATTTTTATTTATTTATTTATTTTCCTTCTTGATTATTATTGGAAGAAGCATTCTTTTATGTTAAATATTTTGATGGGATTTGGTTTTTCATTGTTGTCTTATAGCTTTGTTGCACGCACTTAGTGTTATAGTCTGCATTGGGGAAGTTCGCCTCACTAATAAGGGTGGATTTCAATGTAGAATAATAATCTTTTGAATATTCAATTACATAGATCATGATTTCTAGGGAGATATGATTCTTGCATGGCAGTGGCTCTAGATTTGTTTTGCACATAAAATTTCATTTAAATTATTTAGTTTTTTTGGATACATAACATAGATTAGAAGTTATATTTTTGTGTTGTTGCATATCATGAATATGGCAAACGAAAATTCTACTTGATTGATATAGTACCGATTTTTCTAAAAATTCAATAACATTTGGTACATGAAAAGTTGTGAACCTTGTAAAGTTTTCATGTTTTGTGTATTAATGCTAATATTCAATTTTTGTGCAAGCCTTTGTGTATAGGGTTATTAGTTTTGCATGTGTTATCAACTTGTTTATGCAGGAGGTATCACAATTTTCTACTCTCATTCATTTAGAAAATCTTTAATAGTTTTTGTTTCTTAAATCTTGTGGCTTTTGTAGTGCTGAGACAAGGTTACTTTACAAGTGATCGATGAAATATTTGCTTTGGTTGATGGTCTTACACTTTGAAATTATTTTCCACTTTGAGACCATTCAATTGTCTAGTTATCTAAAGTGATTGAGAGGTTTCAAACAATTTTGTTTACAAAATTCATTATAGTCTTATGATTCTAAAAATGAAGAAATTAGGTTTCGAGACTTAAAAAAGCATATCAAAACTAAAAACATGTCAAATTTACATAATTTTGTAGCCTACTTACTATAGGCAATTTTCCCTATTGGTATTGATGTCGTTGTGGCATGAGAATAAGTAATCGAATAATATTTGGCATTATGTCAACCACTAAGGATTGTAATTTATTGGGCAAGAATAAGAAAATAATTTACAATGACATTTGTGATATTCTACTTACATGCATTTAATTCATAGATCATATTTTTCTTATGTTATGTTCTTGAATTTTAGGTATAGTTTAGTTTTTTCCTTTTCAAGGTAAGCATTTCATTTTTTTGAATATATATATTTTTTTCTAGATGGAATAAGGAATATTACATTAGACAGATCAATTCCTTTGTAGTGAATACATTGGTATTTTACTCTATGGCATAGACTATAGACACTATCTATAGCCTATGTAAAGCTAGAGTTTATATTGTGCCCATATGCATCGGCCAACTATCATTACAAGAATATAATTTGTAGATTGTATGAGACTAGTTACATTATTTCTTTTGTTTGGTGAATAGCTTTGACTCATGTAATGTCATCTTTTTTGCTTTTCAATATATCTACGTATAGGAATCACTTTTGAATTAGCTAGTTTTTTATTAGCAAACTAAATAATTTGAAATACATATTACATTTATATTATAGAGTTTTTGTGATAGTTTCATACATAAATATTAGCATGTTATTTGTAGTGTCATTTAGAAATATTCCATTGCCTTTAATACAATTGTAAGGTGACAAAGAAATAAAATGTGCAAATTGTCACATTGTCATTTCTGAAACAATTTTATTAACGTGGATACCTGAATGTTATATTTATTGCTCAATGACATGTCAAGAACCTAACTATTCCCTATATCTAAGATCAATTTTAAGAAGCTTTTCCTCAACATGCCTTCTACCCTTTTATCAAATTGCAAGTCAGTTTTATCTACATATTCTTTTCATTAATTATCTCATTTAATTAATTTAATTAATCATAATTATAATTGACACTCATGTCTTAGCAACTCACCTACTATTTATTCTAAATGTCAAATATCTCTAAATTATTTCATCGTGATAAGTGTGTAGGATTTCAATTTAATTGTTAATCATAGTCCTTCTCATTGGGTAGTCATCATGTTATATGGATAGTGGCTTTGTCAAGAGATTTGCCTTTTTTTTGCCATGTTCCTATTCCATAGGCATTTGGATGTTCAAAAAAAAATTAAAGTCCTTTGATTTTATTAGTTATTCAATTAATTTTCCTTTTTTTATCGATAAAATATACATCATTTGCTTTTACTAGTTATTTAGTTTATGTTGTTTTTACCTATATACAAGAACTTGTAATAGTATGATGGACTGAAAATATGGTTTGCCAGTCAGCAAAGTTAAGGTGCACAATTTACCATATATCTATAGTTGTTCTTTCCCCCTGAAAGTAATGGATTTTACTATTGATAATTATAGTAGATGGTATAAATAAAGACTGACAACCCAATAATCATAGAAGACTATGAACGACGAACAAGAAAACAATACAGTAACATTGATGATGCTCTCAATGAATGTCATCTTTTCTGAGGAAAATTATTTAAGTATAATATTGGTGATTACCTATTTGACACAATTCATGTACTATTACATTTCCAATATATACCCTTCAAGATATGAAATGGTATCATTATGTTGGGTGAATATTTTGTCTTCAACTAACTGAAGGCAAAATGGTTATATCAACCATAGTATAATGAGATAAATCTCTCCTCTCAGCAAGGGGAGGTTCCCTATAAACTATCATAAACTAATTTAATCTAAATACTAATTCAGGGGTGAGACCATATCATCCATTTTTCTTTTTTCAAAAATGATGTTTAAAAAATAAAAGGATACTTTCTTGATATTAACTGAAAAACTACGAGACCCACGAGAGCACAAAGTCTATCATTGTTTCTTTTGTTCATTTATAACTGAGAACACAGTAGAATGAGGTGCAGCCAAAAGTCTTCACTGAAAACTATGACAAAATAAATGATCACAAAAGATAATAGTGGTTCAAAGCCTTTCCAATAACTTTTACTTTAAAACACTAAATCACAAACTAAAGATAATTGTTGTAGCATAAAGTCTCCACAATGAACCTTAGAACATCTCCCAAATTATTTTCACTCACACTACTATTTAATCAAACAGATAAGATCGTATTAGGAAAAGGATATAAGAATAATTTCCAATACAACAAAAGTTATTTCAACACAAAGTTTGAAATATCACTTGCTTTCCTATTCACTTGATAAAATTTGATTTACAACTTGAATTCAAAGTCTCAAAATGCTCTTTAATTTGGCAGAGTTTCACTTCAATAGCTGAAAAGATCCCCATTACAATAGAGGCCCTCTTTATTTATAGGGAAAGGCCTTGAGAAAATTTAGGAAAAACCTAACTAATTTGACCTATTCAAAAATAGGAGTCCTTATTGACTTGGGACTTCCTATTTTTTTACATTTAATTACATATGAAAAAAGTGCATGTAAATATGTCAAAAATTGTTTAAAAAGTACATCTAAAAAATAGAAAATAAACTAAGGAAAAAAATTTTGTTTCAATTTGTATTGCCATTTTTCTTCATGTGACCATCATACATAGTGAAAGCTACTTGCATCCTGATAATATCTAGACTAACAATGTTCTTGAAAATCATCTTGGCTCTAACTATGGCATCTCTTACTGTGGTGCCTGATTTTGCATGACTAGTTAATTTGGTTTTTAGATTATCCAAATTTAACTAATTATCAAGAATATTGTCCATAGTGGCTATTGAAAATATTTTATCTTTAAACTCTTTCTGGAACATATCTTCAAATTCCTGAATCATTTCTTCTATAGAGAGAAATTGGTTATCCTCTGCTATGAGCTTGCAAGGTAGCTCCTCCAATTTATGCAAAAGACTAAGATCACTTTGTTCACTAAGTTTCCCTGCAGTTTCAAGGTCATTGATCAAATCTTTAAGCACACGGCTCCTATATGTCAATGCTTCTTTAGTTTCAGTATAAGAATCCCTATCAAGAATGACGTCAATTGATATTAGAGTGCTTATTTTTAGTTTTTTCATCTCCACCTATTTATCATGATTCTTTTCTATGCTCTCAATATCTTGAGAAACAAAATCAATGAGATCATCAAGTTATGTTCTTATTTTCCTCATTTTATCTATCTTCTCATATAGCTCTATAAGTAGGGAAATTCCTTGTGCACACATCCTATCTAAGTACTCTTCAAGTACTTTTCCTTTGAGATGAGTCTTTTCTAATTTCTGAATGATAGGGTCTTATATAGAAATGGCCTCAGGAGTTACTGCTTCTAAACTGAAAGTGATTTTCCTTACCATTGCAGTCAACTATTCTACCATTGCTTTTTAGTGATCTTTCATTTCTTTCTCCCTATCAAATTTTTGAATCAGGATGTCCATGACTAACTGCATATCATTCTTAGCACTTTCATGAGTTATCTTGCCTAACTCAACTCTAAAGATAAATTAATCATTTATATCAAAATTTTCCATGGTTGCATCTTGTGGAGGTCTTGCAATCTCTAGAAATTTGTGTCCCTTGTCCCCAAGTATTTTTTAAAGAATCTTTGGCTTCTTCGGGGTCTTGGCTTTTATAGGCACCAGTTTATTAAAATCAAAGTCTTCTAGGGAGATGGCTTATTTTTTTCTTTTTTGGTGTATAAGCTGACAACTATGGTGGAAGCATAGAAGTATTCACATTAGGGTCTATCCCCATTATTGGCGTCATTAGATCTGCACTTGCATTGGTAGTGGAAACAATAAGTGGAGTGTTAGTAAAAACTACACCTTTTACAAAGTGATTAAAAATAGAAGTATCTCCAATATCAAAAGATGAGGAGGACAAACTAGGAATAGACCCCAAGGAACAGACAATATCTTCAAAAGTGTTTTGAGGGTTGTCAAAAATTATTTTGGAAGGAGAGGGAGATTCAAAAGAGGGAATATTAATAAGAGAAATAGACAAAAGAGCTTCAACAGGTGTGTCGGGCAAGGGAGAAGAGACTCTCGTTTCTCATTGTACATTCTCTTATGGGGACAAAGTTTTTTTCTCTTGTTGATCTAAAGGACTATCTTCAATCTCCATCTCTTTCATGGCTGGTTCTTCAGTGCTCTATTTCTCAACTTCCATATCTTCTTTTTTAGACTCTTTCTCCACAACTTTTGACTTCTTTGTCACAAATATGATCTTAGGCTTATGTGGCTTGGAAGAAAAGGGAACGTCACTATTGTTCTTCATTATGTTCTTTGCTTTTCTTCTTGTTTCCTCTTGAATCTTAGTTTTTGACCTTGTGAGAAATTATTTCAAAGCAATTCCCTTGCTTGCTAGCCAATTATTGGTGTTTGCCAATATAGGTTTAAATCTTTTCCTCAAAGAGGTCAGCTATTTTTGGGATCATTGTATTAGAGGGAGAAGGGCACTAACAACTTGTTCAATATTATATCTATCATTAATCAACTGTCCATTATCCACTAGATCCTCAGGGATATCAACAAGTCCTAGATATTTAATCTGCTCAAGAGATAACCTGCTATAGTCTAACTTTCTGACATCTTCTTCTGTTCTCAAATCTACCCAAACATCTTCAATCATAGGTTCATGGAATTGGGTTTTCCTCTTGATTATGTCTTTCATGCTCTTGTAGTCAAAGTTTGGTCTTCTCTTGAATTGCTTCATAGTTGCAAGCTGCATCTCAGTTTCCATGACCCTAGCCTTTGCAGTAATTAATATTAAATACCTATCAATTTCAATTGGGAACTTGAAACTAGGCTTCTTGAGCTCCATCTGTTTGTTATACACGATGATCATTTGTCTGCATAACTCCATTAAGACCAGTTTGTCTAAGGGGAATATTGAAAGCATATAAGGATGACCTTGAAAAAAGCCAACCCTCAGGTATGAGAAAGAAAGAAACTATAAGAACATGCATCCAAAATCATTTACCATTGTCCAAGCCTCATTTGACACTCTTCTTTATTCTAGTTGAGAATAAAAAAGACATAAGAATACTATAAATAAATCATCATTTACTCTCCTGAAATGATGAATAAAACCCTTTAATGTTAATAAGAATAGTATTGATACATAGGGATTGCTCTCCTATCTCCTTCTGATGTTAGACCTAGAAAGATTCTCATTGAAGCTGCAATATACACTAGATAAGAAGTCATGTAGAACTTGAAGGTAGTAGATACCTTCATCAATTGTTCATGTAAAGCATTGTTGATTTGTTCTCCTGAGAAGATGGTTTATTTGCCTTGGAGTATTACCTTGATGAAAGGATACATCCATTCATAAAATTGTGAGAAAGAGGACAAACCTCTTATCCTGCTGAGAAGAGTTATTAGATCACCAACTTCTTCTATAAAGTCACTTCTAGGAAAACTCTATGGCCACCTTGACAAATTTGACCTTGATATCTTGAGCCATTTATTATTGATTACCTTCTTTGCCTTTTTCAGGATTTTTTTCATATTATTTTTGCACTTCAACAAAATCAAGCTTTATCACTTCTATAGTAGGAGGGCACATAAACACCTTATCAATGAATTCAGGATCTAGTCTAATTATCATATTACCATTAGTATCCATCATAGCCCTAGTATCTTTGTTATAAAACTAAGCACATTAAGGACAAATTCTGTGTTGTGGGCTACCACTAGGAAAGAAGATACCAAATGAATGTTACTATCAATTCTCTTCTTCATTTTAGAGCTGGGATTGCTTGACTTGGTTTTCTCCATAAATTTAGCCATGTCCACATGGTCAATTTATGTATCTCTAATGTCATCGAAATTATAAGAAGTTAAAGTGATTGAAAAAACACCTTAATATTTGTACATCATCACTTTTAACTTCTTTAAAGACAACTCAGTCATCTGAATGTGTTATTACCAAAAGGATGTCGATGAAGAAAGAAGATCCACAAAAGAAACTATAACAGAAAGTCATGATCATGCAATTAGGGAAAATACTGGGAATCTAGGAAAATTGCATGTCGATGATCACGACTATGAAGACGCACTTGAAAGGGATAAAGTGTGAGCAGGCCAAAAAACCAGAGGAAAGTGGGCTTGGAAAAAACAAAATCAAAAATATCACATAGTTAGGAAAATTTAAGAGAATGTTTATATGGGTGGTGAAATTTGTTGTCCTTGCATGTGAGGTATATTATGCATTTGTATCAGTGGCAAAATTCACCACTATTACATGTAATGAGGAAATTCAAGTGTTATACAGCGGTGGCAAAATTCACTGACATTTCATATTGGTATGGTTTGTTGTTGATGTTCAAGTGATAGAATTCACTGCTACTATAGGAAATGAGAGCAATGTTTGAGCGGTAATTTTTGATACTAATGCATATGGTAGAAGTAAAGTTTTTCATGGAAGGGTAGTGGATTTCATTGCCCATACACTTTCACTTGATTATATCTCAAAATACTTAACTGACAAAAAATGCTGACTCTACTTTTGACTTGATCGCAATAGGGACATGTGAGAGCGGCTAATAAAGCTATCATCACAATGTTTTGGGAAGAATTGGTTTTCAACCATGCTTTAAAGGGAAAAGCTTGGTTACATTGATGACACATAAGAATTAAAATCTAGGGTATGAGCGATAGTCAATAGATTTTGCCAATAAGGCTCACTAGGGCAAAAAAGATGAAAGAACAAGGGTCTATGACACATAAGACAAAGCAAAACAAAAATATAAATTTACAACAGATATTGTTAAAAAAAGCCCTAGAAATCAAAAACAACTTACCTAGAAAGTTCAAAACCCTAAGCTTGGTGGTGGTGAATTCAAAATCTTCCTCCCTTACCACGGTCGAGCGGTTGTAAAAAGGGGTCGAAGAATCAACTAGAAAACTTTGATAAAAGAAATGATAATAAAAAACAAAGAAAATAATGCATTTAAAAGCTTGGAAATAAGCCTTTATTGTTTGGCATGAGTGGCCATTAATGCCACTTAAAGTTCAAAATCTCAAAGATCTTACTCAGGTGGTAAAATTTGTTGCCTTGACAAGTGCCTAGCAATAAGAACATGCAATGGCAGCAAAAAGTGTTGCTCGAGCATGTGAAAAATAAAAACCATGTAAGAGTGGTAAAAAGTGTCAACCTTACACAATTAAAACCAAAATTCACTAACACCCTGAAAATCATCAAAATTAACATTTTAATCAGTTTATAACTACAACAAGTTTCATGATTTTCAAAAAATTATGGCGGGGGAATGTCGTAAACTTTCCTAGGATGTTAGACAACTTCACTTGAGATCAAGATAATCTTGTCTCGATCAATGAACTTAGAGGATAGATTACGAAGTAGACAAGTTTCATAGGGGTTGTCCACCAAATGAGCATAGCTAATTTTAGGAACAATAGCTGGCTCCAGTTGGGGAACTTCCATCAATCAAAATTTGAAATGATCAAAGGGAGAAGAGTCTAGTCTCTAAGTGCCTTCATCCATGCCATTGGGCTACGGAGTCAAGCTACCAAAAAGAAAAAGACACAAAAGACTAAACAAAAAAACTCAAAAATAAAAACATAAAAACTATACAAATGTACGAATGAACTTATCTGATATTTTAAGGATTGAAGTGTTTCAGATGTTGCCCAATGTGAGGTAGCAAGAATGGTGTTCCATCTTGATATTCCAGCAAGAAGCTGTTTCCAACATAGAATTGATGAATGGTGAATGGACCTCTCCGTAAGGAATCAAACTTTCCATGCATTCATTTTGGTTCTCTCCTTTTGTCCACAATAAGACTTGATCTCCAATCTAAAACTCATGAGTCCTTGCATTTTTGTCAAAGAGTTTCTTTACCTAATTTTGATGCTCAATGATACGGTCCACTACCATAGTTCATTTCTCCTCTAATTCAATTAGGTATATGATCCTTTTATCAATAGAAATTTCAAAAGTTCAATCTTCCACTGCCTTTGCCAATTTAGTGTTGGCAATTCTAAGGTAATTAGTATCTCCGCATTCAGACCATACAGAAGCTGAAATGGTGACATACATATTACCATTTTAGGGGTAATCCTGTCTACCCATAAAGCATCTAACAACATTTTATACCAATTTCTCTAATTCTTATCTACCAGTTTCCTAATAATAGTAACCAAATTCTTGTTACTTGATTCTGCTTGACCATTTCCTTGCAGATAATAGTTTGAGGAGTGGGAAAGAATGATCCTGTGTTTGTAGCAAAAGTCAATAATCTCATTGGAAGAGAAACAAGTAGCATTATCTGCTACAATTTTTTTTGGAACTCCAAACCAGGAAATAATATTTTCCTTGAGGAAATTGCATACCACTTCCAAAGTAGCATGCTTAACTGGGATGGCTTCCACCCACTTGGTAAAATAGTCTATCACGGTGAGAACATAATCATGTCTAGCAAGTGATGGTGGGTTCATAGCACCAATGAAGTCAATACCTCATTTTTTAAAAGGTTCTTCAATCACCACTAGCTTGAGAGGTAATGCAACCAACTTAAGTTTTCCAATAAACTATTGACATAACTCACACCTACGCACCCAATTATACACATATTGAAATAGTGTAGGATAATAATATCTGACTCATAGAATATTGTGAGCCATCATGGGTGTAGAAAACTATCCTCCATAAGAAAAATTGTGGAAAGACTCCAGAATTCTACTTTGTTGTGCTTTATCCATGCAACGAAGAAATACTCCATCAAGGCTTCTTTTGTACAAGTCATTGTCCTATAAGACATAGTTTATAGCCTTCAACCTAACAATTATTTTATTATTATAATATAGATGGGTAGGACACTCACCATAGATAAGAAAATGAGTGATATTTGAATACCACTCATCAGTAGTATGATATAAAGAACTGTTGGCATGTCCTCAACTTTTGTTTCTTCATCCCCTGTCTCTTTTAGTACATTTTCAGCAATCAATTGACATAAGTCTCTTCCATGCACAAGATTAGTAGGTTTGATATCAAGATGAAACTCTTGGATCTTATCAATCCAATTTCCCCTTTTAGTATCAAACTCTTATTGAGTTAGAATAGACTTTACTATTATGTCAAGCACCAGAATAACAATATGTGTATTCATGATATAGAATAAAAAATGCTTAACCACCTTAACCACGGCATAATCATGTTTTTCCATGTTTGAATATTTCAATTCATGAGATTTGAGAGGACAATTCATAAATGATATGGGAGATTCCACATCTTCTTCATTTTGCTAAACCAAAATGGTTGAAAGTGTATGTTCAGAAGCGTAGCTGTATACTATGAAATATTTGGTATAGTCTAGACAAATAAGGAGTGGAGCATGAGCAATATCCCTCTTGATATCCTCAAATGCCACTTTTCCTTCTAAAATCCAATGGAAATTAGCCTTAACTTTCATCATGTTGATAATGTGATGATTTTTCCCTGCAAATTTAGGAATAAACCTTTGAAGAAAATTCACCTTTCCACATAAAGAATGAATTGTAGTCTTACTAACATGTAGAGTAAAGTTTTGAATAAATTTGACTCTTTTTGAGTCAATTTTAGTGCCTTATTTGGATACAATGATACTGATAATTTTACCTTCTGTAACCCAAAAAATTGACTTCTTAAGATTGAGATAAATACCATTTTGTCTACAACGTTCCAACACTTGTCGTAAATGGTGTGCATGATCAAGATGATGTTTAGAGAAAATAGTCAAGTCATCAAGATACACCATAATAAAATTCCCTATCTCATCTTTGAAGGCAAGGTCTTTTTCTCTTTGGAATGTGGTGCCAGCATTGATAAGACCAAAAGGCATTCTGTGATATGCAAATGTGCCCCAAGGTGTAGTGAAAGTAGTTTTATACTGATCTATTTCATTAACGTCCACTTGATTATACCCTAAAAAATTGTTTAGCATAGAAAACATTTTTGAACCAGTTACCATTTGCAACACTTGATCTATAATGGGTAGGGATAGTTATCCTTTAGAAAAGATTGGTTGAGATTCGTGAAGTCAACACAAATATAAATTTCTCCATTCTTCCTTACAGGAACTATGTTCATGATTCGGGTGGAATGATGAATTGGAAAAATTATCCCTACATTCAACATCTTCTAAATCTCAAAAAGGATAGTACCTGATATTTTGGGGTTATATTGCCTTTGTTTCTTGTTATGAGGCAATGACCCAGCTTTAAGGGGAATTTTATGCTAAATTTCCTTAGGCCTGAAGGACTTTAGATCATCATAAGAATATGCCAAAACATCAATGTAATGATGAAGGAGAGTAATGAATTTAAACTTTTCATCATCAGTGCAACATTTTTCAATGTTGACCATTTTGATATTTGCTTCTAAACTCAAATTTACTTGATCAAATTCTATAAAAGAACTTGAATCTAGTTGTTGTTGTTGCTTGATATATCTGTCATGATTATCAAATATATTTTCAAGGGAAACCAAACCTTTTGAAATTTTATTCCCTTTCAATTAAATAAACTCTTCACCAATTTATGAATCTATATAAAAAATGTATTCACATGGTAGAGATTCACTATCTTTAAAATAGAGCTCATCAAAGCTATCCATCTTTTCCAAGAAAGTAATGATTTGATTATCACCATTAAACACCTACTAATGATCAACATTATCAAGTACACTTGGTCAAAAGACCAACTCAATAGCATACTTTTTTCCTTTGAAATATTTATGAGGAACCATGAGAGTTGTGGAGACAACTAATGAATCTGCATAATCGTTAAACTCTATTGGCAACATAGAGATATTGAAAGCATCAAAACTTTCAATGCAATCCCATACATGATTGAAATAATGTCTCAATCTTTCATTTTTAGTTTGATACAAATTTCTCCCTTGACAAACCACTAATTTAGTATCTCCTTGAGCATGAAGAATCCTAACACCTCTAGCATGAGCAACTTTCAATCCAAGCAATAATGACTCGTATTCGGTGGTGTTTTTGGTATTGTCAAATTGCAACTTGTATGAGTAAGGGAAAATATCTCCTTATGGGGATATCAAAACAATTATAGCTCCAAAATCATTAGAGAAACAATTGCCATTAAATTTTAAAACCCAAACCTCATTGGAATTTGATTTTTTTGAAATTCGTTGGTCAAAAGATTCTTTTTCATCAGTGAGGGAAGATTCCTCTTTACCTGAACTTTCTTCTAAAAACTCTTATAATTATCTATCTAAATTATCTGAAATATCACTTGATCAATTTTCATCTAATGGATTAGAGACATCTTCAGTGGACAAGAAATAATTACCCATTCTTGAGGATTTAAATAAAATTTGAGCTTCAAGATTTACCATTTGGGTAACAATATATTTTGCCTCTTTTTCAGGAAATAACTTTTGCATGACACCTTTAACAGGTATCCTTGCTTCAGATAGATCTATGTTCAACTCCCCACCTACATCCTTACAAAAATTACATCAGAGCAAAATGCCATAAGAAGTTGTAACATCAGCCACTAAGACTGTCATCTTAATCATGTTGTCTAAAAAAGTCACAAATGCAAATTGAGCATCTTTGATTTGACCCAAAAGTGGTACTTGCTTATTTGCTATGGAGAAATCTCTCAAAATTCTTAGTTAAGGTGAGACTAAGGGAGTCTACTATCTTGGCGGGCATAATATTATCAAAGGCTCCAAAATCTATTATGCAATTGCTCAACTTATGACCATTTACTAATAGATAAACATAGAAAGGCTCTATTTTTTAGAGGCAACAAGGGGAGTAGTGACAAGATTATTTTGGGTAGACTTGTTTTTTGAGAAATTATAGGTAACTTTTAGAAAATATTATCTTATAGAGATGGTTTTATTTTTGACGTATTCAACCAACCTATCAAACTATTCAAGATTAGTTTATAAATACTCAATTTCAGACATTTGGATCTTGCTCTTCCTAGCATGATCTATTATGTTTAATAACTAGAATGAACTAGGAATAGAGGAAGGAAATATATCATTCTAATTTTTAATTGATGTAGTATTGGTCTGAGGAAGAAAAACAAAAGATACATGATTGTTAGATGTACTTACTTATTACTGATCGGGTCCTTTGATTGGAAAGGCAGTGAAGTTCCCCGTTTAGCAATTGAGATCATTGGTTGAGGTTCTTCTCTTACTTTTCCCTTATCAACTTGATGATTTGACTGATTTTAGGACCTAGTAAAAATAGCATATGCCCCATCATACACTTCTCTTTTTTTAGCTTCATCTTATTACTTTAGAAAACTAATGGTGGAGTCGCTAGCTAATTCTTCTTTTCCTTCTACAAAATTATTAGCATCATTCTCTTGATCCAACTCAAGTTAGAAAGAATGATCATGTTTGACTTCATTATAGCCAACTATTGAGTTGATCGGCATTGTTTCAATGGCAAGTTTCCCCTGTGTAGGAGGAAGATGATTAGGTTACCCTTGATTTTTAATAGTGTTGCCTTGATATGGATTGTTAGGAAATGTTCTCCTTGGTATATCTCGATAAAGAGGGGTAGACATACCTTGTGATATTTGCCTTTTTAGAGCTAGCAATTCATTTTCTAACTTTTGCACCATAGGGTCAGTGGTGCTTATAGAATAATTCTCAATAGAAGAGGAAACTTTACTCCTATTAGAATCTCTTCTTATCTTACCTACAAGGATAAGATCATCTTCAAATTTGGTAGCCAAAATCTAAGCTACAGGAAGATCTGTAGGGCCAGCCTACCTTAATAGAAAACTCATGTCAAGAAGCTGAGAATTGATAAAGAAACACTTAAAGATTCTTCAGTGTTAGCTAAGTGATTGCAAGAATCCTATTTCTCAGCTTGTTAAATTTAGCAATGAAGTCTCGCATACATCCATGCAACTCTTTCTTCATTTGTGTTAGTTGTGCTAACAAGGCGTGAACATCTTCTGCAAGTTTGAACCTAGCTTCAGACTTGGTCTTGAGAGTGTTTCAATTGGTTATAATCTAAGCTTGAAGATGATAAAACCAATCCATGGTAGCACCTTGCAGTGTTTTTATAAAAAGCCTTACTGTTACATCTTCATGTTTAACACCTATCACACCATAGGCTATGCATAAAGTTGTAAATTATTCATCAAGGTGAACTTTCTTGTCACCATAGAAATTTGAAAAATTCTTTCTTGAACTACGGGGTAGTTCATGCAAACATGGGTTTAAATTTAAAGGATCAAAAGTGTTACCCCAAGGGCCTTGGGCTGCCATGATATGCTAATTAAAAGGTAGGATAACAAACCTTTGTGGAGTATGAATAGATAGAACTCTGCTAGCACTAGAACTAGAAGCTTCACTTGATATTGGAGACCTAGCGTTGGTTAGAGGAAAACTCCTAGTTTGTTAAAGGCAAAGTCACAGAGGCAAAAGATCAAAGTTATTTTGTTGCATTACCTCAAATACAGGATCAATAATACCTTGTTATCTCTTATTTCGTGTATACCGTAAATCTACCAGAATGTAGTATACTCAACAAAATTTTGAAACAAATAGAAAAAAACTAAAAATGCTTCAACTCAAAGTGTGATGCTTCAAATTACATGTTCTTTCCCCAATGGATTTGCCAAAAAACTATTGGGTGAATATTTTGTCTTCAACTAACTGAAGGCAAAATGGTTATATCAACCACAATATAATGAGATAAATCTCTCCTCTCATCAAGGGGAGTTTCCCTATAAACTATCATAAACTAATTTAAACTAAATACTAATTCAGGAGTGAGACCATATTATCCATTTCTCTTTTTTCAGAAATAATGTTTACAAAATAAAAGGACATTTACTTGATATTAACTAAAAAACTAAGAAACCCACGAGAGCACAAAGTCTATCATTGCTTTTTTGTTGATTTATAACTTAAAACACAGTAGCATGAGGTGTAGACTAAAGTCTTCACTAAAAACTGTGACAAAATAAATGATCATAAAAGATAATAGTAGTTCAAAGCCTTTCAAATATCTTTTACTTTAAAACACTAAATCACAAACTAAAGATAATTGTTGTAGTACAAAGTCTCCATAATTAACTTTAGAACACCTCCCAAATTATTTTCACTCACACTACTATTTAATCAAATAGATAAGATCATATTAGGAAAAGGACATAAGAACAACTTCCAATACAATAAAATTTATTTCAACAGAAAGTTTGAAATATCGCTTGCTTTCCTCTTCACTTGATAAAATTTGATTTACAACTTGAACTCAAAGTCTCAAAATGCTCTTTAATTTGGCATAGTTTCACTTCAATAGCTGAAAATACCGCATTACAATAGAAGCCCTCTTTATTTATAGGGAAAGGCCTTGAGAAAATTTAGAAAGAACCTAACTAATTTAACCTATTCAAAAATAGGAGTCCTTATTGACTTGGGACTTCTTATTTTTTTACATGTAATTACATATTAAAAAAGTGCAAGTAAATATGTCAAAAATTGTTTAAAAAGTATATCTAAAAAATGGAAAATAAACTAAGGAAAAAAAATTGCTTCAATTTGTATCGCCATTTTTCTTCATGTGACCATCATACATAGTGAAAGTTGCTTACATCCCGATACTGTCTGGACTAATAGTGTTCCTAAAAATTATCTTGGCTCTAACTATGGCATCTCTTACTGTGGTGACTGATTTTGCATGACTAGTTAACTTGGTTTTTAGATTATCAAAAGTGTACTGATTGTCCAGAATATTGTCCATAGTGGCCATTGAAAATGTTTTATCTTCAAACTCTTTCTGGAACATATCTTCAAATTCTTGAATCATTTTTTTGCAGAGAGAAATTGGTTATCTTGTGATACGAGCTTACAAGGTAGCTCCTCCAATTTATCCAAAAGACTAAGATCACTTTGTTCACTGAGTTTCCTTGCAATTTCAAAGTCATTGATCAAATATTTAAGCACATGGCTCCTATATGTCAATGCTTCTTTAGTTTTAGTATAAAAATCTCTATCAAGAATGATGCCAATTAATATTAGAGTGCTTATTTTTAGTTTTCTCATCTCCACCCATTTATCATGATTCTTTTCTATGCTCTCAATATCTTGAGAAACAACATCAATGAGATCATCAAGTTCTGTTCTTATTTTCCTCATTTGATCTGTCTTCTTAGATAGCTCTATAAGTAGAGAAATTCTTTGTGCACGCATCCTATCTAAGTACTCTTCAAGTACTTTTCCTTTGAGATGAGTCTTTTCTACTTTTTGAATGATGGGGTCTTCTATAAAAATGGCCTCAGGAGTTAGTGCTTCTGAACTGAAAGTAATTTTCCTTACCACTGCAGTCAACTATTCCACCATTGCTTTGTAGTGATTTTTCATTTCTTTCTCCCAATCAAATTTATGAATCAAGATGTCCATGGCTAACTGCATATCATTCTTAGCACTTTCATGAGTTATCTTACGTAACTCAACTCTAGAAATAGATTAATCATTTGTATCAAAAAAAATTATGGTTGCATCATGTGGAGGTCTTGCAATCTCTAGAAATTTGTGTCCCTTGTCCCCAATTATTTTTGAAAGAATCTTTGGCTTCTTCGGGGTCTTGGCTTTTACAAGCACTAGCTTATTAAAATCAAAGTCATCTGGGGAGATGGCTTATTTCTTTCTTTTTGGTGTATAAGCTGACAACCATGGTGGAAGCATAAAAGTACTCACATTAGGGTTTATCCCCATTGTTGGCATCACCAAAGCTGCACTTACACTGGTAGTGAAAACAATAGGTGGAGTGTTAGTAAAAATTGCACTTTTTACAAAGTGATAAAAAATAGAAGTATCTCCAATATCAAAAGATGAGGATAAACTAAGAATAGACCTTGAGGAATGGAGAATATCTTCAAAAATATTTTAAGGGTTTTCAAAAATTATTTTGGAAGGAAAGGGAGATTTAGAAGAGGGAATATTAATAGGAGAAACATATAAAGGAGCTGCAATAGGTGTGTCAGCCAAGGGAGAAGAGACTCCCATTTATTTTTGTACATTCTCTTGTGGGGACAAATTTTACTTCTCTTGTTGATCTATAGGCCTATCTTCAATCTCCATCTCTTCCTTGGCTGGTTCTTCAATGCTCTATTTCTCAACTTCCATATCTTCTATTTTAGATTCTTCTCCATAACTTTTGACTTCTTTGTCACAAATATGATCTTAGGCTTATGTGGCTTGGAATAAGAGGGAACGTCACTTTTTTTCTTCATCATGTTCTCCAATTTTCTTCTTGTTTCCTCTTAAATTTTAGTTTCTAACCTTGTGAGGAATTCTTTTAAAGTAATTCTCTTGTTTGCTAGCCAATTATTGGGGTTTAGCAATATAGGTTCAAATCTTTTCCTCAAAGAGGTCAACTCTTTTTGGGACCATTGGATTGGAGGTAGAGGGGCATTAGTAACATGTTCAATATTATATCTTTCATTAATCAACTCTCTATTATCCACTAGATCCTCAAGGATATCATTAAGTCCCAGATATTCAATCTATTCAAGAGATAACTTATTGTAATCCAACTTCCTGACATCTTCTTCTATTCCTAAATCTACCCAAACATCTTCAATCATAGGTTCATAGAATTAGGTTTTCCTCTTGATTATGTCTTTCATGCTCCTGTAGTCAAAATTTGGTCTTCTCTTGAATTGATTCATAGTTACAAGCTACATCTCAGTTTCCATGACCCTAGCCTTCATAGCAGTTAATACTAAATACCTACCAATTTCAACTGCGAACTTGAAACTAGGCTTCTTCAAATCTATCTATTTATTATGCATGATGATCATTTGTTTGCATAACTCCATTAAGACTAGTTTGTCTGAGTGAATCTTGGAAACATATAAGGATGACCTTGGAAAAATCCAACCCTCAGGTATGAGAAAGAAGGAAACTATAAGAACATGCATCCAAAATTATTTACCACTGTCCAAGCCTCATCTAACACTCTTCTTTATTCTAGTTGAGGATCAAAAAGACATAAGAATACTACAAAAAAAGCATCATTTACTCTCCTAAAATGATGAATAAAACCCTACAATGTTAATTGATAATAGTATTGATACACATAGATTACTCTCCTATCTCCTTCTGATGTTAGACCTAAAAAAAATATCATTGAAGCTACAATATACACCAGATAAGAAGTCATGTAGAACTTGAAAGTAGTAGATACCTTCATCAATTATTCATGCAAAGCATTGCTAATTTGTTCTCCTCAAAAGATGGTTTGTTTACCTTGGAGTATTACCTTGATGAAAGGATACATAAATTCATGAAACTGTGAGGAAGAGGACAAACCTCTTATCCTATTGACAAGAGTTATCAAATCACCAACTTCTTCTATAAAGTCACTTCTAGGAAAACTCTATGGTCACCTTGACCAATTTGACCTTGACGTCTTGAGCCATTTATTATTGATTACCTTCTTTGCCTTTTCAAGATTTTTGTCATATTATTTTTGCACTTCAACAAAATCAAGATTTATCACTTCTGTAGCAGGAGGGCACATAAACACCTTATCAATGAATTTAAGATCTAATTTGATTATCACATTACCATTAGCATCTATCACAGCCCTCGTATCTTTGTTATTAAACTGAGCACACTAAAGAACAAATTCTGTGTTGTGGGCTGCAATGGGGAAAGAAGATACAAAATAAATATTACTATCAATTATCTTCTTCATTTCAGAACTGGGATTGCTTGACTTGGTTCTCTCCATAAATTCAGCCATGCCCACATGGCCAATTTCTGTATCTCTAATGTCATTGAAATTAGAAGTAGTTGAAGTGATTGGAAAAACACCTTGATATTTATAATTCATCACTTTTGACTTCTTCAGAGACAACTCAGTCATCTGAATGAGCTATTACCAAAAGGATGTTGATGAAGAAAGAAGATCCATAAAAGAAACTGCAATTAAAAGTCATGATCATGCAATTAGAGAAAATACTAGTAATCTGAAAAAATTGCATGTCGATGATCAGAACTATGGAGATGCACTTGAAATGGCTAAAGTGTGAAAAGGTCAAAAAATTAGAGGAAAGCAGGCTCAAACAAAACAAAATCAAAAATATCACAGAGTTAGGAAAATTTAAGAGAATGTTTGCATAGGCAGCGAAATTTGCCACCCTTTCATGTGAGGGATATTGTGCATTTGCATCATTGGAAAAATTCACCACTATTGCATGTAATGAATAAATTCAAGTGTTATGCAGCAATGGCAAAATTCACCGACATTTCATATTGATATGGTTTGTTGTTGATGTTCAAGCGGCAAAATTTGCCACTATTGCAGGTAATGAGAGCAATATTTGAGTGGCAATTTTCATCACTAATACGAATGGTAGAAGTAATATTTTTCATGTAAGGGTGGTAGATTTCACCACCCATACACTTTCACTTGATTATATCTCAAAATACTTAAGCGGCAAAAAATGCTGACTCTGATTTTGACTTGATCACAACAAGGACATGTGAGAGCGGTTAATAAAGCCATCATCACAATGTTTTGGGAAGAATTGGTTTTCAACCATGCTTTATATGGAAAATCTTGGTTGGGTCGATGACACATAAGAATTAAAATTGAGGTCATGAGTGATAGTTGGCATGTTTTGCTGGCAAGGCTCACTAGGGCAAAAAAGATGAAAGAACAAGGGTCGACAACACACAAGACAAAGCAAAATGAAAATACAAATCTACAGTAGATATTGATAAAAAAATGAAACCCTAGAAGTTGAAAATAACTTACCTAGCAAGTTAAAAACCCTAAGCTTGGTGGTGGTGAATTTAAAATCTTCCTCCATTACCACAGTCAAGCGGTTGCAGAAAGGGGTCAATGAATCAACTAGAAAACTTTGATAAAAGAAATGATAAGAAAAAACAAAGAAAATAATGCATTTAAAAAATTGGAAATAAGCCTTTAATATTCAGAATGAGTGGCCATTAATGCCACTCGAAGTTCAAGATCTTGAAGATCTTGCTCATGCGGTGAAATTTTTCACCCTGACAAGTGCCTAGCAACAAGAACATGCAATGGTGGCAAAAAGTGCCATTCAAGCATGTGAAAAACAAAAACCATGTAAGAGCAGCAAAAAGTGCCGACCTTACACAAGTAAAACCAAAATTCACTAACACCCTGAAAATAATCAAAATTGACATTTTGATCAGTTTATGACTACAACAGGTTTCATGATTTTTGAAAAATCATGTCGGGGGAATGTCGTAAACTTTCCTAGGATGTCAGATAACTTCACTTGAGATCAAGAGAATCTTGTCTCAATCAATGAACTTAGAGTGTAGATTATGAATAGACAAGTTTTTTAGGGGTTGTCCACCAAACAAGCATAGCTAATTTTTGAAACAACACATTAAATATTTCTTAAATTATTTACATGTTGGTGAAGCAATTGTACTTAAATCATATGAACTAGAATTAGATCCTTGTGAACTATTCATCTTGCATGGAATTCATAATAAACAAACATATTTTCATATAATGTGGCTATCTAGATCACGTATCTCTTCTGAAAATGAAATTGGTTTATGGGGAGACAACTTTTGTATACATTGTCTAGCTAGATGGCTAAATATAAAAATATGCATTTGTTCATTCACAAGGAAAAAATGTTATCTCCGCTTCAATGAATAATGCCAAATGACTCTATACTCAGTCGTATTCTATGAAATGAATCTTATTTGTGGGAATTATAATCCATTACATTGTAAAAAAATAGCCAATACACAATACCATCTATACATATTTAATTATATAATATGTGTGTTGATCTTGGATTGCATTGGACAATTATTTCACAAAAATTGAAAAGCAATGGGTTATATAGACTTACTAAAACTAATTCTCATTATGGTGAAAGCTTATTCAATTTAATTTATCTATTAACAAATTTTGAATTTGATTTACAATGCCTTCATCGCTATATAGCCCCATCATTTTATAATGTGGTATTGTGTCAAGATAAAAAGGCACTATCTTACATCGAAACAAAGTTACATTCTAGCTTCACACAAAATGGAAATAAAATCTTAAGATGGGAAGACTATATTTTAAACTTGGTAAAACCATTCAATCAAACTAACATTGAGAGGGGCAACTTCTACTTTGAGTGGATGTTCATATTTCTAGTTGAAAAAAATCCATCTTTGGTCAGCTTGTTCAATGTGTATAGCAAATACGTACTCGAATTATCTACAACCAACAAGAAACTATAACACAGTCTTTTTTAAAATAGACATGAATCGTGTTCAATATGAACCATTAATAGAGAGATGCATACTCGACACTAGAATTATAAATTATAATACATATGAGATTACATCAACTATTGCATTTAAAAAATATTTTCATTTTTTAAAGTATCTTGTATGAAATCTAGGCGAAATTATTGATAAAAAATGTGTAAAGCATGAGGAGGACAATTACAATATAAATGAGATAACATCACCTAGTGTGTTTAAAAAATATTTTCATTCTCTAAAACATCTTGCATAAGATCAAGGGACAATTAAGCATAAAAAATGTATGAAAGACAAGGATGACAAAACAAAGCGCTCATTGAGTAAGACTCTGGTAACATCTTTGTGTATGTTCAAATCCATTGTACATAGCTAGGAAAGCAATGCAATAGGAAAATTCATAAAAGACCTCGATGATACACCAAAACATGTATGCTTAGATTGTAATCAACTACATTTCAAAAATAACATGATAGATTTCAAGCAAATAGAAAGAGAAAAACATGCAAATTTGATGCAAATGGAAGAAATTATTACAAAAAAAATGTGTTGGATGTAATAATGTATTGAGGAATGAAATTTCTCCCAAATTTACAATGCCTCAACATATTATGTTAAATTAACCTTTGGCATATCTGGAAGAGCACCTTGTTTCATTGCAGATTACTTTTGCACATATTAGAAAACTAGGATTTAAAAACCCTCAAATCGGACTAATGGTGCAATTATCAATGTCCCATCTAACATTGACATAGTGCAAAAAGCTTTACCATGCTCGGTTGATGAATCATATACAATTATCATTGAGATACAAAGAAAATTAGAATGCAAGAATTCATACTAGAAAGGGAGGGTCCATGCCAATATTATCATGCATGCTTTGAAACAACTATGCAAAATAAAATTGTATAGATTTGAAAATGTCAAAATTACAAGGGACGGGAAACAATCATTACACACTAATGATAATGCTGATCTAGACATTATTAGCACTTCAGAAAAAATTAAAACAAGTGATAAGGATCAATAATGCATCGCCACTTTGACTATGGTACATGAATTCATAGAATCAAGATGTATTCATGACTTACAAGATAAAATGATCCAAGTTTTAACAATAGAATACTAACAACCACTTGGAATTTTTAAAGACCCATATGCTAAGTAAATGAATTTATTAACACCTTTTTATGGTGACCCATATGATGAAAGCATTACAAGTATATTTTCATACACAAAAATCATTTAGTGGGAATTTCAGCATAAAGATAGTGCATTTGCATATCATATTACAAATCTATTTTTCAAGACAATAAAAATTATCATTGAGCAAGTGGCTACAACAATGTGGGTAAGAATTAGAAAAGGTAAACTAAAGGGAAGAAAGCTTGTATCAGAAGATGTAATATACAAACCAAACTTATAAAAACTATTAAAATCTGATATTGGGTATATAGATTTAAAAACATATGAATATTACCAAATTATTTATAGTAGATATGAAAAACACATTTACAATGATACATAAATTAGGGCCATTGACGCTTTTTGTTGCATTCTCTAGTGTTGAACATCTATGGTAACCACTTACAAATGCAATGTCTAAATTGTATAATAGACATGAAAATAACAATAAACCAAAAAAATTAATGCATTTGATACGATTGACCATAGTTACTTGATTGCAAAAGATCCTATCACATGAACACGATACTATACATATAGAATTAAGGCAATTCTAAAAATGATATACAACGATCATTTTTTCTTTAGACACTTGCAAGATCATTTTTCAATTATAGAATTTCAAAATCAAAGAAGTCAATATATAGATTTTATGTTATGGATGAATTCACCAATTTACAAGAAGGACAAATTTTTTGAGATTACAATATTTGTCCATAACTATGTAACTTGTGATGCAAATATGCTTGATTCAAATATATCCATATTACATGAACATTGTCATACTACAAGTTACAAAAATAAAAACAAAGGCACACTGTTGATATAACTTCCTTGTTCCTCTAATCAGAAAACAATTATCTTTGAACCATGTTAATAAAAAGATGACTTGATTGTTAAAAAACTCAATACATATCTAAGAGAATTTGGAGAACAAACATTACAATCATTCTATAACATTTAACATGTTTTTAGCAGAATTAGAAATTAGTGAAAGTGAATATATACAAGTAATACATAGCATGCTTAAACAACCAACAATTTTCATGCAACAAAGACCATCGCATGCATGGACAAATAGCTTTTGTAAAAAAATGCCACATTTATGTAAATCAAATATAAATGCCCAGTTTGTGCTTAATGCTTTTATTGTGATATCTTATTACACATCTTATATGACAAAACTCAATGTGTCATTGACAAAAGCATTTCAATAAATTTGCAAAGAACATCAATAGATAAATATAAATGCCATTCAAATGATACACAATCTTGGAAACACATTGCTTAATAGATAACAAATGTATGCTCAATAAGATGTGCACATAGCTTAGTCATTGCCATTGAATAATTGTTTTAGTAAATGAATATTCATAAATACAATTCCATCATATGAATGCATATTCCTTCTAAAACCTCCAACACTTTTGATACATGAAGTCGATGAATCAGAAGATGTAATATGTAAATCTTTAATATATTACTATGTTCAATGACAAAAAGCATTAGCGAGTATTTGCCTTGTTGAATTTGTATATGAATACCAAAAAATGGAAAAAATGGATAAAAAATAAGCTACATGTTAATCAATATATCAAATATAATAAGCATATTGACCTTGAAAATCATTGCAAGGAAAACTATTATTATATGTCCCTTTTAGAGAAAATGAAAATAATTTATAGCATGGTTTTGATACGTGGAGTTCTATTGTTAAGATCCTGGTGGGTGGATTCACAAAAAAACTAGGTTTTTGGTGTAATGGTTCATTACATGTGGTATCAGAGTGCCCATCCATGTTTGAGTCTTGGGTCTCGAGTGGTAACGCCGATATGGTAGTGTTCATCCGGGGGGCTTGCATGCACATGGAGGTACACACCCATCATGAGGACAAAATTTTTAAGAGCATGGTGGGGTGTCACGATTTTGGTGGACAAATTCACTAAAAGTCTATGCATTTGGTGTAATGGTTCATTACATCTACATATGCATTGAATGCAAAAGATAGAAAAAATAGAAGCCAAATTTACTCATGGCATAAACTTTGTTTGGGGAAACATAAAACAGATTATTGACAACATTAAATTTGATTATGGCAATGTTGACATGGTCAATATAGAACATGAAAATAATATTACTACCCATGAAAACTATAATTTGAAATGTGATATATATCTATTCAAAGACTTGAAAAAAAATACAATCCAAAATCTTTTGAAATAGGCAAATTGCCATTCATATATGATAACTATGACTATTACAAAAGAATAACATACTTGAATGAAGAACAAAACGTGATTGTAAAATATATAACAATGATTAAATGAATAGATCTATCGAAACAAATTTACTTATTTTTAATTGGAGGTGCTAGAATAAGCAAAACATACACTACAAAATTGATATACAAAATGCTACACCGATTATATAACAATTTTATTCACAGTGACCCACTTAAGCTAAAGGGCCTAATATTGGAATACACTGGAAAGGAATCATACAATGTTAGAGGAATAACATTTTATTATGCATTCCTTCTATGTTTTAACAAATCAAAACTCATTCCACTTACCTCTGAGAAACTAGATACATTATCAAAGTACTATAACCAACTGTGTCTTCTTTTTATTAATGAAATATCACTGATAGACTCACGTTTCTTGTATTTGATAGAGAAAATGCTATGAGATATAATGCATATTCCTATAACATATTTTTAAAATCTAGATATGTTTTTTTGTGGAGACTTTTTTAAAGTACAACCTGTAAATGTTTCTTTGATCTTTGAATATCCAAAACTAAATGATGGAATTATCCCCTATGACTTCTTAAAAACACACATAAAAATATATTAATTGAAAATAAGAATGCATCAAAGTGACAACAACTTTATAGTGGTTCTTAACTATCTACAAACAAGATCATAAATATATAATGACATAGATTATATGAATTAATATTGTTTGTGAGTTACACCTAACAACCCAACATTTCCCTGTCTTTTTTACAGGAGTGTCGATGTTAATAAACATAATGATCTAATATTATCTATTATATTAGAAAATACTATCACTATTCACATAATTGATGAACATGAAACTGTATATGAAGGTAAATAACCATGTCGTCGATTGACAATGTTTTTTCTTGTTATTATATTAAAACTTAGTATGTTGGTCAAAATATATGCTTGAAATTATGACATTAAAGATGACCTAGTTAATGGGTTAGATGGAACATTCAAATCATATACTATTGATAATGATATAGATGTAATGTGGATTAATTCAATGATCCTTGTATTGGACATCGATAATGTGCAAAGTTGGCTTACCTATATCATGGCTCTTGTTAAAAATATTGGACTCCAATCTTGTGTGTTGCAAATCCTATACAAAACACATGTAACAATTGCAAATGGAAAATTCAAAAACAAAATCTAATACTATTGGGTGAATATTTTGTCATCAACTAAATGATGACAAAATGGGTATATCAACCACAACACAGGGAGATTTACGTCACGAAAAGTGTGGGTTTACCAGATCTGGATGAGGTAAATCTCTCCTCTCATCAAGGGGAGGTTCCCTATGAATATTTATATGCTATATGTATATATAATTAAGCAGAAAATAATACTCGGGGTGGTATAACAACATCCACCTCTCTTTTTTTAGAGGTGATGTACAAGGAACAAGAGAGAGAAATCCTAGTCGTTGGCCAACAACATTCCTCTTCTTTCAAGAATGGTATCCAACATAGAGCAAGTAACAAAGTTCACAAGGAAAACTTGTGTAAGCACAAAATCTTCCGTAGCCTCCTTCACTAATTCGAAACAAGTGTAACCGTAGAGTGAAATGAAGCACAAAGTCTTCACCTAAAACTACAAAAGATAAAAGGATCACAAAGATAAAAGTAGCTCAAAGTCTCTCTTTTATCTTTTAGAAATGCCCTCAGATAATATCAACACACCCACTTTGCTTATTTAATCAAACAAATAAGAGATTATCAGGAAAGAGGACATAAGAACTGTTTCCTAAATAACACAGATAACTTCAACACAAAGTCTGAAATAAACCTACTTCTCATTCATTCAACAAAATATGATTTACAAGTTGAGCACAAAGTCTCAAAAAGTGTCTCAATTTCAGTAGAGTTTTTGCTCTCAATTATCAGAGATCCATTTACAAAAGAGGTCTCCACTATATATAGGGAGAAGCCTTCAAAATTAAAAAGATTAAAATATAAAAATATCTTAGTCAAAGATGACTCATCTTTGACTTTTGAGATATTTTTATAGATTTTTTAAATGTAATTACACATTACAAAATTGCATTTTACATGACAAAAGTGCATGAGAAAAGAGGAAGAAAGAGGGGAAAAAGTTTCAGCTCTTGCCGCCAGACTTCTTCAAATGAGCATCATACATAGTAATAGATGCCTAAATTCCTATGTTGTCTGGCACAATGGTGTTTTTGAACATAACCCTAGCTCTGATTATAACATCCTTCAATGTTGTGATTGCCTTAGCATGACTAGTTAATCTAGATCTCAGATTATCCAGAGTTGACTGAGTATCTAAAATATTGTCCACAGAAGTCATTGAGAAGGCTTTCTCTCTAAAATCTCTCCAAATCATACCCTTGAATTCTTGGATCATCTCTTCGACTGAGAGAAATTGATTGTCCCTGGTGGTGAGGTTGCAAGGCAGTTCTTCCAATCTATTCAGTAGGCCTGTATTACTTTTCTCACTAGCATCTTTAGAAGACTCGAGATCTTCGATGAGCTCTTTGAGTATTTGAACCCTGTATATCAGTGATTCCTTAATCTCAACATAGGAATCTTTGCTAGAAATGACACCGATGGATATCAAGGTGCTTTTCTTCAGATCTTTCATTTCCCTTCACTTGTTAAGATATTTCTCTGTACTGTCAATGTCCTGAGAAATAAGTGAGACAAGATCCTCCAAATCCGTCCTCACTTTCTTCATCCTATCCGTCTTCTTGGCAACCTCTGTAAGTAAGGAAATTCCTTGAGTGTGCATCTTTTCAATGTAATCCTCTAGCACTTTCCCTTTCATATAGGTTTTCTCTACCTTTTGAATGGCTGGGTCATCTATGGAAAAGGCCTCTGGGGTTGCCACTTCAGGGGGAAGGGTGAATTTCTTGACTACTGCAGTTAATTGCTCTATCTTGGCCTTATAGTAGTCCTTCATCTCCTTTTCTCTGTTGAACTTCTAGATCATGATGTCCATTACAGATTGCAAATCACTTTTCACACCTTCGTGAGTAACTTTTCTAAGTTCAACACGAGAGATGAAATAGCTTCTCATGTCAAAACCCTCAAGGGTTGCATCCTACGGTGGTTTAGCTATTTCTAGAAATTTATGCCCCTTTTCCTCAACCAATTTTGAGAGGATCCTTGGTCTCTTAGGGGCCTTGGCTTTCACCAGCACTATCTTGCTAAAATCAAAGTCATCTAGAGAGATGGCTAGCTTCTTTATTTTAGGTGTGAAAGCTGACATCCAAAGAGGGAGAGAAGAAGTACCTATTGTGGCAATAGTTCATTGAGTTGGTGTTACCGTGATAACTTCTGCACTGCTAGTGGTAATAGTGGTCGCAGTTGGAGTAACTGGTGAAATCGCATCGGTCGTTGATTGATCAAGGGCAAAACTTTCTCCTAAATTGAAGGAAGGAGATGCCAAACTAGGAATAGACCCAGAGGAATGAAGAGTATCTCTAGAAGCACCTTGAGGATCACCAAACATGAATTTGGAAGGAGAGGTGGCTCTAGAAGAAGGAACACTGATAGGAGAAAAAGGTGCTGAAGGAGAGACTTTTGTAAGTGGTTGTGCCCCTTCCTGGGAAGGTAGAGGCTCAGTCCTTTACTACTTCGAGGGCCTGTTATCTGTCTCCATTCACTGAGCTACCTGCTCTTAGGAGCTTTGTTCTCCAACTCCCTTAGCCATCGATTTTGGCTCTTCAAAAACCTTTGATTTCTTGGAAACGAAGATGATTCTAGGCTTGTGAGGCCTAGATGGAGAAGGAACATCACCTTTGTTCTTGGTCCTATTTTCTGCCTTCTTCCTCATTTCTACTTGGAACTCAGCCTCTGATCCTGTAATAAACTCTTTCAGCATGATCCCTTCGGCTAATAACCAATCATTGGTATTAGCTAATATTGGTTTGAATCTCTTCCTCAAAGAAGTTAATTCTTTTTGAGACCACTAAACTAGAGGAAGAGGGGAGTCAGCAATCTTCTCAGCCAGGTACCTGTTGTTGATAACATTCTTGTCATTGACCAGATTGGGGGGAATCTCTGCAAGCCCCAAATATTTGATCTGCTCCAGGGTCAACCTGTTGTAGTCCATTTTCTTGATTTCTTTAGCTGTTCACAGGTCTACCCAAATGTCTTCGATCATAGGCTCATGAAACTGAGTCCTTCTTATGATCATGTCTTTGACACTCCTATAGTCAAAGTTATCCCTCCTCTTGAATTGTTTCATAGTGACCAGTTGCATCTTCATCTCCATGACCTTGGCCTTAGCTACAGTTAGAATTGAGTATCTACCAATTTCAATTGGAAACCTGAAACTTGGCTTTTTCAGCTCCATCTGCCTAGTGTGCACAACACCCATTTGTCTACACAGCTCCATTAGGACTAACTTATCATAAGGAAATCTAGGGAGCATATAGGGATAGCCTTGGAAAAAGCCAACCTGAAGATAGCAGAAAAAGGGAAATTATAAGAACATACAGCCATAGTCATTGACGGTCATCTAGGCCTCATCAGATACTCTCTTTTGCTCAAGCTGAGGGTCGAAGAGACACAAAAATACCATGAAGAAGGCATCATTTACCCTCATAAAATGGTGGATTGATCCTTGCAGTGTTAGCTAAGGGTAATATGAGTAGACTGGCGTGGTCTTTATGTCCCCTTCAGTTATCAAATCTGGGAAGGTTTGCATGGAGGTAGCTATGTATACCAGGTATGAAGTCATATAGAACTTTGAAGTAGTTTGTACCTTGGTCAGCTGCTCATGAAGAGCATTGCTAATTTGCTCACCCCAAAAGATGACATGTTTACCTTGAAGGATGATTTTGATGAAAGGGTACATCCACTCGTGGAACTGTGAGGAAGATGAGAGGCCTCGCACTCTGCTGAGAAGGGTGATCAAGTCACCAACTTCTTCAATAAAATCACTCCTAGGGAAGTTTCATGGCCATCTAAATAGATTGGTTCTATGGGTCTTTAGCCACCTGTTATTCATTACTTTCTTTGCCCTCTCAGGGTCCTTGTCATACTCTTTCTGTGCTTCTATAAAGTCAATCCTCAGCACTTCAGTAGTAGGAGGGCACATGAAGACTTTGTCAATGAATTCGGGGTCTAGCCAAATTATTATGTTTCCACTGGCATCTGAGACTACTCTCATCTCTTTGTTGCAGAACTAGGTGCACTGGAGGATGAACTCTGTATGATGTGTTGCCACTGGGAAAGCGACAACTAGATGAATGTTGCTTTCAACGATTCTCTTCATTTCAAAACTCGAGTTCGTTGCCTTGGTTCTGGTCATGAACTCAGCCATATCCATGTGGCCAATTTTTGTATCTCTAATGTCATCAACATTAGAGGTGACTGAAGTGATCGTAAAAACACCCTGGTACTTGTACTTCATGGTCTTTGACTTTTTTGGAGAAGTTTTAGACATCAAAACTGGCCTCGATCGAGTGGGTGCTGACGTGCAAGAATATTCAAAAAGTACTATAGTCATGATTGTGCAATTAGGGAAAAGTGGGTAAATTAGGGAATTCGCACATTAAGTGATCATGACCAAGGAAGGGCACTCAACAGGGCTGGGTCAAAAAATGAGGAAAAAGGGGAGGAAGAGAAAAAATGAAAAAAAAGAAAAAAAATTTGGAGTTGGAGAAATTTGGAAGAAAAATGCATGGACAATGAAAATCGCTGCCCTTGCATAAAGGGGAGAGAAAAAGAAGGCACAGGCAGCAAATTTTGTCACTCGTGTAGGTTTGACTTGCATGGGCAGCAAAATTTTCTGCCCTTGCATGCCAAGGGAGAACAACAGAGCACAGGCGGTGAATTTTATTGCCCGTGCATGTTTTAGATGGAAGGTGTATGGGCGGCAAATTTTGCCACCCATACAACTTCACTCTGCTTCAGTAGCCAATTTCATTGCCAATGCAAGTCAAAAAGCAAGGGAGGGCAAGTGGAAAAATTCACTGCTCACGTAAGTTTAGTCTGCTCGAACGGTGAAATTCACTGCTCGTGCATGTTTCAAGAGGAAAGGCATGGGCGGCAAATTTTGCCACCCATGTAGGCTTTAAACAAGAAATTTGTGGGTAAGGGAGGGTGGCAAAAATCACCACCCCAGCATGTAGAGTAAGCCTTAGAGATCAACGGGGAGAGAAAAGGGAGCGGGCCGACCGACCCAAGGGACAAAGCAAGAACAAAACCCCAACCTAGAAAAAAAATTAGAAAAAAGAAAACAAATGCAAAAAACACAACCTACCTAAGAAACCACGTGCATCACAAGCTTGAATCTGCCAAAGCATACTTTTACTAGTTTGATGAATGGTCCAGAGGCAGAGGGAAGGAGGAGGAGAAGAGGAATGAATCGAAATGGAGTTAAAATTGCATTAAATGGGGTGAAAATTGACCCCAACAACCCAGCACGTATGGCAATAAATGCTGCACACAAAAAATAAGGCAGTGCAGCAGCGACAAATTTCACCACCCTTGCACTGAGAAATCAAAAAGAAACATGCATAGGTGGCAAATTCTTCCACTCCTGCATAAGGAATGGAAAAGGCAGGGGCGGCAAAATTTGCCACCTGTGCAGGTCGAGATGCAGGGGCGGTGAAAATTGTCGCTCCTACATGCGAGAACTAAAAGATGCAGGGGTGAAAAATAATGCCGCCCTTGCAGGTCAAGATGCAGGGGCAGAAAAAAATGCCACCCTTGCATCTCAAAGGCAAAAATGCACTAGCGGCAAAAATTTCCGCCCATGCACAAAAATGGAAGAAAAACACTAACTCTAAAAAAAGGCAGACTTTGGTCTCCTGGTTGTATCGACACTGTAACAACCTTCACGTTTGGGTAAAACATAACAAATAGACGTTATGAATTTTGAACGGTGCAGTTGAACCAAGATGAGAATCAGAAAAACCCATATCAAAAATAGACTTAGAGAGACGAAAGATGAAACAGACAAGTTTCGTAGGGGGTTGTTCCCAAAAATGAGCTAAGCTAATTTTGGAAACAACAAATACAATTAGTATGTGTATGCATAATGCATAGATATCTCACACTTGATGGCCTATTCGACCCTACTATATTCAAAAAACATGGAATAACATACACATCATTGTCCCATGTGAAATCAATTGAGTCATTATATTTATTGGCTCCATTGACAATAGAAAATTTCAAGGTCAAATAAGATGTAACAATAGAAATGTATCGACTATGGGCACATGCAAAATGGTAATTGGAATAAAAATTTAATAGGCTAAATGTCAATTACCACACAATCATGTTATCATTGAACACAAGAAGCTTATTAACACACATGCAAGACATCCTCAATGATTATGACATGATGCAATCTAACATATTATGTTTATAAGAGACATACATTGAAAAAATTGTATCTGACTATTTATTCCAACATTTTTATTGTATTTCAATGTTTCACATTCATATAATCATGATTTTCATAACAAAAACATCTGCATTTTTGAAACTATGCAATACAAAGCAAATAATGTTGAGTCAATAATGTAAATTATCATTAGCAATATGCATGTGATCACAATTTATAATGTGTATAAATCACCAAGTATGAATATGATGTATATGACTTCATTGACCAATGAAAAATATGAAAACAAACATAACTCATTCACTTCCCTCTGCCTCAAACACTTCACTTTGTCTCAGTCTTGACTTACTTTGTTCTTGGCTTAAGATTCCCAAACACTTTATCTCTTCTTTACCTACTAAAGTTTCAATATCTTATTGGTACTTGAAAATTAATATTATTTGCATAACTATGTACTCTATTTTATACTTGGTATTCCATGTTCTTTACATTCATTTATCCCCACCTATGTTCTCTTTTTTACACACTCACATCACTCATCTCCCCACTTTGGCTTCATAACCTATCCAACTCATAAAAGCCTCATACCCTATCTTCTCATCAATATTATCTACTATCTCAAATCATTATACATCTCCTTCAACTCCTCATATCTTCTTATCCACTCAACATAATCTTTTGCACAACTCTGCCAGCTCTCTTGTTTTGTTAGAGCTTGGTTACATTTTCTAGTAGCCCTTTTTTGCTCTAATTCTCCTTGTATAGAAAAATATAGTGGCTTCTAAACAAACTAATTAATTTTTATAAGACATTTTATCACCTTCTATTTTTTCATGCAATATCATGGCCCAACCCCACTTCTTGACCTCCTTTTTAGGTCCTTCTTGCTTCCTGGTTAGGCCTAACAGGTTACTTTGTGCCCTGTTTGCACACAAAACTTCTATATCTATACTTATCCATATGAATATAAATTAAAAATTAAAAAATCTCTTCACTTACCTGATAACACTCCTTTTCACAAATTTTCAAGTTTTTTGAGTGGTTGAAATGTTGACATTATTGAGTTTTGTTCCTAAACCCTAGGATAGGGTTTCCTTAACCTACAGACACCCAAGAAGGAACCTTTTGTTCTTCTACACTTCCAAACAGGTTTCAAAATATTCTAAGGGTTGAATATATTATGTTATCACCTAACACACCATCTCCAATCCATGTTGATGCTTCTTGACATCTTGTTTCATGGTTTTACCAAAATTTGTCTTGACTATGTATATAGTCACAGGATTGTATTATCCTGAAAAGGGTTAGTTGTGGTTTTTTATCACTATATAAACTTTCGATCCACTATAATTTATGTTTAGGACCTATTAATGTATATTTTTATTCCCTAATCAAAATAATATTCTCTTGACCCCTTAATTAACTTCTTCTATATGATTATATTCTTGACTATGTTGCACTACATAGGTTACTTCTATTCACGAAGGTTTAGTTTGTAATTTCAGGTTTTCAAATTAGAGTTAACCTTCCTTGGTGATTGAATAGAGTATAAAAATAATTCTTCCACCTTCCTGAGAGTAAATCCACCTTTGAAACATTCTCCATACACCCTTATTATGATGTTTATAGGATTTTACTTCTAATTGAGTGTTTATTCACAGTGACCTATGGTCTGGCATCATATTTATGAACTCAACACATCTTCAAACTATTAGGGTCATGTGTATCCTATTGATAGTATTTATTATATGTTTACTAGAAGATATTCTTGAGTTTCAACTCATTTTTGAAATAATTCTTCCCATACAAAAATACTTGCTAAATCCTCCTTATTTCATCATGCATACAAAACAGGGTTTGTGTTGATCATTTTAGAAACAAGACACAATATATAAAATAGATGACATAATGGTTAGGTCATATTACATGTCCCAAGTGTTTATCCACAGAAACTTTTCCTAAATTATTAGCTCCTTTTAATCTTCAAAACACAAAGCATGGATAACACAAGGTATATAGGGTTTATGTAAGTTTTTTCTTTATATATGTAAAATCCACTTAAAAGAGTGTAAACAACTTCAAAAACATAAGTATATCACTCACCACTATTCCAAGGATAACAAAAACATGTCTTGATCAAATTTCTCTTTATATATTTTGCTTACATATCTAGCCTCATTGCTTACATAGAAAACACAAGGCCTATCAACAGGTTTATCTTGAAAACAAAGAATTGTATATTTTTATTCTTGGGGTTCATCAGCTTTCACACTTTGAATCTAACCCCTGCAACCAATTCTCACCCCTATATATACAAACATAATTTGTTTAGAAATTATAACTACCTCAACATTTCACTCTTAAAGACTATGACAAGCTCAAAACACCTAATACCTAGCACACTTGTCTAAGTGACTGATTGGGTGACTTGAACATTTTTTAAAGTGACATGGACACCTTTAAAGATCCCAAAGTAACTTAAATTACACTTTGGAGCTCTTCTACCAAGGATGGAGGATCCAAGCTTGCTAATTAAAATCAAAATTTTCAAACTTACAAAATGGAAGGAAAATCCCTTCTAAGCCATAATTCAAAATTTCAAGACCCTTAAGACTCCTAACTTGGATAAAATAACCTATAAGACTTCTAACCACTATAACAACTTAAAATGGAGGCCTTTTAAAGATGCCCCTACATCAAAATATCTCATATATCCTTTTTATTATCGATCACATATTGGAAAATGCAAGTTGAGTACAATGCACATTTATTGTAGCTGATTTCAATATTGATATTATAAAGCAATATAAAAATTCACAGATGCTTGAATAGTACATGAAATCCTATAATATGCATTTTTTATATGAAAATCAAAATGCATTGTCAAGACCCATTATCGATCACATATGGTCAAATGTTCAAATACAAAAAGAATATGTCTTTGTACTAGATTATCATTAGAGTAATCACAATATTTTATACTTGGCCTTCTATGATATGCATATGAAACAACCCAATAAGAAAACAAATGATTAATGTAGCAAGGTGCTTTTAAACATTGTGTGTATGTGTTTTGCATATAAAGAAAATGAACTCATGTGCCTGGACATATTATTATTCTAACTTCTATGTTTGCTTCCTCATACTATTTAAGTTAACATGAAGAGGACAATAGAAAGTTTTGACAATAATCTTACAACACAACAAATAAGAAAAACGTAAGCATTGACAAAATTATAGGTTTTTAAAAATTTGTGTCAATTTATAATTATGTGCATTTATATTTCACTTGTTTCATTGTATAAAAACACCAATATCCCTTGCTTTAGTCTCGATCGATGATCTTAATAGTTGTAAGACAAGAGACTTCTTCGAAGGAGATGTGTTTGTCATATTTAAGACAATGTTGCAAAGAAAATAAAACAAACAATTACTATTGGCATATCTAATAGATGTCAATGGTGAAATGACTATTACACTAAATGTATCCAACAACTTCATCTGGATGTATGAACCAAAAATTGAGCCAGGAAAAACTATTCAAATTTCTCATTCTACTATTACTCCTAAGACAATTTATGATCATGGAGATTATGATGCAATACTAATAGCAAATATATTCAACATAGTGAAAATTATACCTCCTATTTGGAAAAAATATAGGTTCATTCTTGATTTGATAATCAGCTAACTCTTGACGAGCATCGAATCCTATGTAGCTGGCAGTATTGCTACAATTATTACATGTGCTAAAAAACTTGCTATACAACTCATTATAGAAATAAAGGATGAAAATATTGAAAATGACACAACAAACATAAGCTTCTACTTCTACAAATATTTCATTTTTTTATAATATACATTTTCAAATCATGAAACTAAATTACTCTTTAAACATAACAACTTCATCTATTTATAAGTTTTGAGCGCCTTTCTTTAGTAATTGAACAAAAAACACTTGCTAAAGAATTTTTGATGTATTTGTTTAAAAACCTGGTTAGATGATAGGGCGTTGAAAGAGCTCTTAAAACTAGTCAAACAACATTCATCATATTGTTGAAGGCTGTAAATTTGTCGAAGACTTGTCGTCACTCTTGGATGTAAAATCATAGGTAGGTCACATGTCTCTTTATGTTGCTTTTATCCAATATTAGTATCAATGTTTCTATCTAGGTTGCATGTTGTATCAAACCATATAACTTAATGTCCAAATGAAGCTTGTACATGTAACAAGATAGCTAGATGTTTGACAGAAGGCCTAAAAACTTATAGGAATTCATTCCTGAAGCACTGATAAAACCTATGATTTTATTGTTGATGTGATCACTTTAATGTGATTTTGAAAATATATTTCAAAACATATTTGCATTTTTTTGATAATCTATTTATCCATACTTTGTTTATTAATATGGTGTAAAGCTCAAGCGTTCTGCCAGGCAAGCACAACACCTTTATTACTTTATTTAATTTTTTATCCAATGTTCTCTCAATTTTTATAGCACTAGAGCCTAGCTCTTGTTGCCATATTTTTGTGCCAGATCAAGTAACATATGCTTTAGGCATTATAACATGAGCCTAATTTTTGGTCAACATCATAATTATTGATAACAAATACATGACATATATTTTTAAGATTTGTATCTATTATTTCCCATCCTTGCTTTAATTAATGCCACCAATCTTAACATGTGTAGGTCGAGGGAACATTGACAATATAAAATATATATTTAAAGCCATTTCAAGATACCTACAATAGTTATAGCTTTATAGTTCAATCCATGCAATATATGGATGCTACAATTTTTAATTGTCCTTTATGTAATAAATAAATTTCATGTACATATACGCATCACCTTAGTTATAATCTAAAAACAATGAAAAATGCTACCATACAATGCACTATCAAAGGACTACCATTAAAGATAGTGTTCCCTTCATTGATTGAAATCTTGTATGATGACTACATGAAAGATAAAGAAATCATAATTTACTTGTTGCGAAGATTTGCACTACAAGGAAAAATCACTCTCAACAAGGAAAATGTTATTCTAAACGCTGATGTAATGAAAAACAACTGTACATGATTTATTCTTAAGCTATTTTTTTTGCTTTGAAATTTTAATCTGGATACTTCTAACTATTTTTTATTTCTTCTTTCATTTCATATGAAAAAGTACATGTTTCAAGAATCAACTACATTATGCCCTATGCATGGTTCCCAATTAACAATTATGTTTTACGTTTTGTCACTTGAAAGCATGTAAAGACATATATCAATGACTTTTGTAATTAGTATGGACTCGTGCATTAGACTTGTCTAGTATTCTGATACTTTTTTGTCTTTTGAAAATTGTTGCATGTCCATTGACAAAAAAAAATGTACTGTTCATGGTCTTTGAAACTTACTTTTAAAATCAGTTCTGAAAACACTCTTTATTTATATATATTATTGTTACACAATTGGTTTGATCTAGCTCATTTGACTTATTTAAATTTTAAATATAATGAAATGACTAATATTCTCCACAAAACATTTGATCCAAATTTATTTCAATAAAGAGAATGAAATAATTTATTTGATTTTGTATTTGTATCTAATTGCATTATCTTTCTATCCAAAATTTTCCAAATCTTTATAACAAATATAATCCACAAAATATTTGATCAAATTTTATTTCAATACAACCAAGACATAATTCCTTTAATTTTTAATTTTGAACTCTGAGGGCTTGTAGATGTTATCATTATCATAATATTATCTTTAGGCACTATATCATTTTTGTGCATTAGACATTGCTTAGAGCCTCAACTAAAATGTGAACTCATTGCGATCTCTGCATTTGAAATTATCACACGACTTGGCCATGTCTAATTACTATAAAATGTGAACAATTTCTATAACAACCATTTCCCACATGTGCATTGATTATGAACACTGGTTAATGGAAACTTTGGTGCTTATTTTCACATAAAAACATGTCTTTTCACATACCAACTTGTAACCACCTCTATTACCTTCAAAATGCTTATTTGACACTTCTAGCTCATTCTCAAGTTTCAAACACTTAGCATCAGTCCTACAAGAATTATGTTTACGTTTATATTCTAAAATAGGATTTAGACTATAGAATTTTTATACATTGGACATTGGTCATGGTCTAGACTAAAATATAAACTGATTGTAATGTTTGCATTTGAAATTATTACACGATATGGCCATGTCCAATTACTATAAAATGTGAACAGTTTCCATACCAACCACCTCTCACTCCTATGTTGATTATGAACATTAGTTAACAAAATCTTTAGGGTCTGTTTTCATATAAAAAACATGCCTTTTCACTTATCAACTTGTAACCACCTCTATTACCTTGAAAATGCTCATTTGATATTTCTAGGTCCTTGTCAAGTTTCAAATAATTAGCATTAGTTGTCTAGGAATTATATTTACCTTTGTACTCTTAAATAGGTTTTAGATTGTATTATATATATTTGCTAACTAAAATTTTCTAATAATGCTCATTATATAAATTACAACACCTTAAAACAACTTTTAACAATTGTCAATTATCCTTCCTCTACTTTCAACCAATTTTTAGAGCATTTTAAGTGCTCGATCTCAAGATATAAGGATTTCAGTCTTATAAAACCTTGACTAGGGTTTAATAGACCTGAAAACAATTATAAAATGAAATCTCACTTTCTATCATTGGTTTTGGACCTTTTAAGACTTTATCACTCTTTATTTGCATCCACCTTACCTTTTTATCGCTTGCGATGTTTGAAAAAACCTCAATTGCTGAAAATAACTTTTTTTTCTCTCAATTATTCTTTTTTATCAGATGAAGATATCTAAATGATTCCCTAACCATACCAATCAATTTTAGACTCAAAAATTATAAAAATACACAAATGAGTACTCTTTTACTTTAAACTATAACCTTGTTTTATGTCTTATGACATTGCAACATATATATATGCTTAATAACAATAGGAATACAATTTCTTAACATAAGGAGCATAAACCTACATGTCTTTCAAGCATGAAACTCTAGATATACCCTAATAAGATGCTTCTTTTATCCATAATTTTTATAAACTGTTACAAGATCCCTTGTAGACCCTTTTACACAAATCTCTAGAGCCCATGGAACATCATGCAAACATGACATAAGATCAAATGATAAGCTAAAATCTTGAACTTGTATGTTCATAGTATTTTGAAATGCATCAAAAATCAAAATGGGTATTATTTTCTTTTATTTATGATTGAAAATTAGGTTCTTGTAGACATCAAAAATATGCACACCACAATTTCAAATGTCATAATTCCCTTGATCGCCTTGGGACCCTCTATTGACCAATCTAACCCCTCAACCCCTAACTAAACCTAACCACAGTTAGTTTGACTAAACTAGCTTAACCTTAGCTTTTACCCAATTTGACCCTTCACCCTTGACTATCAATGGTTAGGTTGACCATCCATGATCAAGATGATCATCGACTGTCACCTTAACTATCGACAATTAAGGTCCACCTCCATAACCACCAACATGCAAACTCATCCACCATGATTTTCTAAAAATAACTCATCTAAATCCAATTGTGAACCATTTCATGTATGAGTTAAAATTAGGAAGCCCAATTCACGTCTTGTTGCAACTCTCTTGCCTTACTTGTAAGAAGAGAGGAGCAAAGAGGTGAAAATCATCTACAATTATTATCAAGAGATTGTGCATCAAGAATTCTCTTTTTGTAGGTCAATCATCATCGATAATCTAGCAAACCAACTACTACGTCAGAGAGCTAACTTGCCACCATAACCCTACCAAAGCACTAAGTACCGTCACTCTATCAAAATCATGTCAAACTCAATCAACAAGCAACCACCTCAATCAATCACCCAATCATATTTCCACAAGATAAGTATCTATTTTATGACATTCATTTACTTTGATTGCTTTTTGCTCATAGCCCAACACCTACCCAACTCTTATAATCTCTCTTTGAGATCCTATCAATAACATGTTATCAACCCAGCTCTACACATAGTAACCATTAATGATTGTCTCAACTGTTAATGGTCTTTCCAACTATTGACAACCACCTTAACTGCCAATGATCACCTTAATTACTGACGGTCAGCCCAACTACCAATAGTCACTATGGCAACAAATTTTAGCAAGTTATTTTCACCTACCTGCCCCCAACCAAACTTGATTTTTTGTGTCCCTGCCTGCTCATAGACCACTGCCTGATTTTTTTAAGTAGACCCCAACCATATAACACTAGTATTAATTAGTTTGTTTTTATTTTAATCATTTCTAGTCTATTTCTTTAGCAAGCATTATTGTGTTCAATTTTATTACCCTTTGATTATTGATGCAAGTACCTTCTATTCTATTTTATAAACATAATTGTTTAAAATGTGTGGATTGACAGCCCTTGAGGAAGCTCCTGCTTCCAAGATTTAGCTATCACTAGGCAATCCACTCAACTATCTATCTAACAAACAAATTTGCTTTGGTGCTTTCTTATCTATAGGTCATCCTCTCATGCCAAAGAGGAACTCTTTGCAATCATTTGATTCCATGCGTGCATATTCAAACAAGTTTTTAAACCATACCATACTTAGTTTCTTCTTTTTCCTTTCTAAAATAATAAGTAGAAATTCACTAAAACATTTTGGCATGCCTGATGGGACCCTTATGTCTTTACTTGGGTTCTTGTTTGCTTGCATTCTCTCTCTATTCTATGACTGTTAATGAAATCAAAAGTTTCTTTTGGGCTAAAATTTAAGTGCATACATTGACTGCTTGAAACTTTATTTCATATAGCTTAACTTAAAGAAAAGTAATCTATCGTAGCTTCACTCTTTGTTGCACACACTCAACCAAACCACTTTCATCAATTAAACATCAAACAAACTTTAGATAAGGCCCGACTAGGATTTCACCACCTAGTGATAAACTTACCCTTTCCCAACAATCCCACTTGAAGTTAATTACCAAGGGGAGAACCAACTCAGCTCTTTGGTTGAGTATAAACTCTGGATATCAATATATATTAGATAATCACCCAAAACCCTTCTCATTGTGGTGTGTGAAATGAGGGGGCATGCACCAATACCAAGCCATGTATTGATCCCAATACATATTCTTTTTGAGTACCTAAATGTAACTTGAAACTCACCTTAGACTTCCTCTCTAGTACCCACTCTACAAACCAATTTTAGTCACACAACTTCTTAAGACATAATCCAAAAAATGAGATTAATTAAAACTCTAGGAATTACCATATCTTTTAAAGTGTGATTTGATTTCTTTGATCATTTCTTATCTTTTCTTTATTTGAGTAGTGAGGGTGTTTGTGATTTCTATCTCACCTATCTCATATGGTTTTCACTAACTAGCAGTGAAGAGACCTTGCAAAGCAAAACCCATCACCAAGCCAACCTATCTCTTCCACCTCTTCATCCATGGACTATATATTTGAAAAAGAAGACTCTACTCAACCCTTGAGAAGTCCTACTTTCCCTCAGGAGGTTCCTCAAGTAGATGTAGACTTTACCACTTTCCTAAATAACAATCCTGTAGCCTTGCAACATTATCTTACAAACATGTCTTACCATATCTTGGCTTCGGCCCCACCCATAGATCTTCCTTATGGCATGCCTCCCCACCTCATGGGGATTACCTCTATTTCCATGGTTAATACCCAACTGTTGACTACCCAAGCTTCCTCATTAACTAACAACCTCTTCAAGACTACCATAGAAAATCAACCAACCCAAACTACCATTGCCCTTATACCTTCCACTCCTACCACCCACTCCATAATAGGAGTGCCTACCTCTAGCACTACCAACCTTCCTTTAGCTACTCCCATTCCATCGACCACTACTCCACTTTAAAACCTTGTGGCGTACATAACCTCTACCTTACCACTAATCAATACAAGGGTCACCACCATTCCATTGGTCATTAACCTAACTACAGATCCTATCCAGCAAGCACCCCTTGCACTAAACTTTGGCTACAACCTTAACCAATAAGGGCACATACCCCTACCCATTACCCAACCACCTACATATACCTACCCTTATGTATCTTTCATCCAACCATTGGTATCCAATTACTAATATGTGGCAGCCTCCTAAACTCCTACCCACTATCAGTATGTCTCCCAACCACCGCAATAGTATGTATCTTATAACCTTTCAGGTCCACAACCCCAAGTGGACCTAATGAAGATGCTTATGGACAAGATGACCACATTAGATTCATCCATTTTGGGTGCTCACAACATCTTATGATATGACCAAATATGTAATGAGCCCATTCATCCATCTATACCTATCAATCCATATCCTCCCCAATGAGAAATTCCTAAGTTCTCTAAATTTCAAAGTAAGGAGGATCCCCAACAACACCTTAGGGCATTTAAGCATGTTTTATTATCTCATCACCTATGATGATGCCCTTCTTCTCCACACCTTCCCCATGTCTCTAGTTAATTCGACATTGGGTTGGTATAGTGCCATACCCAAGCACTCCCTTTTCTCCTTCACCCAACTGGCTCAAACCTTCTTGGACCACTTTTTGATCAATATCTCTAAGAAAGTTTCTATCACCAACCTCTACTCTATCTAACAATTTGAGGATGAATCCATTGCTAATTCTGTATCTCAGTGGAGAAGCCTAATTAACCAACTTTCCTTCTACCTGTATCAACCCGAACTCATAGAGCTCTTTGCTTAGGCATGTGCCAAGCATATCTCCTCTACACTACATGTACAAAGATTCTAAACCTTCGATGAATATTTTACCATGGCACGTAAGTTAGAGAATAGATCCATTGATGAAGGAAAGCTAAAGCTCAAAAATAATAACTCTACTTACAAAACCAATGAGGTCTCTTCCTCCAAGTCAAGCAACCAATCCAATACCAATACTAAAATCAAGGGAACTATAAATGTAGTTGTCCTTAAGGCTGCTCCTCCACCTTCCATCAACCAACCAAATTCCTCTAGTTCCTCAAAGTGAAATAAGAGAAACCAAAACTGGAATAACCAGAAGCAATTCACTTCACTTTGAGAATCCTATGCTTCCATCTTGGAGAAGTTATTGAAAGCCAACATTTTTTAACTTCCTCCTTTAAAACCTCCTTAGTAGTTTGATGCCTCTCATCTTACACCTAGTTGGGTCAATGAGAATGATCTATGTGACTTTCATTGGGTAATAGGACATGACAGTAGTAGGTGCAACGCCTTAAAGAGCCTTGTTTAAACCCTCATTGACAAAAGGGAGCTTACATTGGATAACCCCAATGCACCATTGAACCAAGCCCTTGATATATTTAGGCAACCCTTCCCAAACCATGCTCCTATCAGGAATAAGAGTAACAAAATTGAGTGTTCTCATGATGCCCACACAGTTAACACGGTCCTTGATGCACTCATTACTGAACCACCTAGTACCCAATCTTTCAGTTCTCTACCTCCATCTATAGAGATAGTGGACTTACCTTCCCTTCCTTTAGACACTGAAATGAAGGAAGTGCCATCTTCTGCCCCTCCACTTATTAAGGTAGTGGAGCCACTAGCCTCCCTTTTAACTAAAATATCAGGACAACCAACCATCACTGCCTCACCTTCATCTTTAAATACCACACAATCCACCCCTCCTTTGGAGATAATTCTCAAGGCAAAAATCCCCATGTCCACTCCTCCCATAGAGGAGCCACCTATCTCAACCTTACATCCTTTGATTGAGAAAGAGGACAAGGTTACCATCCCCCTTCCCCAAACTACAAGTCTATCATTTAAACCTACTACCCAGGGATCTAAATCAATTTATAAACCATTCTCTAGATTAGTTAAAAGATTAGAATTTGTTTCTACACCCAACTTAGATCAGGGTACCTTTTGGCAGTAACTAGGCCTTCCTTATATTGCCAAACTAGAACCTCCAACCCTTTCTTTGATGGGCCAACCTGCCACTTCTATTGACTAACCTATTACCATACCTACCCAACGAACCAAAACCTCCACCCAACCAACCAAGACCTCTACCGAACCAACCAACCATCTAAGTTAACCAAGACCCAAGTGTCTAAACCCTCTTCTATCACCCTAACCAAAATAACCAAAAGCTTTGGTACCTTTCCTACACCAAGCCTTAGTCACCCATTTATGAAAGTGGACATAACCCCTTCAAACCCATCAACCAAGTGCCAAACCAAAGTAATTAAAGAGGTAAAACTACCCAAAGACCTTGAGCCCTGAATTTTACCTCCCTCAACTTTGCCCTTAATTTTGGGGCCTCATCCATCTACCTTGAGTAAGAAGCCAATTATCTCTACCAAGCCCCCACCACCTTTTTTGATTACACCTTCACAATTACTTTCTAACACACCTCTCTTCATCGCACCAAAAACACCTAAGATACCTACCTTGTGATCCTCCACCTCTAGCTCATCAACCTCCTTGCCTACATTGAAGCCATCTACCAAGCATACCACCCTACTCAAAGCACCTACCATCAAACCTATTTTTGAACAACCTTCTACCCTAACCATCAAAGAAAAGACCACTATACCTTTACCCCATTTATCTAAATCCTACTCAACCATATTCCATACGTTATTACAAACTTATTGTTTAGCCTTACCTCCCATCAGACCCTTTGACCCTATATCTTCAAAACCCATCTGGTACAATGACGACAAAGTGTGTTCTTATCATAGGACACCTGGCCATGATATGGAGAACTAGAAAGCTCTCCAAACCATTATCCACTAGCTTTATGATGAGGAAAATCTATTAACAAATTAACCTCCCATGATCCCTATGATGATCCCACCAACAACCACACCTACCCAATGCTTACCTACTCCTCCACTCTCACCTCAAAGCGAAGATGAGTCTGAACAATCTACTACTTCAACCTCTCATTCTATTTATACTATTAACGTGGTTATAAAGATCATAGTACAAGGATAAGGGGAAGGATAAGGTGTTGATTCCTTAGACGTATCCCTCTTTCATCTCCCAACTGACTCACATGTAACCATCTCCATCTTCAACCAAACCCAAGGTAGTCATTTTAGGTGCCTCTCACCCTAACCCCTCATAACCCATTAAGAGAGTTATCCTCAAGCAAATTCACCACACCCCAATGAAGATGAGCTTGTATGAGTTGATCTCTACATTTCCCCATCATTGGCAAGCACTAATAGAGGCTTTGTAATCCATAAAGGTCTAGCCCAAATATCCCCAACCTCTAACAACCTTTGTTGGTTCCTTTCAAACTTCCAACCTTATTACCTTTAAGGATTCAAAAATACCTTCCATTTATCTCGAGGACCCAAACCCTCTCTCTTTATTATTGCTTACATCAACCAGACCTGTATTAAATGGGTCATGATTGATGGGGGAGCTAGCATTAACATCATCTCATCCCATGCCTATAACCAACTTAACTTGTTAGATAATGTCATATCAAAAACCTTGGTTGTCCTTCGATCATTAAATGATACCATGGCCACTACTTTGGGAATTGTCATCCTCCATATCCATTTAGGACCCCACACACTCCCAAAAGTTTTCTATGTAGTGGAAGGTGAACTCTAATACAATGTTTTATTGGGACAACCCTAGATCCACTCCATGGGTTGTGTCCCTTCCACCCTTCACCGTTGCATTAATTTTGGGCATGAAGGATAGGTCATCACCATCCAAATTGACCCAAGTCCTTTCTCGACATGCAACATGACCTATCACCCCAATGATGTCCTCATACCCCCATCCATCACACCCTCAATAGCTAAAACCCAACCTTCAACCACTAAAGCGGATATCATATCCTCTTCCACCGATGAGGCATTGACTAGTTCCTCTATCCCTTTAGACCCAATCCAAACCATGGACCCTTTGGAGTCAATGTTCCATTGCCTTTCACTTATGGAGTATCACCTTTTAATCCTTGATGCTTTACCTACTCATGAGTATGGGCAACTCACCAACCAACTAGAATATGACTTCAATGTTAGAACTAGCATTCCCTTTAGACCTCCCCACTATCAAACCCATTGTTTATGGGGGACTCAACAAAACTCTTGGTGATTTTACCACCTCTCTTTCACCTAGGCCATTTACTGTTAGTTTCACCTACCTAGATAAATCGAGCTTCACCAAGACATACCTTGATTAGTGTGCTTAGAAAGGCTTCTGTCCTGGGTGATATGAGCATGGCCCATATGAATTGGTCACCATTGAAACTAGAAAGCCGCATGAGAATCATGGCCTTGGTTTCATCCTACCCAACAAGAAGTAACCCAAACCATCTATCTTTACCATTATTGAGGAAAATGCCCCTTCTTCACTAACCTCACATCCACTTTCGTATGAAGATGATGACATCATCCCACCTACCTTTTTTGTTATCTACATGATCAACCTCAAACCCTTGATTTATCAAAAGGAAGGTGTGATTGTAACCATCCCTTTGACCCATCATGAGATGATAGGAGAAGACTCTCCTACCATTAACAACATCTAGTGCTAAGATGATGATTCCATCTCACCTACCTTGATGCCTCAGATTCTTCCATCCACAAATCCCTTCCTCCTAAGACCTCAACCATGTTGAATGAATCCACCATGGATATCAACTTGGGCACTCCAGATAACCCCTATATTGTCAAAATTGTCTAATCATTGAATGCCAAGGAACTTTAGGACTTCCCTTATTTCCTCCAAGACCGTAGCATAACATTCACTTGGTCTTATAGCGACATGCCTAGAATTGACCCTGCCATTTCTACCCATAATATAGTCACTAACCATGATGCCAAACTCGTCAAGCAAAAGCTTCAATGCATACACTCACATAACCCTTTTTGTCAAAGAAGAGCTTCAACACCTCTTATTTATCAATTTCATTTAACCCATTGACTACCCCTGATGGATCTCGAATGTTGTACCTATCACCAAAGCCACAAGGGGACTACACATTTATGTAGACTTTCATGACCTCAACCTCACTTACCCTAAAGATGTCTTTCCTCCACCAACCATCAACCAACTAGTTGATCTTATGGCTGACCATGAGATGTTATATCTCATGGATGGATTCTTAGGATAGAATCAGATCTTAATTGCTCTTGAAGATTAGCACAAGACCACCTTTACCACCCCATGGGGAACCTTCTACTATAGAGTCATGCCTTTCAGGTTAAATAATGCTGGTGTAACCTAACAACATGTCATGACTTATATCTTCCATAACCTTATCCATAAGATTGTTAAGGACTATGTGGATTACCTTCTAAAAAAATCCAAACTCTAAAAAGATCACTTGGTCATTCTCAAGATCATATTTGAGTAGCTTATCCATTACCATGTTTGCTTTAACCCCAAGAAATGCATTTTTGGGGCCTTGTCAGGAAAACATCTTGGCTTCATTGTCTCCCTTCACATAATCGAAGTCGATCCCACCAAAATCAAAGCCATCCTTGACATGCTTTCTCTAACCAAACTTAAGAAAATCCATAGCTTGTAAAGGAAGCTTCAATCCATTCATTTTTTTATCTCTCAGATTTCAAACTGATGCCAACCCTTCCACCACCTTGTCAAGAAGGATGTATCTTTTAAGTGGAATAGAGACTATCAAAAGACCTTTGATTCACTCAAAGAGTACTTTTTATCACCACCTATCCTCACCCCTCCCAAGAACGACCAACCTTTCTACCTATATATCTCTGCCATCAACCATTCCTTAGGGGTAATGCTGATGAACAACACAAAGAGCAAGCCATATATTACATTAGTTGCATGCTTGTAGAATACAAGAATTGATATACCCTTACTAAAAAAAATAATTTGGCCTTAGATTTCATGGCCACCAAGCTTTTCCACTACCTTCTTAACCATAAGACTTATGTCATAACCAACACTAACCCACTCAAGTACATACAATCCAAGCCATACCAAAACTAGCATATGGCCAAGTGGGTCATGTTCTTAGCAAAGTTTGACCTTGAGTTCCTTCAATAAAATTCAATTAAGGGGAAAGTCATTACCGGCCAATTGGTCAAGGCACCTTTAGTAGATAAGCAACCTCTTCCTCTTGAGTTCCCCAATGAGTCCATCGTGACCCTCTCTTAAGTAGATTTCACCTATCAATTCACCATGTTCTTTGATAGATCAAAGTGTCAGCATGGTGGGGGAGCGGGTATCATCCTTATCCCCTTTGATGATGAACCTATTCCTTTATCCTTCAAGCTTGATTTTGAATGTACCAATAATATAGTTGAGTATGAAGCCCTAGTAATAAGGCTTCAAACTATCTTAGCTCTAGGATTGAAAATAATAAATATCTTTGGTGACTCCCAGCTTGTGGTCAATCAAATCAATGGCTCTCACCAGTGTAAAAATGCCATTTTTCAATAGTACAAGAAACTAGTTGATGAACTCTTAGTATCATTTGAACACTATCACATCTAATCCACCCCTTAATCTACTAATAAGTTTGCCAACACCATGGCTTCCCTTGACTCTCAGATACCATCTACACCCTTGAATTCTAAGCTATCTATTGTTATCCACAAACTCACCTAGCCTTCCTATACTAGACCAAAATTTCCCACTATTTTCACTATGGAAAATACCCAACACAACCTTTGGTATCAACAAACCTTTGACTATCTCAACCTTGCAATAATTCCTTCTGGTCTTTCCAGGAACATTCAAAGAGTGTTTATATAGATTACCTCACATTATACCATATTAAGAGGTATCTTTTATAGACATGGCTTTGATGGTCTTCTCTTCCGTTGCCTACGCAGTCAAGAAGCCTCTCATGCTATCAAGGAAATACATGATGGTATCTGTGGAGGCCACTTCAATGACCTCACTATAACTAAGTGTATCCTTCACCTCAGTTATTACTAGCCTACCCTTAACCAAGACTATTATGATTATGTGAAAAAGTGTGTTAAGTGTCAACAACACACTAATTTACATCACACACCTAGCCATAGTCTTTGATTTTCCATCAATTTTTGGCCCTTTTCACAATGGGGTCTAGACTTCATTGGTGAAATTAACCCCTATTCCTTGTAGTGACACTATTCTATCATCACTACGATCAAATATTTCACCAAATGGGTAGAAGTTATCCCCTTAGTCTCGACCAAAGTGGAAAAGATTATCGACTTTATCAACCATCACATTATCTATCGTTTTAGTGGTCCTCATAAGATTATCACCGACAATGGTAAATCCTTTAAGAACAAGCAAGTCTAGGGTCTATGTGATGCATTCGACATCAATTTAAGCCTCTACTCACCCTATCTCCCTCAATCTAATGGATAGGAAAAAGCCTCTACCAAAACTCTTAATAACATGCTAACTAAAATAGTTAATGCATCTAGCCAAGATTGGCATTTGCACATCCCCTTCACCTTGTGGGCATATTGTACTAGCATTATAACCCCTATGGGTGCTACCCATTTCTCCTTTGTGTTTGGAGTAGAGGTCATCCTACCTCTTGAGGTCCAAATCCCATCTTTTTGCATATCTCTATAAGAGCTTATTTTTTAGGATGATTATTGTTAGCTTTATTTAGCCCAACTTGAGCTACTCGACAAACATTGTTTAGCAAGCCTTATCCATTTCCACGTCTATCAAGAGCATGTCAAGTGTGCCTATTACAAGCACCTTAAAGTGAGAGAATTTAATATTGAAGATCTCATCCTAAAGGAAAATCAACATATCAGTAATATGGAGAAAAGCAAGTAAAATAAATTTACTTTCAATTAGTTTGGACCCTATATTATAACCCACAAGTATGGATCATGAGCTTATCAATTGTCTTCTCTAAAAGGCCACCCAGAACTTGAGCCCTTCATTACTTCACATCTATGTTTATTCTTTTGTTAAGAAGGATCAAGCTCACCTTTTGTCTAACTTACGCTCATCCCTTGCTATTTACCTACATTCCATAACCCTAGTTTAGGGGAAATAGATTATAACTAAATCATGTGATTACTTATCACTGACATAACCTTGTCTTAAATAATGGGTATCACATCTCTACTCATGGATGGTTCTCATAGTACTTTCCACTCCTCTATAGGATGGATTTCCATGATCATTATCACCTAAACCTCTTTGCACCTAATCAACCTTCTTGTGCTTCTAGTTTTGCCTTCATAAAGGTGAACCACTAAGCTAACCTAAGTAAGCCTATGTCAAGCAAAACCAAGTAATAAAAAATTAAAAATTACTATCATTAGCATTCATGGGTCATTCCTAGCATTCATAGACTATTCCCTTGAAGGATGGCTATTAAAAATTTATCTAAAATTGCACAAATGTAAGGTGGAATACTCCCTTGAAGGACAATCATCACAAAGCCTTGAACAAAGCTAATAAACTTAGACCACTCCCTTCAAGGATGGTTGAGTAAAGCATTTTGTCAAAAGCATATAAATTTCTTGGAAGCTTCCTACATCATTCATCTTCCCACATACAACAATCAACAAAAGACCCATTATCACAATCATAATAAAGTCAAACTAATATTGAAAGCCGTAATCGACTCTAAAGTAACATACTAAGGTGGAAACCACAATTTAATTTCACATGTAAACTTCTCATATTGATCAGTCTACACTTTAGTTAACATAGACTTGTTTATATTGACTCTTTGGACACCTATAGAAGAGGCATGCTAGTATCGCAAGAAGGTTCCATTTTCACCCATCTCCTCTTTAGTCACTATAAGGGATCTTTGGGTGTACTTGACATTATGTGGTCAAGACACCTTTTAACCAACTAACGAATGCTAATGTGAAGCATTCGAAGGGCTTATGTTCATTTAGCCAATCCAACTTTAGTTTTGTTTTAGTCCTTGTCAATGAAGAAGCATCGTGCCCTCTTCTTATCCTATAGTGACTAGTTGATATTTTCATTAAGGCATTTATCTCTTGATTATATTCTTTGGTCTCCCATATAGTGTTATTAATTAATTTACCAAATGTGTTTTATCCTAAAAATTAACAACAAGCATAACCATAACAAGCATAATAAAACCATAACATCTATGAACAATTAAAGCAACCAACCATTTTCGACCACATGTCTAAGTCTAAAATAATGCAGTATATACTCATTAAAATTTAGCATGTCATAAATATAACCATAAATCAAAACCATCTCATGCCTAGCTAATCCTATATCAATGTTTAGCACCTATAACATAAGCAATATAAACATCAAACCATAAACCATAAATCTTGAACATGAGCATAAATATCAATCATATGTATAACTCATGACTCAAATAACATAATAATGTGTATAAGTAGATAGACACATCTCTCTCTCAAAATGTACACCTCAACACATCGGCTTGTAAGTCAGAATCAAAATGATATATAAAATATCATAACCTAGCTATATCCTATATATGCCCCAAGGGCACCATTAGTTATTAGAGCACTAGTAGACCCTGGTGCCTACCCACCTACTATACCTACCGATCCCCCAAATGTCCCTATCTATCTAGCTATAAACACTGCCCACTACCTTGGTGTCACCACACTAGCATCGCCTACCAAAATATCCCTATACTCACCCCATCAGGGTTCTTATGGACACTGTGTCAAAACTATGGCCTCATATTATCATATCTCCTCCACTGTAGCTAGGTATCATGTCATGGGGATGGTGCCTAGTGGCCTTGTCTGTGTTGTTATTGCTCCTCCTCCTCTCTACCTTTGAGAGTCCCTCTTCTGGGTCACCAAGCTTAGTGAGGTCCTAGCTTGATCCATCTCACCTGTCACGGTAGTAACTTGACCCTATAAGGTAGTAACCTGACCCTATAAGGTAGTAACGTAACCCTATAGTGTAGCAATCTAGCCCTATAATTTAGCCACCTACCCTTGTAGTGTTGTAACATGTCCCTATATAGTGGCTAAAGCCACTCTTGCCTATTCATTTATGCCAACCAGATCCACGACCATCGGCCTCACACCTCTGTCATTCCTACCATTGTCTAAAACTATATATATAAGTTGGTACCATGCCATGAAACCATCTATAAACCCATCATAATCTAAATATGCCCTAGCTAGTAGTTCCTCATAGTCTAGCAAAGTAGGCACAAGATGTGGCTCTAGTAATAGGATATTTAAATCCTCTCACATGTACCTAGGGAATAAATTTAGAATACCCTGTATAAGGCCAAACTACCTTCATACCCTATCAAATGGGCTTAGCTCAACCTCCCCATCTCACCTGCTAAGTATCCATTTATAGCTCTAAAGAGAGAGTGTTTGCTCTTATAACTAGGCCACAGTAAAAACTAGACATAAGGCTTCCAGGTGATGTCTTCAATCACTAGTGCACTTAGTGCACCCCTGAACCACTCCACATCATGTGCACCACCTCCTATACCTGACGTAGTAAAATCACCCCTCTACTGCATAAAGCTAATGGGGAACTCAATCTATGTGGAACCTATCCATGGTAACCCCACTGGCCTCAACACCCTAATGTGTTCATAGGCCTAGTAATAACTCGACTAGCACCCCCAGTAGCAAATAAGGGAACCTCTCACTACTCAAGTTAGGAAGCACAAATCATGAAAAAATAATCATCAACATGGTCATGAGTCTCCTCTCACCTGAAACCCTTTGATACAAAGCACTATACCTAAACCCCTTAGCATGTCATTTGACCTGATCACTATCATCCTCATATAAAAGCTCAATGTGGTCATCCCACTCCTCATGCTCTATATTGTAGATTGGATCACCATGAAGTAGAAATCGAGTGATCCTATACACATCCTCGAGATAGATAGTCATCTTATCTATCATCAATAAAAATGTGTTCATAGTGGGATCCCATCTCTCGATAAGCATTATGACCATGGATGCATCTCGAAACACATGTTGATAATGCCTCATCACTCCCAACCCCACCTCCTCTATGTGGGCCCAATCAGCTGGGGTCATCTCCTACTGGATCTCTATAAAGATACATGACAATCATGCATATGTATCTGATCCCTAGCCTGTACTAATTTGAAAACATAGCTTAGTTAGCCACATCATTATCACCTACCTTACTCTACCTTAACCTTTAAGCAGCTAACCTATTTCCTTATCCATCTACCCAATACCCACTAAACTTTCCCTCTAAACCTACAACACCAGCTTACACTTAACAACAATCATATATTTTTGTCTTAACATTTAAAATAATTTCTAAGCATATCATATACCCTAGCTAACCATCGATGGTCATGGTGACTATCGATGGTAAGGCATCTTTTTTTCTAAGGCTGTCGATCATTGATGGTCAACCTTGACCGTTGACAGTCACTATAGGTGTTCTAAATCTAGAACACCCAAACCCTATCTACCCTAAAAACTACCCCAACAACATGTTAAATAACCTAATTTTCTAACCTAATCCCTACCCAACCCCAATAAACCACCCACCCTATCAATTCCTATTTTTAACTGTAAATTTACCCAAAACTCACAAAAACCCCTACCTAGGGCATAACAGTCCAAAGCTAAGCATTAAAACCTACCCTTAACCAATGCATTTACAAATTCAAAGCTAAGATAACAAATTAAGGGCACCCCTTACCTCATTTTGTGATTGTCGTCGTGGAGTAGGCCATAGGCCTACCCGTCCTCATCCATGCCCACGTGCTACTTACATCCTGACTGGTCACCTCGATCCACCTTAGCTAAAAATCAACCTCTATCTCAATAATTAGCCTCATCAAAAACCTTCACCACATAACACCAAAATTTCTAGAGCTCCAAAGTCAAACCAAAGATAAAGTAATAATGGGTAAAAAGTGATTCAATTTTCACTTTTACCCTGCAGACTTTTAGGGTTTCCACCCTGACCATCGATGATCAGGGTGACCATATATGGTCACCCTTGGGGAACCTGACCGTCGATGATCAGGTGGCCCACTCTTATTTTTGATCTTACCTTAAGCTAGTCATCTTTATGAAAACTCAAATCCATTCACCCACCCATGGAGACTACCTTCTCCACCCACCCTAACCACTTTATCACCTCATTGTTGGTTTATTTTAGCCTAACATGCATTTTATGACACTTTTTGTCTAGTCCTTTGACCATGATGACAACATTTCCATGTTGAGCCTTTTGAACTTGTACCACCTCACACTTACCTGATTGGCTTATGTTTTTTTAGAGTAATTCCTACCTTGGATACCCATGACACTTGACCAGTTTGTGTTTTCACTAGGAGCACTTCCTGGCTTGGATATCCACTAAAACATAAACGTCACTTTGGAGACTTACAAGTGTACCCAGCCACCACATCTAAATGCAGTTATGCAGTCCACTTGTCTATTCTCTTCTTAGCACCAACCTTTAATATTTTCAACTATGACAACCTCATCTTTGCATGATCTTGGCTATCACATCTTTTATCGTACTTTGCATGTCTATTTATGCTTTAATGCCCAACCTATCATCCACTTTCATGACATCTACCTTCATCACCACCTTCATTTACCTTGTCAAACCCAAACCTAATTCTATTTTACCTCATTGACTCTTGGTTTGAGGGGGAACACCTCCTCCCATACTCGAGGCAACCAAACCTTTGACCAACATCAGTTTTTGTTTTACAACTTGTTGATTCAAGCCGCATAACAAAAAGAGGCAAAATGTAGACATCAAAAATCTACACACCATGATTTCAAATTTCATAATTCCCTTGATCACCTTGGGACCCTCTCGAGACCAATCTGACCCCTCTCACCCTTAACCAAACCTAACCATAGTTAGTTTGACTAAACTAGCTTAATGCTAGCTTTTACCCAATTTGACCCTTCACCCTCAACCATCGATAGCCAGGTTGACTGATAATGGTCACCTTGATCTTTAATGTCCACCTCCTTAACCACCAACATATAAACTCATCCACCTTGCTTTTCTAAAATATACTCATCTAAATCTAGTTACAAACCATTGCATGTGCGAGTTAAAATTAGGAAGCCCAATTCACGTCTTATTACAACCCTCTTGCCTTATTTATAAGAAGAGAGGAGTAAAGAGATGAAAATAATCTGAAATTATTATCAAGAGCTTGTGCATCTAGAATTCTCTTTTTGTAAGTCAATCATCATCAACAATGTAGTGAACTAGCTACTATGTCAAAGAGCCAACTTATCACTGTAGCCCTGCCAAAGCACTAAGTACCATTACTCTATTGAAATCACATCATACTCCATCAACATGTCAACTACCTCAATCAATCACCTGATTATATTTTCATAAGATTAGTATATGTTTTTTGATATTCATTTACTTTATTTGCTTTTTACTCATAACCCAACACCTACCCAACTCCTAGAATCTCACTTTGAGATCCTATCAATCAACCTGTTATCAACCCAACTCTACACATAATACCTATCAATGGTTATCTCAACTGTTGATGGTTTGTCTAACCATTGATGGTGACCTTAACCATCGATGATTAGCATAACCATTGATGGTCACTGTGGTAGCAAATTTTGACAAGTTGTTTTCCCCTACCCACCCCCCAATTAAACTTGATTTTTTGTGTTCATACCTATTAATAGACCCCTACCTGATTTTATGAAGTAGACCCCAACAATCTAGCACTAGTATTAATTAGCTCATTGTTATTTTAATCATTTCTAGTTTATTTCTTTAGCAAGCATTCTTGTGTTCAATTTTAGTACCCTATGATTATTGATGCAAGTACCTTATATTCTATTTTATAAACTTAATTATTCAAAATGTGTGGATTGAAAGTCCCTAAGGAAGCTCTTAGTTCTTAGATTTAGCTATTGTTAGGCAATCCACTCAACTATTTGTCTAGTAAATAAATTTGCTTTAGTGATTTTTTATCTATAGGTCATTCTCCAAAGCCAAAAATGATCTCTTCACAATCTTTTGATTCCACGTGCACACAATCAAACATGTTTTTCAACCATACCCATTCTTAGTTTATTCTTTTCCCTTTCTGAAATAATAAGCAAAAATTCACTAAAATAGTTCTGACCCTAGAACATTGAAAATTTTGCACACACATATGTACAAATTTAAGACATGCAACTTATAGACCTATAAGCAACCTCCTCATCCTTTATAGTTTTGTTAACTCCTCGTAAATTGGTTATAAACTTATCTCTTGGAACCATAATTCTAAACTTGGTTTGGTCTTGAAACAAGATCTCTCTATAAGTAATGACTTATCCATCATACTAAATTAGACCTCTTTCCTACATTGGATATATTCCAGTTTGGTCTCAACGTATATTTACATTGATTTGAAGATAAAATCAAATTTAGTATATAGGACTAGACCTTAGAGGACCTTCACAGATACACGAGGACCTTCATAACACACCAAATTCCTTCAAAACCTTTACAACCAATTCAAATTTTCAAAATTTCATTTTGGCAGTAAAGTGTAATTTGCTCCAAACAACAATACAAGAAACTTTACTAGTTTTTATACATTCAAAATGACATGAAAAGATATTAAAAGGTGATACATAACTGATCTTGAGTTATTTATCACAATCTCACATCTGCATATTAATTTTGTTCTCCCTAGTAACTTATGTTATTGTTGTTTTTTAGCTTCTTAAATTTCAATCGTTATGAGTCTTCAAGGACATCCATTAATCCAAAGTGATGGGATTCAAGAATGATTATCAAACTTATAAAGTCTTCTACTATCTTCTCAAATAAATTTTCCTCCCTTAGCTTTTAGTTTACACAATTATACTTCATGACATCTTAGTTAAAATCATCTGATATCAAAAGTATATTTTCTATTATTTTATATTTATAATATGTGTAATCTAACTCGTGACCTACATTAGAGATCAAACCTCAAAAAATTTGCATTGGACCAAGAAACACACATTAATTTTTAACATCTTAGAGACATTACAATTGATCATGACCCTAAGATGCCATTGTAGGCTTTGCTTGTTGACATGATTAGATTATGTATATTATATGCACATTACATCAATAAATGAAGGTTTTAGTCATCAAATATTTTTCAATATATATCTCATAATCATCTTTCATTATATATAATCATAGGTTCCATATTTCAATGCAATTGACATAACTAACAATTTAAGAGTCGTAAAAGAATTTACATGTAGAGTCGTGAAATCATTTTTAATATGCATAGAAAATTGATGCTTTAAGTCAGATGAAAATTTTATAGAACAAGTTCTTTGAGATTCATATATTGACAAGTGTCTAGAAATAATCATCATCTAAAATAGTATCAATATGTATGGCAATAATCCTATTCAAGTGAACATATAGAAACACATAACAATGTGTCATATTGCTTTCAAGGAATCCCACAGTCTTTTTGATGCAGGAACATCACTACCTCAATGTATATATTAGTCCATTTGTCATTTTTTGAGTCTTTGTAAAGTTTTTTTAGTCATGTTTGGTCTATAGGAATCATTTTTAGGTGATAGGAAGTTGTGAAATTTGAATTAGGAACATTTTTGTATTTTCCTACCAAAACTCATGATTTGAAAATTTAAATTTCTTGTCAAGTTTTGGGGGCATAATTCATGTATAATGAAGGTTAAAACATCATAACTTGTGTGTTTAGGTTACAATAATGGGTCAAGGTGTGTTCAATCCCCACATGACTCATATAATGAGTCATCTTAATGAATAGGTTAGTTGTTAGGCAATTCTCAATGTACAAAAGAAGTTAGAAGTTGGTTATGAAGTCTTCTTTTTTAATAGATTGTGTTTTGGAGTTGAATTAATTCAAGGTAGGAGTTGTATGGGGTTGGGTTCATATGTAAAATGAATATATAAACCCAAGAAGTTGAATGAGAAGCTTTTGTATTTTGAAATCAAAACATTGCAGACCCCGTGTTACCATATATATGCTTGAAATGACTATATTTTGTATGACAGTGGAAGAAAGTTTAAATGAAGATTTGCTTATGTGATATTTATTACTTGTGGTGAGTTTATTTATTTTACTTAATATTATCAATCATTTTTTGGAATACTTCAAGATTTATGGGTAAAGAAATAATGTTGTAGACCTATTCCCCTGATGATTATGTTGTATGAGAATGACTGTATTTTGTGTTGAATGGAAAGAACTTTAGAAATGTATATGTGATTAGTAAATTGGAATTTATGGGATTTGAAGGATTCCTCAACTTGGTCCATCATTATTTGATAAAGGTTTATTGAGAATAATGTATGTAAACCATGTTTGCTTGTGTAAGGTAACGGTAAGACTGAGTGAGAGTTTTGCGAGAGAATGATTATGCTAGCAAGATAAAGGAAGGAAGATTCAATGAGAACCTAATTTGAAGGCTAAGAAAGATGGGGTAAGCTTGTATGTGTTTTCTAATCTTGATTCAAGATTTTGGTTATGTGGTTTTAAGGACTATTGTTGCTTAGACCAATTTGCAGACCAGACTGTGGCTTGTTCTCTATATTTTAAGAGACTAGATATATTATGAAAGAAGGCAATCCAATAGAAACATTAACAAGATATATTATGAATTAAAATATTGTGTTTAAACATTCTAAACTATTCCTATGAGGTTACAATCCATTTTGGATATGTGGAGAAGGTTGGAAGCCTGTAATAGTCAAACAAAACTATACAATCTAACACAGAAATCATCATAAATGTCTAGCAGAGGTGTGAAACAAATGATATAATGGTTTTTTAAGGTGTATAATAGTTTAACATATATTAACAAGGTAATTAGAATGTTTGAAAGTCTTTTTATTGATAAAAGATTCAAATTGTTCTCTCTTGGGTAATACAAACCATGTGAACCTTATTTCTAGGGTCTTGAGTCAAGAATTTAAATAGTATAAGATTCCACCATATAAAAACCTTTAAAAATGGTGGAAAATTTGGGCTTCATGTGTTTTAATATATTTTTAAGTTTGTCGAGTGTGTCTGTATTTTTTTGTACTGGTAGATGTGACTATATGTTAAAAAGGCAAACAATGACCTAAAAGACCTAACCTGAGACCTAAAAGTGGCTTAAAAGGAGGTCTAATGATAAATATGAGGCAAAAAACTTTTTATAAGGAAAGAATATAATATAGGGTACTTTAAAAGTATATAAATTTTTTAGTATGAATTGTTTCTTGTTCGTACAATGACATAAAGCCTTAAAAAAGGTTATAAGGTCTATGTAGGAAATAGGCAGAAGTTGTGTAAGAAAGGTAAGGAGGGTTGTGGAGTTTCTAAGTGGAGTGAGGAATATTAGGAGACCTTAATGAGCATGAAATGATGTAATTGAAATTCATAATTTCAATAAACCTAATTTTGGTGTATAGCAAGGAGCAAATGTAATTAAGCCTAAATTGTTGTGCAAGGTATAAGGGAATGACAAGAGAGACCATGTGGAAGGAGGATTAACACTAATAGAGTTTGGAAATTTTCAATTAAGATAGATACCAAGAATATATTGAAGGCAAATACAAAGAACTTTGGGATTCTAAAGATTCAAACACAAAGAAAGACATGACAAAGCAAAACCAGAGCCATATTAGATTGGTAGAGGTAAGATTTGGTCAGTAATGAATGAGTTTCTTGTTTTCAAGCATATAGGACAAATAGTATGAAGTCCTTTGAATCAATTTTACAAAATTTCCCACCACATCCTAGTGTTTTTAGATTTATGAGACTGAAGGAATTCTCCCAAGAACATTTATCGATGACAAATGAAAGTGCAAAAATAAAGAAATCAAAAAATAATATTGCCTCTCAAAGTGTAAACCACAAATGAGATAAGAATTTTAAAGTGAGAAATCAAATGTATTAGAGAAAAACCTACATGATCTTATAATAAGGATTGTCAATAAAATCTCTACAATTACAACTTAGAAGTAAGAGCAAATTGAGAATAAGAGAGAGAGAGCTATGAGTTTCTAGTGAGAAAATGAAGAGAGAAAAACTTTTTTATAGAGCTAGAGAAAAAGAATAGAAGTTACAAGAAATCTTATGATTACCTTACAAGCCTCCTTTGTGTGTACCACTTGTGACCTAGTCCCTTAGAAAGTGTATGGAAGTGTGTGTCAAGTGAGATAAGGGGTTACTTATGCAAGTAACTCCCAAATCCTAAAGGGGAATAAAGAGGTGAGTGACACCTCATGGAATCCAAATTTATGTAAATTTATAATTTACATAAATAAAAATTCCACACACACATAAGGAACTTAGGATAAAATAAATTATCCTAAATTAAAGGGTTAATCCTAACACTTCCCCTTAAAATTTATTTATGGGTTTACAAATAAACAAGAAGGGATGAAACATTATTAATTATCTCCCTTGATGATAACTTCCTTTAATCATAACATATTACAAAGGAGTACAAAATTTTATTTACATAATGGCTTAGTAAAAATATCAATGATTTGTTTTTCAGTAGGATAAAAAGAGAAAATAATTTGATTGTCTTCAAGAAGTTCACACTGAAAGTGATGTTGAATTTCAATGTGCTTGGACCTAGCATGAAAAAATAATTTTTTTGATATGTTAATGACACTTTGATTATCACCAAAAATTGGAGTAGTCAAAGGTTAAAGGTGGCCAAAATCTACAAGAAGTCTTCTAAGCCAAATAGTTTCCTTGGCAGCATGATTTTAAGTTTTATATTCAGCTTCTATGGAAGATAAAGATACAATAGTATGTTTTTAACTATTCCATGAAATTGTATTAGAATCTAAATAAAAATAATAACCAGTAAAAAAAAAAAAAAAAACCACTTGTGGATCTACGATCATTAGGATCACCAACTCAATCAGAATCTAAATAACCTACCAAAGAGAAATTGTTATTCGAGGTATACTCGATGCCAAAAGTTAGATGACCTTTAATATAATGAAAAAAAAATTTAGCATCTTTAAAATGAGTAATTTGAGGTTTAGATATAAAAAGAGAAACCAATCCAACAAAAAAATCAATATTAGAACGAGTAGGAATAAGATAATTTAAACTTGTAACTAATTATATATAGAGAGTTTGATCAACATTTTCACTTTCCATGTTAGTTTAAAATTTTACACCAAGTTCACAAGGGATAAAAATGTTAGGAACTAATTTTTACATTAGTAATTACATTTCGATATTTACCGAAAGGTAAATATAATATTGCGTGAGTTAGTTATTAGAATATATTATTTGGTTAGTCGGTTATGATATATTATTATATGTTGTAATAATATTACTCATATAGGACGTTGAAATATTATAAGGATGTGAGAGATATATGGAGATATGATTTCCCCAATTATAGGAAAGACTTTTCTTATATAACTTTGTAATATCAAATATGAATATATATGAAATGAAATAATATTATAGTGTGATAAATATCATCTCTATTATTTGGTTTTCAGTTTCATTATTTTCCATGTTTTCTTTACCTAGATCTAAACTAGACTCATTATCTTGTATCAAAGCAGGTGTTTGCCATGGGAGTATTGTGCATTAATTTTTATAACGATATTGAATTCATATGAATAAATGTTAGTGCATTTTTATTTTCTACCTGGTGTATATTAAAAGTATGTGTTTCAACAAAATAAGGGACTGTGTTTTAATAGACTAAGGGACTATGTTTTAACTCTATGAATCTATGCTTCAATAATATACATTTGATCAAAGGAGTACCCAACCATCCATGTTAGTTTTCTACCAATAAGAACATGTTTTACTTTGGAATGGGTAGCTGCTCAAGATGTTTTATGTGAACAATTATTAGGTGCATCATGTGGGTCAGATCGGATGAAATGTTGATCAATGGTTCATTGCATCGGGATCATTTGGTTTTTTTCATGTTCTTGAAGCAAACATATTGATTGTATCCTTAGGCTATTTACAATCTGATCGATATCTATTGTGTTTATGATTACATATTAAGTAATCCATAGAATGAGCGAACTGATATATGCGGATTATTCTGTGGTGCAAATACAAATTGAGAAGCCTTCAATGTAAAATGATTTGTTCTGAGTTGACAATAAGAAAAAAAATACATAGGAAACATCTGATGCTTCTTGCAAGATTGTCAGAAGATGATATTTTGATCAGATCCTATTTATATCAAGAAAATCTATAAAAGATGAAAATCATTCAAATAAATTCAATACAAATTAGATTTGCATTTAAAATCTATAGTTTATATCCATGTGTTTACATCACCATACTTTTACACTAACATCTCACCAAGAAGTTTCTCAGCAACTCAACATAGTATTGTGGAGGATTTGTGTTAATGTTCAAGTTTGTCTTCTCCAGACTTAACAAATCTAAAAGATCTAATAACAGATTAGAGGTGGGTAATCTTAAGCGTCGAAGTTTTGTGATCACTCTATGCATTGGCCTTGCATCTAATGCAATCATTTATCTGTATTCTATCCTATTCGAGCATGACAACTTATTTGTTATATTTGGTGATGTGGTGCTATACATACAGTTTTGCGATGGATCGTTTGCCATGTAGTCTACGTATTTCTCACAAGGATTTGTTCTTTAGAATTAAGTCTTGATTCTCAAGTTTAGTCTTATATTTCATTAACTTTATTTACAATTTTAGTATTTTTGTCATATTTATGACATAGTGTGAGGAGATCATTATTGAGAGTTTAGTTTTATTTATAAGTCTAGCCATATGTTTAAAGACCTAGTTTTTATTGTTTATAAGTATTACAATTTCAAAGTTTGCCACTTTAGTTGTCATAGTATTTAGGGTGAAGTTTATATGGTTAAGATAAATTATCATTATTTATAGTTGATTTTATATGTACAAAAATCCAAAGTGTTGCTCTAAGTCTAGTCATTTTATTAATATTGTCAAAATGTCAAAAAAAAGGAGTCAAGTGTTAAGAGTTAATTTTATATCAAAATTGTCAAAATCAAAATCAATTATTTGTAAAAGGATGTATTATCGTTTGTACGTGACATCCAAACTATGAGGGGAATTTCTCCTTAAAAAAATAATGCATATAAACTTCATCGACATTTTTACCAAGTGAGCAGCTTTACCTACTAGAGGATGGAGGAAACAGAGGCTAGAGGTTCTAGAGCCTTTCGTTAGTCACCAATGATAGGGCCTAGATGATTTGATGACATATTGTATGGTGTATTTTTCATAAGTTTCTATTATATGTTTGCAAATAAAGAACATAAGTATATGTCCGTTCAAATATTATAATTAGTGAGCAATTCTAAACATAACTCCCTAATGTAAAAACATAGTGAAAGAAAAAACAACACCAATGTAAGTCAGTTCATAAATCTTGACAAGGTTTATGGTAGTTCTAGAAAACTATTGAAGGTGGATAGTTGATGAGGTTCCTATTCATGTCAAGGTCTATGGTAAACCTGTTTAAAACCATGGGAAGGAGTAAGCCTTTCTTTGTATCAAGGTCATAAGCCAAATAGTTGGACATGCCACATGGGTGAGCATACTGCAGGTGAGAGTGTGATTGTTTTTACATCATGTAAAATCTAGGAGGGAATGTTAGAAATTAGTTTTTATATTAGTAATTATATCTGGATATTTACCAAGAGGTAAATATAATATTGCATGAATTAGTTATTAGGATATATTACTTGGTTAGTCGGTTGTGATGTATTGTTATATGTTATAACAATATTACTCATATAGGAGATTGAGAAATTATAGGGATGTGAAAGATATATGGAGATATGATATCCCCAATTATAAGAAAGATTTTTTCTATATAACTTTCTAATATCCTATATGAAGATATATGATATGAAATAATATTATGGTGTGATAAATATTATTTTTGTTATCTGGTGTTCGACTCCATTATTTTTTAAATTTTATTTACCCAAATCTAAACCATTCCCATTAAGAAATAGGTTTACAATCTAACATATTAAATTGAGATAAAAGTAATGTGCATATTTAAATTGAAAAATAGAAATAGTATTTTTTTTTTGCCAAACTCGAATGCCTAAAAATTAATGTAAGAGACTCAAATCAATCATTTTAAATGTATTATTCAAAGCATTTTTAGTGCAAAAAACCATTGAACTATTACTACCAATTATGATTAAGTCATCAACAAACAAAACAATGATAACTATGTCATTTGGAGTGTTTTTGATGAAATGATTAAGATCACTGGAACTATGAGTAAAGCCTTGAGCTATGAAAAATTGATAGATTTTAGAGTACCATTCTCTAGGAGATTGCCTCAAACCATAAATATCTTTGTTTAACTTGCAAACAAAATTTTCATTATCTTTCTTAATAAAACTAGGGGGTTGAGACATGTAAATTTCTTCATGCAAGTCACCATTTAACAAAACACTCTTAACATCTATTTGATAAATAGGCCAATGCATATGAGTGGTTAAAGTTAAATTAATTTTAATTGTGGGTATTTTAGTAACATGTGCAAAAGTCTCATTATAATCAATTCCTTCAATTTGAAAAAAACCTCTAGCAACTAATCTAGCTTTATATTTTTCAATTTGATTATTAAAATTGAACTTAGTTTTAAATAACCATTTACAACTTACCAAATGATGTCCTTTAGGGAGAGGGACTAAGTTCCAAGTGTTATTGAAAATCAAAGAGTTGTATTCATCATGCATAGATTTTTCCCAATGAGGGTAACTTTGAGCTTGTTTGAGTGTTGTAAGATCATTATTATTCATAAGTTTAGCCATAAAATCATAAGTACAAAATTATTTCCTAGTTCTATGAGTATCATGAAGATCTACATCAATTTCAAAAGCTTCTATGGTAATCTTGGCCCACTTAGGCATAAATTTAGGTGGAGCAAGACTAGAAGGAGAAGGAACTTTAGGAATAAGATCTTTATGCATCACAACATTATAATCATTACTTGAATCAAAAAGAAAAGAAACATAAATTATATCAAGAGAATTTGAATTGTAAGCACAATCAAGTACACCATTTTCAACAGCTCTCACATCCATTTTAATCTTGATTTTATTAGTTTAAGGATCATACACCTTATAAACTTTAGATGATTCATCATAACTAACAAATATTAAAGTGTTTTCTTTAAAATCTAACTTCTTTCATTTTTATATAAAAATATGAACAAATGCATCATAATAAAAAACATGTAAATGCTTTAAATTAGGTTTTCTACCATTCCAAGATTCTTCAAGGGTAATATTTAAAATAACTTTATTCTGAGTCCTATTGATTAGATAGACAACACAATACATAGCTTTAGTTCAAAATTTATAATACATATTTTTAGTATACAATATACACCTAGCCATTGCAGTGATAGTCCTATGTTTACGTTCAACAATGCTATTTTATTTTGGTGTGTAAGAAATATTTTTGTTATGTTTAATACCATGTTACTTACAATATGCAAGAATATAATTGTTAACATATTCGATCCCATTTCTATTTCATAATATACGTAAAGAACAATGAGATTTTTTTCAATAAAGGCATGAAACTCAATAAAAGTGTCTAAAATTTGATCTTTAGTTTTCAAGAAGTAAATCTAAACTCACCTAGTGCAATCAATAACAAATGTTAAAGCCTACTTTGCACTATTAACAGGAGTTTAGATAGGGCTTAAGAGATCACTATGAACTAAATGAAGCTTTTCATTAGCATGCCAAGATTGATTCCTAAGAAAAGATTCTCTGTGTATTTTACCAGCAATACAACCACTACAAACATAATTAATGAGAGCAATTTTAGGCAAACCTTTCACTATATTAAATTTATTCATAAGTGCAATACTTTGGTAATTAATATGTCCTAATCTTTCATGTCACAAGTTAACATCATTAGAAACAAGCAAAGCATGAGAAGAGGAGGTAGAAGATAATCCAATAATTTTAAACAAATTATCATGTCTAAAAAAGTAGTAGTAATTATTTAAAAATATTGCTTGACAGATTTAACATAACAAGTATCATTAGAGAATTTTATTTTACAGTCATGTTTACATAATTGAGGAATAGAAATCAAATTCAATTTTAAATCAGGATCAAGCAAGACATCATGTAATTCATCATTAGAGATTTTAACAATTCTTATGAATTCAACATTGCAATAAGCATGATTTGTAATATTTAAATAATTGTTAGAAAGATCTAGTTTCAAAGAAGTAAACAAATTTGAATTAGATGTCATATGTTGAGTAGCACCAAAATTAATAATTCATTCAATAAGATAAGCACGCAAAGCACAAGTAAAAAAAGATCTAGTATTAGACTTTTGTTTAGATTGAATTTTAATGTTACTAATGTTAGCATTGTCTTTGACCTTAAGTTTTTTACTTTTAATATCATATTTCTTTCTAAAGTAGTGATCTTCATCATGAGTATTTTTGTCAATAATTACACTCTAACATTTTCTTAAGTTTAGAGTCAGATTTTTCATCTTTTTTATCATCTGTATTATTAGACATTGCAGATTCTTTGTCATTCTTATGTTAGTGTTTAGAAACAAAAACATGTTCATTAGTTTTAAGACTACCAAATTGAATTAATTATTTTTCTTATTGATGCATTAAAGTATAAAATAAAATAAATGTCAACTAAACAGGTAAAGTAAGAAAAGTTAATTAAGAATGAACATTTGTAATAAACTGTTGAAAAAGTCAAGACAAACTTTTTTTCATGATAATATGAATTAAATTCAAATATAAAAGTTTAAGCTTAAATCAATGAACTGAGAATGCAAAGAGTGAATTTTAATGAAGAAATCATCCATAAATTTGAAGTTATTATACTTTAAATTGGATAGCTGAACTTGAATTTGATTTTTTTAAAATTTATTCACAACATAATAAATAGATTTAAGCTTAGACAAAGTAATAGATGCAAGAAGACAACCATCAATATGTACATGTAATAAGGGGGTCATGGCCATTACAATCAATCCTAAGATTTTGTCATTTTTTACTTGTCATTTTTCTTGAACTTCAATGGTTGTAGTCTTTTCATCAGGTTTGGGGTTTGTACCATCTACTATGCACAATAATTATTTAAAAGTTAATATATATTATATATGTGATTTTTATAAATGGTAATTGTTGGATGTGAGTTTAAATTTGGGAAACAATTGAGTTATTGTGTTGCAAAAACTTACCTAATACCTAGAAAACGAATAGACAAGAAAAATTCACTTAAAACATAGGAGGCACGAACGAGGGACATAACAAAAAATGAGACTTAGTTGAAGTGTAAATAAAATATCAAAAAATAAATGGGAGCCAAAAAGGTTTAAGAATTACCCAAAAGTGTAACAACTATAAGGTGGATATAAGAATCTTTAAAGTTGAAACAAGAAAGATAATATCAACTATTTTCAGAGCTTTGGATGATTCTAATTTACCTTGTAAAAGAAATTCTTGCAAAGAGAAAAAGAGCTTTTACAAGAGAACATAAATAAATTTTATTAAAATTAAAGGATTAATTTACTCATAATAAAATAAATTTTCAATCCAAGAAGTTTAAGGAATTAACTCATGTACAAGAAAGTAAGAATAATAAAATATTAACTTACAACATGTAAAGAATTATCCCATGTTTATTTATTTATTTATTTTGAGGTGTTTGCCTGATATAAAAAAATTAGTAGCTTACCAAAAAAAAAATGAATTAAAGAACAATACTTAATGAATGAAAGTAAAAATTATTATTACTTAGTAACAAAATATATGTATACCAAGAGAATGGCACTACACTAGACCACATAAGAATCTAAAGAAAGAAAGAAATAATTAGAAAGGAGACATTATACTAGAAAATAGCATGACATGAAAGAGAAGAAAAGAAAAGTAAGATGTTACACTGTTGATGTAGAGAGAGCACAAAACAGGGCAATGCCAAGGAAGAAGTCCTGAAACCAAGGGTAAAGAAGAAAGCACAGAACAGGGCAATGCCAAGGAAGAAGTCTTGGAACCAAGGGTAAAGAAGAGAGACCAGAGGTGCCACTAAGGCTAGAAAAGCATGCAAAAAAAACAAAGACTAGCTAGACATCAAAACAGAGGAAAGGCGATGCATGCTGGAAAAAAAAAGGCTAAAAATAGGGTGTACAATGCATAATAAGAGAAACAAATGTTGCACTAATAGAAGACTTTGCAAGAAGGATAGGCATCGTACGATGCAGGGATAGGCCTTGTACCATTCACAAAAGAAAAGGTTTAGAGCAGTAGGATGCAAAAGGAAGCTGAAAAAATGCAGGATCAAATGTACTTACTAGAAAAAGGCTTATAGAGTTTTTAAAAATAGACGAAGATAAATCTGATATAGAGAGATTGTTAGGTTGTGGAGCTAAAAGCTTCAACACTTTGCAAACAAGTAGGAACAGAAGGTTGCTGAGATCCAGGAGCACCGGCGTCGGCAGCAAGACCGACGTCGATCGTGACCAGTGCAGAAGGCCACCGGCGACGGCAGGGAGTCGGTTGACGTCGACAGAACCAGACTAGCAGGGACCGGCGTCGGTCGCCTGTGTGTTCCAAAACTGCTCATTTCATAGACAGTTAGTTAAGTGAATGAAGAGTTTGCATGTTAAGACCAGTGAGAGTCTTGGGCTGCGAGGATAATTGTCTAAATTAAGAGTCTAAGTTATTGTTTAAGTGAGGGATCTATTTATAGACCCATTGGCATGTATTGTATAAGTATGAGATAAAAAGGAAGAGTTCCTTCTATGTTGTAAGATCATTGAGTTTCAGGTTGTTGCAAGCTCATAGGGGATCTACATGTAAGTTTGGTCTGTTGAATTGCAGGTTGCAGGTTCATGGGAGATCAGCTTGAAGTGCTATAGAGTGCTTGGTGTATCGGCAGGGTTATTACTGACTGGTTGGTGAGGTGAACACCAATTCTGTGTGTGAGTTGGTTGTTGGGACCATTTTTTGTGTAGGAGAGTGTTGTGTAGAAGAATTACTATACACTTGAGGCGTGGGAAACTTCTGTAAGGTGGAAGAGTGTGGCGGCTCTTTGTAGTATTCTTTTCTGTAAAGTGTTAATACAATTTAGTGTATTGTCTCTCATATTCTATGCTATTGGTGAATTCTAGTTACTTGTGTTTCTGGTTATTTCTGCATATTTAATTGCTTATATTTGGTAATCATACTGTGCTCTTTCTGAGGAGCAAGATCCTAACAAGAGGAATCAGAACAGGTGTGTTTGTTCTTGGATTTCCCCCTCTCCCTACAACTGGTATCAGAGCTTTTGGTTGGGATACTAACAGATTGGTTTAGATCTGGGTAGTGTGTTTTGATTACAGGTTACTCACAGGGTTTCTGTTTGAGTGGGAGTTGAGCAATGGCAGAAGATAGTAAGCTACGAATAGAAAAGTTTAATGGCAAAAACTACCAATTATGGAGGATGCAGATTGAGGACTATCTGTATCAGAAAGATTTGTACTTACCGTTGGATGGGGTTGCTAGCAAACCCTCGGATATGAAAGATGAAGAATGGGAGGTTCTTGATCGGAAGGCTCTGGGATCTATTAGATTGAGTCTTGCATCATCTGTGATTTCCAGCTTATCACAGTGTAAGACAACGGTGGAGTTGATAGAATCTTTGGCAAATTTGTATGAAAAACCCTCAGCTTCTAATAAGGTATTTCTTATGAAGCGTTTATTTAATTTGCAAATGTTGGAAGGTGGATCTGTTCATAGCCATCTTAGTGATTTCCATGGTTTGGTAAACCAGTTAAGTTCAGTCAATATTGTATTTGATGATGAAATTAGAGCTCTCTTAATCTTGTGTTCATTACCTGAAAGTTGGGAAGGTTTGGTAATGGCAGTTTCTAATACTGTGTCTCCTTCAAAAGTCTTAAAAGTGGATGATGTTGTGAGTGTGATCTTGAATGAAGAGATACGCAGGAAAAGCACAGGTAAATCATCAGGAGATGCTTTGAGTGTTGAAGGTAGAGGAAGGCCAAGAGAGAAGATAGAGCGTGGGAGATCAAGGTCGAAGATGGGCAGAAGATCCAAGTCCAGGTATGGCAGAATAACCTGCTGGCAATGTGGAAAGCAAGGGCACTTAAAGAGAGATTACAGATCGGGTGAAGATCAACATGAAAGACATGGAGAAGAAGCAGATGTTGCAGATTACGTTGCACAAGATGCTCTAGTATGTTCTTTGGATAAAGTAGAATCTTGGGTTTTAGATTCTGGTGCCTCTTTTCATGCATCCCCACATAGGGAAATTTTTCATGAGTATGTCCAAGGAGAATTTAGAGAAATTTGTGTAGGGGATGGTAAGCCTTGTCAGATTGTTGGCAAAGAAAAAGTGAAGCTGAAATTGCAGACAGGTGACACATGGGTGTTAAAGGAGGTCATGCATGTCCCAGTTCTGGAGCAAAATTTGATTTCTGTTAGAAGTTTGGGTGATGAGGGTTGCACAGTAACTTTCACAGCGGACTCTTGGAATGTTACCAAGGGTACACTTGTTGTAGCTAGAGGTAAGAAAGTAGGTACGCTTTATCTATCTACTTGTATTACTGATTCTCTTTTTGGGTTATCTACTTCAGCTGTAGATTCAGAGATGTGGCTTAATAGGCTTGGTCACATAGATAAGAAGGAGATACTTGTTCTTGAGTCAAAGAGTATGCTTTCGGATTTGGAAGGCATGGATTGTGGTTTCTGTATGTAGAAGAAGAAGGTGACGTTTCTTGAGGAATCTGATGTTAGTGACAAGAACAGGAAAGCCTTGGTTTTCAAGGAGAAGGTGACGGACAGAGTTCAGCACAAGGTGTAGAGGAATTTTGAGCAGAGCAAGGGTGATTTGGACAAGGGTTTGATCCAAAAGGAGCTCACGGGAAAAAGTCAGGTCTCACTAGAAAAACACAGAGACCGACGTCGGCAAGAAAATTGACGTCGACATCCAGACCGTGTTGAGTTGTGGAGCTAAAAGCTTCAACTCTTTGCAAATAGGTGGAACAAGAAGGTTGCTGAGATCCAGGATCACTGGCATCGGCAGCAAGACCGACGTCGGTCGTGACCCAGTGCAGAAGGCCACCGGCGACGGTAGGGAGTCGGCCGACATCGGCAGAACTAGACTAGCAGGGACCGACGTCGGTCGCCTGTGTGTTCCAGAACTGCTCGTTACACAGACAGTTAGTTAAGTGAACGAAGTGTTTGCATGTAAAGGCCAGTTAGAGTCTTTGGTTGCGAGGATAATTGTCTAAATTAAGAGTCTAAGTTAGTGTTTGAGTTAGGGATCTATTTATAGACCCATTGGCATGTATTGTAATTAAGGCATGAGATAGAAAGGAATGCAAGTAAGTTGCTTCCATTGTAAGATCATTGAGTTGCAGGTTGTTGCAAGCTCATAGGAGATCTACATGTGAGTATGGTCTGTTGAATTGCAGGTTGCAGGTTCATAGAAGATCAACTTGAAGTACTTTTGAGTGCTTGGTGAACTGGCAGGGTTATTACTGACTAGTTGGAGAGGTGAACACCAATTCTATTTGTGAGTTGGTTGTTGGGACCGTTTTTTGTGTAGGAGAGTGTTGTGTGAGAAGAACTACTGTACACTTGAGGTGTGGCAAACCTCTGTAAGGTGAAAGAGTGTGGCGGCTCTTTGTTGTATTCTTTTCTGTAAAGTGTTAATACAAGATAGTGTATTGTCTCTCATATTCTGTGCTATTGGTGAATTCTAGCTATTTGTGTTTCTGGTTATTTCTGCATTTATAATTGCTTATATTTGGTAATCATACTGTGCTCTTTCTGAGGAGCAAGATCCAACAAGAGGAATCAGAACAGAGGTGTGTTTGTTCTTGGACTTCCCTGACAAGTGGTATCAGAGCTTTTGGTTGGGATACTAACAGATTGGATTAGATCTGGTTAGTGTGTTTTGATTACAGGTACTCACAGGGTTTCTATTTGAGTGGGAGTTGAGCAATGACAGAAGACAATAAGCTACGGATGGAAAAGTTTAATGGCAAGAACTACCAATTATGGAGGATGCAGATTGAGAATTATCTGTATCAAAAAGATTTGTACTTACCGTTGGGAGGGGTTACTTGCAAACCCTCAGATATGAAAGATGAAGAATGGGAGGTTCTTGATCGAAAGGCTCTAGGATCTATTAGATTGAGTCTTGCATCATCTGTGATTTCCAGCTTATCACAGTGTAAGACAACGGTGGAGTTGATGGAATCTTTGGCAAATTTATATGAAAAACCCTCAGCTTCTAATAAGGTATTTCTTATGAAGCGTTTATTTAATTTGCAAATGTTGGAAGGTGGATCTGTTCATAGCCATCTTAGTGATTTCCATGGTTTGGTAAACTAGTTAAGTTCAGTTAATATTGTATTTGATGATGAAATTAGAGCTCTCTTAATCTTGTGTTCATTACCTGAAAGTTGGGAAGGTTTGGTAATGGCAGTTTCTAATACTGTGTCTCCTTCAAAAGTCTTAAAAGTGGATGATGTTGTAAGTGTGATCTTGAATGAAGAGATACGTAGGAATAGCACAGGTGAATCATCAGGAAATGCTTTGAGTGTTGAAGGCAGAGGAAGGCAAAGAGAAAAGATAGAGCATGGGAGATCAAGGTCCAAGACAGGCAAGAGATCCAAGTCCAGGAATGGCAGAATAACCTGCTGGAAGTGTGGAAAGCAAGGGCACTTAAAGAGAGATTGCAGATCGGGTACATATCAGCATGAAGGACATGAAGAAGAAGCAGATGTCGTAGATTATGCTGCACGGGATGCTCTGGTATGTTCTTTGGATAAAGTAGAATCTTGGGTTTTAGATTCTGGTGCCTCTTTTCATGCATCCCCACATAGGGAATTTTTTCATGAGTATGTCCAGGGAGATTTTGGAGAAATTTATGTAGGGGATGGTAAGCCTTGTCAGATTGTTGGCAAAAGGAAAGTGAAGCTGAAACTGCAGACAGGTAACACATGGGTGTTAAAAGAAGTCATGCATGTCCCAGTTCTAGAGCGGAATTTGATTTCTGTTAGAAGTTTGGGTGATGAGGGTTGCACAGTAACTCTCACAGTGGACTCTTGGAAGGTTACCAAGGGTACACTTGTTGTAGCTAGAAGTAAGAAAGTAGGTACGCTTTATCTATCTACTTGTACTACTGATTCTCTTTCTGGGTTTTCTACTTCAGCTGTAGATTCAGAGATGTGGCTTGATAGGCTTGGTCACATAGATAAGAAGGAGATGCTTGTTCTTGAGTCAAAGGATATGCTTTCAGATTTGGAAGGTATGGATCGTGGTTTCTGTATGCAGAAGAAGAAGGTAACGTTTCTTGAGGAACCCGATGTTAGTGACAAGAATAAGAAAGCCTTGGTTTTTAAAGAGAAGGTGACGGACAGAGTTCAGCACAAGATGCAGAAGAATTCTGAGCAGAGCAAGGGTGATTTGGACAAGGATTTGATCTAAAAAGAGCTCGCAGAAAAAAGTCAGGTCTCACAAGAAAAACACAGAGACCGACGTCGACAGGAAAACCGGTATCGGCATCCAGACAGGGACCGACGTCGGCTATGTGCAGACCAACGTCGGTGACTCAGGGCAGATATTGACCGGCATCGGCCAGGGGAAACCGACGTCGGCAAGGTGGCAGTCGCAGGAAACTGACTTCGGTCGTCTGCAGACTGAGATGTGACCGGCATCGGTTACTGAGATGAATTTTGGGTGGACAGCAAGCTGTCATGGAGTCTCAAGCACCCTTATGGAGGACTGAAGGTGTAAGTAAGTTCTTAAATTCATCATTTCCCTTCTTTACACTACTTGTTGCTCACTTATGGCATAGAACCAGGAAGTTATTAAAGAAGCAGAACAGGTAGATCCAGGAAACAGTGGGAGCTAGGCATGGATGAGGATGTGATTCCTTAGAGGAGAACCAAACAGGTGTTTTGGGTAGAGTGGCCAGCTGGAAGTAAGCACTGAGAGACGAATGGATATTCAGGATAAAGAAGAGCGGAAATAGATACGTGAGATAGAAGATCAGGGCATATGGTCTTGTATTAGCTGTAAGGCAATGGAGGTTTGATCATTGTGTTTTTCTTTACCAGGTTGGATAGTATTAGCTACACTATCCTATTTCTGTATGATGTGCTTGTTGCAGGGTTACATATACAGGTATTGCTAAACTAAAGGTAAAGCTAGTTCAGGTGTTTGTCATGGAGAATCTGGGAGCAGCAAGATTCTTCGACATGAGTGTGTTCTAGAGACATGGTAGGTCATATGTTGACTTTGTTTCAGGATGATTGTGTGAAACTGGTTAGCACGCCGATGGTTGGACAGTTCACAGAACAGGTGTCTTGATTCACATAATGAGGTTGAGTGCATGGTATGTACTAAACCTGAGTTTTCCCAAGCAGTGGGAGTTGTCACAAGTTGGAGCCAATCCGAGAGAGAACCATTGGAGGACAGTTCAGTGGATTCTTAAAGGGACTAACAACAAGTGCACATGCTATGCAGGTTCAGGTTAATTTCTACATGGTTGTAGATGTGGATGTGGCAGGTGATTTGGATGACAGGGTTTACACTACAAGTTTGTAGTGGTTGGTCTTAAAGAGTGATCTTGAGGAGGGATACAAAGCCAAGGAAACAAACTAGACTAAGTACAGGTACAGGTACAGGTTGCAGCTGTTTATCTCCAAGTGGGAGATTGTTGAGTTGTGGAGCTAAAAGCTTCAACTCTTTGCAAACAGGTGGAACAAGAAGGTTGCTGAGATCTAAGATCACCGACGTCGGTAGCAGGACCGACGTCGGTCGTGACCCAGTGTAGAAGGCCACCAGCGACGGCAGGGAGTCGGCTAACATCGGCAGAACCAGACTAGCAGGGACCAACGTCGGTCGCCTGTGTGTTCCAGAACTGCTCGTTACACGGATAGTTAGTTAAGTGAACGAAGTGTTTGTATGTAAAGGCCAGTTAGAGTCTTTGGTTGCGAGGATAATTGTCTAAATTAAGAGTCTAAGTTAGTATTTGAGTTAGGGATCTATTTATAGACCCATTGGCATGTATTGTAATTAAGGCATGAGATAGAAAAGAATGCAAGTAAGTTGCTTCCATTGTAAGATCATTGAGTTGCAGGTTGTTGCAAGCTCATAAGAGATCTACATGTGAGTATGGTCTATTAAATTGCAGGTTGCAGGTTCATGGGAGATCAACTTGAAGTACTTTTGAGTGCTTGGTGAACTGGCAAGGTTATTACTGACTAGTTGGAGAGGTGAACACCAATTCTGTTTGTGAGTTGGTTGTTGGGACCATTTTTTGTGTAGGAGAGTGTTATGTGAGAAGAACTACTGTACACTTGAGGTGTGGCAAACCTCTGTAAGGTGAAAGAGTGTGGCGGCTCTTTGTTGTATTCTTTTTTGTAAAGTGTTAATACAAGATAGTGTATTGTCTCTCATATTCTGTGCTATTGGTGAATTCTAGCTATTTGTGTTTCTGGTTATTTCCGCATTTATAATTGCTTATATTTGGTAATCATACTGTGCTCTTTCTGAGGAGCAAGATCCAATAAGAGGAATCAGAATAGAGGTGTGTTTGTTCTTGGACTTCCCTGACAGACAGGGACCGATGTCGGCTATGTGCAGCCCGACGTCGGTGACTCGGGGAGATAACAATCGGCGTCGGCCAGGGGAAACCGACGTCGGCAAGGTGGCAGTCGCAGAGAACCGACATCGGTCGGCTGCAGACTGAGATGTGACCGGCATCGGTCACTGAGACGAATTTTGGGTGGACAGCTAGTTGTCATAGAGCCTCAAGCGCCCATATGGAGGACTGAAGGTGTAAGTAAGTTCTTAAATTCGTCATTTCCCTTCTTTACACTACTTGTTGCTCACTTATGGTATAGAACCAGGAAGTTGTTAAAGAAGCAGAACAGGTAGATCCAGGAAACAGTGGGAGCTTGGCATGGATAAGGATGTGATTCCTTGGAGGAGAACCAAACAGGTGTTTGGGGTAGAGTTGCCAGCTGGAAGAAAGCACTGAGAGATGAATGGATGTTCAGGATGAAGAAGAGCAGAAATGGATACGTGAGATGGAAGATCAGGGTATATGATCTTGTATTAGCTGCAGGACAATGGAGGTTTGATCATTGTGTTTCTCTTTACCAGGTTGGATAATATTAGCTACATTATCCTATTTTCTGTATGATGTGCTTGTTGTAGGGTTACATATACATGTATTGCTGAACTAAAGGTAAAGCTAGTTCAGGTGTGTGTCATGGAGAATCTGGGAGCAGCAAGATTCTTTGGCATGAGTGTGTTCTAGAGACATGGAGGTCTTGTTGACTTTGTTTCAGGATGATTGTGTGAGACCGGTTAGCACGCCGATGGTTAGACAGTTCACAGAACAGGTGTCTTGATTCACATAATGAGGTTGAGTGCATGGTATGTACTAAACCTGAGTTTTCCCAAGCAGTGGGAGTTGTCACAAGTTTGGAGTCAATCCGGGGAAGTAATACTGAAGGGCAGTTCAGTGGGACCAGCAGCAGGTGCACATGTTATGCAGGGTCAAGTTCTTTTTCTACATGGTTGTAGATGCGGATGTGGCAGGTAATTTGGATGACAGGTTTTGCACTACAAGATTTGTGATGGTTGGTCTTCAAGAGTGATCTTGAGGAGGGATACATAGCCAAGGGAACAAACTAGACGGAGTACAGGTACAGGTACAGGTACAGGTTGCAGCTATTTATCTCCAAGTGGGAGATTGTTAGGTTGTGGAGCTAAAAGCTTCAACACTTTGCAAACAAGTAGGAACAGAAGGTTGCTGAGATCCAGGAGCACCGGCGTCGGTAGCAGGACCGATGTCGGTCGTGACCAGTGCAAAAGGCCATCGACGATGATAGGGAGTCGGCCGACGTCGGCAGAACCAGACTAGCAAGGACCGGCGTCGGTCGCCTGTGTGTTCTAGAACTGCTCATTTCACGGACAGTTAGTTAAGTGAACGAAGAGTTTGCATGTTAAGACCAGTGAGAGTCTTGGGCTGTGAGGATAATTGTCTAAATTAAGAGTCTAAGTTATTGTTTAAGTGAGGGATCTATTTATAGACCCATTGGCATGTATTGTATAAGTATGAGATAGAAAGGAAGAGTTCCTTCTATGTTGTAAGATCATTGAGTTGCAGGTTGTTGCAAGCTCATAGGGGATCTACATGTAAGTTTGGTCTGTTGAATTGCAGGTTGCAGGTTCATGGGAGATCAGCTTGAAGTGCTATAGAGTGCTTGGTGTACCGGTAGGGTTATTACTGACTGGTTGGTGAGGTGAACACCAATTTTGTGTGTGAGTTAGTTGTTGGGACCATTTTTTGTGTAGGAGAGTGTTGTGTAGAAGAATTACTGTACACTTGAGGCGTGGGAAACCTCTGTAAGGTGGAAGAGTGTGGCGGCTCTTTGTAGTATTCTTTTCTGTAAAGTGTTAATACAATTTAGTGTATTGTCTCTCATATTCTGTGCTATTGGTGAATTCTAGTTACTTGTGTTTCTGGTTATTTCTGCATATTTAATTGCTTATATTTGGTAATCATACTGTGCTCTTTTTGAGGAGCAAGATCCTAACAGGAGGAATCAGAACATGTGTGTTTGTTCTTGGATTTCCCCCTCTCCCTACAGAGATATGATTTATTGATTAAAAAAAACTCAGGTTTAAAATAAATCTGATATAAGGATTTTATTACTATTAAATATAATGAAATGCTTAGAATTTAAAAGAGAGCTTGAATATATATACTTTTTTTCTTAATAGAAACTAAATATACATAATAGAAATATAATATTTGAATGTGATTTATACAATAATGAATAAATAAGATTAGAAAAAAAGCTGATAAAAAAGACCAGAACAAAGAGATGGAATCAAAAATTGTATAAGATATATTTTTTTTGCTTGTATTACCATTTAAAAAAAGCATCTACTTGGAGGGCCTCTCAAAACTAGGTAAAAAGATGAAAAAAGTCCTTGGGAATAACCTACAACAACTGATTAGAGAGCTAAAAAAAAAAAGAGGGAAATGAATTTGAATAGAGATCAAGGGTGAAGTCATTGCAAAAAAATCTGAAATATCTCTCAAAAAATTGCACACTTAAAAAAAAAGTCAATAAGATGAATCTAGCTCTAATACAAAGATTATCTCAAGAACATTCAACAATGACAAATGAAAGTGCATAAATAAAAAAATAAAAAAACAATATTATCTCTCAAGGTGTAAACTACAAATGAGACAAGAATTTTGAAGTTAGAAACCAAACATATTGGAGAAAAATCCACGTGATCTTATAAGATCGTTTGTCACCAAAATTTCCACAATTACAACTCAAAAATAAGAGCACTTGAAAGGAAGAGAGAACTATGAGTTTCTAATGAAGAAATGAAGAGAAGAAGGCTTTTTTATAGAGCTAAAAAAAAAGAATGAGAGTTACAAGTAATCTTATGGTTACCTTACACACCTCCTTTGTGCGTACTACTTGTGACTTAATCCCTTAATAAGTATAGTGAAGTGTGTGATACATGGGAGAATGGGTTATTATGTAAGTAACTCTCAAATTCTAAAGGGGAATAAAGAGGTGAGTGACACCTCATAGAATTTAAATTTATGTGAATTTGTAATTTAAATAAATATAAATTCTACACACATAAAATGAACTTAGAATAAAATAAATTATTCTAAATAAGATATAATCCTAATAGTGACCAACACATATGATTTTGCCATGTTTCACTTAGCATTTCTATATTTTCTCCCATGGCATACACTTTATATGGTGTGGTTAAATCACATATGGACATGTGATAACATCTCAAGTACTTCAGGGTCTCAACAACAACGATCACCTCTAGGCACCTGACTAAAAAATAACAGCGTGAACTTTGTGTTTTTTTTAGATTTTCAAATTTTGCATGTCAACTTCAATTTTGAGTTGAGGTTTACTTATGCACTTATATGTAATTATTTTATTCATTTAATGAGAATCAATTTTTTTTCATGTTATACAATTTATAAGTTTTGCTTATTGACAAATTTGCTTGCAATTTTATGTTTTTATCACCTGCTCTACTGCACCAGATGCTACCAAGAAACAACATTTTGGGTGCCTTCATTTTATAGACAAACCCATTCATGTTCAGGAATATGGGTGCCCAACATGCTACCATGTGGAAGCATGCCCCGTACCTTAGTGTCTCAAGAAGGCCAGTCACTGGTATGGACATGAACGTCTGAAATGTAGCCATAGGGCATCTTGGTCGGTGCCATCGGTGTCTTGACAAGCCCTATCACCTCCAGGCACTTAGATGCCCAGGATGTTGTCACGTGGCATCATCTTGAGTACCTCGAGGTCTCGGTAAGCCTATTCATCTCTGGGCACCCAAACATCTAGAATGCACTTGAGGTTTATTTATGCACTTGTATGCAATTCTTTTATTCATTCAGGGATCTTTCTCAGCCCATCTCTCATTCCAAATACTTTAGATACGACTTCCTTTCTTATTTTTTATGCAATACCTTTTCCATGAATCATCACTGCTACTAACTTCAAATCTAAAAATTTCAAAATATATCCAAGCATATCATTAACAATGCAAAATAATGTAAAGCCAAAGGACCAAAACATGCATAAGAGATTTTTTTTGTAGTTTATTTTTTGTTTGAGATTTGATTTTGCATAAATTTAATTTTGTTTACTTTCTGCCCAAGGACGTCAATTTGCTATCAAGAAAAAATTAAAGATTAGTACAACATCTTTAAAAAATGAAACTGTAGAAATTTATAAAAGTTTACATTTTCTTGTCTGTATTTTTAAAGTCATTTTTTCTTTCCACCTTATTTTCTTGATAGGCTATAAAACAGTCATTTTCTATGAATAACAACCAAGCATAGTATAACTAAACTAAAAATAAGTTCAAATGAAAATTAGTAATCAACATATACACAAAGAATATGCAAATTCAAAGATTATCCCTATGAAACACACACAAGCGCTCAAAAAAAATATTCCAAAAATAAACAACTCCTTGTCCAGAGGCATTGCATCGGTATAAACTTCTCAGGGATAATGGAGCGGTAGAGTTATGCCACATGGTATCATCCCACTAACTCGCTAGTCCAAAGCATCGTCGATGTCATTGTCCCATTGGGCAACCTTGAATAGGCCTACGCCTACATAAGAGGCATACATGGTGCCAAAAAACTTTGTAAAATTGGTTAAGTCTTTTAAAGAATTGGAAAGGTGCCACATGCCTTTGAAAAACTTTGTGAAATCAGATAACTATCGAAAGCTTTTTAAAGATGTGAAAAGCTACCACATAGTTTTAGGCACATGTCAATCATTTTTTAGTACATAAGATGTTACCACATGGCAGAGTATCGCATGTCCTAGGGTCCTGACAAGTGAAGTGACCTCTAGGCACTCAATTGTATGGTATGTTGCTATGTGGTAGCATCAAGGTGCCTGACACTATATCCCAGTTATCTTTGGGCACCAAGATACACATGATGCTGCCACATGGTAGACTATCACATGCCTCAAATTTTGAATAAGTCTAGTGACCTATGGGCACTCAAATGCATGGAATGCTTCCACGTGGTAGCTTCTTGGGTGCACTACACATCCAAGTCATCTCTAAACATCTAGATGTACGGGATGCTACCATGTGGTAGCATCTTGGGCACTCGACAAACTTGGCATATCCCAGTCATCTTTGGGCACTCAGGTGCGTGGGATGCTACCACATAGTAGCATCTTGCACGTCTCAGGGTCTGGACAAGTACAGTGGTCTCCCAACATCTAGACACATAGAATGTTACCATGTGATATCATCTTGGGTGCCTAACAAATCTTAGTTGTTTTCGAGCACTCAAATGTGTGGGATGTTGTTGCATGGTAACATCCCAAGGGCCATCACCTACCCAAAAGTTCGGACAAGGCCAATGACCTCCAGGCACCGAGGTACCCAAGATGTTACCACATGGCAACATCCCATGCACCCAGGGGTCTCGACACATCTCGACATGTGGGAGCTCAATGACAGAATAGGTGGAAGGGCCCTGAATGAATTAAGGAGTGCCAAATCACAAAAGCGCAGAACCCTTCAAAGTTTAGTGTGCTATCAACTTTGCTAACTTGCATCTCTGTGATTCACAATACCCATACACATTGTTAAAGATCTTAGATAGCCATTGGACAACACCATTGGATATGACTAATTCAACTTCACCATATATATTTTGGACAATGGCCTTTCAACTTAGTGTATAATCGTTTTTTTTTAAATATTATTTTAATTTAAAAAAAAAAAAAACTATACATATATATTACTATAATATTATAATTTCATATACGGAATAATAAAACAATATTTCACAAACCTATATCATAAGTTAAGATAATTAAACACAATGTTTAATAACACTAATTTAAATGAATATAAAATCAAATTCTTTGGTTACAATTATTAAAACAAGTGTCCATTACAAAATTGCAACAAACTAAAGCACACACAATTCTTAATACAAATGCAAGGACTCGCCACTATGTTAATTGAATGAGATTATTTAAATATATAAAAACATGCATGTGTTGCTAATAACCTTGGATATCATTGAATAGTTATAGATATAAACACGGTTAATCTTTTTTATCGACATCAAATAAGAAACAAGATCTTTTGAATTCACAATGTCTTGAGCTATAGACATGTTTCACTAGATTTGCCTTCATCAAACCACCAAGTTCCAATATCTAATGCAACATTGGAAATAATTGGTTACATGCCAAGTGTCAAAGGATAAACAACTTACAATGAAATCTATAAGACATCGACAACAATCAATATTTTTACTACGTGTAATTTTAACAATGCATTTTGGCACATACCAAACAACAAACGATACATGACAAATCCATTCCTTTCTCGATCCCACTTAGGTAGTTCTAACATAATATATAATAACCATTGCCTCTACCATTGTTTGTTGCATTGAGCTTATGTTGTAAATTTATATGCAAATTTAATTTTGAACAATTTACAATACAAAAACTCTCACACATAGCTACGCTTCTTCAACTCCCACGTTCACCATTGCCAAAAGATTTTGACAATACATAAGCTTCTCTATTTCAAATAAAATATTACCACTTTCCTCTGATTTACCAACTAATTGTTTCATTAATTGTCCCTTTCCAACATTAATAATAACTTTGAATATCATCACAGATTCAAAATAATATTATTAATAAAAATAAAGACTAACAGCTATACAGCCCTTGTTTTGATAAAAAAATAAAAACTACATAAAAACATATATAAAATAATAATTAAATCCACCGAAATATGAGATGAGGCCGCTTATAACCCCACAACACAAGAAGTAGACTAAAGAAATAGTAATTATACGCGTTTGTCATGAGTATTTTTTAACTAAATAAACTCATAACTCCCTGCGGATTCCCTGATTAGCCTATGATGGTTAAACTTACATATCATGTATTCTGACAATGGTTGGGCCTACCTATCTCCTGAAGTTGACCCGCTATTTACCCATGTCACCAACAAACAAGTAGACATGGGCCTAACAAAAACAGAACAAGGTCTAAGCTGTTTCAATGGCTTCCTCCCTGCTGCTTCTCTGTCCAATACTCTTCTCATTAGTTTTGCGTTGCTATGCATCCTATGATACTCCTGCTCCGACTTCACAGGTAAGCCCGTAATAGCCAGATTGAAAAAACGACCATCTGCTATTCTTGACAGTCTATTGGGAACAATTATCTGCTTTTGCTGGCTTGGTGAATTTTACAATTCATTTCGATTATTTTGATTATCCGAGATGGGTTTTACAGATCTTTGATGGCTGTGTTGGTGATTGGCAGGTTGAGAGCAAGTACCCAATAGTAGTTAGCACATGGCCCTTCAAAGAAGCAGTTCGGGCAGCCTGGAATGCAGTGGATAATGGCTTATCTGCTGTAGATGCAGTGGTAGAGGGCTGTTTAACCTGTGAAGATCTTGGTTGCGATGGCACAGGTAACCTTTAATTCTGAAATTCTACACTGTTTGTTTTTTAAAATGCTTGAAAGGATTTTTTTGGTTGGTAAATCGTGGGGGAGATTATAGGTCGCTTATAATGCTGGGTGGGAGAAGCTTGAACCATATTTTAAAGATTGTTTTTATATTTTTTTTGTTTGGTAAATCTTGGACGAGATTATTGGTCGCTTATAATGCTGTGTGGTATAAACTTGAACTATATTTTTCAGATTTGTTTTTTATGTTTTTTGATTGGGAAATCGTGGGTGAGATTATAGGTGCTTATAAGGGGGTGTGGGACAAGCTTGAACCATATTTTGAAGATTTGTTGGCATGGGTATGCCCACTTGAAATATAGGTTGTGTTATTACGGTGAAGTGGATTTGAACCAAGGTCAAGCTCATATTAGTGCCTTCCACAACTTGTTAATCTAAATATTGCAATAAATATTTGGACACAGATGGTAGATAACATTGGGGTGGGCTTAGGTCTTGAATATCAGTACATGCAACCCATACCTTTATGCGCACCCATGGAAGTACACGGGTGGGCTTAGCTCCATGCATTATAAGTTTTTAATGGTGTCTCTCACACCACAACTTTGTAATCTAAATTTTATTGTAAACATATGGACATAGATGGTAGATAATATTGTGGTAGGCTTGGGTACTGAATATGGTTTCACACAACCCCTACTTTTAGGTGGTCTTATGGCGACACACATGGGTGGGCTTAGCTGCAGGCATTATAAGTTCAACCCCTGCCTTCTGGAGGTTCCCATGGCTAGTACAGGGTGCCCACTTGCTGAAATGGAACCTTGGCTTACAGCATGAAACTTCTTGTTCCCTACCCGTTGCCTCAAACCTGTTATTGATTAAGGGGAATTGAGATTTTACAAGGAACTCTAAAATTCAAGTGGGAGACATCATTTTTTCAACCAGGTTTCTGACATCATTGAAACAGTTATTGAGTTTGCTATCTTACATCAACGTCCTCACCAAATCCAAGATAGCTTTTTTCTTTTTGTTTAATAAAATATGAATTACCTTGACAGGGTTTACTTAACACTTTAGCATTATTATACGCTTGCTATCCCGGTAGTGTTATATGGTTGTGAAGTTTGGGACAGCAAAACATCAGCGGCGAAATGGAGACAAATAGAAAGGTCACAAAAGCATTTAATCACAAGTAGTTTCAAAATAAAAGCCACTGTACCGTATGAGATCATGCTAGCTGAGGCTGGGACCTTTCCGATGGAAGCAACAGCATTGATCCGGCTATTAGGTTACCTGAAGAAGGTGGAAAACAGGGAAGGATGTCGTTGGCCAAAAATAGCAACGGAGGAAAAGCTGAATAGGAGGAAGAGCACATGGATGAAGCAAAATAACAAATGGATGGACAAATGGGACATTAACATGCAGGATTGTCCTAACACCAATGCAGAAATCAAAAGATATGTGCGAGAAAAAGTCAAAACAGCCATGTGGACAAAACAGCTGGGAAGAAAAAGAGAATACTATGTCAAGAACTTTAATCACACATGTGACCATGAGCAAAAGCACTATATAGGAGCGGAGATAAAGTGGAAAGCTAAAATGTTAATTGCCCAGCTAAGAACCGGTTCACACCATCTTAGATGTGAAACAGGGAGATGGAAAGCACCCAAGGAGGAATGGTCGGAAAGGGTTTGTCAGTTTTGCAAGTCTGAATCGGTGGAAACGGAATGGCATTACATCATGGAATGTACAGCATATGAGGACATTCGAAGTAGTTATGTTGATATCCTACAAGGTGAAGCATTTACAACTTTGTTTGAAGAGGAAAAGATAGCTAAAACAGCATACTACTTGACTAGAATTCATAATAGAAGATCCAAGCTTAACAAAGAAATCGAAGAAAGGCAGAAGTAGCAGTGTGGGGCAGGTTCGAATCATGTCGGCTGGTTCTGCTCTTTGGGTCCCATAGGCTGATTGGCCTCGTGGACGTCATTAAAAACTTTCATTCATTCATTGCAGTGTGTTTTGAGCCTGGATTATTACACTAGACCACTGCTTCACAGGCCAGTTTTTTGTATTGAAGAGCATGGCAGAGATATTATTTGAATACAACATAAAAGTACAATACTTTTCGTACAAAAAGTAGGTGGAATGGGATCACACCCTGTAGTTCACATCGGGCATGAGCCTCAATAAAGCGTTTGGCTTAATCAAAGTATCACACGAAATTTGAGATAGTTGAGTAGTAGCATACACCTTAATTAGCTATTAAAACTGTGTTATTGGACTCTGCTGGTATAGCCTCTGCACTTACCCAACCCACAACTTCACCTGATTCTTGATTGAGGTTAATAACTTTGCATTTGAATTTTTTCTTATATGTTGTTTAGTTTCTATGTACGTATATTTCAAGATACGCTTACAGCCAAATCCTCAAATCATAACTTTGGGGCCCCTACTGCACCAGAAGTTTAAACAACTATTCATGTTATGCTACAAGATCCTCCTTCCATATCCCTGATCCATAGTGGTTCTTCAGTCCAAGCCGAGTTTTCCGAGTCTGAAAAAAGAGCTGAGTTGACCTTTCCCCAAGTCTGTGACTTACTCTCGAGCTTGTACAAGGCTCCTGAGTCTGCTATTTCAGACTTGCTTGTGGCTCTGCGGTGTGTATGTAGCCAGTACAAGGCCAATGAGGGAAAAGGCTCTCATTTTTTATTCGCACAACTACAGAGTGAGGGGTTATCTCATATTTGTTATAACAGGCAGTTTTTCTGAATAGAAACCATTTTGATCCTTCTAAACTTGGATTTTTGAATTTCTGGTCTTGGAAGGGCATTATTGCTGCAGCCTGTAGCTTTTTCTGGAGGAGTTATGTCACCATTAGCAGTACTAAACTTGGAATGGAAATTTTCTCATGGAACAATAAAAGTCAATCTTTTTGGTGAAATTTCAAATATTTATGCATTTCTTAATTTGCTGAATATTTTGCCAAGTTTGAGTTTGGTGCTTACTCTTTACCTTGCGGAGAACAAGGAGAGTCTGAGTCTAGCTACTATAACCTGCATCCGCATCCACACCTGGGCATCGAATTCTTCAATGGGGTTAGTATCTTTGCATCGATATTTCTATTTATGTATTGTGTAATTTCAAATAAATTTATTGAAAATTATGTACACCGCTACATCCTTGAGTCCTTTTCATTACCTCCATCTGCACCTGCTGCCAACTTTGCATCTAAATTTTTTCTATTATATTTCATGTATTATTTAAGAACAGACATTTGAAAATATGTGTACTGTCTAACTTTGCAATCCTAAATTTGGGACCCCTTCTGTATCCATGCTTTGGGTACTTTGTCTCAAATAGATTATGTAGTTGCAACAGTGAGTTTACTTGTAGAAATCTCGGATTCAAGAGCAGTGTTTCCAAAGCGACGTCTTGAAGTCCTTTGTTCTCACAGGCCACTAGGTCTAATTGAATATTTTGAGGGAAAATGGTGGCAGAAACCATCTACAAGTTGTTATCAGATCTATGTTCTCATAATGTTCTGTGTTGGGTTTATTGAATATCTAATATTTTGGAAATTTGCATGTGATGCTCATTTTCTTTTTCCTGTATTCTTTGTATACCAAATGACTTGTATCCAGATTTCTGGGTTGACTTGTATGCAACATGGTGTCACTTTTAGAGTATTTTACCATGTTGAAGGTTGGTTTTCTTGTTTGTGATGGCTACAGTGGGTCCTGGTGGTAGCCCAGATGAGAATGGAGAAACTACCCTTGATGCCATGGTCATGAACGGGGTAAAACTTCTGATCAAATTCCTTCTGGCTTTGTGAATAATTACCATGCCAAATTTTAGTATTTCTTCTCTGACAGAATTACCGAAATTGGAGTTTATTATTCCAAGGGTTGTGTCAGGTGACAATGGAGGTTGGGGCTGTAGCTGCCATGCAGTTTGTCAAGGGGGCAATTAGGGCAGCTAAACTAGTTAGTGAATACACCCAGCATACTCTGCTTGTTGGCAATCGAGCTTCCGCTTTTGCTCTCTCCATGGGGCTTCCAGGACCAACAAATTTGAGCTCACCAGAATCATTGGAAAAGTGGACAAAATGGAAGCAAAATAACTGTGAACCGAATTTTCGGAAGAATGTAATTCCCAGCAATGGATGTGGACCTTACCGTCCTGCCATAGGAGCATCTGATTTGCAAAGAAGTCATTATGCATGTGAAAATAGAGAGATCATTGATAAATACCACATCTTGGCAGATGTCGGTACAGGCTCGAAACACATTAGCCGTCATAACCATGATACTATTTCTATGGCAGTAATTGATAAGGTAAGCAACTTTAACCAACCTCTGCAGCATCTTATTAGCTTCAATTATATGAGGTAAGCATATTTTGAAGCAAGAGTTTCTGAACTGGTTGTCATTTCTATAGATGGGTCATATTGCTGTTGGAACTTCTACAAATGGGGCCACTTTCAAGATACCTGGAAGGTAACATATACATTATTTTGCATCCCTAATATTTCAATTCAAGCATTTTGAATTTTGAAAGGGACCGTGAACATTATTTGTTTTCGCAGTTTTCTGCGAAAGTCTAGTGATCCAAATCATATGTACCCACATCCAGAACTGATACGAAAACCCAAAAAACCCCAGCTAGAATCTGTTTTTTTTCCTTTGAAAATTGAAACTGAAATCTGATGTTTTAAGGAATATATTTGGAAAAACAGGAATGGTACTGAAATCTAATTAGGAAAAAGCCTTCAAAGCAAAATTTTACTGTGATTGATATAGCTTACCATACATTAGACAAATAAACAAACATTTCCTGAGGAGGTTTGGGTGCCAACTGACTCAACTAGCAGTACGATGCAGCACTTAGCCAAATACATAGTCTTCACAGTCTACTTTATACCAAAATTTTAAACAAAGATCTACTCTTCATGTACCGGCTTTAGTTCAAATAATCTAGCTGCCATGTTTAGCAAACACAAATATTTTTCTGGGCATCACAAAACACCTTTGTAAAATCTTGAAAGACATTCAAAAATTGGACTTTAAAAGCAGGTCATTTAAACCATTCTAAACTCAAAAAAGTTATTCCCAAAATAAATGCCCCAAATGCAATTTTTTCTGTGCTTAAAGTAGCATGTAAACGAAAAAGAAAATCACCAAAAAATGGTTTCAATTGCCATTCTGGCTTTTAACTGCAAATAATGTCATATCAGTGCCTCCTCCCCGAAGCAATTGGAATTTTGGATGTCAATGTACCAAACAGTTTGGGCACAAAAAAGTAGAGTCAATGCTGAGATGAAGATACAGCAATCTACTTTGATATCACCCTTCTTACCTTTCAAGGTCAGACAACCTACCCAAAAAACAAGGATTTTGAAAAGTCAATACTTTACTTGTCTATCAACGATTTCATTTGCACTATTACTTACAAGTGCATAATTACTGGTTGCTGCCTTGTCTTCTTATTTGGACTGCTAGCTTGTTCATGGCTTCCCAGTCTTCTAGGCCTGAGCCCATGTATTAATCAGGCACAGAAATTGTAGCTGCAAAAGCAATTGCAGCAATAAGAATGACAACCACCATCATGGAGTTGGCTGTTGGTTTATCCCTTATCTTTTGCAATTTTAGTGACTTGCTGTTTATCCTTTCTATATGGCATACGCAATGTTTTCTTTTCCTTTTGCGAATTTAGCAAATTTATCTGTTTTTATAATGTGGATAAGTTGGGTATGTACATAATGCATCTTTAGCATCTTATGTCGTTGTATTGGCTAATAATATTGTCACTCTTGACTCCAGCATCTCTGAATGTATCTTTGATTCCAGTATGTGTATTCAGTGCTGGACAGTTCTACAATTTCAAGGACTGTTCATGTCAACTTCTTGAGTTAAGGCCGTACTCCCCTGATTGTTCCATACACTCATGATGGAAGGTTCACTTCGCAGTAATTCCTTAACCACATCTATACTCTTTTCATTAACACCCATATTTAAGGAAGTTTTCCCTTTTATTACCCTTTATAGCAATAAGCTTTAGATCCTTATCCAAAAACACTTTAACGCATTCCACATGGCCAAACCCAGCAGAAGAGTGCAAGGTTGTCTTACCGTTCCATCTCACAATTTCTATCAACCTTCAACTAACCTCCAAAAGTGCATTTACAATATGCAGATAAATTTGATTAACAGCTGAAGTGGGCAGAGTTGAATTTTGCAAATTAGTTATTGTGCTGAGGGCAGAAACACAAAAGCTACAGAATAATACCTTTTTAGATCTAGAAAGAAAATCTTAACAGGAAGATGAGATAAATATGAATTGGGTAAAATGCCATCCATGTTCCTTCATCTGAATAATTTGCCGATCTGTTGCTTAAAATTGGGTCTATACACAACAAATTTTCTGCTTTAGGTGCATCTTTAGCAGCTCCATCTATCTGCTATTGTCTCTCCCGTAATTCGTTCAAGAGATTCTGCTGCTCTGTTACTGATGAAGCAGAAAGATGCTTTCGTGGTACATGTCATTTCATGTACTGAAAAAGTAGCTTTAGACTAGAACACGGATGTCAGCTAGATTATTGCACTTGTATATGTGGGAACTCTTAGCACATGTATGGGAAACTTTTACTTTTGACATGCCATTTAGAGAAAACGTTTTCATTCAAGATTGTAATCTTTGGTATTTACTTGAGACTCTTATGCACAAGTTTTGGTTTGAAAAATAAGACTTTCAAATTGGAAATATATAATTTCAGACTTGGATATGAGTAACTACTTTTGAAATTTTTAGCAATTGATGAAGAGGAAGTTTTCTCCGCCAGCAACCTATAGTCAAATCTTATGGAATATTTTATAAAACAAACAATTACTGTGTGACAGTACGATTTTATAGCATGTCATGTCAGAGTTTTATCATACATCTAATGGTCTTAAAACTCCATTTTTATAGTTGCTGAAAAGACCCTCTTGTGAGTGCAAGTATTGTCTTTAGCTATTTTTTATGAACTCAAAGAGTTGGAGATGCATATTTACTAATTCTTATGAGGCAGAAAAGGAATTGTGAAAATGCTCTTTGCTTTGCAGTATTTTAATGAAATGTAACAGAATCAGGATGCATTCTTTGCTGTTGGATTGTCTTTATGGTGCTTGGCTATTGTTTGACCAGGGTTTATGAGTTCATCAATAATCAGGGAGTGGACCTCCTTCCCACAGGACAATATTCTTTAACTGCGAAGCTAACAAACTCTTTATACCTTCATCAGATTACTGAATCACGAAGTGTCAACTCCTTCATTTTACTCAAGCCAGATTAGCATGAAGGGGCATGCCTACTGGGTTTTGATCCTGTATCACTTTGGCAAGAAGTGCGCCACCTTATTGCTAGACCACAACCCCGGCTAAACCACAGCCCCGGCTAAACCACAACCCAGAAAACTTTCCACGGTACATGGCTGATTTTTCTGGTATGCGTAATCTTTAGGTTTTGATGCTTGTAGTTTGAAATAATATTGGCACCTTGAAAAATTTGAAATTGAACACCTTTTTAAATTTTTAATTGTCCCTCTATAATGGCCTATTTAAGGGGATTATTTCATCAAGGCAAAGGTGTATGGGCTCGGGGTAATGCAAGGTACAATTAACCAGTGATTATTCTCAAACTTGGGTACACTTGTGCATGTATCCATTGATTACACAAAGGAAAATAATAAAACTTTTTAAAGACTTATAATATTGATGTTCGCTCTTTTTTGGTAGTTGAGACTGATAGTTTCTTTTATATAGAAAATAGTTTACGCAATTAATGTAACTGCATTCATTAAGTATGTTCAAATGTTTGTGGTCTTGTGCGCTTGTTTTTCATGATCATGTATGAAGATAGAGAAACCAATGCACAAAATCATTTTTTGACGTTTCTTTATTGATTAAGGATAAATTTATTAAATCAAAAAGGAGCAAAAGCTACGATACAATAGAAAATTATACAGCGACATGAACAGACCCAAATTAAGAAAGTAGGCAAGTACAATTAGAGAACAAAATTGGAGATTGAGTTTGTCTTCTTACTATTCTTTGGGCAATCCTTGTCTTCCTCCCATCCATAGTTCTGCTGATAAAATTTCTCTCTCAAAAGTTGATTAGTGTCCTCCAACACCATAATAGCTCTTCCCATTGACTCCTTGGATTCATGAAGTGTTCCTTTGGCCAGTTGCACCACTTGAACCTCTTCCTCCACCACCAGGAAGATATTGATAACCCTCTCTCTTATAGCATTAGACATCAATAGATAAATGTAGGAGGTTGCTTCTTCCAGATGCATGGAAATCTCTATAACCTTGTCACTTCTAGCTTGGAAGATGGGTTCTTCCTCCTCCTTCTCCCTTAATCTCATCTCTTTATCATGCTTTTTCCTTTTGTTATTAGCAAGGGAGGTTTCACCGTCCTCCCTTGACAACTTTTTATCAATACCTCTCTTTTCTTGGTGGAATTAGCCCCTGCCTCTTCTTCCCAATAGATGTTCGACTCAAGGGGTGGGAGATGGGGGGCCATTTCCCAAAGGTAATCCAACTATTTGAAAGGACTCTCATACTCAAGATCGGCCATTTCATATTAGAAAATATTCTAGGCATTCCACTAATCTCAAATTTTTTGTTGCTTCCTTCCTCTCTAGGAGCCTGTGCCTTACTCGTAGGAACACTCTTATGGTTGGGGCAGCAAGGAAAAGCTGCCTTTTGTTTTGCTTTACTCGGTTCCCTGTGATAGGAGCACTTCTCAACATCCTTCACATTTCCTTCGGAGTAAGACTCATGGTTCAGATTCTTCTCCATCTTGCCCTTCTTTTTGGTCTTTTGAACATACCTCCTATTTCTTCCTTTTAGTATCTGGGGAGTTGGGGATGTGGATTACAATGGCCCATTTCAAGAAATGCCACAACAAGGAGAAAGTGGGGAAGGGCCACACCAATCAAAGATAAGCAGACAAGTCCTTTACACTGTATATAAAAAACATCCATGCCTTGGCAGAAACTCAACACTAAACAATATCACCTTAAAAAGAAAGAATGGAAGGCTCCAAGGAGAAAGAAATATGGTACCATTTTCTAACTTAACTAAGATTTGAATTAGAGATGCTCCAACAAAAATGCCTCCTTAGCTCACCTTGCTGTTATACCATCACAACCCAACCATCCCCATGCCCATTTAACGCCATTCCTCTCCACTTACTCTTTTTCCATATGTATATGTAAACTTGCACACATCAAAATGGAAAGAAAGCAAGGGCATCGTTAAGATGAACACACCACTCCTGACGTCTTTGCCAAAAGCTATCCCAATTGCTCTCATGACACATGAAAAAAAGAGCAGCGTGGTAGAAGAAGAGAAAGAGGGAGCAAAAAAGCAGCAGGGAAAAGCATTAGAAAACCAACCATTCACCCACACAGTCCGCAACCAGATTAATAGTTAAGCCCTAATAAGCACAACAAACATGCCTCTCCCATCAAGTTTTTTCTAAGGGAGGCCTACCCTTTGAAACTTACCTACAAAAAAAAACATTGCTCTTGCCATAAATCCTATCCTCCTCGCCATCATGTGCCATAAATAAAGAAAAGAAAATCTGACCATGACACCAATAACTGATGGTGGTAAATGTTGACACAGTGGATTGCACCCTCTGAAGGGAGGTTCAGCTTTCTTCCTCCACGGGACACAATGGAGACATTCCTCTTGCTGTGGGTTGCAAACTTGAGGGATGAATCTCTAGATTAAGGGCTAGCTCCCCTTGATGCACCTTGAAGCCCTGGATTTCTTACTGCTAACAATGGGGGGATGAAAAGGGAGAGAAATACTGAAATTAGAACCTAAACTAATGCGGTGATGCACCAAAATAGTTGGTCTACTCATCTTTGACATACACTTTACACTAGAGAGAAGCAAGCATACACTTCATTCAAATGAGAACCTTTCTTGCATCAATGTTTCAACAGGGGATCCTATGGAGATACAGGGAGGAAGAACTATCAGAGGTGTTTTAAGACACACTATGGACAGCCTGTTCACATGCGCCTATACTCTGAGTTGGACACTTCTTGTTGACCTGAAAGAGAACTCACAATACACTAGATATGTTGGCATAAACTTATGAAAGCATGAAAAGGAAATGACTTAACATAAGATAAAACCATAGACATGCAAAAGTGCAAGCTCAACTGGAGGTAAAAATGTTTCTTTTGATTCAAGGTAAATTCCTTTAGGGCTTCGTCATACAATGCTGAGATCCCCTTTCTCAAATGAGAAGTTACAAATATATAAAGAACTTGGAAATAGATTCCATCCCATGCTGAGTTAAACACTTCTGCAGATACCACAAGCCCATGCTGTTGCTGTATTCTTCTAATTGCGTATGGGAGAGCCATGCTGTAGATGTCTAAGAAGCTGCCCTTGTTGTCTTGGGCCTACCAAAGCATGGGATACTCCTAGCAACTGACAAAGCCATCCCCAAGTTGTATTGACTAGACCATGGTCTCTTCAATGCTGGGCGCAACTGGCTGTGCATTAATGGCGAAGCATGAAAACACGGGTTGCTCTCCTCTATAGTTCGAAAACCAGTCCTTTTATTGGTTTTCGGTAGAGACTATTTCACCTAAGTGTGTTTACTCTTCTTGCTGACGACACCTGTGCCACTTGCCTTGGTCTGGTTGGTCCTTGGGTCTGCGCTTTTGACTTGTCACGCTACTTGGAATGTTTTGAGCTTTTACTTATTGTGTTGCGTGGCCGCATTCTGGGTTACCCACCTTGTTTTCTTTTACTTTGTTATTTCCCTTTGCTTTGGCTTTTTCCTTTTTGTCTTTAACCATTCGAGTTCTCGGGTTCTTGCTATTTCTCGAACCTTCATATTGATCTTTTTCGTTTTCCGAACTTATCCGGGCTCTCAGGGCTTCACATTTCTTTGCTCGCTTCTTCCCTTTTTCCTTGTCTTTTCCTTCGGGTGGGCCTGTCTTCGCCATTTTGTTCGAAGGATTTTCTTCAGACATTTTTCTGCCTTCGTTGGCCTTCGGGCTTTTGGTAGTGTCAAATTTCTTTGGACAAAATGTCCAAAGGAATTCCTTTGGACATTTTGTCCGAAGGAATTGTCTTTTGGGCTTGCCTTTGCGCCTTTCTTTTGGCGGGCCTTTGTGTTGTGCTTTCCTTCGGACATTTTGTCCAAAGGAATTCTTTTTTTTGGACATTTTGTCCGAATGAATTCTTTCCTTTGATTGCTTCTTTTCTGGAAGGGCATGTGCCCTTTGGGCCTTTTGTCTTTGTCCTCTCTTTCTTAAAGTGCCCTCCGCAAAGGCTTCTCCCATCCAAAAGCGCCCTTCGCAAGGGCAGGCGCCCTTCGAAAACTCTGGAAATGACCATTTGAAAAAGTGAAAACAGTCCTCTTTCTTGACCAAGTGCTCTCCGCAAAGACACCCTTCAAAATTTTTGCAAACGTCTTTCAAGTCATCAAAATGCCCTCCAAAGGAAATCCATTGCCTTTTGCGAACTGCTTTAGACCATTTCAGGTCCTTCAATCACTTCTACTTATAAAAGTAGACAATTAATGCACCTGCACAAACTCGATTTGCACTAGACTAAGCAAAATGACAAAACTCTTGGCTTTTTCATTAGAAAGGTCTGGCAGAGATCATGTTTTGCACGAGGCAGCAGAGGGATGATCTAGCCAAAACATGGATTGGATGACCTTTGCAAGGAAAAAGGAGGGGGTGCCGAATTTTGGTTTGCAGGACCAAAAATTGGTCAACAGTAAATGCCTTGACCTCCCTCCAATAACTATTCTTGAGTTTCTTTAATAAAATAATGATAATTTATCTAAGAGTCGAGAGAGAGAGATTTTAAAATAATCAAAACAAACCATCTACATAGAAACTGAAGCTCTATATGCTGACTCTCTGCACCCGTTGAAAATTAGTAACAATGGGCTTCATATTAAATGTCTTTATTATTCTCTTGTTGCTTGAAACTAGTTCCATTTTACTCACCTATCACAATTTTTTTAAAAACCACATATCTACTGACGTCTTGTTGATTGCCCTTAAAACCACTCCTTTTGCTAGATCACTACGGTTAGCTAACCAATCGTCTACCTTATTCCTCTTCTTGTAGCAATGATCAATAATAAAGTTAGCAAAGGCATTCTTGAGGCCCATGTCTTCCTCAATAATCCCACTGATTCTTCAATTATCACAATGCCCTCAATGCATTGCACCCACAATGATTTTGGTATCACCTTCCACAAGGACCTTTGACAACTTCATCTTGATAGCCTTTCTAAGCCCTAACACTAGACCTTCAGCCTCTACGATACTATTAGAATTTATGCTTGTGAAAGTTACTTCAAAACACACAATGCTTCCTTTTGGATTTTTAACGACACAACCAACTCCCTAAGGTCCAGGGTTACCTTTAGAGGCATCGTCAAAATTTATCTTCCACCATCCTTCCCTCGAAGAAGACAACGTAGGTTAGAGCCTTTTCCTTTTTTACATTCCCTATGGTGACGACTTGCTATCATCATTAATAGTTTGCTTCCAACCCCACCACTTCTTGGTCCTTTAGGTTCATAAGCAACCTTTTCCTTCTCAAGTGGTATTTTGTAATGCTCTCTCTATCTTCTTCAGGTCAACCTCCGCTAATTTCATCTCATTAACAAATATTTTTGTGTTTCTTTCAAGCCAAATTTTCCAGTTTACCATTGCAAGGGTTGCACCACGTTGCTTTTTCATAGTGCTCAATTTGGACCTTATCTCCCAACTAATAATATGCTCCTCCAGGTTTTGAGGCACAACCCACTTTACCTTGAAGTAAAAAAACATACCAAGCCAAATTTCATTTGAAAAAAGACAACTGAGAGGAATATGGTCCATTGATTCCTCATTGGCCAAAAAAGGTTCACATCTAGTAGGCTTGCAAAATCCTCTTTTATTTAACTGATCTCCAATAAGAATCCTCCTTTGAGCTGTCAACTATAGAAAGACTTTGGCTTTAAGTCAAACATGAGAATTCCCATATCTCCGACCTTGAGGCTAATGAAGCCTATTCCACCATTAACTTACCAGGTTGGTTGCTCCAAGGGATTCTAAAGTTTTGAAGAAACATGTTCAAACTTTTTAGATTGGGATTGAATTTGTTCGAGAAGCAACCAATATCCTTCCAAACCATCTCTTTCCAAAATCCTTTGTTCTTTGTGACTCAAAAGTCTTTGATTCTTTTACCCCTTGCCTGAGAAGCCACCTTTTGAACTTCCCTCAACTCCATGTGCTCCGAAATGGGATCCTATTGGATCCACTAATCACCCCAAAAGTTTGTTTTTTTCCCTTTTTCCTATCTTTCAAAAGAGTGCCTTTTGAATAAGAGATCTGCCATGTGCTACGTTATTCCCGGTTTCCGATCCTTTGGGAAGCGTAATAGTGGTAAAAATCCTTTCCGGATCCTCACTATCAAGGTACTTTCTGCAAATCATAGTACTCCATTTGGCTTTATTTTCTTTGTAAATTTTCCTTGTAATTTTAGTACTCAAACCTTGATTGACCATTTCACTATTCCTTATGCTCGATCCTCCAAGGTCTTTGGGAAGGCTAACCTTCTCCCAAGCAACAAGAGGAATCTTCCTTTGGTCGTCAGTGCCCCACCATAAAAATATTGGCAAGGGTTTGTTAATATTGTTGCAAATATTCTTTGGGGTGTGCAGGATTTCAAACCAATATGTAGGTATAGCTTTAAGAATTGTTTTGCGTATTTTAATCCTTGCCATTGAAAATAGCCATTTCCCTTTCAAACTGCTCAGCTTATTCTTGAATTTGTTTACCAATCCCATCCACACCTTTGCACATCCCTTCCTAGTAAAGAGAGGAATGCCTAGGTAGAAATTAGGGAGATGAGCCACTTCACAACCCAAGATTCTTGAGCAATACATTTGTTCACTCTCCCTCATATTCAAGAAAAAAACTTTAGACCTTTTTTCATTGATTTGTTGACCTGATGCCACCTCATGCCTTTGCCAAATTTCCTTAAAAGTTCTGCATTCCGTTTGGGAAGGCTCCGCTATGAGAAACGTATCATCTACAAATTGTAGATGGGTAACTGCTTCATTATTGCTTGAGTTCCTAATCTCCTTCGACCTTTGGCTTCTGCTAGCCTCATTGATTGCTTTGCCTAGGGCCTCCACAATAATAATATAGAGCTGCAGAGATAGAGGATCCCCTTGTCTAAGCCCTCTTGATGATTTGAACAACCCCATTTGGGTACCATCGGGAAGGATTGATGAATTAGTTATGGAATAGCACTTTTCAACCCATTCTCTCTAGTGCGTTGAGAACCCAAATCTTTCCGTTACCTTCCTAGAAAAGCCCTACAACAAACATGGTCGTAAGCCTTGGATATGTCAAGATTGAACATAATACCTTTTCTGTTGCTGCTTTTTAAGTGAGTGTATGATCTAACGGAGGACAAAAATACCATCCACAATTTGCCTTCCCTCCACAAAGCCTCCATGTTCTTTAAGTCTATTGGCCAAAACCTTAGCAACAATCTTTTACAATGTATTACACAAAGAAATAGGTCAAAATTTATCTAGAGATTTTACCCCAAATGACTTGGGAATGTGCGAGATAAAAGTAGCATTGATAGACTATATGATCTTACGAAAATCCTTGGATTCTTCCACATCTCGGTTAGCTCCAATCCTAAAATTTACTACTTTTTATTGGAAAAAGAGTGCATGAAATCCATTGGGGCCTTATCTCCCTACATCCCAAAGAATGCCTTCTTCACATCATCTTTCTCTGTCGGGCCGTAAAGGCTAATATTTTTTTATCTCAGAAACAAAGTATGGAATAAGAGAGCAGATGCTCTTGTGCCTCCTCCCTCTCGATAGCATCCTCTGACAATAGGTCTTCAAAAAAATTCACCACCTCTTCATCAATATCCTCCCTGGTCTCCATTATCCTGCCAGCACGTGTTTCCAACTTATTTGCCCATCTCCTCTTAACTGTAGATTGGTGGAAAAACTTCTTGTTCCTGTCTCCCTCATTTAGCCACTGAATCCTAGGCGTCTTCCAAAAAATTTTCTTCTTTGTGATAAGTATCATCAAGAATTTCCATAGTCTTCTCCTCTTCCTTTAATCATCCAAACCAAGGTATTGGATCTCATCCCTAATCCTTATAGCCTTGTCCTCAATGACCTTTTTACATGAAAAGGTGTTTTTGAAGACCTTTTTGTTCCACCCTTTGAGCTTCCCTTTAAGAACCTTTAGCTTCTTAGCCAATATATTAAATATTAGAACCACAAACCTTAGGTGCCTCAGACCACCATCTATGAACTGACTCCTCAAACTTTGGGAGTTCAAACCAAATTTTATTAAATCTGAAGGGGCAGATCCTAGATAAGAGTCTTCCTTGATAAAGAGACTCACCAGCGAATGGTATGACCTCCTTGTTGTAGCATCTCAGACCTTAAAAATAAGGTTCTAATCCAACCAAGGATAAGACCCTAGAAACCTCTTCAACCGCTCAACAATATAATCCTCCTTACTCATATTGTTCCAGGTAAAGTTACTGTAACATGGCCCAACATCCCACAGTTGCATATCAGCCACAAAGGCTTGGAGAGTCTGCAGACCTTGCTTATGGGCTGGACGGTCCCCACATTTGTCAAAGGCCTTCAACAACATATTAATATCATCTCCCAAAATCTATTTTCCACTGAATCTTCTGCCATTCTCTTGGAAGTGAAGCAAACATTCCTCTCTTTGACTAGGCTCCCACGGTCCATAGAAATTTCTTATTACAAACCACATCACATGCAATCCAATCCTTAGCAAACTCAAAGTTTTCATAGGAAACCACCTCTGGGTTCCATAGAAATGCAAGCCCTTCTGCCTGACCATTTGCATCCAACCCTCTACTCATTGCCTTTCTCCACAAAGCCTTATTGAATCTCTCCAATTGGATTTGATTTAGTCTAGTTTCCTGTAGTAAGAAAATGTTTGAATTTTCTTGGCTAATCAACATTTTAACACTCTTCTCTTGGATGGGGCATTCATTCCCCTGATGTTCCAAGAAATGATTCTCATTGATTTGATTTTTGCTTCTTGCTCTTGTTGAGCGCCTCCATTAACAAAGGTTGTGACCTGTTGGCCACTTTCAGCACTGTTTCTTTTTGAAGCTTAATATTTATCTCTTCCTCACTTCCCTTTTGTCACCGGGAGATTGAACAATAGAGCCTTTGACTGTAATGCTCCTTTTTGATTTTCCCTCCAGTTTTTCTTTCTCTTGAAAATATTTTGGAAAAGGAGCTTCTAAAGATTGCTTTGATGGGCCCTCCATTTCTTCCTCTTGATTGTGCCTCCCCTCAAGGGTTTTTTCAAGGATCCCTTTGATATTTTCCTTGAATGCATGGTCCTCTAGCCATTCCCCCCTCATCAGTAGTCTTCTTCTGTCTCTCCTCTGCACCTTTCTGGTGCTTGATCCTCAGCTCATCTTGCTTGCTGGAATTTCCCACCTTTCTCCACTTGGTCTTGACTCTTCATGGCATGTTTCTTTTTAGGCTTTTGAAAGCCTTCACCTTCTGGCGTGTTAATCTCCTCTTGTTGACTTTTGTTTTTCAAATTGATGGTTGCAAGGCATTCTCTAGCCAAAGGTCCGTACTCGTGACAAGCTCTGGATCTGAATGGAATGCACTCATTGCCTATCTACTAGATCCACTCTAGGCCTTCAGCTTTTAGTGTAATACTTTTTGGTAAAGGCTGGGAGAAGTCTAGCTCTACACAAATCCTGGCATAGTTTTCCACCCCTTTTCCTGCAGTTGCCTTTGAGACAGATGAAGTTCCACATGAAATTTCTCAAAGTTTGAAAGACATAGTTTGACTGGGGTTTGTATGGCCAGGCATACAAATGGATCCAGACAGGGGCTTTCGAGGCATTTCTTCAATGGCATTCCCTATCTATCATTAGCAAAGATATTAATAAAATGTCCTCTTGGGAAAAGACCTAATCTCACATTCTCCATAGGTTTTCCAAAATTTTCTTGCCTATTCATTAAAATCCTCTATGGACAGTTGAATCCATAGAAACCTACGAATAAAGTCTCTAGATAACTATTTGTGAACGTTACCTTCTAGCTTGTTTATACTCCCAACACCGATCTATCCTGGAGAGACTTGAAGCACACTAGGTTGACCTTCGAATCTTATGATACCACCTTTGCGGCAGCTCTAATGGCCGCCCTAATCTTCTTGGCTAGCTCTGAACTTCCATCCGTGACCGCAACGTGAAAATTCTGTCTAGGGGGAGCCCGACACTCCCCCCTTCATTCTGATACTCAAAACTACAAACTCTCTAGAAATCCAGACAGCTTTGCCTTGAGAGATCAAACTTTGGCCCAAAACTAACTAGCATCTACGAAAGGAATCAAATGCTATCAGAGCCACTCATGACACTTATTAGAAATCAGCTTTCCATTATTTGACTTTTAACTGTTCCAGTTTTATCAGTAAAACAATCCAATCGGGGTTCTCATGAAAGCTTTGTATGCCATGTAGAACAAATGTAGGTGACTGAAGGTTTGGGGATGGAAAATGCGGAAGTGACTTTTCAAAACATTGATTGAGATGGTTGTTCTCCATGGGTGTGAATCGTTGGAGCTAGGGATTTGAAAAAAATCTTGGAAGTAAGTTGAAAGAGTATAGAGATGTTTTTTATTGAGACAATTAGGAATAAAGGTACAAACTATGTAATCTGAAAGAGTCACACTTGATCTCAAAGGAGAACCATCATGTCAAGTTTTGATATATTTAGTCAAAACAAGAGCAGTGATTGCGGACCTAGGAAATGGCATGATATAATGGAGTGAAATCCCTTACGAATTGAGTCAAAGAGGTTGACTTACCGGGGGAACTTTGGATAATAAGGACATAGTGCAAATAAAGGTAGTAGATAAGATTTGACAAGAACCTGAGGATAAAATGATTTTTAATCAACTTAAGATCAATCTAACAATCACATATACCCGAATGACCATATTTGTAGCGGGTAACCTCTCTTCTTAAGAGACGAATAATATGCTGGTTCACAGTAAGCCCCAGGGATTAGCAGATTATAGTGAAGATGGAAGAGTAGATTGAGAGTCAGACTTTTGCTTGATGTGCATCCACAACAAAGTTTAGGATGAGGCACATTAGATGCTTTATTCCTGAAATATAAACATATCAGGCTTAGACTCTAAATAAAGCAAGGAGTTGTGAAAAATTTTAAGAGTTTGTTGAGGTTTTCGACTTGGCAAGGAGGCAACTACATTAAAGTTGTATTGAAATAGTGTAAAATTAAAACATGTCTGAGATAATTTAGATCTATCATCTAACCAAAGTTGATCTGTAAACTAGGTGGATATTCCACACTAAGCTTCACCAACATAGATCCTATATTCTTAGCTCAACTTATGATTGATATATGACTGTTTTAGATTACTTTCAATGCTAAAACAAAGATAAACATGTGTAGGAAATGAAATGTACAACAAAGTGAACATAAGAGAGAAGCATAAGATTAGACAAACTGACAAAACATAAGATGAATACAAGATATGACCTGGAGAATCCTGGTATGAAAAAAAATCAAGTGGATGAGGCAATTGCTCTCCTTTCCTTTATGTAATTCAAGAATTGTACAAGTTATTGCCAAACATGACTATCATGGACAAAGTTTTCACTACTACACTATCCAAAGTTTGCATGCAAGACTACTTTGCACTTCTTAAACACTCCACAATGATCCAACACAACTGGAACAACCAAACAACAACTAAGAAACAATAAGACAACATGATGAACAAGGACCCAAACTTACAAACTACAATGTGAATCCAACTCCAAGTCTTCTCACAACGTTTTCTAATGTTCACTGCCTTCCACAGAGGTTGTATTTATGCTCTTCCACCTTAGAACCCACTAAAGAATCCAAATAAATTGTTGCTAAGAAGTGGAAATGTTTGCAACTGCTCCCATTTTGGTGTTTTGGCTAGTGGCAAAATTGCCGCTTTATGCAAATCGGTGGTTACGAAACCACCGCTTTATGTAGATTGGTGGTTATGAAACCACCTGGGCAATCACACGAACTCCACTTACAAATATCGTAACCACTGGGGCTATCACACAACCACCCCTTGTAGATACCGATGGTTTCATCATCCTTTAAAAAACCCTCAGTTTCAAATGCTACAAGCTGCTGACTTCATCAATACAAGAATGCATAGATCATCCCGACACTGATTTTGCCACTGCAACTCAACGAAAAAGTTCACTTAAAATAAACAAACTTGAAGGAGTGTCGTACATAGTGTTTTATATGCATGAATTACATAATTGAGCATAGTGGAAATGAACGAGACATGTGTAGTAAGCTATATCCATATTTTGGATCATGCCTCTTCAATGTAAGGCTTTTAAGCTCCTAAAAGTTTTAGGAACTCTATAGGTGAGGAAATTTCATCCCCACATCTTCTGGAATACCATTTGGCCTTATCGAGTAGTGGACCTTTTAACCCAACCAACCAATGCTCTTGCACTCCTCTTCTTGTTGTCCTCTTCTCCTTTTGTAGCACAACATTCTCTTCCAATTCTAGCTGACTATTTGAGCGAGGTTTTGAATTGAAGGTAGCAACAACCCTTCATCTTCACTGTCTAGCATAAAATGTTAAAAAAAACATAAGTTTTCAACATTGACAATGGATTAAATCTTTATATAAGGAGGCAAATTAAGTCAAAATGCATTTTTGCCCACTTGTTCTAGAATTTCGAATGGATCATACCTAAGAGGCTTAAGCGTCTTAGTCTTACCTTGAGGCCTCTCTCTACTCAAGTACAACCATACTTTGTCTTCAACAAGGAAATTATGCTCATTTCTATGTTGATCATGCCTTGCTTTGTATTTGGATTGTGAATCCTTTTACCTCTCTTGCACTTGGAGGTGAATTTGTTAAATCTTTTCAATGAACTTTTCTGCTTTGTGGACCTCTGCATCTACCTCGTTTCCTTTGTATGGTTGTTTCAAAACAATATTAAATGCACATGGAGGTAAGTAACCAAAACAAGTTTCAAAAAGAGTTTTACTAGTGGAAGAAAGCACTGCCCTATTATAGGAATGTTGAATATACACCAAAATTTCATTCCAAGTCTTAGGATACTTTGTACCCTCTCAAGAATTGTACTAATGTTCTGTTCAAAATTTTTGTTTGCCCTTGGTTTGTGGGTGAAAAGTGGTAGGCCATTTCGGCTTGGTATTTTCTCCCACAATGTGGCCCAGAACTTACCAACAAATCTTGTGTCCCGATATAAAACAATAGAACTAGGTAAAACAATATGAACCCATGCATCAGCAAAAAAAACTTAGCTACATCACCACCTTTGAGGGTTTTCTTACAAGGAACAATAATACATAGTCCCGATATGAAACAATAGAACTAGGTAAACCAATATGAACCCATGCATAAGCCAAAAAAACTTAGCTACATCACTACCTTTGAGGGTCTTCTTACAAGGAACAATAACACATATCTTGCTAAACCGGTCTGCAACCACAAAGAGATGGTCATGCCCCTTAGCACGGGCAACCCCCCTTACTAAATGCTTTCCCATGGTCTAGAAAGAACTGCTAATAGCATATGCAAAACTAACACTAGGCTTGCTTGAACTACATAACACACATCCCCCTATGAACTTAGCAAAATCAAAGTACATATCAACCCAATAAACATACATTTTCAAATGTGCAACAGTCCTTGTAACATTAAAAATGACTTGCAACTTTTGACGTATGTGATTCCCTCATTAGCTAAACTCTTCCCTCCTTAGGTACACAAAGCTTACCCAACTTGTAGAACAACCCATTTTGGAGGTAATAATCCCCCCTAGACTCAAGTTATGTACCTTGGGACCTCTTCGCTTAAAGAAATGGCTCCCCAAAATTTGCATCAAGCTCATATCCATCTACATAAGACACAAAGAAAAGGCTCAAGAAGAGTTATGGTGTCCATCGCTGAAAGCAAAGGAGGTTTAGACAACATAAACTAATTTGTTAGTCGCACCTTTCTTATATTTGATAATCAAATGAAATTGTTGTAAAATCCCTATCTAACTATGGCGTCTAGCTTGCTGAAGTTTGTTTCGTGCTTGCAAATATTGGAAAGGTTGGCGATCCATGTGGACAATAGTTTTTTAAACCATAAGATAGTGTTTCCATATCTTGACCGCTTGATCAAGAGCATACAATTTTTTATCGTATACACAATAATTCAAAATTGCACCATGAAATACATCTAAATGGTAACATACAAGCTTAACTTCTTGTAATAGGACAATCCCCATAGCATAGTTTCTTGCATCCGTTTCCACTTTAAAGGGAAGCTGCAAGTTAGACAAATCGAATACTAGAGCATAGCTAATCTTGCGTTTGAACATATCAGATGTATCTTGTTGTTTCTTACCCCAAATAAAAGTCTTACCATTTGCTGTAATGACATGTAAAAGTGCGGCTATGGAGGGGAAATTCTTTATGAACTTCCTCAAATATTGAATTGCACAAAAAAAAACTCCTTATTTCGGTCACATTGGAAGGCTTGGGCCAATTCATGATGGCCTTTATCTTTGCCGGATCAATTCTCAATTTGCTATCTCCAACCACATGCCTCAAGTAGGCAAGTGATTGTTGAGTAAACTCACATATTTTCTCATGGCTTTGTCGGTCAATCCTTAATTTCCCATCTCCAACCACATGCTCCAAGTAGACAGGTGATTGTTAAGCAAAGTTACATTTTTTTTGATTCAACACTAGTTTTTTTTCAAAACTTGCAAAACTTCTTTTAAATGATCAATATGCTCATCAAAAGTTCTAATGAAAACAAAAATATCATCCAAATACAGAATGACATAGGAATCAATGAATAGCCTTGTTACCTTATTCATCAACCGCATGAAGGTAGCTTGTGCATTTCATAGCTCAACAGGTAGAACCAACCATTCATACAACCCTAGCCTTGTCGTGAATGTTGTTTTCCAAATGTTTATTCTTTAATTATCACCTGGTTATACCCGGATTTTAAATCAAACTTAGTCAAATACTTGGCATGTTGAAGTTGATTTAGAAGATCATCAATCTGTGGAAGAGGGTACTTGTTATTGATAGTTATTTTGTTAGGTGCTCTATAATCAACACACATTCTTTATGAATCATCTTTCTTAAGTACTAAAACTATAGGAGAAGCACATGGAAAATAACTAGGACGGATTACATCTTGATTAATTAAAGTATCTATTGTTTTACCTCATTGGCATCCTTTAAGGACTACCTATACAACCCGAGATTTGGAAGTGGATTGTCTGGGAGCAATTGAATTTCGTGCTCAATAGTCTCACCGGTGGCAACCTCATGGGTTCATGAAAGATTTCTTTGAACTGCTGTACCAACTCTCCCATACAATTTTGCTCTTTTCTAGTAAACACGCTACAAGACGTTTTATTTGCAGCCACTTCTTTATCTTGATTATCTCTCAAAAAAAGTAAAGCAATCTTACCACTTCATTTAATAAGTTTTTTAGCTTGATAGACACTTACCAAAGAGATTTTAAAATCACCTTTGTAGGTTGAACTAATGTAGCTCTTGTCATCCTTTATCAAATGGTATTGATTGGCTCTCCTCATGAAGATGGTGTCTCAGATATACAAATAAGGGCTGCCAAACACTACACTACACACATTGAGAGACAAACATCCACTATAACTTCATCAATGAAATGTGCATCAATATCAAATGTTATTTTACATTGTTTGGTCACCTTTATGTTTACACCTTTCTTCACCCAACCCAAAGCTTATGGGATTGGATGATTGTAACTCTCTATCCCCAATTTGTCTACTAACTCCTTGCTTATCAAATTTGTTTGTGAACAATTATCAAAAAAAGAGCATCCACTTTTGCTTTCTTCATCTGCATTTTTAGTATGAAAAAGCTTAGAAAGTTCACTCTCTTGATCACTACTACAACTCAAACATATCTCTCTATTAACGAAGGTACAACATAAAGTCTCATCCACATCAGAGTTGCAACCAATGTCTTCACCTTTGAGAGAGGGCATAACTTTCTTTTTCTTGTTTTTGAACGGATGCAATTCCAGATGTAACTTCCAACAATTTTCCTTGGAATGACCACCAACATCACAATGCTTACAATGCCCACAATGCCTTTTAGTATTCTTCTTAGAAACAAAGGTATCATTACACTTATCTTTTACTTTTTCCTTTATGCTTCAAGCTGTGTTGTTGTTTTGGAGTGATTTGAGAGGTAGATGGAGCCTCCTTCTTGTCTGTCTCTAAGTATTGAGCTTGAAAACAAGCCTCATCTACATCCGTTGCTTGGCTAAGAGGACATGTTTCCTCAAATGGCTATGGAGTCCACCAACATACTTCATCAAGATGTCATAATCTGCTATGTTATTACACATTTGGACAACCTTCTTTTGGAACTCACTTGTGTACTTCTGCACGCTTTGTCTCTGCTTTTGCTTAAGATATTGCCAATACATGGACCTCTCCTCTTCATACAAATAGGATAAAACTTATTGATTAACATTTTAAAATCATCCCACTTAGTAATAAGAGGAAGCTTCTTAACAACCAAGATATAAACATAACTTTTAAACCAAGTTAAGTATGATTGGTTAATTTTAACCTTGCAAAATATTTTTTTGTTGGCTCTTATTAATTTGATGCAAACTGAAATATAACTCTAGCTAGGTTAGCCGATGGTTTGGCCTTGCCACATTCACATCTTTGTCATATGGTTGAATATCTATCTTTGCCCTAGCCTTGAATGGAGGTGGAACTTGGTCGGCACGGGGCTGTTATTCCACCTTGTCATGGTCGGGAGCATCCTACTCCTTATTTGCTTTCAGTGCCTCTGTTGAAACACCAAGCTTCTCCATGAGAATCCTCATGATGGACTCCAATTGGTCATGCTTGCTCATAGAAAGAGAAAGACTATACACTTCTTGAAGCTTGTGAAATTGCTCTTTCATTGTATGAGCATCTTCTTCATCAACATGAGCCATACTTCTGATCTGTTGCCTCCACTTCTTTGTGGAATTGTCTTCTTCAAAGGGATCCAAGATACCTTGACAACTAGCATTGCTTTCTCTAGTGATGTAGTCACAAACACACAAAACCTCACAAAAGGATTAAAACTTGTACTAAACCAATGCCAATGCCAATGCCAATCTGATTCTTAATCTAGGTGGATATTCCACTAAGCTTCACCAACACGGATCCTATACTCGTAAGTGAACATATGATTGATAGATGACTGTTTTAGACTAAATTCAATGATAAAAGCCTAAAACAAAGATAAACAAGTGCTGGAAATGAAATGTACAACAAACTAAACATAAGAGAGAAGCATAAGAATAGACAAAGCATAAGATGAACACAAGATATGACCCGAAGAAACTCGGTGTGGGAAAAACTACAGTGGGCGAGGCAATTGCACTCCTCTTCCACTATGTAATTTAAGAATTGTACAAGTTATTGTCAAACATGGCTTTCATGGACAGAGTTTTCACTGCTACACTATCCAAAGCTTGCACACAAGATTGCTTTGCACTTCTTAGACACTCCATAGTGATTCAACACAACTAGAACAACCAAACATGAGCTAGGAAATAATGAGACAACATGAACAAATACCCAAACTTGCAAACTACAATTTGAATCCAGCTTCAAGACTTTTCACTGCATTTTTTGATGTCCTTTGCCTTTTACAGAGGTTGTATTTAGCCCTTCCACCGTAGAACCTGCGAAAGAATCCGAATGAATTGTCGGCAAGAAGTGGAAACATTTGCAACTGCTCCCTTTCCCGTGTTTTGGCTGGTGGTAAAATTGTCATTTTATGCAGGCTGGGGGTTATGAAACTGCCTGGGTGGTTATGCAACCACCAGGGCGGTTACGTGATTGCCAGCTGCAAATACTGCGGTTATGCAACTGCTCCTACAGTTACCGGTGGTTTTGTCATATTTGACAAAACCCTCAATTTCAAGGCTGCAAGCTACTGACTTCATCAATACAAGAATGCCCAGCCCATCCCAATATTGTTTCTACAACTACAACTTAACTGAAAAGTTCACTTTATATGAACAACTTGAAGAAGTGTCTTACATAGTGTTTGACATACATGTATTACATAATTGAGTATAGTGGAAATTAACTAGACGACATTATATTTTGGATCAAAAGTGCATTATGCTAAATAATATATAATTGTTTTGTTTGTGCTTCTATCCCCAAGGTCGTCAGTGATAATTTCATTGCATATTCCTTTGTAAGGATGAAAGATAACAGACATAAAATAACAAGGAAAGCAACCTAAATTACAAGCAATGACTTGACCTTAAAGTCTACATGACATGTAAAAGATGTGTATTGTTTTCTTCCGAGTCCAAAGCCGTGATGAAAAATACTAACAAATGGTACTGAGTCTTGTACCATGAGTTTGACATGAGAGGTTGCTATAATTATTCTCTCCATTCTCTTTCATGATGGAAACTCTCTAGAAAGCATTTACGTGGGAATTTTTGGCATGTTTTCTTCCTTCAGTTTGGGGAATGTCTCGATTTAGGGGGGACGTCCCGGTTAGATCCATACAACCTAGGGATGTTTGGCTTTTCTCAATGTCCCTGATATGGGGACCACCTTGTTTTGGGATTTCTTGGGCATGAAAACAGACACCTGAGTAATAGAGCATCAAAATTATTGAAAATGTGCCTCTAGCCCCATTTTTTGAGATGTGACGAGTCAATGACTATAGGTCATCAAGATCACTAGGATATGCATCTATTCTCACTTGAGTAAAACTTGAAGCTCCCTGCCAGTAACCGGACCTGGTTTGTCTGCTAACTCTTAATTTGGAAATTTTAGTTGAAATATCTCAATTACATGCTTTGTGCAACTTGCATTTGAATTTTAGTTGAAAGGGAGGGGAGAGGTTTTGGGCCTGTAATATAATCTGCTCGGTTATTCAGCAATCTTGGCAATCATTCCATGTTACATTTCTAATTCAGGTGGCTGGGAAAAATCTGATGCTTCTTCGATTGGAAGTACAGGATGTACTACAATTATTAACTTATTTGGGAGATCTTGGAGTTTGTTTAAAACTTTTATCTTTATCTACCTAATCTCAAAATCACTATTGTACTTTTATTAGAGTTGGGGATTTCTGTGCCTGGATGTCCCCTTGTCATCCAAATCATGGTGGTTGACTACATTATAGTTGCTGTAGAGATTCAGAATCAGTATAATAACTACATAATATTTCTGGCAGCAAATTTTACTAGTTTGACATTAATAAAATGATATGCAGTTATCGGCCATCAAGATTTTGATTGCAGTTCTCTTTTAGGGTTGGAGATGGGCCAATTGCAGGATCTGCTGCATATGCTGACCAGGAAGCTGGTGCTTGTGGTGCAACAGGAGATGGTGATGTGATGATGCGGTTTCTACCATGGTAAATTGTATAGCTTAGTAAACAAACTTTTTCCCTTGTTTTCATTGTATTGAGGGCATTAATTCAATAGCTCTAGTGCTTGACCAGTATTTTCAATACTTCGTTTGGGTATCGTTTCTCAACAACTATTGCTTCTTGATTTTAGCTATCAAGTTGTGGAGAGCATGAGGCAAGGCATGACACCAAAGGATGCTGCTGTTGATGCCATTTCACGTATTAAGAAGAAATACCCTGATTTTATTGGAGCAGTGTTTGCTTTGAATGCTCAAGGGGTTCATGCCGGTGCTTGTCATGGTTGGACTTTCCAGTATTCTGTAAGAAATTCCGGGATAGAGGATGTTGAAGTTTATACCGTTCACCCTGAGGAGAGCAAATATTGAAGCCGAATTTCTGAGGTTCCAGCTACATACTAACCAAAAATAATGTTTTGCAGATCATATATGAAGACAGGCTTCTACTACTGGTTATTCCCATAATTTCTTCTACCAGGTTAGCAGCAGTTCATATATATTGTTTGGATGGTGGTGAAATAAAGTATTGGACCCAATTAGTCATGTAAAAATTACAACTTCTTCCCTTGTGGAGTTTAACTCAAATGATATTTTATATCCCAACTCGACCCTTTATGTTCTATTGACAGTATTTGTTATTAGTAAGTGTATCTGAATCTCTTTTATTTGCAAGTAATATTAACCTTCCATAAATTTGCTACACAGCTCCTTTATCATTTTATGTTGCATTTGCAATATAGATAGCCCCTCTATGTGAAGCTCAGTTTATTTTAAAATCAAATTGAAGTTACTAATAAATCTAAGCTTAAGCCAAACCAGACTCTTGTACACAGCTAATTTTCTTGTTTCTGTAATGGCGTTTCTAATTCATGAGGACTTAGTAATGGGTTTGATGTTCAATTGACTGTATTTGTTATTATTAAGTGTATCTGAGTCTCTTTTATTTGCAACTAATATTAACCTTCCATAAAGTTGCTACACAGATCCTTTATCATTTTATGTTGCATTTGCAATATAGATAGCCTCTCTATGTGAAGCTCAGTTTATTTTAAAATCAAATTAAAGTTACTAATAAATCTAAGCTTAAGCCAAACCAGACTCTTGTACACAGCTAATTTTCTTGTTTCTGTAATGGCGTTTCTAATTCACGAGGACTTAGTAATGGGTTTGTTTAATTGCCAAGGGTGTGTTCATTTTTGTAGTAGTTTTAATCATTTTCTCAGTGGGTTTCTAATAATGTGCACAGAATTTGCTCGAGTAATATAGCTAGATCTCGCTTAAAAATTTAACTATTTGTAGTAATCATAATTACTTATGTTTTAGAGGATGTAGACCCTCTATCCTTTGTGGCCAAAGTTCAGTATCCTATCTAGTTTTCATAGGATGAAATTTTCTTGGTAGTTCTGTTGCTTGCTTATTTAGCTCATGTTCTTTATGGTGATATGAAATACATTTTCAGAGGGTAAAAAAACCAAATAAAATGTGTTAAGAGGATTATACAAGGCTTTACTTATTTTATCTATAAAGTATATTTGTGCCTTTTCTTTATGTTTCAAGAATCTAATGTGACCTTAATCAGGTTAAAGACTTATTTACGAGGGATATTTGGAATTGATAGATCTGTTGTGGCAAAGACAAGGGCACACAATTTCTGATAGAGGTGAGGCAAATTTGTTGAAAATACAATACCACCATTTAGATTTAAAATTTGATATAAATGGATATTTGTTGTGCCATATTGAAGGTTTATCATTACATTATTAATACCTTAAATGAACATTTATTTGAAGCACCGCTGTGTATGAGTATTAGAGCAACTGAATAATATAGCTTATTTCACAATATCTAACGTGTTTCCTCAATTTGAATACATATTATATTAATATCGAAACCAATAATTTATAGCCATGTGTATTATTTTTCTCTCTATAAATCTAATATATTAGTAAGATTTAAAATAAATATTAATTATATTTTATTGATTTGCGGCACTTTCAAAGATGCAAAAAGATTTTGTTTTTAAAAGATTTCTGTAGCTGTTTAATGTAGTATTTAAAAAAATGGGATTAAAAAACTATTGATTAATTTAGATGTATACACTTTGTTAATGATATTGGACCAATGTATGCACTTTGTTAATGTTATTGGACACATGGGATTTTTAAAAGGAAGGCAGTTTTAAGAATGTGACTTTTTATAATTTGGGTGTGGGTTTTGGGATTTTTGAAATTTGGGGTTTTTGTTATGGGGTTTAGAATTTTTAAAAATATTTAGGTTTAGAGTTTTTCGGGTTTTAGGGTTTTTTGTATTTTTAATTTTTTTAGGTTTGAGGATTTAGAGTTTTTAGGTTTCAAATTTTAAATATTCGAGGATGTTTTATATTATATTATTTTTAGGGTTTTTGTTTTTCAAATTTTAGAGTTTTTAGGGTTTAAGTTTTAGATTTTCTAAGTTGTGGGTTTCCAAAATTTTTAAGTTTCAATTTTTTAGATTTTAGAGTTCAAGGTTCATAGTTTCATGTTTTAATTTGTCTTTCGAGTTTGTGTTTTAAAATATATGTGTTATAATTTTTGAGTTGATAGTTTTTAGGTTTCAGGGTTCAAATTTTTTAGGTTTTAGGTTCCCACAATTTGAATTGTAAAGTTAGTGGGTTTCAAGTTATTCATATTTTAGGGTTTTAGATTTGTGGTTATAAGTTCGTAGATTTTAGGTTTTCATGTTTTGAAGTTTTGTGTTGTACAATTTCAAGGTTTCAATTTTTGGGTTTTGAGTTTCAAATTTTTGAGTTTTTCTCTATTTTTAAGGTTTGAGGCTTTTAAGGTTTTTGGTTTTAGTGTTCAAGGTTTAGAATTTGGGGGTGTTTTATATCAATCTATTTATCATGTTTAAAGGGTTCTTAGTTTTGAGATTGTTTAGATTGTTTTTTGCTTTTTCCGTTTTTGTGTTTTCTAAGTTTTGGGGTTTTAATTTTCATATATTGCAAGCTTTAGGGTTTGAGGTTTACGGGTTTTAATTTTTAGGGTCCTAGTTTCAAGTTTCATATTTTAAATTTTAAATTTTGGATTTCATGTTTATGTTTCAGGTGTGACTTTTCGATTTTAGGGTTTTTGGATTTAAGGGTTTTAAAGTCTCAAAGTTTTTGAATTTTGAGTTTAAAATTTTAGAAATTTAAGAGTCTGAATTAAGAAAAACAATATTATATTTGTTGTCATTGTGACAATCTTACCTCTATAAACAATCAAAAAATATTATTAACATTTTACTATCATGTATTATAATCACCACACAACTATATTTCGCTGGGATATTATATTCTTTATTTCCAAACTTTTAAAATTCAATATGTTCTTATACCTTGAAATGTTATTATTAGTAGTAATTGTCATGTATTTATTAATTTTATAATTTTATTCTAAATTTATATAAAATATTTTAATTACTTCTTCTCTTTATACAATATTAAACCGAAACTATTGAATTATAAATAACTATAACCAGCTCTGTGGTAGGTTGTGGCTTATTAAATTGTGGAGCTTTTTAATTTTAAGTTTGTATTTCCTTTCTTGAAATTTATTTACAATTTATATAATGACTACTTATTATCATATACAAAATGATACCATCTTTTACCTAAGAATGTGAATAACAAAAACACTAGTAGCTTTGTGGGAGGAGGATTTCTTTTGACAAAGGTTTATGTGAACATGGTAGGCTTTAATATATGTATATATGACAATTTCCATGAGTATGTAGTTTTTAATGTAAAGAGAATTAAAATATTTTGGATTTAAAAGTAAAATTTCATGGTATTTATTATTTGAATTTGATATCAATAACAATTGATAGGTATGAAAAAAAAAATTGTTCCTATTGGATTATAAGGTTGAGATATATAAAATCAAACTCTAATAAATATGATATCAAAACTATTTGTAGTAGTACACTCATGAATATATTTTATGTGTGTCCTATTTCGTATTCTATAAGTGAAGACCCACCAACTTTTATTTAATCAATTAAAAAAGAATATTTCTTCATATATAATTTATTAAAGATCGAATTTTGACTTTAATTTATTCTTGTGGAACTCATACAAATATAGCTCTCTTAAAATGTATAAAACCCTGTCCTCTCCAAAATTTTCTTATTAAAGTTATTTTTTCTAAAATTAATATTAATTTATCTAATTCCTTTTAAATATTATCATTCTTAAAAGTTCAATAATAAATCTATTACAATCATGAATGGTATTTATTTTTATTTAAATATTAAAAAAAATTCAAAAAATTAAAATTTAAAAATTATATGATATAATTATAAATATATAATAATTATTTATATTTAATTATTTGTAAATTCAAAATTATAAAGAAAAATAAAAACATTTACATATAATTCAAAAATTTTAATGATAAAATAAATATTATAAAACCTTCAAACATTTAATTTTTTCTACATTTAAAAAAATAAAATTTAAAAAATTATTTACAAATAAATATTAAACATTAAAAGAAAATGACTATATTACAATACAAACGTTATCATATATTATCATATATATGGTAATTGATAAATTTAATTTATATTGAGTCATGAAAGAAATCCCGCGGGAATTTTACAAAGTTTAAAAAAAAAGGAGAGGATACATTCCATTTAATTGAATATAAATAAAAAGCTCGGAAAGATAAAAAGATACTTAATGTTCTCCACTTCAAAATTATTTCATTATAAAATGTCATTAAATTTTATATATTTATAAAATATATATTTTTTATTATAAATTTTATAAAATAAAGTTACAACCAAAATTTGATAGAATTGATAATTTATTATTGTTTCGATTTTTTTTGGGATTGGTAGTTCTTTTTATTTAATATTTTTCTTTATTTTTAATCTTATAATATTGATAGCATTGTAATTATAGTTTTAATTTTTAAAATTTATTTTCACCAAATTGTTTTGAAGTGTACTCTCATATCACTTATAAAGAACATATATACATATATATATAAATAAAACATATTTCAATTAAATTTAAACAAAACTAATAAAAACAATATGAATATAAGTCTATTATATATAACTATGTACAGTATTAATATTATTTATTAATAAATAAGTATAGCACATAAATAATTATACTTTAAAATAAGAACATGCACTTTAATTAATATTATTAATTAATTAGTTAATTAACATTATTAATTAATTAATTTATTAATTTTAAATATTTTTAATTAATTAAGATAAGAACATGCATTTTAATTAATATTATTAATTAATTAATTTATTAATTTTAATTAATTTGTTAATTAAAATATTAATTAATTCATTAATTAAAATGTTTGAAAAGATGATTAAAAAGGAATTGAGAAAAAGGTTGAAAGTATATAAATAGTTACAAAAGGTAATTGAAAACTTGTAATGTTTTTGATAAATGATGAAGTTTGAAGTTATTTTATTTTTCTTTAAATTTTTTGTCTAAGTATGATGTTTTGGTATAACAAGATTGACGTTGTCATGTATCAAAGATATGGAAAAGCTAATTTAATGTGGAACCTTTCAATAAATGAAATTAAATGGTAAATCTAACATAAACACTTAATGATTGATATTTCTCAACATTTAAAAAAAATATATGTAGTTAAAATAATACAAAATAAATAAATTTGACATTCTATTTCAAATTTGATCATTCAAACTTATAACACTCTCCTTATATTAAAATTGGCCAAAAAACCTTCTAAGTTTTCTAGGTCTCCTTCACCTAATACTATTTATGTATCCAAAGGATATACCGATTTCATCAAAGAATAAATTAATATTAAATATTATATAAAATAAAAATTTAATATTTAAATAAAATAACTACATACATTTTACACCATTGGGCATTCATCTACTAGATTGAGTCTTGCATTTTGTACTTGATCAACAGTCCACAATGGATGTTTGTATTTACCTGTTCTTGACATGTCGTGCATGTTGGTGGGACCACGTTGTAGCATTTGAGGGTTGCTGATGGGGATGTGTTGGTTTGATGATGATCAGATGGCAGATATGGAAAGATGAGTGGTCAATAAATTGAATCAATGGCATAGGCATCTTTTGCCACATTGACAAGTTTGTTTTGTAGATATTTAGGTTACTGCATCAGATGCCATTAATTATTTTTTGTACTAAATTTAAATGTTTATATAAGGATGTGGAGGTTTGCTTGATGTGTTATTCACTGAAACTAACGGTGGCATTAACAATATATTGAAAAAATATAATCTATATATGAACTCATTATCTATGAGAGTAAGTTTGTGGGCAACTGCATGGACAAGTTCTAGTTGAGGTTAGTATCAATTTAAGGTAGGATATATTCTCTGAATAACACAAATAATTGGTTGTGTTTGTATTATTTTTTATAATATTATGTTGTTTGACGACACGAAATCATTGGCTTCTTGCAATAAAGCTTTGCTACTGCTCTTTTGTTCTGTGGTAAGTCTATTGTGTAAATGCTATTACTTATTTTTGTTTTCACATGAAAAAACATTCGTCTTAATTATTTAGTGGGATAACGAAGCCTTGGCCTTTTGATAACTTGACATGCATATACTATAGATTTGGCATGCAACCATTATCAGGGGAATTAAGCTTGAATCAATGTCTTTGCGTGAATAATTTGTGCTGAAAAATGTCTATAGATAGTTGGACATATTAGGTTGATTTTATTTATAATTATCTAGTTTGTAAGTTTAATAGGACATATTAGATCGTCCCCCTGCCCTCCCCTTAAATGACTATATGAGTTATTCATAATTCTCTGTACCTACTCAATACATTTATACTTCCCATAAACTTATGTATAGATTTGTAGGGTCATAATTTCATTTTATCCAAAGCCCTATTTTATCATTAGAGTTTGTTTCATAGACAACTATTAGATCAAGGTAGTATTTGTCCTATGAATAACTCAAATAATTAGATGTATTTTTATTGGTGCATTTATTTGCTTTTTTACATTTACTTGTATTTATTATTTATTATTTTGGTGCACTAATTATTTATTGTAATTAATTTATTATGTTTATTAATAATTTACACCAGATAGGATAAGCTTGCTTAGCTAGTAGTTAACTTAGACACTTATCTTGTTATAGTGGAGTTCCACTCTACTATTTAAGGTAAGATAGGATAATATTGTTTAACTAATTGTCAACTTGTGTTGATCATTTACACAAGTTAGACACCTATCTTGTTAGTGTGGAGTTGCACTCCACTACTCATGTAGACAGATATCAGTTGAACTACACGTGTTTTTTCATGATCTTTATCATGCATGCTTTGCTTGCTCTAAGCAATGGCTATTTATGTATTCCATTTCAGATTAATATTGAATTATCAGAGTAATTCATCATATTTGAGTTATTTATTCATTTCTATTATTATCTCAGATATACAGTTATTATTTATTACTATTACTATTTTATCTCTTATTTATGCCTTTTATTAGATTCATTAGATCCTGTAGCTAATTATAATATGGTACCAGAGCTATCTTGAATCTATAGATTGCTAAATATTCAAGAGAAAAATATCCAGATATAGGATCAATTTTTTAATTTTTTATACATATACAAATCAGAGTTTTGTAGAGAATTTTTGAGCTCACCATTGAGTTCAGAGTGCCTGAAATAGTCAAAATCATCTACAATTTTATCCAAATTGGGTACAGAAGGTGAAATTGGCAAGGGAAAGCACCATGCCTAAATCTGGTGGGTAACTAAAAGTTGAAGCATTTTTGAGTAAAATGGACCTCACGGTTTCGTTCAGAAGATGCCAAAACCTACAGATCTATATAAAATTTGTCCAATTTGGACACACTCACCCCAAAAGACAAAATTTTTTTGCTCCTAGGTACGGTTGTACGGACCGTATGGACTACGCAGATCAATTTTTTTTTTTTGTTGGCAGGCCTCACGGATCAACACGTAGATATGAAAGGGCAACTTCGGAAGCCTGCCATTTGAACATTGGGAGGTATTTTTGAGCAATTTTTTTTTGAAATAAATTAAAATTTTGTGCTCTTCGCTATTGCACTTTCAGTTTTTTTTAATTTTTTTTCAGAATTTAGATTTTTATACAACTCTTGCCCGTCCTCATTTTTGCAACTTCAGAGACTCATAACTTTCACATACGACCTTGAATTGCGGTCCCATTTTTTTTGAAAGTTAATATTTTTTTGAATACAACCCATTGGTGCAAAAATTTTGGTAATAAAGTGCATATTTTTTGTACTTTTAGACTAGAGGGCCTAAATGAACTTTTCGTAAATTGAAAAAATTATAATCCAGCCTTGTAATTGCACTCAATTATAAAGTGCCAAAAATAATTACTGGGTGGGATAAAAATAGGTAATTCAGATAAAGTATTATGTTGTTTGATGATATAGAATCATTGGTTACTTGTAAATATAGCTCTGTTAATGTCCTTTTGTGTTGCTTGAAATTAAATAACTTTAGATTCAAATAAGACACATTAGAATCACATTATTTATAATTATCTAGATTGTAACTTAAAAAAAGTAATAGGACATATGGGTTGTTCGTGGTTCTTTGTGCCTACCTAATACATTGTTTTTTCTAAAAAACCTTTGTACAAGTCTACAGGGTTGTGATTTAATTTTTGTCAAAGCCCTCTTTTATTATTCTCATGCTATGAAGGCTTCTTGGTGTAGTCTTAAACATTTGGGGGACAAAACTCATACGTTAGACTTTGCATTCTCTATTTTATGATTTTAGAGGTGTATTATAATCTTCTCAAATACCTATATACATATCTCCAGGGTCATGATTTTGTTTTTACTAAAGCCCTATCTTATCATTTTCATGTTGGCTTACATTTTAGGATCCCTCAAATTATCCCTAGGTTTTTCTCAGGCAAAGAAGTTGGGGATAAAACTAATACATTGATGTTTGCATCCATCCCAATGCACACCCTCCCTCCCCACTAATTTTTGGATGACTAAATGGGTTGTTTACGATTTTTTGTCCCTACCCAATACATATCAGGCCCAAGAAAGTTTTTTCTTCTTCTCTATTTCTTTGTACAAGTTTGGAGGGTTATGATTTTATTTCTACCAAATCCCTATCTTATCATTTTCATGCTGATCTATATTTTGAAATCCCTGTAAATAGTCATCGAGTTTTTCTTAGGCAAAAAAGGCTTCTTGATTTAATTTTAAACATTTTGAGAGCAAAACTTATCCATTAGCCTTTGCATTATGGCGAAGTCCTTTTTTTAGACCTTTTTATAATTTTTTCTTTGTGTCCATAAGGATGTGGCCAAAGTGGTTGGTTGAATATAATATAATATATATAACTACATTATATAATAATATAAATATTATATAAGTGTAAGTATATAGTAATATTATATTAATATGTAATAATGCTAATATTAGTAGTATATAATATAATGACAAAAATGTTATCTAAGGTTGAATTAAATGTTGACTAAACAATAAATATAAAAGAACAATGTTGTCTTGAAGTGAGCATAAACCATAAAGTTGAGGTAAATGTGATAAGTAAGGAAATCATCATATGGAGAAAAACCCCACACAAGTATTAAAAGATTACAACAAGAACCTCCAATTATAATAACATAAATAAGTTAGGAGAAAAATGGCCTTAGGCCAAACGAGCATCAAACATACAAGAGCAAAACTAAATCAATAAGAGTGTTGTGAGAGTGTAGAAGCGAGTGTTGAAGAAAGGGGGAGAAGAGCTCTTTATAAAGAGCTAAGAGAGAAAAAGAGTTATAAGTTCAAGATCTAACATGTGTTCCATGTCTCCTTAATCCTCTTACAAATGGAGATGATGTGTGTGCCATGTGGAGGGAGATGAGTTACATGCAAGTAAATTCAAATCCAACAAGTAGAAATTAGAGAGGTAAGTGACACCTCAAAAAATTAAATTAAAATGTATTTATAAATATGATAAATATATCCACATATAAGACTTAGGATAAGCCTATAAGCATTTAGGAAAGATCCAAATTAAGCCAACACCCCCCCAATAAACTTAAATTGGGGTTAAAAAAGTAGAGAAGTTTTTTACAAACAAGGGAATTGAAATTATAGAGTAATCTCCCTTAATAAAAACTTCCTTCAAGAGGAATTAAAATAAATTAGAGAATAAAGAAGAAAGAAGAGATGGTACTACCAAAATTCATAAGGAATAAAGTGTGTTCACAAAGTATCTCCAAGAATCCTCTTCAAACAATATGGTCGATCCACAATGGAATAAAAACCAATAAGGAGTAATAATCTATAAAATTTGTAAGACAAGAGAAGTTAACATCAATATTTCAAGTTAAATAATCAATATGCTAAAAATTTGATCTACATACATAATGTAATAAAAGTAGATGTACAACTAGGAAAATTTAAGCAAAGAAAACTTTCATCACAAAGTATGAAAACCTACACAAAAAAAAGTTAGTCAAAAAGACTCTGAATAAAGCATATATCATTTGCAACAAAACGTAAAGAATACATAATGAAGTTTGATTTATCAAAATGGAGACAAAGAAGATGTGTTGTTAGCAAAATATATTTGACATGAAGAATTAGAAGAAGCATCACATGAAGACACATTAAAGTCTTTAAAATATTCATCAGTTTTAGGAATTCAAACTGTTGGTTCTCAGTTGTACACCTCTTGCACTCAACCTTGCGCACTTGGACAATATTGCAAACAAAGATGAAAAACTTGCGTATATGTCATTATAGCCAAGGGAGGGTTTGGCATCAAGATAAAATGAACATATACAATGAATGGGAGACACCGACAAAGGATATGGTTAGCTCCCTGCTACTTCTGGCTCTACTTGGACCAAGGTGAAAGGACCTAAGGGGTAGCTTACTCACATGAAAGGATACTACAGTTCAATGTCCATGGAGATTTTTGGCACACACAAAACACAAATATGACCAAAGCATAACCAAGTTTGCTCATTCCACTCGAAGAGTTGTCACATAGAATGAACAAATGCTCTAGGCCAAACACAAGCTATTGAAGACAAATATAAATATGATTGTCACCTTCATTTTAAATAAATTTTCAATAACCCAAGGCCAAATGGGAGATTGTAATGCTGGGATTAAAAACATAAAATACAAACACATTTTAGATATGCAATATTTATGTATCTATAGGCAAACAATACTCAAAATATGCAACAGGGTGTATTATTTGTAGGGTAGAATAAGGTATGATGAGTTAGGTAAATATAAGAGAGTAGTGTGGTGGTTTTGTGCTGGTTTTCAAACAACATGATCTCCTTCAACAAACATGTTATCATTCATTACAAAAATGTAAAAAACTTAAAGACAAGTTAAGGAAACTAACATGAATGATTTGCATCTATTAGTGCCAATACAATAAATATTCAAATTATTCTTGAAACCCTAAAGCATACATTGCAAGTAGAGATTCAAATGCTTTCTCCTATCAAATCCATAAACCTAGGGTGCCCTTAAAAGGTTATCAACAACAAATTTTCAAATCACAATGTAGAAAGGGGTTTATAACCTAGATCTATGCCCAAAATGACAATAATTAATAAGCATTAAACTAGATTTCCAATCAATAGAGCATGTGAAATGAATTATTGCACTTCATTAACAGGAAAGAGTAAAAATCATAGCTATTTTACAATATATTTCAAGTAAATCTTACATACATCATTGTTTCAAAATGTTGACATGGGGACAAGCATGGTGAATTTGCTCTTGAACAGGGGAGACATAAACATGCTCTCAGAGCTTGCTAATGGCTGTACAGCTGCAACCACCTTAGCAAGAGACACAAAATTCACACATCAAGGATCTTGAAATTTGAAAGAACCTAAGACCTAAGAACCAATAACAACCAAAAACAACCTTTGAAAAGAGGACAAACCTTCTTTTTATATAAATTTCTCACCCATTTGCAATTTACAATATTAAAAACTTGCAATTAGTTTTGAAAATTTTTTCAAGATGTTATAGCTAGAAGATGCTCTTTGTCACGCCTGGAAGTTCCTACTCTTGCAAGGGAATCATTGAAGAAACTATCTATCCATATCATGATGAAGTTTTTTAACAAACCCTTGATCTTCTTGGCTAGAAATCCATTTTACTTGGGCTTGAGGGAGAATATTCCCTTGGAATCCAAACAAACTCCTTATCTTTTTGTGTAACCACTTAGCCATGCCTTTGATCAATCATTTGCATAGCTAAAAACTTTTGGACAGCCACCCTTCCTCTTCTACATGCCAAAGAATGCCCTTGATTTCTAATGATTTTATTGGAATACTCCAGTTGTGATAGAAACAAAGAAGCATCCATGGTAGTTTGAAAAATCTCCTTGCAATGACCCACCTTGGCTTCACAAACCGTATAACATTTCTCCCATGGAGGTATTCAATACAATCAAAATATTAGAAATGATAGGACTTAGCTTATGTTTTACCTTTATGATTTTTAGTTCAACGTTCCTTTTCTACATTTGATTTTTTCCCTTTTGAATTTTTAGGGTTACCGCCAAACTTCATAAAGCTTAAGTGCCTTATTTTACCTTTTTTTGCCTTATGAGGAACTTTGGGTCCTATTTACAATTTTTTATCTCCTTTGTATGGAGGGATCTCAGACCCCAACTACAACTTTGCAAGTTGGCAAAAATCTATAAATCAACAACGCATTTACAATTTGCAATTTTGCACCTTGCAATCTAGAGTTGTAGTTCCCCTCAAAAGTTCCCCTATGGACTTGGTAACTTCAAGTGCAATTTGTAATTTTGAAACTTAAAATCTAGAGTTCTAGTTCCTCTCAAAAGTTCCTCCACATACTTGGGAGCTTCAAGTGCAATTTGTAATTTTCAAAAATGAAAAATTACAATTGGCTTGAAAACTACCTCCTTGATCTTTTGACCTCATGTTTGACTAGAAGGTGGTGGACATTTGAGTGCATTTTGAAAATTATACATTAACAAAAATGCAAAATTTCATTCCTCCTTGAAATCTCCTAAAGACTCCATTTGAGTTGAGTTTTCTTCCATTCCAATCTTGAAGTAGAACTATGACCTGTAGAAGATATTCTTAGAAGCCAACCCTTTCTCTGGCCATCATATTATCTCCACCTGTTAATTCACCCTCTGTATGACTTTCCTAAGATGTGTAGGAATGCCTTCATTAAAAAATTTATCATCTTATAAAAAATTATTTGAACTACTAAATGAATTAGAGTGATTGTCTGCATCCAGTGAGAGTATAAGAGATGTGTCTTGAACATCCTTGAAGGAGTCACTCTCTAATTTTGATTCTACACTTTCATCTGGGTGAGTTTCACTCTACCACTGAGGATGTCTCATCTTGCACTGGGAAACCCTTGACAAATATATCTTGTAATGTTGTGGCCATGAATAAATATGAATGTTCCTCAAGCCATTTTGTCTGCAATTAGACTAGATATTCTTGTCAGCTACAAGTTTGTACAAAGTAGATGCAATTGACTTATCATCGTGTGGATCTATAAATAAACTGTTATGTAATATCTGATGAATGTTCATAGGTCCTCCATTTTTTGTGGCTACCATAGGCAATCCATGGGAAACTACCTCAATGAGAGTCAAACCAAAGGGTTCCACTAAAGTTGGACTGATAAAAACACACTTTGTTTTTACAACAATTCTATAGATGTCACCAACATTTGATTGTTTATGATGCTTTTGATAAGCAACTTTTCCATAGATATCATACTTACCAATTAGCTTCAGAATAATAGTGAGCACATTGGCACTTGCTGAAGGCATTTGATCAATATCATCTCAAGTGCCCATGATCAACATCAAATTTTCTAGCTTCCTTAACTTTTTGCATTCCCCAAAAGCCTTAACTAAAGTTATGATGTTCCTTTTAGGATCAGAATGAGCAAGAGCCAATATAATTAATTTTGAATTATTGTTCAAGAAACATAGGGTTTCACCCCATAAAGGGGACTCAAATAGTTATGCAAAAGCATTCTCTAATTCATCATTTGTGATATCATCCTGTACTATAACATTGCTAGAGTCCATTCTAGGAGGTATGACCACCATACGAGGCATATAAAGACCATAGAAATTTTGACCATGCTTGGCATAAACTCTAAGATTTTTGTTCAATTCTAAATCAAAATCATCATAGAGGCCCCATTGTTCTTCAATTTCTTGCCTTGTGATGGTGACAACAAGCTCAACAGAGTCAAGAGAGGACTCTTCAGCCTCAATCCTATGAAAAATCTTATATGTTTTGTTGATATCTTCCTTCGATTGCTTTCCTTGTTTCAATATTTGTTCCAATTTATTTCAGCCTAAGGAATGACCTATCAAAACCATGGGAACATTGAGAGTACTAGAAAGAAGGTAGGATACATAACCTACATCTGCTAATGACCATGAATGACATGAGGCCACACAACACTACTGTACAAAAAAAATGACACGTCTTCTTCCCCTTGGTGGGATTTACACCTTTCTGTAGGCATGTGTTACACTACTGTGGGCCTACTCATGCTTTCCATGTTGACCAACAACCATGTGGTAGAACTGGGAGATTGAAATGCACTTCACAATTTACAAATTTGAAAACTTGCATTCTACATGTGAACTTTTGTTGTCTACTTTTCCATGCTGACTTAGCATGTATGGTGGGTTTGGGAGAATGAGAAACAAATTAAAACTTTTCAACTTACAAAGTTGTATTTGCATTGAGAATTTTATAAATTTGCTCATTTGAATTTGTTATTTGTACATGCTTTCCTATCGGCCAATGCCTTCCATTTTGTGGACTTAAAAAAATTGGTCAATAATTTCTTGCTTTTTGCACATGCTTTCCTTGCCAAGAAACTCTGTCAAGAAAGGGAACTTTATACGTAGTTTGCAACATATAATAAAAAAATTATATGTTAGTCTTGTCTTTCTCTCATGGTTTGGAGATTCATTAACATTTTAAAAATTGTATTTTCAACACTCACTTTTTGCATATTGACTTTCCCACCAAGATCTCCATGGGCTTTTTCAAATCTTGTGTGCCCATTTGTCTACCACGTGAACATATGACCATTGCATGACTTATTGTAGGTGGTGTTTACTCTTTAGCAGAACCTTGAATATTAATTGTAATTTTTAAAAATGAAAATATGCAAACTTGTAATTTCCCTTAAAATCTCTACTTATTCTTTTTGAAGCCATAAAACATTAAATTTAGCATTATTTGATCTTCCCAGCTTGATTTTATCATAAACCCTAAAATCTCATTAAAATACAAAGACATTAATCGTTAGTCAAAATAAAGATCTCATAGGGTTTACACAACATAAACATGAGATTTTTATAATCTTGACTGCTAAATCAGAGTTTCGAATGATTTGGGTGAACACATTTGTGGATATGAGGCAATGATTAAACATTCAGGCATTAATATTAGTAAACAAGTCATAAATTGCTTAGTGCAAGTTTGGGCACTAACACTGTCTCTCACCTGGGTATGTACACCCCCTATGAGTGTACAAAGAACCCTAGAAAACAAGACTAAGTGCCAATCCCTTGGGCTACGGAGTTAAAATATTATCAATTTCTTGCAAAACACCCAAAAAAACTTAATTGGACAAAGACAAACCAATAAAAATAGATCAGGAGGATCTGAAAATGAACACATGAAAAAAAATGATGTAAGAAATTATACAAACAAAATATAACACAAATGGGCAACAAAACTATACACCATACAATATTATACATAGACATAAATTCAGTTGAAGAAATGTTTTAGATGTCTGCCATTAACTAGCAACTCCAATATCTCACCATACATGTCTCTTAAGAAGAAAGTGGGTTCCCCAATCTGATAGTCAATAGAATAGGGGCCCATCCACAAAGCATCAAATAATCCATGTTTGCCTTTATACTCATACCTAATTTCCCAAATTAAAACCAAATCACCTAATTGAAAAGTTCTCAGAGTAACCTTTCTATCGAATATTCTCTTGAGTTTTTCTTTGAACTTGAGGTGTCTTTCATGAGCTTGTCTTTTAGTTCCATCAAGCTCAACATTCTAGTTCATTTTGTATACACATCATATTTTCAAAAATTTATTGATTACTAACACTCTGTATCTTGTAGAAACGTATCGAGTCTCAATATTTCTAAGTGCACACCTTAAGGGGTGTACCAAGAAAGGGGTGGGTAGACCATTGGTGCTTTGTAGGATAGTCATCCCTTCTGACATTTGTTATCTACGCACTTGTCTCCTAAAACCATTATCCCTAAGCTTGTTCTTCTCTGTTATACCTTTTTCAATCATTTGCTACATTTTATCTTCCTTTTCTCCACCTTAATCCCTTTTTATTAGTCAGTTGTACTAGGTCGACTAGGTTGACCCTATACATTTTTAGGGTATTTTCACTTAGGAATTAGTTTGGCCTTTAGCCAACCTAGCTCATGACCTAGTGTATTATTATCTGAAATTGTGCTAGGTCGACTGGGTTGATCCTATCGGCTGGGATTTTTGGAAGGGTTTAGGGTCAAATATACCTATATATACAAGTTCATTTCCATAATTTATTATGAGAAGAAGAAGTAAGAGCAAATGAACATCTACTTATTGACCATTCTACTTGAGAAGCAAAGCTTAAGGTACTATACTTTCTTTAGAGATACAAATTTTGTCTTGTGGAAAAGTCTTTTGGATGCATTGATAGGTTGTGTAGCCTAGAGATGATTTGTCTTTGTCATCCTTACATACCACAACCTCTTGCGAGGAACCTTAGCCAAGAGAGAAATTAAGGCTCAACAAGTTCATCTTCAAAGGTAAGTATTCCTAACTTTGTTTCTCCTTTGTAAGAGTAGATAAATATGCATTTGTACTTCTCTTATATGCAGTAGGATTATATATACATTGATGTGAGTATATGTCTTATATGCATGTTTAGTTTTATTGTTTCTAACTCCCATTTTATGCCACAAGCTTTGGTGAGCACTAGATTAGATTTAATTTACCTTTTATTAGTTTAGGTGAAATATTAAAACTTAAGACCCCCTTAGGGTTATTGCATGATTGTGCTAGATTAGAGGCTTTAGAACCCTACTTAGAATGATGTATTACGATAAGAGATCCCCTAATCAGGTTTAGTGGATCCCCATATTGGTCATGTTCTCGCGTAACAAATGTATTCCCAATCAAAAGTTTATGGTATGATCTATCTTCTTCAAGTTAGGATTGATTTATAGACATGATGTATTTTTGGTTGCATACATTTTGGTGAACCCAACATGAATCTAACCCTTTTAGATTTTTATTCAATTATTTCATCATTTCATCATTTTATTTTTCATATATTTATGATTTTGGGTTGACTGTATCGACACAGTATTGACTTTTGTGTGCAAGTTTAACACATAGTCACATCAAAATGACTCTATTATATTTATGCAAGTTTTCTAGACTTCCAGTTTAGACTAATAGGTAGACCCAGTTGACCCTAAAATTTTTTAGGTATCATATTCAATATACTAGGTTGACCTAGTTGACCTTGTACATTTTTAGGCTATCAGCAATAGGTTTCTGCAAAGCTAGGTCGATCTAGTTGACATAGTTAGCAAAATTTTAAAGTACAAATCAAGGTTCTTCAACAACAATCTTATTCTTATTTGCATCCTCCAACCCACCAAGGTTCCTTTCTATCCTTTTTTGTCATTTATATCATTTATTACAATTTTTTTTCATAGTTTATAGTCTTTAAAACTTTCCCTATACAGTCAACTAGGTTGACCCTGTTGACATAGTTCTATATTCTATATTCTATTTGGAAAGCTAGGTGAACTCTATCAATGTAGTTCACTTTTAGACTTTTTGCTTCTATAGTACAAAGGTGACACTATCGGCCCAATTCTGCATTCTTTGCATACACTGTCAATTAAAATGATACTATACTATGTTTCAAGGTTGGAATTAACCTTTATATGCTAGTAATTAGCTCACGCTTTCATTTATTATTACTTGCATGCTTAGAATAGATCACATAGTTTAATTAGGTGGTTTTCAATATACCATTTAGTTGCACCATTTTCTCCTTTATGCACACACTACCAAATCAAAAAATCTTAAAATGCATTTTAACAATTGTCTACCCAAGGCTGACCTACTTAGATTTCATCACCAAGGGGGAAGCTGACTTGGTTTTCTGACCAAGTATAAACATGTGGTTAATGGTATATTTTGGCTAAGCATTCAACACCCTTATCACTATGGTGTGTGAAGTGAGGGGGTGGCCCCAATACCAAACTTGTACCATTGCTAATATAGATCTCTTTCAACCCAAATGTCCTGCAACCATCCTTAGATTGATTTTTAGTTCCTTTCTTACAACCAACTTCTTATCACATCTAAAATTAAACTCTAAAAATCTAACAACATTTAGGTTGACCACTTAGTTAGCTTTTATTTTCCAAGTTGATTGCTTTCTCTTTGCTCATTTGTATGTTGTATTGTAAAAACTTGCATTAGCCAATGTTGGTACAAGGTTTTATGCTATGTGCCTCAATTGGATCAACCTCATTGATCCAATTGATTGTGTGTTTCTTATAATTTATTTCTTTTTTAAGTACTTGAAATTTTTTTCTTGTCTCAGTATACGATCATTTTTATCAACACAATCTCTTAGAGACTATGTATTTTTTCTTGTTTGCTATGCTAGGTCGACCCAATAGAACCTGCACATTTTTTTAGCCTCTGCTTACTATGCTAGGTCAACCTAGTCAACTCTATATAATTTTTAGGCCCTATTTTCTTTACTAGGTCAACCCAGTCGACTCTGTATAGTTTGTTGTCACTTTTTATTTCCCTATTTTTGCATCTCTCTTACCTTGTTTAGTCCTTCTCCTTCATCATGCAATTTTTGTTTGAAGACAACACTGAGTTAAATTCACCAGACATGATGAGTCTTACCAACCCTTATAAGGTCTCCCATAAGTAGAGTAGGGATCCTCTCTTGGATGAGAGTAATGTTCATATAGCCACTCACACAATGAACCATGGGACCCCTCTTCATTCCTCTTCATAGCATAATCCTCTTTTTTCCTTTGAAGATCAACTCGAAATAGAGTATACCCTTGAAATGCTCTTCTTTATCTCTAAATTTCCTCAACATCAAGGAAAGGATCCTTCTACCATTTACCATCTCATGATCAATGGTCAAGTTGAAGAGCCTCATTCACCTTCTCCCACATTATTGAATGGATTTGATTTACTAATTTATTTGATTCTCAGCTTCTTCCTTCGATTATGACCCCTTCTCATACCATGACCTCTTCTTCTTTAACTTCTTCCACCTCCATGCCTAGTATCTCCACTAAAATGGCAGGTTATACATCTAGTGGGCCTCTTATAAGATCCACTCTCCTTAATTCTTCCACTAGTACATCATTTGCTACCCAAGGTAATCATGCTTCTAGTGCTTCCTCTTCTAATCCCTTCACTAGTCCATCTTTTACCAGACAAGAAAATTTTGCCACTAGTGCCTCACATTTTATTAGTTCTTCTCAAGCTCCTATCAATAGTGATAGTGGTACCCAAGCCATTCCTTCCAAATATAATGCTTCAAATAATTCTAACAATGGCAATAAAACCCACCAACTCTTGTTACAAACACTTAATCAAATGAATACTTTTCAAGCTCATAATACAAATCAAATGATTAGAATGCAAAATCACCTTCTCCATCTTCAAACTCATCCTCAACCAATGTCTTGGGGCATGCATAATCAAAATTCCCCCCCCACTCCTCTTCAATATTCCCAAGTTAATCTCATCCCTCAACCTCTTTTGGTCAACAAAACCATTAAGCATCTTCAAAATGAGCCTTTTACCACTCAAATTGCTAATATTGATATAAGAGGTATCTCCCCTACCATTTGTTATAATGGATGAATTGATCCTACTCTTCATATCAAAACATTTGAAATATTTATAAAGATTGGGTTAAATTGAATACCTTTGCTACTACCAAGATCCTAGCCAAAACCCTCATGGGTGATGCTTTAGATTGGTACAACTATCTTAAAACTCATTCTAGTATTAGTTTAGAAGATTTAGTAAATGCTCTAGTCCAAGAGTTCCAAACTAGTGATCTTTTGAGAATACTTTGGCCCACTTTATAAATTGTAAACAACTTGAAAATAAAACTACCCAAGCTTTTTTTAAAAGGTGGAAAACATTATCCAACAAATATGAACATAACATGGCAGATGATAACTTTTTCCATCTGTTTACCAATGCTCTTTTTCCCAAGTTATAATATCGGGTCCATACTCTCTCTCCACATACCTTAGAGGAGGCCATTAACCAAGTAAAATGTCAAGATTTCCTTATGCATCAATTCAAGCCACCCCAACCTTCTGTGGGTCCTCGTATCTTACTCAAGAACAAAAATCATAATGCTACCAATGATGGTGTCATAGACTCTTATGACACCATTCACACTATTCAAGTTATTGTTCCCAACCAAAAGCTGAAACCAGCTCCCCCTTCTCAATAATATACCAATCCTCATTCATCTTCACCTAATACCATCAACATTTAAAAACCTTTATCCTCAACTAAATTAATTAAACTTCTACCTAAGCCTCTACCATGAGAACTTGATCCCACTCATATTATGAAATCTTGGTATATTCCCAAAAAGTTTTTTTGGTTTCATACTAGTTAGGGTCATTCTCATGAGACATGTAGTTAGATTCATAATTTAGCTATGGATTTTATTCTTGGTCCTAATTTTCATCATGATTCAATCATTAAAAAATGTCAATAAGCTTATGACATTGCTTTTAAGGCTCATAAAACACATACTAAATCTCAAACCTTAAATCAAGTTAATGCTCAATTGGCTATCTATAAAGATCCTCTTCCTAATCATCAACCTAATCAAGATTCCCAAGACAAGCCCACCCCTTCTACCAACAATATAAAAAGTCTTGTTGACCCCACTTCCAAAGAAAATGTGGTCAATATGACTAATATATGAAGGGTAGTTATTTTTATTGATCCTCAACCTATCTACACTCCTCCATTGTCCCTAACATTTCATGTTATCTAGGAGTCTTATCCAACTCATTTAAATGAGTTGAGGAAAGATGACCTTATAACCTTTGATGAACCAATTCCAACTCTTCCTTTGGATAAAACTTCCCATTATATTTCTACTCTCCCTTCATCTTCTTTATCTAACATTCGTGATAATCAAGCTTCTATCTGTTAGGAACCCGAGGAAGCACACAATTGATTACCATACACAAGCAACTTAAGATGCGGAATTAACCAGAAGTAACAAGTAACTAGAAACTAGAAACAACACAAAATTTGAGAGACAATACACAACTTGTATTAATACTCATACAGAAAAAAATACAATAAAGAAGATGCCACTTCTTCACCACCTCTCAGAGGCTTCCCACACCTCAAGTGAACAGTACTTCTTTCCTCAAAGCTCTCTCTCTTACGGTCTCAACACACAAGTCAAATACAAAGTTGGTGTTCACCTCAAACCAGTCAGTATCCACTACTGCCAGTACACCAGTGCTCCACGCACTCCACAAGTGCTCCATGCACTCCAAGTAGATCTCCCCTGAACTGCAACAACTTGCAACCCACTGATATTACTTATGGAAGAAACTGCCTTGCCTTCCTCTTTGCTCTCTAATCGAGTACACACCGTACTCCAAGTAGATCCTGCTTGATCCTGCTCCCTGTTGTGTTGCTGTCCTCCCTGATATTGCACACCTGTAAACCAATCTGGTTCTGCACACCTGCAAACCTAGATCTCACACCTACATACACCTACAGATCAATGATCTTACTTACCATGCAGATCTCCTAACGTAGCCATGCACACCTGTTGACCAAGATCATACATACATGAAGAACCCCTCTGAGTCTCCAAATCAGCACCCACACTTAACACTGTGGCACTAGGAAGAACACACCATGCTCTCTTCACACACAGAATGAGCTAATATTTTTGCTCTCTTACTCTCTAGCACACTTTACAATACAGCCTATGAGTCTCTTAAATAGATCTCATGCAAACAATAATTAGACACCTAATTACAATAATTAGATCTATAGTTTTGAGTCTAAAATTGGCTCTCTTCATGTAAACACTCAGTTCATTAACAAACTGTCAGTAACACTCGTAGTTTGAACCGCACAGGCGATCGACGTTGATCCCTGTCTTCCTAGAGGTGACCGACGTCGACCAATCCCTGACCGACGTCAGTTGCTCCTCTGTCTAATCCTGCCGACGTCAGTTGGCCTGACCGACGCCGATGTCTGTGACACTCAGTAACCTCTCCCAATGACCTCCTTCATGTCTGCATCAGTGAAGATTTTAGCTCCACAACCTAACAATCTCCCACTTGAAGATAAACAACTACACTGTACCTATACTTGTACCCCGTCTAATCTATTTCTTGGCTTATATCCCTCTTCAAGCTCAACCCTGAAGACCAACCACCACACAACCTGTGGTGCACCACCTGTCATCCAAGTAACCTGCCACATATGAAGTACTTGACCCTGCATAGCATGAATCCCTACTGATGGTCCATCTCAGACACTTGAGAATCCACTGAACTGCCCTCCAGTGCTTCCTTCCTGGATTGACTACAAACTTTCTGACAGCACCCACTGCTTGGGCAAACTTAGGTCTATACCAGACCTCATGTGATTTTGGACACTGAACTATCCAACCCTTAGTGTGCTTTGATTATGCATCCTGCATAATGAACCTCACCAACACCTGATTCACATCAGCTCCCACTAGAGACAAAATCAACCTGTGATCTTCCATGTCTCTCATGCCAAAGAATTTTGTTGCTCCAAATCCTTCATGGCAAACCACTGAACTAAGCTTACCCTTAGCTCAGAAAAAAACCTGTATGTCCAAACCTGCTAGCAAACCATCCACATACAGTAACAGGATAATGTCATGACCATCATCCAACTAGTAAGACAAACACAGTAGTTACCCTGACATTGACTAAAGCCATGCTTTGTCATCCACCTGTCAAACCTGTACCACTGTCCTGCAGCTTCTTCAAGACCATATGACCTGGTCTTCCATCTCACGTGTCCATTCTCTCTATTATTTAACTAAGGTATCCATTCATCTCTGTGCTTTCATACCGGCTGGCAACCCTACCAAATCTCCCGCTTGGTTCTGCATTCTCATCATGCCATGCTCCCACTGTTTCTTGGATCCTTCCTGCTCTACAGTCAGCAACTAGTATAAAGAAGAGGAACAATGAATTTGAGGCTTAATTACCATCTTCAGTCTTCCATATGGGTGTTTGAGACTCCTTGACAGCTTGCTGTCTGCCCAAAATCTGTTACAGTGACTGACCTCGGTCACTACACAGTTTGCATCTGATCGACGTCAGTTTTCATGCACCTATCCTAACTACCAACTCTGCCAATGTCGGTGTCCCTGTTGCCGATGTTGGTCCCAATGACTGACGTTGGTCTTACCTATTGCTGACGTCGGTCCTCCTGACCGACGTCAGTCTTACTCTGCCCAACATCACCGACTTCGGTCTGCACATGACCAACATCGGCACCTGTCTGTTCGACGATGGTTCCTCCTAACCGACACTGGTACCTATGTATGCCTGTGAGTGATGACTTTTTACCCGCGAGATCCTTTGAATCAAAACCCATGTCCAAACTGCCCTGCTCAGAAGTATCCAGCCCCATCCACTGGTCTTTGTCTGTCATCTCCTCCAAGAACACCAAGGCTTTCCAGTTTTTAAGTTTATCAAACACATCTGTCTTCCACTTAAGAACATGCATCTCCTTCTTACTCATGTGACCAAGCCTACAAAGCCACGTCTTCACAATAGAAGAAGAATCAGTAATATAAGCAAGTAGATAAAGAGTACCTGCTTTCTTACCACCCGCTAATTCAAGTGCATCTGTTGTGAGAGTTCTTGTGCATCTCTCATCACCCAACTTTCCTGAAGCAATTAGCCGCATCTCCAAGACTGGGACCTGCATGACCTTCTTCAACACCCATGTGTTGGCCACGTACAATTTCAGCAACACTTCCCCTTTGCCAATAATCTGACAAGGCTCACCAACCCCTCTACCTGGGGCTGCATGGAAAGAGACAATAGAATCTGTAAAACAAGATTCAACTTTATCCAGAGCATCCTATGCAACAACACCTGCAACATCTGCTTCTTCATGCTGATCTGCTACCAACCAACAATCTTTATTTTCCTGCTCTTTCTTTCCATAACACTATAAGTGACCATTCGTGCTATTCAGTTTCTCCATTTGTAGCTTACTTTCTTCTGCCGTTGCTATACTCCCACTCAATCAGAAACCCCTGAGAGTGCCCTATAACCAAATACAAAACCTGCTCCCTGCAACCTTAGCTCTGATACCAACTGTTAGGAACCCGAAGAAGCACACAATTGATTACCATACACAAGCAACTTAAGATGCAAAATTAACCAGAAGTAACAAGTAACTAGAAACCAGAAACAACACAAAATTTGAGAGACAATACATAACTTGTATTAATACTCATACAGAAAAGAATACAATAAAGAAGATGCCACTTCTTCTTCACCACCTCTCAGAGGCTTTTCACACCTCAAGTGAACAGTACTTCTTTCCTCAAAGCTCTCTCTCTTACAGTCCCAACACACAACTCAAATACAGAGTTGGTGTTCACCTCCAACCAATCAGTATCCACTACTACCAGTACACCAGTGCTTCACACACTCCACAAGTGCTCCACGCACTCCAAGTAGATCTCCCCTGAACTGCAACAACCTGCAACCCACTGATCTTACTTATGGAAGAAACTGCCTTGCCTTCCTCTTTGCTCTCTAACTGAGTACACACTGTACTCCAAGTAGATCCTGCCTGATCCTGCTCTCTGTTGTGTTGCTATCCTCCTTGATCTTGCACACCTGTAAATCAATCTGGTTCTGCACACCTGCAAACTTGGATCTCGCACCCACATACACCTGCAGATCAATGATCTTACTTACCATGCAGATCTCTTAATGTAGCCATGCACACCTGCTGACCAAGATCATACATACATGAAGAACCCCTCTGATTCTCCAAACCAGCACCCACACTTGGCACTATGGCACTAGGAGGAACACACCATGCTCTCTGCACACACAGAAGGAGCTAATATTTTTGCTCTCTTACTCTCTAACACACTTTACAATACAGCCTATGAGTCTCTTAAATAGATCTCATGCAAACAATAATTAGACACCTAATTACAATAATTAGATCTGCAACTTTGAGTCTAAAATTGGCTCTCTTTATGCAAACACTCGGTTTGTTAACAAACTATCTGTAACACTTGCAGTTCAAACCGCACAGGCGACTGACATCGGTCCCTGTCTGCCTGGAGGTGACCGACGTCGGCCGATCCCTGATCGACGTTGGTTGCTCCTCTATCTAATCCTATTGACATCAGTTGGCCTGACTGACACCGGTGTCTGTGACACTCAACAACCTCTCCCAATGACCTCCTCCATGTCTGCATCAGTGAAGCTTTTAGCTCCACAACCTAACACTATCAACACTTCTTCTACCAACTCTCAACACCAACTTGAACCAACTGCTTCATATTCGTAACATAATTTAAAAACTTGTTCTAAACCTTCTCTTTTTTATCAACAAATTTTTTAATTCACTTTAGCTCCTCCTTTTGAGGACCTCCTTGAATACTGTGCACCTATTTCTAACAACCTTCTTATGGGTTATGATGAGTGGGATCCCATCATGGAACTCACTAATCTCCCATCCCAAATTTTATTTCTTGAGCTTATGAGGACCTCTTCGCACCATAGAATTTTTTTAATGCAATTCTTGTTCAAAATGAACATCCCTCGTCCTCCCCTAGTAGGATGTGAAGTAACTTTATCTAGATCTGAAGATAACATATTACAATAATGTGAATGGATGTCCATACATGTCAATGAAATAATGGACACTTCTCTTTCCTTAAAAATTTACATCACTGACATGATTCTCAATGAGATTCTACTTCATAAGGATGATCCTCCTCTATTCATTTGTGTCCAAATTGGCGATATCTAAGTCAAGCATGCATTGATTGATGAGCATTCAAGCACATGTGTTGCCTCTCAATTTTATCAAAACCCTTAGATATTCTAAATGCAATCTCAAATCCACACACAACACATACCAAGGATATGATCAAATGTAAATGCCTCCTTTAAGTTATGTGTGGCTTCCCATTATCTTCCCACCTATCACCTATCACCATTTGTGTGAAGGTGAGGATATTTAACTTTCCTCTCTCTTATAACATCTTGCTTGGTAGGTTGTGGACTCATTGTATGAGAGTTGTTACTTCTTCCACTTGCCAATGCATTAAATTCCTTCATAATGGATCCATCTATAGGATTCAAGGTGACACTAACCCTTGGAGTTTTTAACAATTCCAAGATTGTGGTGTCTTCAAGATTCCTACTCTTGAACCTTTTCCCAGTGTTCCATTTTGTGAGTCTCAATGATTCAACTCTCTAATCAATTTAACTTGACGTTAAAATGGGCATCCTGAGCTCATTGGGAATATTACTCCTAACCTCTTATATTTTTATGATGATGAGCCTAATGATATCAATCTCAAAATTAAAACTTTCAATCTCTCACCTCATCTCATCTCTCAACTTCTTGCTTCTTTATAGCTTCATTCTTACAAACCTCCTTGTGATGATATTCCCATTGTCTTGACTAAGACTCATCATTATATTCATCACACTTCATCGTATGACAAAGTCATCCCTACCTACATCATTTATGTTCACACACCTGACTAGGATAATGGTTAAACCTTAGATGATCCATTATTAGGCAGTCTTGTTCAACCCTATGATGCTAAGATTATCCATTATCATTCTTCTTTGATTTAGTTTTTTTGTATATCTTCCCATGTTCCATCATTTATAGTTCCTAATTTTAGTATTTTTCATCTTTATCATAGGGTAGATATGGTGTTGACACCTTCAATTTTTGAGGAACCTCATAGGAGTCTGTGCATGGATCGTGCTATGACTGGGCCTTACCACTTTGCTAGGTACCCTGACCCCTATAACTTGCTTATCCATGAGATACATGTGACCCTTATTTGGCCTTATATAGACCTCACCCTTCCATCAATATAACCTATATTGGAGCCCATTCATGCTCCTATTATAGTTGAGCCTATTCTTGCTCCCACTATAGTTGAGCCTGTTCTTGCTCCCACTATTCCTAAGCGTGTCCTTACTTTCAATCCCATTACTCCTTTTGAAGAGCCTTTCCAAGCTCATTCCACTTCTATTACACATCCTTTTATGTTTAATTATACTAAGCTTACTCACAAGTGTATCTATTACTTCCATGGTAAAGATAATCTTTCATCCATGAATTATCACAAGTTACAACAATATATTGATACTTTGCATCCTTATACCCCTCAGTCTTTAGACAAAGCCATACCTCCTTCAAGGGTAATACCTAAGTATATTATTAAGTATGTAGAGGTATATTTTCTTTGGTACTAATGTGGCACCCATCACACTGATCATTACCACATTCTTTAAAAACACCTTAAAGATCACCTTATATCTATTCCCAAACCTTCTACTGTTCCTCCCATAGGTCATTCCTGCAAGAAGGCTCCCCCTTAATCTCCCATGGTTACACCTCTAGTGGCTACATCCCCTCCTATGTCCCCTTCATCACCTTCTATTCCTCCACCCATGAATTCTTCACCTGCAAATATTCCCTCACCTATGAATCCTTCTCCACCTATGAGTCCCTTACCCATGGATCCTTCCCCACTGGTGATTCCTGTATCTCCCATAGAGTTTGCTCCCATCCATTATTCTAATAATCCCTTGAATGCTATCCCTCTTCATCATGATCCATCTGACATTCCTACTTTTTCTATTGAGTAGATTAGATAAGAAGTATTTTCACAGTTTTTGCTAATGATAGACAAGACATTAGCAACAGTTCATGTCCAACTTCATAGAGACTTATCAGATATTTTAGATAATGTGTTTGGGAAAATATATGAGTACTTATGAACACATGCATGATGTTATTTACATTTTCATTTTGGATTGGACGTGTGCTCCAATCTTATCTTTATCTATTTTATTATATCATTTGACATTGTGTCAAATTATTATTTATCTTATATGGTGACTTTATTTTTTACACTTTATATATTGCTTATACTGTCACTTATGTTCTCTTGTGGATGTCTTATTTACCATTACGCTATTTTCCTTCTTGAGTTTCATTCTTAAAACTCCCTTATTTTCTCTTCATTATTATTTGCTTTCTTATCTTTATTTTTCATGAATAATTGTCATTATGACTTGGTTATATAAACCTGATTCCTTTTAGTTATTATCTCTTTACCATGTGATCAGTTAGCAAATAATTAATTTCATTATAATATCCTTTCACCGGTCTACTTTGTATCTCCTTTTTCCCTTTTTTCATTTCTCACAAACTAACCATATACATGGTTGAGACTTGAGATAACACGCTGGTTCATTGTTAAGCCTAAGTGTTCTAGTCAGTCTTGTCTTTGGTTACTTAGCTTCCTTTAGCCTAAGCCTATAGCTCATTCATGTGTATCAATTTATCTCTCATGTTTGGTCATTCCAAGTCCATATGGAGGAGGAATCTTAATTTTTTTTAAAAACATTCAAAATCTAAATCATTTAACAAAAGGAAATGATACAAGAGATAAAAACATTCAAAATTCTTAAAAGTCAAATCACACTAAAAGATGTGATTCAAAGCACATCTCCTTCTTCTAGTCAAAGCTCAAACTCCACATTTAGACTCATGATAGAGCCAAGGTCCATTGGGGTGTGGTAGGCTAGTAGATTATAAAAAGAGAATAAAAAATCTTTTACTGCTACCTACTTTCTCACGTAAGTACCCAATCTTCGTAGTAGACCAATAAATTTGTAAGGGGTCCTGAGGAATGAAGATCACATTGTGGGAAGGCAGGTCTATTTTAATTATCTTGTATCAATATAACTTTATGATTTGATCTTAGTAGTGCACTTATTTGCCTACAAATATTTGTGTCTATAGCGAATATGTTTCCTTTGTACATTGATGGTCACTAGTCACTTAGTGTCTTCTCATGTCCTTATTATGCCTCTTATCTCCTAAGGTATTCTCATAAGATGCCTCAATTATGATTTTTACATTCCCTACATTCCTCATATTTCTTTTTGAGAAATATTATTTTTTTCATTGATCACTCCCCTAGGGATTCCATTTATGAGTTGCATTATAAGACCATGGATAGGACTTGACCTTCCTCATAAATCACCATAATTTTACATTCATATTACCAACTTTTATTTACAAATTTTCACATTTATTCCACCTCATTGGGGTTCCCTTTATGAGTTGCAGTGTAAGACCATGGATAGGACCTAGCCTTCCTCACAAAATTTTTCAATAATTCAAGTCACAATCAAAATTACATGTGTCAAATATGCTATAAGATGTGATTGATTATGAAGTTACATATCATTAACATGATTCAAAAATTTATTTAGTATGTTTTATTATTACTTAATTTCTCTTTCACTTTTATCTTCTTATTTTCTGATTGCATGTAAGAATTCAACCATTTATTGAATTTTTCATACTTTCCAGCTTGAATTAGTGTGATAAATTTAAGACCAGTTTTTACCAATTTTATTTTTCTCTTATACTTATCAACATGATTTAGTATGATGGAATGACTTAATTGATTTGTTTTTATACCATTTGTCCTTTTATGTGCCTTCCACTTTATTACATTACTTTCATACTTCCCAACATGATTTAGTGTGATTTTACTTGTTTTAATTTGGTGCCAATCTTTCACTTGGTTTAAAAACAAAACCTTTTTACCATCTTGTTTTATCACTTATTGGTTATTTATACTTAGTCATTTTTCTTATTATTACACATTTCCCAACTTAAAATAGTGTGTAGTTCAATTTTTTTTGATTGATTATATTTTACTAAGTTCTTTTTGCCTATTTATTTTTAACCATGCATGTGTCCCACATAATGATAGAAAAGAAACCACAACTCATATATTTACCATAACATATACAAAAAAAACTAAATATATGTGATATAAAGAAATATATCCAATAATCACTAACCACAACCATAATGACAACACATACAATAAACAAATCCCAAAATGAGTCATATATATATATCATGAGTTTTTACAACCATATAGAAAGCTTCAGCTCTATGGCTGGGCCCCATCCTACCCATCTCATAGCCTAGCCATGTTACCCATATATACCTTGGTCTGACTCCTCTGAACATAATGTTGTAAAGAGGCTATCTGAGATCTCAGTCCTGATACCTTCCTCTGTAGATGAGCCACCTGAGCTTACAGCTGTGCCAACTGGGCAAGGGTCTCTAGATGTGTCATTTTCTCCTACTCCTATGACTACACAATGACAACCATAATGACAACACATACAATAAGCAAATTCCAAAATAAGTTATATATATATAAATATATATATGTATGTATATATATATATATATATTACTTATTTTGGGATTTGCTTATTGTATGTGTTGTCATTATGGTTGTCATTGTGTTGTCATAGGAGTAGGAGAAAATGACACATCTAAAGACCTTTGCCTAGTTATGTATATATATATATATATATCATGAGTTTTTACAACCATATATAAAGCTCTAGCTCTGTGACTAGGCCCCATCCTACCCATCTCATAGCCTAGCCATGATACCAATAGATGCCTTGATCTGACTCCTTTGAACATAATGATATAAAGAGGATATCTAAGATCTCAATCCTGATACCTTCCTTTGTAGATGAGCCACCTGAGCTTACGCCTATGCCAATTTGTTAAGGGTCTCTAGATGTGTCATTCTCTCCTACTCCTATTCCTATGTCATATGGGTCAGGGTAACTACATGTGTCACTCTCTCCTAGGCATGTACTTATCCTATCTATGCCATGGTAGCTAGATGCATAGCTCTATCTTTGTGAGGGCCTACCATGCCCATGCCTCTCCTACACTCACCTCTACTGGTGGATGCATCCCTTTTATATGCACTTACAACTGTCTCATAGACTCTCCAGCTAGTCTAAACCAACTCTCATGAACTACGATAGATGGTACCCTGAGATCCTCTAGTGCAGTAGGATTATACAACATCAACACCTTATCTAGGATATCATGAAATTATCCCCTCACTAGGGACCCCCATCTGGTCTCCTTCTCCATTGTAATACTTGAAAAATTCATACCAGATAGATATTAGATCATTGATATATCTCAAAATCTATCTCTACTCTTATCCAATAACTTAAGCAAAAATTAACCATCTTTTATTACCTATCTATGTGTTAGTTACCATGGTCTCACTATCTATGTGACTATCAAGCATGGTTTCCCCATATATTCATCTTTTGATAACTTCCTCTGTCGATCACCATCTAAAAAAAAATCTTTGAGTCATCACTCATGCCCATATCAAGGTGTTCTTAGATTGCTTCTCTATCATCTAACTCTACTCTGGTCCACCTGCTAGGTCATTTGAGATGGAAATAGTCTCTGATATTTCCTATTCATATTTCCTTCATCAAAACCATATCTATGGTGGTCACTGCTCCTCCTACTATAGAGCTGGTGGTGGTATCTCTAGTACTCCTACCTTTGCATCCATCTCCTCCTACTTTGCTGCCTGTCATGCTCAAACAATCCATGGTATCTCATAATATGGTTTGGGCATTAGCATAAAAATTGGTGGCCTTATTCTTCCCATCCTCCATGGCTCTCACACATGTCAATCCCAAAATTTGGGCATCATTATAGGTGCCGCTGTGTGAGGCAATCCCATCATCTTGTTAATTATGCCACTAGATGTGGCTCCATCCACCAGGTATAATGCCCTGTCACCTCTGTCCATGCCAAAGTTGGTACTATTATCTCCTAGCTAGGCCATATCATAGTGATATTCCCATATGAATTCCATATTATATCTACCCATCTCACTATCCACAACACTAGCATGTGGGGCATGTCTTGTGTTTCTTGGTCCTGTCTCCATCTCTGAACCTGAGGTAACCTATCATCAACTATATGGGGCAACCCAATCAGCTGATATATGAGGAACCTCTCATATATCCATATAATTAATAATATAATTAGTCCCACTGACTTCTATCCTCTGGACATCACTCCATACATGCCATGCATGGGATGTACCCATATGACAAATCCCAAGTCATATAACACCCTCTACTCTAATATCATCTAGATCAAGTCTATCAAAAATAGTGGTACCTTACCATATGACTTGTGACACAACACCCATGCTATCACAAGTCCTATCACAACCTTATAAATATCCAAAATCTATGATGTATATACATCAAACATGCTCACCCTCAATCCAAGGTGTATCATCTCTAAACCCATCACCCATTTAGCTAAAGCTCTCCTCTCATCCTCACTATCAGGTACTCCTATGACTATAGGTATATCTATTATGGGAAGTCCCAGGATGGCATGCACATCTTCTAAGGTGATACCTACCTCTATGGTATCCCCCTCTCCTCCCACTTGAAGGTGTTAGTCAATCATTCGTAGGATATAGGAACATGACTAACAAATCTGAACTAATTGGAATTGTACACATATCCATGATACCTCCTAAACCTAAAGCAATCAATCTAGCTTGATCTCCAATAGACAATCACTCTAATAAGTCAGAAAGCCATGATGTGTCCACCAAGCACCAAAATATTGAATGCCCCTACAACTAGGAAATAACAAAAGATGTATTAAATCCTCCATGTCATTTATAATCAAAATACATTCTTTTCAAATATAAAAACAATCTTAATTTCTTTCATCTAGTCATTTTTAATCAATTTCACCTATGTTTAGCCCACGTGGCCCTTTTAGCCATCATTTGATCATTATGATAACACTCTTTTGGCCTATTACATGCATTTTCATACTATTCTAGTCCTTTGATCAAACAATAGTTTGAATAAAATTTTCCTATTTTGATTTGGTTGACTTAAAAATATAAGTCAACCCTTCTATTTTTCCCCACTTAGTGTTGAGTTATCACAATGAATTTTTATATTAGGTCAGTAACAATGTACTAGGTTGGCAGTCTAAAAAACAAACTACATCGACACATACCTACTAGGTCAACATTGTGGATTTTGATGATTTTTAGCCTACTAGGTCGACTGGGTTGACCTAATTATTTTTCCCTACTGACCCCTTACATCTTGTGAAATAAGTGCCTTCTGATAGTTATTTCCCCAAACCCTTCAAATCCATTTCCCTAAATGTTTTTTCCTACTCTTAGCATCTTGTTTGAGTTCATTTCAATGTCTATAAATACTTTAAATTACAAATTTCTCAAATACACTTAAAATCATTAAAATATTCAAAAACTAGTTTGAGATTCTCAGTGGCCTACCTATGTTGCACCCGCTGCTACCGCTGGGGGTCCCTCTCATCTAACCTATCATATCCTTTCCATCCTAACTCATTTTCTCTCTCAGATCTCTTTTTCTCTCCTTCACAAGTCAAAAATAAACAAATGACTTTCATTTCAACCTATTTAAAATCATTTTTCAATAATCTAAAATCTTTCAAATCTTTTTGTCAGATTCTTTATTTTGCCCATATCTTTGTTTCTACTAATCCATTTTTTGAACCTTAAAATGTTATGTAATCATGATGACGTAGAGAATATTTTCCACTATTATATGCCTATCTTTCATTTTTTTTATTTTTGGCTATTTTTTGTACTAATTTCTATAGGTTTGCCTAATGTTCTTCACATTTGGACACCTTCACTTCTCTTGTAGTATACTTTTTTATCTATAAAACTAAGGTAATTAAAGGTACATGTTTTTAAATTTTATCCTTTCATTTATCTTATTTGATCCTTATTATACTTTACTTAGCATCAATGTTATGTGTTATCATGTTCTATTTCTTGAATCACCATCCCGTGTTGCACTCATGTGACACATGATGAGATTCGAGTGGGGCATATGTATAAACATAAAATTTTCAAAATTTTATCGATTGATAACACTTTGTATCTTGAAATAAACTATCGAGTCTCAATCTCTCTGAGTGCACACCTTAAGGGGTGCACTAGGAAAGGGGTGGGTAGACTATTAGTGATTCACAGGATTATTATCCCTTTTACCACTTGTTATCTACATATTTGTCTCTTAAAACCATTATCTCTAAGTGTGTTCTTCTTTTTTGTTCCCTTTCCAATCATTTTCTACATTTTATCTTCCTTTTCTTCACCTTAATCCCTTTTTTTCAGTCAACTGTACTAGGTCAATTGGGTCGACCCTGTACAGTTTCAAGTTATTTTCACTTAGGAATTAGTTTGACCTTTGGTTGACATAGCTCATGATCTAGCGAATTATTGTTAAAAATTGTGCTAGGTTGACTAGGTCAACCCTATCGGTTAGGATTTTTGGAAGGGTTTAGGGTCAAATTTGCCTATATATAAGTTTATTTCAATAATTTATTATGAGAAGAAGTAAGATCGAATGAACATCTGCTTATTGACCATTTACTTGAGAAACAAAGCTTAGGGTTTCATATTTTCTTTGGAGATATGAATTTTGTCTTGTGGAGAAGTCTTTTAGATGCATTGATAGGTTGTGTAACATAGAGTTGATTTGTCTTTATCATCCTTATATACCACAACAACCTCTTGTAAAGCACCTTGGCCAAAGGAGAGATTGAGTCTTGGCAGGTTCATCTTCAAAGGTAAGTATTCCAAACTTTGTTTCTCCTTTGTAAGAGTAGATAGATATGCATTCATACTTATCTTAAATGCATTAGGATTTTGTATACATTGACGTGAGTATATATATTCTATGCATATTTAGTTTTATTGTTTTTAACCCCCACTTTGTGTCACAATCTTTGGTGAGCACTATATTAGATTTAATTTAATTATTATTAGTTTAGGTGATATATTAACACTTAGGACCCCCTAAGGGTTATTGTATGATTGTGTTAGACTGGAGGCTTTGGAACCTTCCTTAGCATGGTGTATTGTGGTAAGAGATCCCCTAATTGGGTCTATAAGATCCCCATATTGTTCATGTTACCACTTAAAAAATATATCCCCAATCGAAAGTGTACAATTTGATAAATATTTTCTTAGTTAGGATTGATTTATAGATATGATGAATTTTTGATTGCATACATATTCTACTTTCATAGTGGTTAATTTGCTTGTCTTCTCTAGCTGTTGCATGAATTGATATGTTGGAAACTACAAATTCATAGTCAAAACAACTTGAGATCCATAAATAATCTCAAAAGGGATTTTAATTGTATCTTTCTTAGGTGTGATCCTATCATACCATAAGGCAAACTTCAACTGTTCACCCCACTTCTTGTGTGCTTTTAAAGTTTGTCTAATGATTTTGAGCAAGTTCTTGTTACTAAATTCTACTTGCCCATTCCCCTGAGGGTTGTAATTGGAAGCATAAGTTAATGTGATCCCATATTATTTTCATAATGCCACCAAATATTTATCTCTAAAACTCATGGCATTATAAAAAATTACCTTGATAGGCACACAAAATATATAAATAATCATATTCAATAAAAATTCCATAATCACCTAGTGTGTATCCTTCTTTGTAGGGACTACCTCAACCCATTTTATGAATTAGTCATTTGCAATCAATATCCATTTATATCTAATGCTTGAAGAATAAGTGATTTCCCCAATGAAATCCTTTCCCCATTATCTAAATGGGCCTTCAATCATTACGGGCTAGAAGGGAAGAGAACTAGAAGCTTTCAACCTTCTAACAAAGCATTGAAATTTCTTGCACTTTATAAATTTTTGAGCAACATCCTTGAATAGTGATGGCCACCAATAACCAAATATCAAAATTTTATTAGGTGTGACTTTAGGTGCAAAGTGGCCACCACATACTCCTCTATGGAAGTCTTCAATCAAATCGACAGTTTCTTCCTCTACTAGCCATCTTAGGAAAACTCCATCTGGATTATTTGATGGCAGTTCATTTTCAATCAAGAGATATTTTTAGGAAACAAGTTTGACAGTTCTCATTTGGTTCTTATCTAGTTCAAGGGGGCAATTCAATTTTTTCAAGTAGTAAACAATGTCCTTATACCATAGAGATGCTAATTCTATTCAAATAATCATCAAAATTAAAAACAAACAATAATGTTTACCTCAACAACTTGCAAATTAGTTTCAACCATGAGCTTGGATAGACCCATACCTCTCACTAACTTGGTGGTTTGAATATTCATGTCATACTCTTGTAACTCGTTAACCCACCTGTATCTCTTGCTGGATGCTTCAATCTGAGTCAAGATGTCCTTCACCATTGTATGTGAGATGTATGCAACAATATTTGAACTTAGAATGTAAGGTTTGAAAAATTTAATAACCTTTAAGAGAGCAAAATATTGTTTTTTCATGATGGTATAATTTATTTTAGAATGTTGCATAACTTTTCTAAAGAAGGCTATGGGCTACTCATAACTACCATCATTTTTTTGCAATAGGACAACAACTATAGTATTTTGTGATGCAAAAGATAATATATGGAATAATTTAGTGTAATAAGGGTTGGCCAAGATAGAGGCAGACTTCAAGGCTCCTTTGATGTCATTGAATGCATGCACAACCTTCTCCTCCCACTAGATGGTCTAGTATTTATTCAACATAGAAGTAATAGGTAGAGTGATCTTTATAAAATTAGACACAAACCACCTCACAAAGTTGACTTGTCCAAAGAAGGACTAAATTCCTTTCTTGGACTGCAGGATAAGCACTTTGTCAATGGCGTCTACCCTCTCAAGGTCAATCATAACACCATCCTTAGACACTATGTGTCTCAGTAAATTAGCCTTTTGTACTCTGAAATGACACTTTTAGGATTAAGTGAAATGCCAAATTCCTTACATCTAATGAATAATTTTTTTAGATGCTCTAAATGTTCCTTTCTATTATTGGAGTACATAGTAATATCATCCTAATACACAACATGAACTTGTTAATTACCCCTAAAAAATCAATGTCCATAGCTCACTAAAACATTGCATTGACATTCATTAACCCAAAAGGCATCTCATATAAACGTGTATGCCCAAGGCATTGTAAATACAGTCTTGTGTCTCTTAGATTCCTTTACCATAATCTAGTTATACCCTAAGAAACCATCTAATGTGGACAACGTTTCTGACCCTATAACACTTTGTAGCAAGTTATCCATATTAGGTAGGGGTAATTATCTTTCAAAGAATCTTTATTTAAAATTTGAAAATCCACACACAAGTAAATGTCACCATTTTTCTTTCTCATAAGGACTAAGTTTGCCACCCATAATGAATACTTGATGGGATGAATAATTCCACCATCTCTTAGTTTCTTTAACTCATCCCCCATCTTGGTGGCCAGGATGGGGTTAATAGGCCTTTGTTTCTACCTGAAAAGCTTGCCGTCAAGCTGCAATGGGATGACATGTTGAAACAAATCTTTCCTATACGCTTTTATTTTAGAATAAGACCAAGCCAAATAGTCCTGATACTTTTTTAACAATTTCATGTAGGTTTGATTTTCTACTGCGCTTAGATGAGTACCCAGTTGACCTTTCTAGGATGTTCATTAGATCCCAAATTACACTTAGTTACATCTTTTGAGATAAATAAGTCTCAAGTTTTAATTCAGTCTATTCCATCAAAAGATGCTTCTAAACTCACCAATCCCCTAGGGAGAGTGTTTATCTTCAGTTGAATTATATCCTTCCCAAACAAGGTTTCCTTTCCATCACAAACCTGAACCCTAGATTCAAAGTCTATAAACTGATCTTGAAACCCAAATTCATAATTTAGGAACCTTCTAATCTATTCATAATCATAAAAAAATTACCAATGATGAATATTATTTGGGATTGAAGGCCTAACAAGCACCTCCACTTGATACTGATAACGAGGGTTCATATTTTCAAATTTAAAATACGCACCTAACCCTAAAAGTCTACCAGCTTCTTCGTTAAAACTTATATCATGATAATAGCTATTGAATGTGTCAAATAATTCTAACATATCTCATACAACATACTTATATTGTTTCAACCTTTTATTTTTGGTGGCATAAGCATTATGGACTTGATTAACCACTAGCTTAGAATCACCCTTTACAATCAAACTTGTAATTCCATGTTCACGGGTAATCCTCAAACCAAGCAAGAGTGCCTCATACTTTGTAATATTATTTATACACTCAAAATACAACTTGAAATAAAATTGGAAAGATTTACCATTAGGGGCATAAAAGATAACCCCAGATCCATTTCCAAGATTGGAGCAAGCCCTATCAAATAACATTTTCCAAACTTCACCTTTGTTGTCAAACCCATCCACATTGATGAGGAAGTTACCCAGATCCACATCCATGTACAACACCTCATTTAGAGCTCTTTTCAGATCTTCAAATATATGTAACATCTTAGACTCTCTATGAATTTTGACCATTTTACCCTCCAAAGGAATGGTGGTATATGAAAGGTCCATTTTCACACTTTTACCCATGCTAGCAGCCCATTTTTGTGACTACAATATCCCCTACTTAGGTGGGTAATCCACAACTACCACATCCATATTAAAAAAAATTACCTAGATGAACTACCAATTGCATCACTAATCCTTTAACTTGTCCAATAATTGGCACCTCTCATGCATCCATGGCATAACACTTGCCAAAGGCAGATGTGATTTTCACTTCAAGCTCATTTAGGACACCTAGGGTCATCACATTTCAAGAAGCTCCATGATCAAACTTAAAATTATGAACAATCAAGCCATTGATCAGTAGGGTGGTGTAAAATAGATCCACATTCAACTAAATTTCTACCAATATAATCCCAAAATAAACTTTTGAAGATGGTTCAATATCTTCATCTGATTCTTCATCATTATCTAGGAGTGTTTGGGGTGAAATCATCTCATTTGTAACTGTACTCTCACCAAATTCTAAATATTCAAATGCTCTCTTCCTATGTTCTGGTATTCATAATAACTCAACAAGTGGCATGGTTATTTTCAATTGACTCAACACTTGGGCCATATCACACATGTTATACTGAGGAAGGAAAGTGTTTATGGGAAGGGTGACAACACCTTCAACTAAAATACAATCATTCAAAGTCAAGGGTGGAACAAATTAGGATGAATTAACATTTTTAATATTAGTCTTCAAGGGCAGATTTATTCTAACATCACTCACACCCATAAGAATACTAGAAAACAAAGGTACACTATTTTTGGCTAGAGCACCCCTTTGTTTAACAACTTGGGAAATAGGCGCTCATTTGGAATAATTAGGAACTACTGTAGTTTTATTTATTTCCTTACTTCATCCCCCATCCTTGGATTTACAGGGGTAGTTTTTTTAGGAGAAACACCTTGTTGCCTACTTATCAAACTATATTCTTTCTCTTGAGAAACTGATACATTAATTCACAACTACCTATCCTCAATTGAATGAATTCCCCATCATATTTCTTAATCATCATGGAATGTAAGAATTTAAAATCATAATTTTGTAATTCATATGCTTGTGTCAAGTTAACATCATAAATAAATTTTAAAGTTGGGACACATGCCTTTCGTACTACACTCCAAAACTAATCAATGGTAGTAGCACTTAACAATTTTGTAGAGGCAGACATTTTGCTTTTGGAGATTTGAAAATGAAACATCAAGATCTCATCATCTTCAAACATAAACTTAGGTTCTTACATATCTTTATCAATTCATTTAGCAGTATTACAAGAAGGATGGGGAAGGAAGAATTTATCATACTAATCAATGTCAAAATCATAATTTACAACACTCATTTTAGCACGGATGAAGCATTTCCTTTCCAGCCCTTATATTCTAGTTTTTGTCATTTATTTCATCAGGAGCATGCCTCTTTCCTCTGTCATTATCTCTAATGTGGAAAGGGGGTATCCCTTGTGCTTGATTTTGATTTTGAGTTCTTTCTTAACTTGTAGACATATGAGGCAACCCCTTCTTAGCTCTAGCCAGCTTATAGGACATTTATTTGACAATAGAGGTTAAGGTTTTCACAATTTCTTTAAGTTTGGATATCTTAGTGGACTGAGTCTTTTTAGAATTGACCAATTTAACATCATCCCACTTATTCAAAGGTTTACCCACAACCTTTATGTTGTTTTCAATTGGGATGGCCATATTAAATGCTAATCTCAAGCTCATGGGAGCCTTGTCCCTCAAGTAGTATGCAAACTTCTTATCAAATGCATCATAGTATTTAATCAAGCAAGCTGTATCAATGGCCTAATATTTTTAGGAAACCTCATCATAGTCTTATTTAATATTGTATTGAAATCCTACACACACTCATTAAGGTTCTTCTTAATGTTTCAAATTCTACCAAAAAAACCTAGGATCAATCCTATCACCATACTGGATTTTGAAAATATTTTTTATTTCTTCTCATGAATCAATGCATCCATGGGGAAGGGAGTTGAAATACTCAAGATCATCTTATTCCAATGGGTGCACAAACAACCTAATGCAAACATCCTCATGTTAAACTTCATAATCCTCAATGATAATGTGAAAATCTCTCAAATGTTGATCACCAGTCACTACATTATTCCATTGAAACTTAGGGAAGTGGCTCCTTACTTCATTAGGATAACCTTCCATTTCATCAAAGTTAATTGGTCTAAATTTGGGAATCCTGAATGCAGGATGCCCATTCTCATCTTAATCCCTAAGCCTCATGATTGGGTTAATAGTGGGATCAAGATCAAATGGAAAAGGGATATGAGGGAGTAAGTGAGGTGGGCTTGGTGGATCAAACTTATGAGGAGATTCAACTAGTTGAGAAGGTTCTAGGTAATAAATTGGGATATAATACTCTGAGTGATTAGAACAACTATCATAATATTAAATAATAAGAAGTTCAACAAATAAAAGTTTAGGTGTACTAGAATCTTGACAGTCTAAACACTCCTTTGATACTAAAAAATGTCCTTTAATTGACATCCAGACTTGTCTCCTTATTCTTTGATGAATACCTAAGGGCGAGACAAACTATTTTGATGAGTCACCTTTGAAGGATGATCTCAATCCTTCTAGCTTTGCAAGTAAAAGGACACTCAAACCTGAAAGAGTATATTAAAATGGGAATTGATTATTCTTGAAACCAAATACAATGTTGGAGTTTCCATGAGAAGAAAATTTATATACTATAATAATTTACAAACTTGTTATGATACATACTGAAATTACTCTTTTCTGAAATCGGTGATGAGATGTAAAAAGAAAGACACTAAAAATTTCAGATTCGTGTTCAAAGGGAAAAAACACCTTAAAACATGAATAATTTACATCCCTTTGCAAGAAATCAACATATGTCAATTTACCAAATATTTCAAGTCCTCGATAATGTCCCTAGCAAAGCGCTACATAAAGCATGCTCAAATAACCTCAACTTTCACACACATGAGATAATATGAATAAACATTATTAAAAATACGTAGCTGAGGTTAGTGCATCAAATATTTATTAACAGAGAAATTTTATAACTTGAATTAATTACAACTCTCTACAAGAGTCCCTGAAAACATGGGTGACAAGGATTGATGTTTAGTTCCCCGACAATGATGCCAGTTGGGAGAGTCCCAAGAAACACGGGTGATAAGGATTAATGTTTAGTTTCCTGGAAACAGTGCTAGTGGGGTGTTAGTTCCTAGTTATACACCTATTTCACTCAACCTTGCACACTTGTAAAATATTTAAAATAAAGATGAAAAACCTATAAATATGTCATTATATCCAAGGGAGGGTTTGGCACCCAGATGGACTAAACATAGATAATGACTAGAAGACACCGATAAAGGGTATGGTTAGTTCCCTGCTACTTCTAAATCTACTTGGACCAAGGTGAGAGGACATAAGGGGTAGCTTGATCAGATAGAGGGATACTCTATTTCAATATCCATGGGGATTTTTGGTGCACACAAAACACAAATATAACCAGGGCATAACCAAGTTTGCTGACTCCACTCGAGAAGATTTGTCACATAGAATGAATAAATTCTCTAGGCTAAACACAAGCTATTGAAGACATATGTAAATATTATTGTAACCTTCATTTCAAATAAATTTTCAACAACCTAGGGTCGAATTGGAGATTTCAATGTTGGGCTTCAAAGCACAAAATACAAAGACATTCTGGATATGCAGTATTTATGCATCTATAGGTAAAAATACTCAGAATATGAAACATGGTGTATTATTTCAAGGGTAGAACATGGTAAGATGATTTAGGTAAATATAAGAGAGTGGTGTGGTGGTTTTATGTGGGTTTTCAAATAATAGGATCTCCTTTAATAGACATGTTATAATTCATTGTAAAAATTTAGAAAACTGAAAGACAAGTTAAGGAAACTAACATGAAAGATTTGAATCCATTGGTGCCAATACAATGTAAATATTTAGATGATTCTTGAAACCCTAAATCATAAACTACAAGTACATATTGAAATGTTTTCTCTTATCAAATTCATAGACCCAACGTGCCCTCAGGTTATCAACAACACATTTCCAAATCATAATGTAGAAAGGGGTTTATAACCTAGATCTATGCCCAAAATAATGACCATTAATAAACATTAAACCAAATATCAAATCAACAGAGCATGTAAAATGTATTATTGTACTTCATTAATAGGAAAGAGTAAAAATCATAGCTATTTTCCATTTTATTCTAAGTAAATATTACATACATAATTGTTTAAGAATGTTGACATGGGGAGAAGCATGGTGAATTTAATCTTGAATAGGGGAGACATAAACATGATCTCAGAGCTTATTAATGGTTGTACAGCTAAAACCACCTTAGAAAGAGAGGCAAAATGTACACAAAAAGAATCCCAAAATTTGAAAGAGCCTAAGACCTAAGGACCAACAACAACCAATAATAACCTTTGAAAAGAGGACAATCACTCTTTTTATACAAATTTCTCACCCATTTGCAATTTTCAATATTGTAAACTTTCAATTAGCTTTGAAAACTCCACCAAGATGATCTAGTTAGAAAATGCTCTTTGTCATGCCTTGAAGCTCTTGCTCTTGTAAGGGAATCATTGAAGAGACTACCTATCCATGTCATAATTAAGTTTGTTAACAAACCCTTGATCTCCTTGGTTGGAAATCCATTTTACTTAGGCTTGAGGGAGAATATTCTCTTGGGAGCCAAACAAACTTATTGTCTTCTTATGTAACCATTTGGCCATGCCTTTGATCAATCATTTGCATAATTGGAAACTTTTGGACAACTGCCCTTCCTCTTGTGCATGTCAAAGAATTCCCTTTCCTTGTAATGATTTCATTTGAATACTCCAGCTATGATAGAAGAAAAGAAGGATCCATGGAAATTTGAAAAATCTCCTTGCAATAGACCACCTTGGCTTCAAAAAACCTACAACATTTCTCTCATGGAGGTATTCAATACAAGCAAAATATTAGAAATGGAAAGACTTAGCTTATGTTTTACCTTTATGCTTTTTAATTCAATGTGCCTTTTCCACATTTACTTTTTTCCATTTTGATTTTTTAGGATTGCCACCAAACTTCATAAAGCTTAAGTGCCTTATTTTACCCTTTTTTTCCTTATGGGGAGCTTTGGTTCCTATTTTCAATTTTGTGCCTCCTTTGTATGGTAGGATTTTAGACCCAATTGTAACTTTGAAAGTTGATAGAAATACATAAGTCAACAATACATTTACAATTTATAATTTTGTAACTTGTAATCTGGAGTTGCAGTTCACCTCAAAAGTTCCCCCATGGACCTGGGAACTTCAAGTGAAATTTATAATTTGTAATTTTACAACTTGTAATCTGTAGTTGTAGTTCCCCTCAAAATTTACTCCATGGACATGGAAGATTTAAGTTTAATTTGCAATTTTCAAAAATTTAATTGGCTTGAAAACTTTTGCCTTGATATTTTGACCTCATGTTTGATTGGAGGGTGGCAGACATCTGAGTGCATTTTAAAAATTGCACATTTTCAAAAATGAAAAATTGCATTCCTCCAAATCTCCAAGAGACCTTCATTTGAGTTGAATTATCTTACATTCCAATCTTGAAGTAGAAATATGGCATGTAGAAGATATTCTCAGAAGCCAATCCTTTATTTGGCCATCATTTGCATCTCCACTTACCAATTCACCCTCTTTATGACTTTCCTAAGATGTTTAGGAATGCCTTAATTAAAAAAATTATCATCTTTTAGAAATTTATCTAAACTATTAAATGAATTAGAATGATTATCTGCATCTAGTGAGAGCCTAAGAGATGTGTCTTGAACATCCTTGAAGGAATCACTCTCTGATTCTAATTCTACTCTTTAATCTAGGTGAGTTTCACTCTGCCACTGAGGATGTCTTATCCTACACTAGGAAACCATTGATAAATATATATTACAATGTTATGGCCATGAATAGAGATGAATTTTCCTCAAACCATTTTGTCTACAATTACACCAAATATTCTTGTCAGCTACAAGTTTATACATAGCAGATGCAATTGCCTTGTCATCATGGGGATCTTTTAATAAACCTTTCTATAATGTCCAATGAATGTCCATAGGTCCTCCATTCTTTCTGGCTACCATAGGCAATCCATGGGAAAATGCCTCAATGAGAGTCAAACCAAAGGGTTCCACTAAAGTAGGATTGATAAAAACACCCTTTATTTTTGCAACAATTCTGTAGATGCCACGAACTTCTAATTGTTTATGATGCTTTAGATAATCAACTTTTCCATAGAGATCATATTTGTCAATTAGCTTTAGAATAATAGTGAGAACATTGGCATTGGCTATAGGCATTTGATCAATATCATCTCCATTTATCATGATCAACATCAAATTTTATAGCTTCTGCAACTTGTTGTATTCCCCAAAAGTCTTAACTAAAGTTGTGATGTTCTTTTTATGATCAGGATGAGCAAGAGCCAATATAATTAGTTTTGAAGTATTGTTCATGAAACACATGGTATCACCCGATAAAGGGGACTTAGATAGTCATGAAAAAGCATTATCTAATTCATCATATGTGCTCACCCAGGGATGTACACCCCGACAATGCTTTAAAGAACCCCCAAAAATAAGACTAGGTGCCAATCCCTTGGGCTATGAATTTAAAATTTTAGTAATTTATTAGCAAAAACCCATGGAAATTCAATTGGATAAAGGTAGATCAATAAAAATAGATAATAAGGATTTGAAAAAGAACACATGACAAAAAATGATGAAAATAAATGTACAAACAAGGCCCAATATAGATGGGAAAAAAAACACCAAAATAAAAATGTATACTATACAATAATGTACATAGACACAAAATCAGTCAAGGAAATGTTTTAAATGTATGCCATTAACTGATAGCTCTAGTATCTCACCATCCAAGTCTCTTAAGAATAAAGTGTGTTCCCTAATCTGACAGTTAATGGAATAGGGGCCCATCCATAAAGCATCAAATTTTCCATGCTTGCATTTCTCCTCATGCATGCTATCCCAAAGTAAAACTTGATCACCTACTTGAAAATTTATTAGAGCAACCTTTCTATCGAATATTCTTTTGAGTCTTTCTTTAAACTTGAGGTGTCTTTCATGAGCTTGTCTTCTAGTTTCATCAATATCAACAATCTGGTTCATTCTACTTTCATAGTGGTTATTTCACTCATCTTCCTCTAGCTTTTGCATGAATTGATATGCTGGCAACTGTAAATTCATAGGCAAAACAACTTGAGATCCATAAATAAGCTCAAAAGGGCTTTTACCTATATCTCTCTTAGGCATGATGCTATCATCCCACAAGGCAAACTTCAATTGTTCACGTCACTTCTTCTTGTTTGCTTCCAAATTCCATCTAATAATTTTGAACAAGTTCTTATTACTAGATTCTGCTTGCCCATTCCCCTAAGGGTTATAATTAGAAGCGTAATTCAACATGATCCCATATTATTTGCATAATTACACTAAAGGTTTAGGTCTATAAATCATGGCATTATCAACAATTACCTTGATAGGGACACCAAAGCTACAAATAATTTGATTCAACAAAAAGTCCATAATCACCTAGTGTGTAGCCTTCTTTGTAGGGACTGCCTCAAACCATTTCATGAATTAGTCAATTGAAACCAATATCCATCTATGTCTAGTGCTTGAAGAATAAGTTATTTCCCCAATGAAAACCATTTTCCATTGTCTAAATGGGCCTTCAATCATCACAGACTGCAAGGGAAGAGAACTTGAAGCTTTCAACCTTCCAACAAAACATTGACATTTCTTTCACTTTATAAATTTTTGAGTAACATCCTTGAATATTAATGGCCACCAATAACCATCTCTTAGAATTTTATGAGCTGTGACTTTAGGTGCAAAGTGGATACCACATACTCCACTATGGATGTCTTCAATCAAATTAGCAATTTATTCCTCTACCACACATCTTAGGAGAACCCCATCTGGATTTTTCCATGCTAGTCCATTTTTAGTCAAGAGATATTTTTTGGAAACAAGTTTTAGAGCTATCCTTTATTTTTTATCTAGGTCAGGGGGATAATTCAAAATTTTCAAGTAGTAAACAATGTCATTATACTATGGAGACATGCTAATTCTATTCAAATAATCATCAACATTAAAAATAATAGTGTTTAACTCAATGGCTTGCAAATTAGTCTCAACCATGAGCTTTGCTAGACCCATCCCTCTCGCTAACTTGGTGGTTTTAATATCCATGTCGTACTCTTGCAACTTGTTGACCCACCTGCATCTCTTGTTGGATGATTCAATCTAAGTCAAGATGTCCTTCACCATTGTATGCAAGATGCATGCAAAAATATTATAACTTCAAATATAATGTCTGAATGTTTCAACAACATTTAAGAGAGAAAAATATTATTTTTCCATGATGGTGTAATTCAATTCAAAACCTTGCATATCTTTGTTAAAGAAGGCTATGGGCTGCTTGTGACCATCATCATTATTTTGTAATAAGATAACAACTATTGTATTTTATGATGCAAAAGAGAATATCTATAATGCTTTTGTGTAATCAAGGCTGGAAAAGATAGGGGTAGACTTCAAGACTCCTTTGATGTCAGTGAATGCATGCACAACCTTCTCCTCCCACTTGATGGTCTGGTCTTTCTTCATTATAGAATTATTAGGTAGAGTGATCTCTACAAAATTTAACACAAACCACCTCATGAAGTTGATTTGTCCAAAAAAAGACTGAATTCCTTTCTTGGACTCTGGCATAAGCACTTTGTAAATGGATTCTACGTTCTCAAGGTCAATCACGACACCATCATTAGACACTCTGTGTCCCAGTAACTTAGCCTTTTGTACTCTAAAATGACACTTCTTAGGATTAAGTAAAATGAAAAATTCCATACATCTAATGAATACTTTATGTAGATGCTCCAAAAGTTCCTTTTTGTTGTTAGAATACATGGTACTATCATCCTAATACATAACTATGACCTTATTAATTACCTCTGCAAAAGCAACATCCATAGCTCACTGAAACTATACAATGACATTCATTAACTCAAAAGGCATACTCATATAAACATAAGTGCCCTAAGGAATTGTAAATATGGTCTTGGGTCTCTTGGATTCCTTTACAACAACTTGGTTATACCCTGAGAATACATCTAATATGGATAACATTTATGATCCTGTAACACTTTGCAAAAAGTTATCCATATTTGGCAAGGGTAATTATCTTTCAAAGAAGCTTTGTTTAAATTTTGAAAATCCACACACAAGTGGATGTCACCATTTTTATTTCTCATAGGGACTTAGTTTTCCATCCATGATGAATACCTGATGGGCTGAATAATTCCATCATCCCTTAGCTTCTTTTACTCATCCCACATCTTGATGGCCAAGATGGGGATAATAGGCCTTTTTTTCTACATGAGAGGTTTGATATTAGGCTACAATGGGATGACATGTTGTAAAAATATTTCCTATATTCTTTCAATTTAGAATAAGATCAAGCCAAATAGTCTTGTTACTTCTTTAGCAACTGTATGTAGGTTTGCTTTTCTGCTGCACTTAGATGAGTACCTAACCAGACCTTTCTAGGATGTTTGTTAAAGCCCAAATTACTGTAGTTACATATTTTGAGATAAATAAGTCTTGATTTTTAATTCAGTTTGCTCCATCAAAATATTATTCTAAAATCACCAATCCCCTAGGGAGAGTGTTTGTCTTTAGCTGAATTATATCCTTCCCAAACAAGGTTTCCTTTCTGTCACAAACTTGAACCATGGATTCCAAGTCTATAAGGTGATTTTGAAACTCAAATTCACAATTTATAAACCTTTTAATCTATTCATCATCATCAAAAAATTGCCAATGATGAATTTTATCATGGATTGAAGGCCTAACAAGCACCTCCACTTGATACTGACAATGAGGGTTCATATTTTCAACTTCAAATTGAACACCTAACCCTGTAAGTCTGTCAGCTTCTTTGTTGAATCTTCTATTATGATAAAATATATTGAATGCATCAATTTTTTTAACATATCCCATACAACATTCCTATATTGTTTCAACATTTTATTTTTGGTCGCATAAGCATTGTAGACTTGCTTAACCACTAGCTTGAAATCACTCTTTACAATCAAACTTATAATTCCATGTTCATGGGTAATCCTCAAAATAAACAAGAGTGCCTCATACTCAAAAATATTATTCATGTACTCAAAGGAGAACTTGAAATAAAATTGAAAATATTTCCTATTATGGGCATAAAGGATAACCCCATCTCCATTTCCAAGATTGGAACAAGCCCCAATAAATGACATTTTCCAAACTTCACCTTTGTTTTCAAACCCAACATCTAGAACAATATGTTGTTTAATAATATCCACATTCCCAATGAAGTTACCTAGCTCCACATCCATGTATAACACCTCATTTAGATCTCTTTTCGTATCTTCAAGTACATGCAACGTCTTAGGATCTCTATGAAGTTTGACCATCTGACCCTCCAAAGGAATGGTGGCTTAATAAAGGTCTATTTGCATACTTCCACCAATGCTAGAAGCCCATTTTTGTGAAAACAACATCCCCCATTGACATGGGAAATCCATAAATACCACATCCATATTCAAAAACTTACCTAGATGAATTTCCAGTTGCACCACTAATCCTTTGACTTATCCAAAATCTGGCACCTCTCATGAATCCATGGCATAACACTTGCCAAAGGTAGATGCAATTTTCACTCTAAGATTATTTAGGACACCCAGGGGCATCATATTTCAAAAATCTCCAGAATCAAACCTATAATTGTGAACAATCAAGCCATTAATCAATAGGGTGATGTAAAATAGATCCATGTTCAACTGACTTTCTACCAATGCAATCCCCAAATAAACTTCTAGAGCTAGTTTAATATCCTCATCCAATTCTTTATCATTATCTAGGAGTGTTTGGGGTGAAGTCATCTCATTTACAGTTGTAATCTCTACAAATTCTAAATATTCAAATGCCCTCTTTTTATATTTTGGTATTCGTAATGACTCAACAAGTGGCATGGTGATTTTTAATTGACTCAACACTTGGGCCATATCACACATTCTATACTGAGGAAGGGGAGTGTCTAGAAAAAGGGTGACAACACTTTTAACTAGAATACAATCATTCAAAGTCAAAGGTGGACTAGGTTGGGATGAATTAACATTTTTAATAGTAGTCTTTAAGGGCAGATTTATTCTAACATCACTCACACCCTTAGGAATACTAGACAACAAAGGTACTCTATTCTTGGCTGGAGCACCCCTTTGTTTAATAAATTGGGAAGTAGGCGCCATCATGGAATAATTAAGGACTGCTATATTTTTCTTTATTTCCTTACTTTTATCCCCTACCCTTGGATTTGTAGGGGTAATGTATTGAGGATAAACACCTTATTGCATGCTTCTCAAACTATATTCTTTCTCTTGGATAAATACTACATTAATTAGCAACTGCCTATCTTCAACTGAAGGAATCCCCCCATCATTTTTATTAATCATCATTGAATGTATAATTCAAAACCATGATTTGGTAATTTATATGATTGTATCATGTTAACATCACAAACAAATTTGAAATTTGGGACACATACCTTTCGTACTGCACTTCAAAACTAATCAATGGTAGTATCACTTAACAATTTCATGTAAGAAGACATTTTGCTTCAGGAGATTTGATAATTAAACTTCAAGATTTCATCATCTTCTGACACAAATTTAGATTCTTTCGCATCTTCATCAATTCATTCAATAATATCATAAAGAAGATGGGGAAGGAAGTATATATCACACCAATCAATGTCAAAATCATAATTTACAACATTGACTTTGGCATTTAATGGATTAGGCACTTCCTTTCCAGCCTCTGTATTCTGATTTCTATCATTTCTTTCATCACTGGCATGCCTATTTTCTATGTCATTATCTCTAATGTGTAAATGGGATCTCCCTTGTGCTTGATTTTGATTTTGATTTCTTTCTTGACTTGTAGACCCATGAGGCAGCTCCTTGTCATCTCTAGCCAACTTATAGGACATTTCCTTGATAGCGGAGGCTAAGGTTTTCATAGTTTCCTCAAGGTTGGCTATCTTAGTGGACTGAGTCTTTTCAGGATTGACCAATTTAACATCAACCCACTTGTTCAAGGGTTCACCCATAACCTTCATGTTATTTTCAATTTGGATGGCCATATTGAATTCTAATATCAGGTTCATTGGAGCCTTGTCCCTCAAGTTGTATGCAACCTTCTTGTCAAATGCATCACATTATTTAATCAAGCAAGCTATATCACTAGGCCTAATATTTTTAGGTAACCTCATCATAGTCTTATTGATCCTTATATTAAAATCATGTACACACTTATTAGGGTTCTTCTTAATGTTTTCAAAATCTACCAAAAGAAACCTAGGATCAATCCTATCACCATACTGAATTTTGAAACCATTTTTCATTTCTTCCCTTGAATCAATGCATCCACAGGGAAATGAGCTAAACCACTCATGAGCATCTTCTTTCAATGGGTGCACAAAAAATTTAATGCAAACATCCTCATGTTCAACCTCATAATCCTCAATGATAATGTGGAAATCCTTCAAATGCTGATCATCAGTCACTGCATTATTCCCTTGAAACTTAGGGAGGTTGTTCCTTACTTCATTTAAAAATTCAGTAGGATAACCTTCTATTTCATCAAAATTAATTGGTCTAAACCTAGGCATCTTGAATATAGGATGATTATTCTCATCTTTATCCTTATGCCTCATGATTGGGTCAATGGTGGGTTCAAGATCAAATGACAAAGGGCTATGAGGGAGTGAGTGAGGTGGGCTTGGTGGATCAAACTTAGGAGGAGATTCAACTGGTTGAGAAGGTATTGGGTAATAAATTGGGCTATAAGCCTCTGATTGATTAGAAGAACAATGATTTTTAGCACACACAATACACAAATCCGACCAAGGCATAAACAAGTTTGCTCACTCCACTCAAGAAGAGTTTTCTCATAGAATGAACAAATGCTCTAGTCTAGACACAACCTACTAAAGATATATGTAAATATGATTACAACCTTAATTTTAATGAAATTTTCAACAACCTAGGGTGAAATGGGAGTTTTCAATGCTGGGCTTCAAAGCATAAAATAAAAACACATTTTAGATATGCAATATTTATGCATCTATAGTCAAACAATACTCAAAATATGCAACATGGTGTATTATTTACAGGGTAGAATAGGGTAGGATGAGTTAGGTGAATATAAGAGAGTGTTATGGTAGTTTTGTGCTAGTTTTCAAACAACATGATCTCCTTCAACAAGCATGTTATCATTCATTGCAAAAATGTAGAAAATTGAAAGACAAGTTAAGAAGATTAATAGGAATGATTTGCATCCATTGGTGCCAATACAATGCAAATATTCAAATGATTCTTAAAACCCTAAAGCATACACTATAAGTAGATATTAAATTCCTTCTCCTATCAAATCCATAAACCCAAGGTGCTCTTACAAGGTTATCAACAACACATTTCCAAATCGTAATGTAGCAAGGGGTTTATAACCTAGATCTATGCCCAAAATGACAACCATTAATAAGCATTAAACCATATATCTAGTTAGCATAACATGTAAAATGTATTATTGCACTTCATTAATATGAAAAATTAAAAATCACATTTATTTTTCATTATCTTGTAAGTAAATCTTATATACATCATTATTTTGAAATGTTGACATGGGGAGAAGCTTGGTGAATTTGATTTTGAATAGGGGAGACATAAACATGCTCTCAAAGCTTTCTAATGGTTGTACAATTGTAACCACCTTTTCAAGAGAGATAAAATGTACATAACAAGGATCCCAAAATTTGAAAGAGCTTAATACCTAAGGACCTATAACAACCAACAAAAAGTTTTGAAAAGAGGATAAGTCCTCTTTTTTTAAAAATTTCTCACCCATTTGCAATTTGCAATATTTCAAACTTGCAATCAACTTTGAAAATTCTGCCAAGATGCTCCAGATGGAAGATATTACTTGTCATGCCTGAAAGTTCCTGCTCTTACAAGGGAATCATTGAATACACTACCTATCCATGTCGTGATGAAGTTTTTTAACAAACCCTTGATATCCTTGGCTAGATATCCATTTTACTTGGGCTTGAGGGAGAATATTTCCTTGAGAGCCAAACAAACTCCTTGTCTTCTTTTTTAACCGCTTGGCCATGCCTTTGACCAATTATTTACATAGCTAATTTTTTTTTGTAGAGCTTCCCTTCCTCTTGTGCATGCCAAAGAATGCCCTTGCCTTGTAATGATGTCATTGGAATACTATAACTATGATAAAATCAAATAAGGGTCCATGGTAGTTTGAAAAATCTCCTTGAAATTGCCCACGTTGGCTTCATAAACCCTGCAACATTTCTCCCATGGAGGTACTCGATATAAGCAAAATTTTAGAAATGGCAAGACTTAGCTTATGTTTTACCTTTATGATTTTTACTTCAACGTGCCTTTTCCAGCTTTCCTTTTTTTCCTTTTGATGTTTTAGGGTTGCCATCAAACTTCATAAAGCTTAAGTGCCTTATTTTACCCTTTTTTTTCTTATGGGGAACTTGGGGTCCTATTTACAATTTTACACCTCTTTTGTATGGCAGGATTTTGGACCCCAACTACAACTTTACAAGTTGACAGTAATCCATAAGTAAACAGCACATTTAAAATTTACAATTTTACAACTTGAAATTTGGAGTTGCAGTTACCCTTAAAAGTTCTCTTGCAGATCTGAGAACTTCAACTGTAATTTGCAATTTACAATTTTGCAACTTACAATCTAGAGTTGTAGTTTCCCTCAAAAGTTCCTCTATGGACTTGGGAGCTTCAAGTGCAATTTTTAATTTACAAAAATGAAAAATTGCAATTGTCTTGAAAATTTTTGCCTTGACCTTTTAATCTCATGTTTGACTGGAGGGTGGCGGGCATTTGAGTGCAATTTGCAAATTGCACATTTACAAAAATGCAAAATTGCATTCCTCCTTGAAATCTTTTAGAGACCTTTATTTGAGTTGAGTTTTATTCCATTCCAATTTTAAAGTAGAAGTATGACTTGCATAAGATAATCTCAGAAGCTAACCCTTTCTATGGCCATCATTTGCATCTCCACCTGTTAATTTACCCTCTCTATAACTTTCCTAAGATGCTTAGGAATGCCTTTATTAAAAAATCATCATCTTGCAAAAAATATATCTAAACTATTAAATGAATTAAAGCAATTATCTACATCCAACGAGAGTCTGAGAGATGTGCCTTGAACATCCTTAAAGGAATCACTCTCTGATTCTGATTTTGAACTTTCATTTAGGTGAGTTTCACTATGCCACTAATGATGTCTCATCCTACATTGGGAAGCCTTGATAGATATATATTGTAATTTTGTGGCCACAAATAGAGATGAATGTTCCTCAAGCCATTTTGTCTACAATCAGACTAGAGACTCTTGTCGACTACAAGTTTTTACAGAACAGATGTAATTGCCTTATCATCATGGGGATCTATCAATAAACTATTTTATAATATTCGATGAATGTCCATAGGTCCTCCATTATTTGTTGATACCATAGGCAATCTATGGCATCTACCTCAATGAGAGTTAAACCAAATGGTTCTACTAAATCTTTATTGATTAAAACACCCTTTGTTTTTACAATAATTCTATAGATGACACCAACATCTGATTGTTTCTGATGCTTTGGATAAACAACTTCTCCATAGAGATCATACTTGTCAATTAGCTTCAGAATAGTAGTGATCACATTGGCACTTACTGAAGGCATTTAATCAATATCATCTTGATTGCCCATGATCAACATCAAATTTTCTAACTTTTTCAACTTGTTGCATTCCCCAAAAGCCTTAACTAAAGTTGTGATGTTATTTTTAGGATCAAGTTGAGCAAGAGCCAATATAATTAATTTTGAAGTATTGTTTAAGAAAGCAGGGTCTCACCCCATAAAGGGGACTCAAATAGTTATGTAGAAGCATTCTCTAATTCATTGTCTATGCTCTCATCCTGTATCATACCATTGTTGAAGTCCATTCTAGGAGGTACGACCACCATACATGGCATATAAAGACCATGGCAATTTTAACAACGCTTGGCATGAACTTGGAGATTTCTATTCAATTCTAAATCAAAACCATCATAGAGGCCCCATTGTTCTTCAATTTCTTGCCTTGTGATGGTGACAAGAATCTCAACAGAGTCAAGAGATGACTCTTTGGCCTCAATTCTATAAAAAATATTATATGTTCTATTAATATCTTCCTTCGATTGCTTTCCTTGTTTCAATATTTGTTCCAATTTATTTTGGCCTAAGGAATGACCTATCAAAACCATGGCAACATTGACAACACTAAAAAGAAGGCAGGATGCATAACCTGCATCTTCATAATGACCATGAATGACATGAGGCCACATAGTACTACTGCATAGAAAAAAATAACATGTGTTATTCCCTTTGGCAGGATTTCCACCTTTTTATAGGCAAAACAATATTATTTAACAAACTATTTGTATATATCAAAACATAAAAATTAGCTTACCAAAAAAATTAAAAAAAATTACTTAGGTAAATAAATCAAGTACTATTTTATCCTCCCCAAACAATTTTAAATTTAAATTAAAGTTTTAAACAAGTAAATTAAATGCCAAAAAACACTATAATGAATTTGTTTAAATCAAAAGGCCCAAGGAATAGCCCTGTATGGAATAACTCCACATGGGGAAATAACTTTAATTCAATATGAGTTGGGCCTTAAAAAAGGACTATTTAAAAGTTTTGAGAAAACTATAAAAAAAATCTGACCAACAAAGTGATTGAAAAGCCAAAATCTAAATGACTTTTATTTTATTTTGAAAAAAAGTGTAATGCTTAAAAGCATATCATAAATCAACGAAAGCAAAAATTGACCTCTTTTGATTAAGTCCACATCAAAATACCATGCTTTTAATAAAGTTGAGTTTTTTAATTTGAGATTTGATTTGAATAAGATTTTTGAAAAAGAGATTATAATGGTTCCTTTTGATTTGAACTTAAATGTAAACAAGAATTGGAAAGGCATTGAAGGTGATTTGTATAACGCTCAAACAAGAATAAAAAGGAAAGATAGTGATTGAATAACCATTGACAAACTCAAATGGAAAGGTAAAAACAAATAATTGAGATAAATACAAAATAATGGCATAATAGAAGGCAATATCAACTCTGTAATGAAAAGGATAAAAAAGTCTTTTAAAGAGGAATGATCATGAATCATCTATCAAAAAAGAAACATAGATTTGAAACAATACGTTATGCACAGATAAAACTTATATAGAAATTTGTGATTGCACTACCATGTAAATGCATGAAAACCTTGTGATAATACAAACATAACTATTTAGGAGAATAGATTACACTGAAAACCAACAATAAGAGTTAAGAAAAAACTTAATTTTTTTACCCATATCCCTGTAAGACAATGTTAGCATACAAATATGTAAAATAAATCTGCAAAGTCTATTTGACAAAGCTGTTTTGATACTTGTAAAAAATAGACATTTAAAGATTTATTAAGATAAATTTATTGATGTGAGTTTTATGGACACCTAGAAAACTTTATGAGGAGTCTCTAATGTTTTAGGATTTCAATGGAGATGAACTCCATTCTATGACATGAGTTGCAGGTATTGGATTTTATCATAACATTTGATGGAATGATGATTAGCAAAGCAATTGTTAACTCGGATGGTTCAAATATGGACGTGAATCTTAGATCTACATTAGGTGTATGGGACAATGATATATTTATTCTAAGGTGGACAGGGCTCAAAGAAACCACAAATAGAAGGAAAAGGTAAAACATAAAAAAGAGTTTTTAAATAAAGAGCATGGTTTCATTCTAGCTGGATTTAGAGTAAAGACAAGCACCATAAACTAGTGTCGATAGTCTACTACTTTAGCACACAGAACTACCAAACACAGTGAAGAAGTCTGAGGGAGCAAAATGTAATTGACTAAAGGTTATTAGTTAAAGATTACTATTAATAAGATTGCTATAGCATCTCTTAATAAAAGATTATAAATAATGAACAAAAATACCTTTGACTAGCTATAGTTCAGTCTAGGAAGTTGCATTGAAATGGAGTTTCTACACACATCCAAAGATTAACCTAGCAAACTTGTTGCATGAAAGCACGATTTATCAACCTAAAATTTCTACCACACATTCTCAATTGACAAAATCCTACCAACTAACCACAAGATTATTTGAAATTATTGTGGCACATATCAAAGGATTAAGTTACTAGTTGGAACAAACACATAATCAATATAACACATAAATGAAAGAGACAATCATACAACATTGACTTATAAAATACTCTGAAGGATTTCATATCTATATTGACTGTCAAAATTTCTCCTCTCTTTAAAATGTGGGAGATACATGTATATATAGGCTTGGGATGGGGATGCCTCACCTCTCAAGCCATGCTCAAAGTTCTTTTACTACGATTAAGATGACTCACAAAGAGTCATGCATGAAATACATGGCCACAACATAGCCAACCATTCAAAAGAGACAAAAATTTATTACAACAAAAAATCTATTACAACCAACTAATACAATCAGGAAAGAGACTACCTATGAGGAGGCAATTACAATTATTGACACTTGTGTTATGGTGGTTGTTATAGTTTTAATTTGAGTTGTAGTTGTGGTTAGCCCTATCATTTGGGAAGTAGTTGCAATTAAATTAAGTGGCAGAGCCTGCTTACTCATCTAAATTTGTAGATAGAGGGTGTGGCTCATCTAAAAATCTATTTCAATTGTCTTGAAGTCCAATAGAGGTCTTTTGATGAGCTGGGGGAGTTTATCCATCAATTTTATATGAACTTTTAATGCAACCCCAAACTCCATGTAAATAGTTTCTACATTAAGGACTCTACTTCTGGAAAAATTTATTAACTGATACAAATCATCAAGGGTCTTATATACTATGCATTTAAATTCTACTTTGAAACTATTCACTATTATTTGAAGAAGGTCTTCAAAGATGGCTCTAAGGACTAATTCCACACTTTGGTTAATCACACCATTCATCCTCACTTCTATTAAAATTGTAATGCCCTATCATTCGTAGCTGTTAATTTGTTGTACTACATTTCACATATCTTGTTGCCACTCGATCAAGCTATCTCTCCTAGTAACTATGTAGTTTTTGGGTTATGCTGCATTTAGATCAGTTATTACGTTAAGGTGGTTGTAGGCTTTATGCATGGCCACTTGGCTTAGGAAATATATTTTGACCTCCTTCTTCATATTATCCACAAGGGAGGATACATCTCCCCATTTAGGTTGTGAGTCCCTTTTTACATCCCTTATTAATTGGAGGATATCATATAAATTTTGAGCTACTCCTTGTACATTGTCTATAATGTCTCTCAAAAGTTGTATAGTTTTCATTTTTTTAGTGCCTACACAGACTGATCGTAACCTATGAACATTTCCTTTATTACTTACCCTACAAAGTCCATAAAAGTATAGGGGTCTTCTTTGTGACCACCAAGGTCAAATGGGAGTGTTCTTTTTTTTCTTGGTTAAAGAGATCACAACTTCTCTTTGTTCCAATTCCATCTGATGCCATTCAATCATTATGGATTTCCTTTTAATCTTCCTCATAATCTTAGTTTCCTTATCAAAATGAAACTTGACTATTAAATGATAAAAAATGACTAGATTCTACTTGCCTTCTTTTGCCTCTTGCATTTTTCTGATCCATTCAAGATCATTCAAGACAATTAGTTGTTGTGAAGGTTCTACCTATTCTATAGGAGTGGAAGATGGGGATTTCCATGGGAGAAGCATGGGCTTGGGAGAGGATGTTTCCATTTGAGGGAAAAGGGGAATGGATCTCCTCCAACTAGCAACCTTTTTGGGAGTCACTGTATCAATTATCAATTTCCCTTTCTTCAACCCTTTCCATGCTGTATTCATCATAGATTTTGTTTGGGATGCATGACCAACTAGTATGCCTAACTGAGTGGATGGTTGGGGGGATGAGAAACTAGGGAAGCAAAAATGGTAGTGGAGACCAAGCTTTCAAATTGTTCCTGCTTATTGAGCCCAAAGGATTGAGGGTTTGAGGAAGCAAAGAATGAATAAGTAAGAGGGGTATTGAACAAGTTTTGAAAAAGTCAGTTATTGATGTATAAGTAACCCCAATAGGGCCTTTTGAAGTTTATTTGGGGGCACTATATCCTGAATTATAGGGTTTAGGGCTAGGGTTTGTAAAACTAGCATTATAGTTGCTTGGGCTTTATTTTTTTGGTCTAAAGAATCCAAAACATGAGTAATGGCTATTGTAGTATTAAATAGAGCAATAGTAGTTGTAGCATTAGGTGAGTAATAAGAAGCTTTTTCATTCACCCTTTATGTAGTAATAATCTAGTAAATTATTGCTGTAGATATCATTATTGTGCTAAAAAGTGTTGAGGCTCGAGATACACTCACTGATTATCCCTATGTGGAAGCCAGGGGTTTCAAATTTGTTTTTTAGCCATTGTTTCCATCTTGGTCATGAAGCAATTTAGTTGAGACTGAACTATTCTTCAACATCTTAGTGTCCCCTGATTGAGCTTCTTCTGATAACCATTCATCATCAGGGTCACTTTCTGTGGTCTCACTAATGGTTTCAAATAATTATGTTTCTATCTTATCTTCCCATTCTTCCTTTGTGGACCACTCTCTTTGTATGAATTTCATTTTCACCTATTCATTATTGTCTGATAATTCTAAGGGTTCTGCTTCCTCAGAGCCTTTTCTATTATCCTTTTCTTCCCCTGATCTCTCTTTCAAGGTTCCCTTTATTGGAGTACCTTGAAGAGAGACTGAAGGAGTTATTTGTTTTTTCTTATATACAAGAGGGGCCCCTATGGGAGTGGAAAATGATGATAGAAGGGGTGAAGTGGAAGCAAGTGAATTTTATGGAGCAATAGGTGGTGATGAGGTGAGAACAACAGTGACTACTAAAGGTGAGCATAAGGAGGTGAAAATTTCCCCAAGTGAAGGAGATACTAATGAAGGTGGTGATATAATTGTTTGAATTGGGGATGGAATTGGGGCCAACCTAGAAACTGTAGACACCTAAAAGTGGCCACCAATGATCTCCGACCAAGATTTAGACCAATTTATACCAAAATACATAATTTTGGCTAAAAACACTAAAATATGCTAAATGATTTGAATCTATCATATACAAGTGCTAATTTTGACCAATGTATCCCTAAATGGGGTAATGAATTTTATGATACAACTAAATTTGATCAGATCATTTTGAGTCAATGATGATTTTGCATCTAGGTGCTCTAGATTGCTCTTTTATACCAAATTTATTGCACAACACACACACCTTCATTATTTTGTGTTGGCAACATCCTAAATGGGATAATAGTTACAATGCATCTAATATCCCCTTCTAATTCCAATATAATCAAATTTTGATCCAATAATATGATATTTTGACTAATTTGATTAATTTATGCATCAATTGCCAAGATTTGCACCAAAATTGATAAATCATGTTTAAGGCTAATTAATTTGAATCAAGAGCTTAAGTTAATTTTATATGGAACTTGTTGAATATTTCATTAATGGAAATTGATATTGAATAATTACATCATCTAAGACATCATTCTATGGGATGGTATCCACAATCCTTAATTGTAACAAATATTTGATTAAGCCCTCCCATGCCTCTTTAGTACCTCTCCATCCCAAATATTTATGAGGGCATTTATTGATTTTAGCCTCCATAATTGAATGGATTATTAACCACACATATTCATATTGATATGGATGATTTAGGTTCATTTTGATCAATTACAAAAATATATAAATAGAAGGCCTCACATTCATAATTTTAAGTTATCTTGGTGTAAGTTATAATGCTTAAATGCTTTTAAAAAGCCATTTTGATATAGTGTTATTATGCCGAATTATTGAGTGAAGCCATCACAAACCAAAGGTGCCAAGGAGAAAAGTGGCTAAACAAATCCATTTATGAAGACTCTTTGATGCACAAGCCAAACAAACCACTCTATGAATTATTTGGAAGCTCCAAGGAAGGTGAATGAATGTTTCTTTCATGTTTTAGTTGTTTTGATATCCATGTTTGTTAGTAAGCTCCCCCTAGTGTCTAGGCCTAGAGATGTCATGTCTGTTAATGTGTTCTTTTCATTTTTATTTTATTGTGAAACCAACACTTAATCTAAAACCCTCTCTTGAATCAAATTATTAGATCACATAATAGCATGCCCAGTGGGACCCAAGGCATCCCACATACCAAGAAGATGAATGAGCAGGTTTTAAATCAATATTTGGAGGCTTGAAACATTTTAAAATCAATTTTATAACTTTGTTTGGTTATATTTCATCTTCATAGGTTTACATAGAGACCGTTGATGGTCAGGTTCAACCACTGATGGTCAGGTGCAACTGTTGACTATCAAGTTCAACCATTGATGGTCAGGTAGAACTGCTGATGGTCAAGTTCAACCATTGATGGTTTAAGAAATTTATTTTTTGGGATTTTATTCAACTTGTTGCCAATAATTTAGATGTTTAAGTCTCTGGTATGGTTATATTTTATGATATAAAAGCTTTCCTTTTAGAAATTTTTATTCTAATAAGTTAACTAGTTTACTTCTTGTCCAAGAATGTTGATGCCTTTAGGTCGACAGGTAACCATCAGTGGTTTGGTTTTGACCACCGATGGTTGGTAAATCATCGATAATCAATGGTCAAGCAATAATCATTGATGGTTAAATAGTGATCGTCGATGATCATTCTGTTTTCAAAAAACACAAACTCAAGAGCTTACTTTTCAACTTTACTTGTCTCATCCACAAAAGGGCTTCTAAGCTAAATAACATTCTAAAATTTTTATTATAGGACCTACTTAAAAAGTTCCAAATCATGCTTAATTAAGTATTTTTAAACCTATTTTAGATGCTTAAATTTTTTTATAAATTTCCATTTGGTGCTTAAAAGAAAATTTAGGGTATTGATTTGAATGTTTTGTAGTTATTCTTTACAAGATTTTGCAACTTAAGACCAATGGGCCAAAGAACACCAAAAAATATTTCATTTTATTGATTTTAAATTGAACTCACTTCTAAGATTTTATTTTATACAAATTATTCATTATTTGCATAATTAGATTTGTTTGTGTAAAAATGAAGTTATTCGTGTATGTTCTCCCCCCAACCCCTATAAGGAACTTATGAGATCAAAAGTGCCATATTTATTGCAAAATTATGATTTAGTCCAAAGGCATAAAATAGATGTTGTGAAGGCTCTCCCCAAGACCCACATGGATTGGGTGATATAGAAACAACCATAAAACTCTTTTACTTAGTTTTTATTTTACACATTTTGGCTTGTGAGGGAGATTTCATCACCTCTCATAAGTTTTATAGGGAAGATTTGACCCAGGGCTTCATCTCCCAGAATCATCTTGAATCCCTCTCCATAGGAGGTATATAAATTGGGATCCCCTCACTAGGATGATGTTTTGAGTAGTTAAACCATCTCTGTTAGTAGAGGCTAAGCCCAAGATGTATGATCATTTTGGACATTGCACTACACTGAGCAAGAGATGGATGTAGTGTTTGTAAAAAGGGCAAGACCTTTTTATAATAAGCCATATGACACATAACCAAATGACATGTTTCTTCTCTTGTGTGCTGACATGAAGGTTGGTACACATGAGATCCATCTAGATGATTGAAAACCAAATAGTTTTAGTCAACCTCACTTTACCACACCCTTGATAGGTTTTAGGATGATTATAGTTAGTTGTATTTTGGTCATTTATCATTTTATTGTTTGTTATTTTGAGACTAAAACTTATGTGTTTGTTTATAACCACATAAAAAATAAGTTTGTTTATACATCACTCCCTTATCAAGAAGGCATTATGCTGGTTATTTTACACCATACTTGTACCATATAATTTTTACTAAACATGTTTGTGTGTGTGTCACTTGATTGAAATAGGTATTGTTATGTTTCCCAATTGATTTATCAAGTTTGTGACCTTGAGTTTTTGAAATAAAATATTGATCACGTCATTAGAGCATGCTAATACTATTACGTTTCTCAAATTATTTTAGGACTTGTTATCCTTGTACCAAAACCATTATTTTAAACCATGTCACGTATGCTATTTGGACCTTATTCATGCACCATCATGCTATCCAATCTTGTCTAGCTTGTTCAATAAAAACCTAATCTTCAAACCTTGAGTTTTCAATTAACCTTGTTAAAGTTCAAATTCAAACATTGATTTATTTCTATTTAGGCCTCACTTCACAGGGGATGATATGCAAATATTTCTCTTTTACATTACATAACTTTGGTTAATTGATTACCCAAATTTTATAACTATTTTTTTTAAATTTTAGAGCCTATCCTCATTATTGTTTATGCCTTTATTTGGGAGAACACAACCTTTCTCCAAGAGCCTTTTGCCTTATGGATTATACTGATTGATCATGTTTATGTTTGATTCCATGTGATGGGTCTATGTCAAAGTTGTTTCAAAACTTGTTAGATCAAGTCAAATCACATCATCCTTTTTTTCAAGCCTAGCTAGTGATGCCATTTGACCAAAAGTCCTAGTACAACCTGTTTGAGCCTAGCTTTTGACACTATATTTGGACAAAAGACCTAGTGATTCTTTTCCCTTTCCTAGTTTATACCTTGTTTAGAACACTTTGGCCTAGAATTTTGACATGTCATTTTATATTCAAATGCTTAACCTTTTATGTGTATGACATTTGACATTAGACATTTTGACATTAGACTATTTTATGCCAAGTTTTAACACAAACTATTTTGGATATACGGCTCCACTTTCAAACCATTTTGGAGATACAACTCCACCACCTTATACCAAATTTAAGTTTGAAACATTTGTAATTTGGACATAGTTTTTAAGAGTTTTTAGAGCTCTAAGCCTTTTTGTATTTAGAGATTTCATCATTTATGTGGATATGTCTAGATGCACTTATGGTTGAATCATGTACAATCCAAGTTATGATAGAATGGTGGCACAAAATCCAACTAAAAACTCTTACGGGGATAAATTTTATAAGAAGTTTTATTATTCTTCCTACAATACTCCATATGGATAACAAAGTTAAGAACCGGCTTACGATCCAACTCAAAACCCCAAATAGGATGATATGGTTTATGAGAAGGACTTGGATGTTTTGTCTTATGCAAGTAATTAAGCTCCACAAATCCATACTATTTCTATACCAGGACCTCATCTTTTGGCTTATGTAAGTAACTAGGCTTCACAACATCATACTATTTCTATACCAGGACCTCATTCTTTGGTTTGTGTAAACAATCAAGCTCCACAATGCCCCTTCATCATTCTAGGACCTCAAGCTCCACAAAGCCCCTTCATCATTCTAGGACCTAGTCCTTTGGCTTGTGTAATAAATCAACCTCCATACCACCCTATTGTTACCATTTTAGGACTTTATCATTTGGCTCCTATGAGCAATCAAGCTCCACAACACCCTACCACTATCCAACCACCAATCATTATGGAAAATTTGACATTTATTCCCCACTTTAGAAAACCTCAAGTAGTCTAATCAAAACCCCAAACAACCCAATCCAAACCTCATCCAATCTAATTAATCCCTCAACTGAGCCAATCATTCAAAGACCAAGCTATGTTCACATCTAGTATTTTCTAACTCATTAAAAACCAAGGCAAAGATAACAAACCAATCCAAGATGTTTATGTTGAACCAATCATTTATGATAAGTCAACCTGTGATGAATCATCTTTCGATCCTATACCTATTGTCGAGGAATCTCACTCTGACAAGCCAATCTTTGCTGAGTCACTTCTTAATGATTATAATGTCCTTTGGATAAATAATTATCTTGACCATATGCTTATTTTTCAAGAGCCTCCCCTTGACAAGCCAATCTTTGTGGAATTACTTCTTGACCTTTTTACTATCATTAAGGAGTCTCACTTTGACAAACTAGTCTCTGTAGAGCCCTTTATGCCATCACAAATCATTACTTGTTTAATACAAAACATTCAATAAGACATCATTGTAATAGAGTACCCATCATATGAAGAATCAAATTAGATTTAGGTTTTATTTTTGAGTTGGTATCAAATTTAACATTAGAAGCAAAATCAACATCAGTCTCAATATCAGATTTAGAGTTCCTTAGTCAGAATCAGATTCAAAATCAAAATATGTTCATGACTATTATAATATTGGTTATGCATGCCTATTAGATCAGTATGAATATATTTATTATCCCTCTATGGTTTTTGAAGATTATTACTTCAACATCGACATAATTTCTCCTAGTATCTTCTACAAGGATTGTGCCAACTCTCTCCATTATATTACCATTCTACATGCCATTACCACCAACCAACATAGCCATATTATTGACATTCCACCTCCATAAAACCTCAATTAGGACTAACAAAAACACACCTTGTTAAACTGCATCCATGGAGACATATCAAATGAATAATAATAGGGAGGCTAAGACCAAATTCATGCATAAAAACCATCTCTTAGTGAAACCTTTTAAAAGGCGTTAGGGGATAATCAAATTTCAAACTTAGCATCTTCTATTGAAACATTTTTAGAGGTGATAGAAGACAATCAAATTCAAAAGTCAACATTCATTAGTGAAACCTTTTTGGAGGCACTACAAGAAATAAAGATGACTTCATTGGTGAAAACCTCTTTGAGGCACCAATAGCTGTGCACAAAAGTCTTTTACTACTTAATGAAGACAAAATCAAAGATAAAATCAAAACAACTTTCAATCTACAACCTAATTAGATGTTAGCTAATCTCAGGCCTAAATAATAGAATAATCTGTTGGTCCTATCAAGAGCATATTCAAAAGTCTTTGGCCCCACCACATCCAAAGTTATGTTAAATCTATAATTAACAACATTATGTGTGTCTAAAAATCTTGATCTTAATTTGTTTCCTAACCACTACCCATTCCATTATCATCCACCATTCCATTTCCCAATCAAACCTATCATCCAAAATTTATCACTATTTATTATCCATGGCCACACTTTCCTTTGCAAAGGCTACAAAGATATCTTGTCTCAACATCTACAGGAAATATAATCAATGACCAATGAAGATCATAACAATACTATTGGCATCCAAATATATAATCCATTCTTAACAGAGAAACTATTTAGATGAGGTGTGGGCTAGAAATTAACATGAGTGATTATTTTGTTTGTATCATTTACTAATTAGGACATGCATCTCCACTTCAATAGGAATAATAGAATCATATGCCATTTACCACACCCAAGACAAACACATAAAACTGAACAACCATCATCAATAAAAAACATATACCATGCTGTTGTCACATATCCATTTGTTGTTATCACATACCCTTTTGCCATTGTCACATACCCAACCAATTACCTTACCACTTGGAGGAAAATCTCTCAACATTATTCTTTATCATCCTATCATTCTACCATCCTATCACTATCCTATCACTTATCCATTCTACCATCCAATTCTATCAAGCAAAGAATGTTTTGATCCATCCTATCCTAGCCTGTTTGACCTTGGTTTATCCACGGGTTTCATGTTTTTAGCACAAATAATTAGATCAATTTTAGTAGTTATTTCAAGCATTCTAGACAGAGGCAATATATTGGAGTAGTAAGATAGAATTTTTAGTAGTTGCATCATTCATTTATTATCCATTATTATCATGTTTGTTTATGTGAGCTTGATTATATTTGCCTACATGGACAAATCAGTGTTTCACCAGTCTTGCTACTAATTATAACCTCCTATGGATAAATTAGTATCATTGATATGGTAAATTGTATACTAGTTATAACCACCTATGAAAAAAATAGGAGAAACATTTGTTTATCATGATTTGACATAATAACTAGTCATTCCTATGTTGTACTATGCCATTATGCCAACTATGCCTATTTTTTTTGAATTGGATGATACACTAGTCAGATTCCTCCACTATAAGGTGGAAATACTATGACCTAGGGCCATTTTGGAGCTATTTTGGTTATACTTGATTCATGTTAAAGTTAGCTCAATCCCCATTTTCCATCAATTTCTCTCTATTTTGTGAGCATCATTTCAAGTTTTCCATGCTCTTGCCATTTTTGGAGCTTCAACCATTTGGTATCTCATAATTCTTAATCAGGATGGGATACTTCAAATTCCAAGAACATTCATAAAATTTCAAAATCCAAAAATATTTGTCCTGTCTAACCCTAGTTAGTCATCCTCAAACCGACCTACTAAGGCAAATCCATTGTAGGATGCTTTCTATTGCTTTTATTTTCATGTTTTTAGTTTTCTTTTTGTGTGTTTGTTTTTCTATTTGTTTTGTTTGTTTGTTCTCTTACCTATTTGTTTACTTTCAAAACTGTTACTTTAACTCAATTTATATGTGTTCATTGGGTGATTTCTTGTGCATTATTCTTGATTCCATCCATATTCATATGCCAACATTATCATCAATTATTTATGAAGAAATTTATTGATTTTAGCCTCCAAAATTGAATGGATTCTTAGCCATACATCTTCATTTTGAGATGGATGATTTAGGTTCATTCTGATCAATTGTAAAAAAACTATAAATAGAAGGCCTCACACTCATAATTTTAAGCTATCTTGGTGTAATTTATAATGCTTAAATACTTTTAAAAAGCCATTTTGATATAGTGTTATTATGCCAAATTATTGAGCCAATCCATCACAAACCAAAGATGTTAAGGGGAGAAGGAGCCAATCAACTCCATTGATGAAGACTCTTTGATGTACAAGTCAAGCAAGACACTCTACAAATCATTTGGAAGCTCCAAGGAAGGTGAAGGAATGTTTATTTCATGTTTTAGTTATTTTTTTCATATGCATTTTTGTTATTATTCTCCCCCTAGTGTCTAGGTCTAGAGATGTCATGTTTGTTAGTGTGTTATTTTCATTTTGATTTCATTGTAAAACTAACACTTGATCTAACCCCCTCTCTTGAGTCAAATTATTATATCATAGACACATGGGGAAGAAAAGATAGGAGACTCACCTACTATGCTATTATGAGTGAAGGAAAGGGAAACATGGAGAAAAGTCCACTTGACTGAGTCACCCTTGTTGGACTTTATATAAGGGCAACCAATTGAGGAGGGGTGAATTCTATAGTGGTTGCTATCATGGTAACTAATGGGATGTGATGTTGATGAGACCCATAGCTGATTCCATTCTCATTCCCTATAGATGCTTATCCATATGGAACATGTTCTTGTTCTTATGATTCTGCCTATTAGGGAGATCTTTGAGGAGGCCTTAAAACCCAATGTTCCTTATCTATTCTCTTATCATCCTCCTTGGTGGTTTTTGTATGAAATTATATATGTCTAGCTACTACTATGGACATATTCACTTTGTGGACCTCTATATCATTAAAAGTATTCATGACTACTCCCTTATGTGGATATGATACATGACCATAGTTAAATTTCACCTTTCCTCTAATCTTGTTTAGGTGTTTCCTGACCTTATTACTTGGATCCCATTGCTTGTAATATGCCCATTTGAAATCATAGTGTATTCTAATTTTGCCTACCACCTTGAATTTTTTCCATTTAGTGTATTGGATCTAACCCATTGTTCCCAAAAATTTTCACTCACTTTTGGGACAACATATGAACTATTTTGGTTTTGCAGGCCAAAATTTTCTCTTCCCTTCTAAAAAAATTGTTTTGAGTATTAAAATTCTCCATTATTCAAGATTATTTAGCTAAGGGACTTGCAGGTTCAATAGGTTCAATGACTTCAACAGGTGATTTATCATAAATAAATAAGTTCCCAACACTTAGGCATTTAAATATTGGTTCAAAACTAAGGTTCAACCAAAAGGTTCATCGGCAAGCTTCAAACAAAGGATTGAACCATTGAACCATTGAACCCCGCAGTTTTGTGATCAGTTGGCTTGTGACAAAATATTCACCCAATAATTTTTTGGTAACTCTGCTGGGGAATGATGAGAATTTCCATTCTTTTTCCAGTGTAATCAAATTTAAGTATTTCATATCACTGGAGAACGACGTGAAGTAGGAAAGAACACTGCTAGCTTCATGCCAATAGTTTTTGGTGACTCTGCTGGGGACATCAATTTTATGCAATTTGAAGCCTCAAGCTTCAGATTAAAGCATCACTTGTGTCTTATCCATTATAATTATATCCTTATCTATTTCCATTATATACTCTAAGCTACAAAACCAGAGATGCTGGAGATCGAGCATTTCATTTCAAAAGTCATTTCTCTGCCAGCTCCATGCCAACAGTTTTTGGTGACTCTGCTGGGGAAGAACACGTAGTTTGAAGCCTCAAGCTTCAAGCTGAAGCATGGCTAGTTATTTTCCATTTTTATTATAAAATATGGAATCTCCATGCTATACAAGAAGCCAAAGATCCCAAGGTGTTTTTGACCCTGTCTTTGAGTTGGTGTAGCAGGGCAATTTTGATTTGTTTCCTCCACAACTTCAAGTTCAACGAACTAAGAGTCTTCCTCCTATCGATATCAGGTCACCAATACAAGGTAGAGCTTCTTTTTTTTGTTGTTAGTAGATCTTTGCCTATACATACTCCACCTAGATTCATTATCCCCCCTTTCCATAATCAAATCATGGCGGTTTAAGGCCTCTAGGGTAACTCTTTTGCCCCACTCAATTTAACTCCATCTCTACATGAGCTACCATGCAGTTCAAGGAAGAATTTATAAAAATTATTTGGTGATGGGAGAGTTCATCTTGATGAACATATTGCAGCCTTTAGCATAGCCTGTGGTGTGATAGGCGTGGAGTATGAGGACGTAGCAGTCAGACTATTTATGGAAACATTGCAAGGTGTTACTGCAAACTAGTTTTATCATCTGCAAGCACAAACGGTGACTAACTACAACACCCTCAAAGCTAAGTTTGAAGAAAAGTTCAAGCCTGTAAAAGATGGGCATGTGTCATGTCCCCTTTTTCGTGGACATTGACAGGCTTGATGATTAGCCTATTATGCGACCTTCGTAGGCTGATTGGATGGATAGAGGGTCATGATGGAGATTGGCTTGGCTTTGATTTACAGAATTCCTATAGTTGGATCTCATTCAAGTTATTTTAGACACATTGGGCCTGAGCTCCTATTATTTAGGGATATTTGACATACAACGGAGCACCCTTGTTTTGATATGGTCATGTGCAGAATCACTCCCTGGTTCACCAGCTTCAGACGGTTCGAGGATCCGACATGTATTGAGGGAGATATTAATATTTGATTGATTTAATCAAATATTAATTAGTTGGTCTAATTTTAAATTAGATATTAATTAATTAATTATTTGGTCTAATTTTAAATTAGATATTAATTAATTATTAATTATTAATTAATTGGTCTAATTTTAAGACCCAAATTCTAATTTAAGAAGCCCAAGTTCTAATTTGAGGAATTCTAATTTTAGAACCCCAAGTTCTAATTTGAGGAAATCTAATTTTAGCAAGCACACCTTTGGAAGGGTATAAGAGTTCTCATGGGAGAGAGTTTGGAATTATTCATGATTATTTTTGATATTGATTCTTGTTAAGAAATTCTTCTGTGAAGACTGAGCCAAGGGTTCCAGGATTCCACTTGCATTGAAGAACGTCAACTCTTCATTGTGTGCGATTCAGAGGTTGTGAAAGATCAGCCGATCTATTGCCAAATTGAGAGATAACTTCACCCAGAAGTTATCATAGTATTACAGGTATTTGAGAGATAACTTCACTCAGAAGCTATCATAAGGGTTTACAGGTATTTCATTATTTTTGGGTTTTGATTCAAGAATTATCCAGATATAGATCTTTTGTATTAGCCCATAACTCTACAGATCAGGATCAAGCATACAGGTTGTGTTATATCAGCGGGCGTATGAATTCCGTACAGATCCATGAAAATCTGTACGCATCAACAAAAAGTACAGGTACCGACATCGGTGAACAGATACTTACAGAGACTGACATCGGTCGACATACAACCGACATCGACGAGATAACGACTACAGATCGACTGACGACGGCAGTATAACCGACGTCGGCGACTGTGTTTTCTCGCACAGCAGGCCGAGACAAACCAGATTCAAAATTCTTTCCCAATTTGCAGAATATTTAGGCTATTCAAGCCGTACTTTCAATATTCTTTGTATACTTGACAGAGGATCTCTATTGTAAGCTTATGAGCAAATAAATAAGAGTTTATACTGTGATTTATTTATCTATTTGAAGATATTTTTGCAAAAATTCAGATAAGCAATTCAGAGTTTTGTTTTGATATTCGAAGGGATATCACAGTGGTATCAGAGCTTTTGCAGAAGAAAAGGAGCCCCTAAGAAAGGGACATCACAGTGGTATCAGAGCCAAATTCTTGCCATCCTGTTGGATAGTTTGGGCAAATCAGAGCTAATGTCTTGCCATCCTGTTGGGTAGTTTGGGTAGATTGAATCAGCAAAGTATCATAATGACTTCATATACTCAGAGGCAGTGGGACAATAATATGAAGAAGTTGGAACTAAGTTTGAAGAGGTTGAATGAATCTCTTTCATATCCTACATCCAAAGACAAACCCACATGGTATATGACAGCAAAGGATGAGTGGAAGTTATTAACTCCACGAGCTCAGGGGAGGTTGTCTTTTGATCACTTTGTTAAGCTGAGAAGAGACCACTACAGATCACTTAGACAAGAGCGCAACATGTCCCATGATTATTATGATTATTATGAGATAGAGGATAGTGAAGATGAGGACGAGTCTGATGCTTGCACTCAGAGTGTAGAGGTGTGTTCAGATGTTAGTACACTGAGGGTTGATGATCTCTCAGTTATGACAGAGATTGTAGAAGAGTCCCAAGATCCGATTATTGCAGATACTCAGGAGGATGCAGTGGACAGTTTTGAGGACTTAGTTTCACCAGCCATTTCTCTCGGTATGGAGGAGTTAGACAGTGATGCTACAGTTGTTGATACTCCGTATGTTGATATGAGCTATGGAGTTGATTCACAGAGTATGGATGGTAGTACTCCAGAGATCAGTGATTTTGAGTCTACTCTTTGGGACCATGCATCAGAGGAGGATTGTAGGAGACAGTCTAGCCAGTGCCACCATGTGTCTAGTCAGCTGAGAGTTAGTGAGCGAGACATTGCTACCGCTTGCAAGCATTTCGATGATGCTCGTCAGTTGTTAGCAGTTTATGGATGGGGTTCTCCTACTAGCATCGAGCAGGGAGGTAGTTATCTATCCTTGACAGAGAGCCACTCTTTATGGGAGGCTATCCAAATTTTGAGATAGGATTATATGCAGTTGGTCGCCGATAGAGATTATCTTATGGAGTGGGGTAGCACAACATATGATGCATTGTTGGTCGAGGAAGATAAGGTGAGTGAGCTTACTCAGCAACTAGAGGTGACTTTTGAGATTCTTGAGACTACGCAGTTAGCTTATGAGGAGTCACAATTTCATTTGGCTGAGATGACCATGGAGTTAGAGAATTTACGGTCTTCACCACCCCCAGACTCAGAGGTTAGTACATTAAGTGTTGTTGGTGAGTACGTTCCTATAGTTGTAGCTGAGGAACATGTTGTTGAGGCTGACACACCGATTCAAGATTTGGGAGTACCTGGTTCTGATGAGTTTGGGATACCTCTCCAGATTGATTCTTCTCACACAGATGATAGTGTGGTCCAGTTGGTTGTGCCACCTTTACAAAGAGATCAGTTGTGGTGTGTGGGGGAGTACGTTGATGCTTTCACATATAATTTTTACTGCACGGAGTCATTCATGGAGTATTTGCTGGATAGTGCAGGTGTTCATCTGGATTCGCATAGGGTGACAGAAGGTGTTCTCATCCAAGGTACTGGTGCTATTAGCAGATTGGGTGGGGATATTATAGGGATCCTATCTACTATGCTACCTCACAAGGATTTTGAGGTGGGGTATGCTCATTATTCTTCTTTTGATCCAGAGAGAGAAGATTTGATTTCACACAGGTGTAGATCAGCTCCAGTTTCTTACCATCCATTATGGGAGGGATTGGCACCATCTCTTGTAGATGGAATTGGTAGTTTGAGTTGTCCATTCTACTTGGGTTATGATGCTTCGAGAGTTTGGTTCTCATGTGTTCTTGACTATGGCAGTTGTGCTCTTAGAGTTTGGTTGAGTTGCATTCGCCAATTTGATTATGGGTTCCTCTTTGTTCTACTTCTGCTGATGTTGCAGGTACTTGCATTGATTCACAGCAGTGCAGAGCATAACTACATTTGGGATTCAGGTGGATCGAGTAGTTCATTGTTCCGAGATTGCTTGGGGACAAGCAATTTCTGGAGGGGCGGATTGTCATGTCCCCTTTTTCATGGACATTGACAGGCTTGATGATTCGCCTATTATGCGACCTTCGTAGGCTGATTGGATGGATAGAGGGTCATGATGGAGATTGGCTTGGCTTTGATTTACAGAATTCCTATAGTTGGCTCTCATTCAGGTTATTTTAGACACATTGGGCCTGAGCTCCTATTATTTAAGGATATTTGACATACAGCAGAGCACCTTTGTTTTGATATGGTCATGTGCAAAATCACTCCCTGGTTCACCAGCTTTAGACGGTTCGAGGATCCGACATGTATTGAGGGAGATATTAATATTTGATTGATTTAATCAAATATTAATTAGTTGGTCTAATTTTAAATTAGATATTAATTAATTATTAATTAATTAATTATTTGGTCTAATTTTAAATTAGATATTAATTAATTATTAATTATTAATTAATTGGTCTAATTTTAAGACCCAAATTCTAATTTAAGAAGCCCAAGTTCTAATTTGAAGAATTCTAATTTTAGAACCCCAAGTTCTAATTTGAGGAAATCTAATTTTAGCAAGCACACCTTTGGAAGGGTATAAGAGTTCTCATGGGAGAGAGTTTGGAATTATTCATGATTATTTTTGATATTGATTCTTGTTAAGAAATTCTTTTGTGAAGACTGAGCCAAGGGTTCCAGGATTCCAATTGCATTGAAGAATGTCAACTCTTCATTATGTGTGATTCAGAGGTTGTGAAAGATCAGCCGATCTATTGCCAAATTGAGAGATAACTTCACCCAGAAGTTATCATAGTATTACAGGTATTTGAGAGATAACTTCACTCATAAGCTATCATAAGGGTTTATAGGTATTTCATTATTTTTGGGTTTTGATTCAAGAATTATCCAGATATAGATCTTTTGTATTAGCCCATAAATCTACAGATCAGGATCAAGCATACAGGTTGTGTTATATCAGCGGCCGTACGAATTCTGTACAGATCCGTGAAAATCCGTACGCATCAATAAAAAGTACAGGTACCGACATCGGCGAACAGATACTTACAGAGACCGACATCGGTCGACATACAACCGACATCGACGAGATAACGACTACAGATCGATCGACGACGGCAGTATAACTGACGTCGGTGACTGTGTTTTCTCGCACAGCAGGCCGAGATGAACCAGATTCAGAATTCTTTCCCAGTTTGCAGAATATTCAGGCTATTCAAGCCGTACTTTCAATATTCTTTGTATACTTGACAGAGGATCTCTATTGTAAGCTTATGAGCAAATAAATAAGAGTTTATACTGTGATTTATTTATCTATTTGAAGATATTTTTGCAGAAATTTAGATAAGCAATTCAGAGTTTTGTTTTGATATTCGAAGGGATATTACAGCATGCCCTACTGGCCCAACTCACACAGATGAAGAAAGAACCTCATGAACCTATGAGGGACTTCATTGCCAAATTTGACAAGCAGAGGAACCAAATTCTTACAATTACTCAGCCAATACTTGAGAACTTTAAATATTTTTTCATCAATTCTTAGCTACCTAAAGTGAGTTTCCTATTGAAATGGGCTAGCCACATAGACCTTGCTACTACTCAGGATTAGGCCACTGAGGTAGAAGATGACCTTATCTTGGTAGGAAAGATAAGGAGAGATCCTAACAGTGGTAAATATTCTTCATCTTCTAAATATCCATCTACAGGCACCACTGATCCAATGGTACAAAAGTTGGTAAATGAGTTGCTATCTCTTAGAAAGCAAATGGTGCAAGGTATGTCTTCTGCTCCTTCATACCGAGATATACCAAGGAGAACATTCTCTAATCAGTCATATGAAGGCACTACCAAAAATCAAGGGCAATCAAATCATCTTCCTCCCCCACAAGGGAAACTTGCCATTAAAATAGCACCAACCAACTCAGCAGTTGGATATCTCAAAATAGAATTAGATTTATCCTTCCAGCCTGAATTGAACTTGAAAGATGACGCTAATCTCTTCACAGAGGGAGAAGAAGAATTAGCTGGTGACTCCAGTATTGGTTTTTTGAATTACCAAGATGAACCTAGAAGTGAAGGTAAAGCAGTTGAGGGATCATACGCTGTATTCACCTAGTCCAAGAATCAGTCAACCCAGCAAGATGATAAATAAAAAATAGAGGAGCGAGCTTAGTCAAAAATTTCAATTGCCAAATGAGGAACTTCTCTGCCTTTCCAACCAAAGGATCCAGTGAGTAATAAAAAGTAAGTACTTCAAGTATGCCTTCACCTTCAAATTTAATTTCATAGATTAGTCCTCCCCCCTAAAAACCAAAAGGATGAATTGCCTTCCCCTCTTCATAATTCATTTCAGACATTTGACATAGTCAACCATGTCAAGGAAACTAAAATTCAAATGTCTAAATTTGAATTTATACAATTCAACCCTGAGCAGTTGGATAAGTTGGTTCAATATGTGAAGAAACAAACTATCCCTATAGGACTAGTGATTCCAAAGGTGACTGACATGTCCACCCTAAATAATCTTGTCATTACTCCTCCTACTACTCTTGGGAAGACTGAACCATTTTATGTCTCCCTGCTGATAAATGGACATCAGCTGAATAATTACATCATAGACTCAGGTGCATTTTACAATATTATGCGTACTAAAGTGGTAGAATCCCTTGGTCTCATACTGACCAAGACATTTAGGAGATGTTTTTCCATGGAGAATAAATAAGTGCCACTGTTGGGACAAATCAAAGACGCCTAATTTGCATTTGCAGCATTCCTAGACAAGAGGATCAAGATGATAGTCTTGGTTGCTGACATCCCAGCCTCATACAACATCCTTCTTGGGTGAATTTTTTTTAAGAAAGTTGGTGGTGAATTAAGTATGGACCTATCTGAGGCAAAGATCCCAGTCAAAGGCATTATGTAGAGATTGCTCCCTGAGAAGGAAGCAAAATATGTGGTCACTCAAACATCAGCGCCTGAAGCTCAAATTCTATTTGAGTCTTTAGGCATGGGTAATTATTTCTTGACTATAGAGGATGATCTTATCTTAGCTGATGAAAATTATGAAAATGAAAATCTAAAAATTGACTCAGACAAAACAACAGAAGAGTTAACAGGACACAGTGCAAGCCCAAAGGAATCCTCCCCTCCAAATGAAGAAAAATCTAAGGTAAGTTCAGCTTCTGATGATGTATGGATACTAAAATTTGATGAAAGCTATCCTCTACCAGTTCAGGAGCTAGAATTGTGTTGATATCTCCTAAAAGAGATATTTTTTCTTCTTCATATAAGTTGCAATTCAACAACACCAATAACACTGCTGAGTATGAATCTCTACTGCTTGGATTGAAAGCCGCCCAAGACAAGGGTGTCAAACTCCTTCATGCCAAAGGAGATGTTGAGTTGGTAGTTTTTTAGGTGAAAAACTTGTACCAAACCAAAATGAGAGATTGTGCCACTACCACAATCTAGTTTGGGATCAAATTGAAAGTTTTGATGCTTTCAGCATCTTTGCAGTTCCCAGGGAATTCAATGACTGAGCTGATGCTTTGGCCATTTCAGTAACTCTTTTGGTTCCTCACTTAGATTTTAAAGGAGATAGGTACACTATCAAACTAGTCTTTCAGCCAAGTGTGCCTGATAATGATAATCATTAGCAAGTGCTCAATGGTAACAACCAAATTATTGCCTTCTTAGAATAAAAAGACAGCTTTGAATAGCTTCACTTCAAAGGTAGTGAACCAGCCCTAAATCAAGGTCAGACTTAGATGAAGAATTCCTATAGCTGAAAGGGAATAAAATCCCAAAAGGCCTAGTTTCCCTTGAGAAGCTTTTTGACAAGCATGATAGGTTCATCAAATAGAAAAAAATGGATTCAAGCTCTTCCCAGGAGTTTGATCAGATAAATTTGAGTACTAAGGAAAATCCCAAGATGGTGAACATTGAGAAGTGCTGCACTCCCGAGGAGAGACTCAATTTTGCTGCTATGCTCTGCCAGTACATGGATGTTTTGGCATACTCCTATGATGATCTGAAGTCACTCAGGCTTGAATAAATTTGCCATAAAATTCCTTTCAAGAGTGATTCGGTGCCTTATAAGCAAAAAAATAGGCAGTACAATCTAAAGATATTAGGTACTATTCTATCTAAAATATAAAAAATGCTAAATGCTAGGATAATTTTTCCAATCCATCATTCCATATGGATTGCAAACATAGTCCCTATGAGGAAAAATAATGGAAAAATTTGCCTCTGTATGGATTTCAAAAATTTGAATCAATCATCCTTAAAGGATAACTATCCTCTGCCCATCATGGACCAAGTTCTTCAGACAATGATCGGTTCAGAGATGTTATCAATATTAGATGGCTTTTTTAGATACAATCAGGTTGAAGTTGGTGAAGCAGACCAGCATAAGATTGCCATCACCATGCCTTGGGGCACCTTTGCATATCGAAGAATGCCATTTATCTTGATAAATGCTGGCGCCACTTTCCAGAGAGTAATGGACCTTGATTTCAAAGATGAAATAGGTAAGTTCATTATGGTATACCTTGATGACTTGACCATCTTTTCCAAGCATCACCCTAATCATGTGCACCATTTGCAACAAGTGTTGGAATGATGTCACCAGAATGGCATTTCTATAAATCCCAAGAAGCCTATTTTTAGAGTAATAGAAGGGAAACTTCTCAGACACTTTGTATCCTGAGAAGGCATAAAGATTGACTCAGAAAGAGTTAAATCCATCCAAGAACTTACCCTACCCACAAGTAAGACTGTAGTTCACTCTTTCTTTGGAAAGGTGAATTTTTTACGAAGGTTCATCCCTGAGTTTGTTGAGAAGACTCGCCATATTGTAAACTGATGAAGGGAAAGGCCACCTTCAACTAGACTAAAGAAGGCAAATTGGCATTCTGAGACATCAAGACAGCTATTGTCCATGCCCCAATTCTGGTTTGTCTAGATTATACCAAGGATTTCACCATATACAGTTATGTTTTTGAGCACACACTTTCAATAATTCTGGTTCAATAGAACAAATAAGGTGTGGAATCTCCCATATCCTTCATGAGCTATCCTCTCAAAGCTCATGAACTAAAATATTCAAACATGGAGAAGCATGCTTATGCAGTGGTAAAGGTAGTAAAGCACTTCCATTTTTACATCTTAAATTCACACGTTACTAACCTAGTTCTTAATACCATAGTTAAATCCATATTAACTCAATAGGAGTTTGGAATAAAAAGAGGCAATTAGATTGCTAAAATTTAGGAGTTTGATCTAGTCATCAAACCAACAAAGCTGGTGTGGGGAAGGGGTCTCTACCAATTGATTACTGATAATAGACCAAAAGAAGTAGGGCATGAAGAAATAGAAATGGAAGAGACACCAACAGTCCTCATTGTCTCCACCACGAATGAGTGATATTCAAGTATTGCTTATTTATTTACTTATGGTGAGTGTTCGACTCACCTGTCTCATAAAGAAAGAAGGACTATTAAATTGAAACTGCCAATTTTGTCCTATGGGACAATGGCTTGTATAAGAGGAACCTCGATGGAATGTTCCTTCGCTACGTAGATAAAGAGCAGCAGAACCAACTTTTGAAGTCCTTCCATAATCTGGCCTGTGAAGGACATTTTTTTGTGCCTATACCTGCTCATAAGATTTTGTGAGCTAGGTATTAATGGCCTACTCTATTTCAAGATGAATACAAATGGGTATGAAGATGTGAACTATACCAACCATTTGTTGGAAGACCTAAGTTAGCTACTCTGCCTCTCAAGCTAGTGGTAATAGAAGAGCCATTTCAGTAATGGAGAATCAATTTCATTGGTGCAATAAACCTATCTTCAAGTGCTGGACATGATTATGTCCTCACAGCCATAGATTACTTCACCAAATGGGTATAAGCAATTCCAACCAAGCATGCTACTTTAAAAGTGGTATGTAATTTCCTCAAGGAAAAGATCATTTCCAAGTTTGGGGTCCTAACCAAGATTGACAATGCAACCTGTTTCTCCTCTCATGAGATCACTCAATTCTATTTTTACTATGGATTACCCTCTCTCACTCTTCTAATTATTTTCCACAAGGGAATGGCCAAGCTAAATCAAGCAACAAGACCCTAGTGACCATCATCAGGAAGCTGGTGGATGACAACCAATGAACATGGCATAAAGCATTGGTAGATGCTTTATGAGCAGACAAAATTACACCCAAGAGGGCAATAGGTATGTCACCTTTCCAACTTTTGTATGGTCTAAATGCAGAGATACCAATCACCCTGGAATTTCCAACATTAAAATTGGCAAAGGTGATCAAAGATTAGCATATGAAAGCTCCATTGATAAGAGGATCATGTGCTTAACTGAGCTGGATGAGCAACGAACTATGGTGATGGACCGAATTGCTATGCATCAAAGTCTGGTGAATAAGCTCTTTGACTAAAAAGAAAAAACCCATGATTTATAGATTGGTGATCAAGTCCTATTATGAGACAAAAGGAGATAACCAAAGGGAATGCATGGGAAGTTTGATTCCCTATGGAGAGGCCTGTTTACTATCCATCAGCTCAATGGTGAAAATAGTTTCTTGTTGAGGTATCAAGATGGCATGCCCTTTTCTCTACCTCACAATGGGCACATCTAAAGCACTTTAATTCTTGAAGTATCAGATAAGACCATCTATACATATGTATATTTGTATAATCTTTAGTTCTATTTTGTGCTTTTCATTTTCATTTTTGGCACCTTTCTTTTTGGGTAGCATGACTCTGTATCCCAATGGTATACTTGAAGGCACAAGATATTCTGGTTTCTACTCCCCTTAGCTATTTCAAAATTTCAACTGAAGGAAGTTCCCCAACTGGAGCCAGCTATTGTTCCTAAAATTTGTCACTCATTTTTGGGACAACATATGAACTATTTTGGTTCTGGAGGCCAAAATTTTCTCTTCCCTTCTCAAAAAATTATTCTGAGTATTCAAATTCTCTATTATTTAAGCTTTTTCAGCTAAGGGACTCACAAGTTTAATAGGTTCAATGACTTTAATAGGTGAGTTCTCATAAAGAAACAAGTTCCCAACACTTAGGCAATTTCAAGATTGGTTCAACGCCAAGGTTCAACCAAAAGGTTCATCGACAAGCTTCAAATAAAAGATTGAACCATTGAACCATTAAACCATTGAACCCTACTTCCAATAGGTTCATAGGTTCAACAAGTTTAAAGTTTTAATAGGTTCAAAGGTTCAATAATGTTAGCAAACTTAAAAGAGTTAAGCAGTGCAACAAAAGTTCAAATTTTAACTGCTTCAGTAAGTTCAACGGCATCAAAAGACTTAGAAGAAAAAAAGGTTTTGAAGAGTAAAGAATGAACCATTGAACCGTTGAACCTTGAACCAAAATAGTTCAATGGGTTCAAAGGTTCAATGAGTTCAATAAGATCAAAAGAATTAAATGAAAGAAGGCTTCAAATAAAATATTGAACCATTGAACCAAAGTTGGTTCAATCAGTCGATTCAATCGAACGGTTCAAAGGAGTCCCCCAAAGCCCAAAGGGCAAGTACCCTTGCGAAGGGTTGTGAACAAAAGGGTAAGTGCCCTTGCAGAGGGTAGTGAACAAAAGGGAACAAAAAGATATCCTTCAAAAATATTTTCTGTGGCTAATTTTACAAGGGAAATCCTTCGGACAAAATGTTCGAAGGAATGATCAAAGCCCGATGGAAAGTGGCTAAGGCAAAGGAAAGATTTCCTTCAGACATTTTATCTAAAGGATTCAAAGAAGAAGGCCACTTGAAGGACCTCGAAGGGAAGGTACCCTTCCGAGGGGCTCTCGATGACCAAGAAATGGACCTTTCTCAAGGCTCGAAGGGACATCTTCCCTTCAGGAGGTTCCAAAGATATAAAGCCAAAGGAATGATCAAAGGCCCATAGGCTTGTTTCTATAAACTCTATAGACTTATTTCTATGAACTCTGTAGGCTTGTTTCTATAGACTCTATAGGCCTATTTCTATAGACTCCTCAGGCTAGTTTCTATGGACTTCATAGGCTGGTTTCTATGGACTATGCAGGCTTGTTTCTATGAAATCTATAGGCTTGTTTCTATGAACTTTGTAGACTTGTTTCTATGGGCTTCGAATGATTTGAAGATGAAGGCCACTCGAAGGACCCCGAAGGGTAGGTACCCTTGTGAGGGGCTCTTAGCGACTAGTAAATGAACCTTTTTCAAGGCCCAAAGGGACACCTTCCCTTCGGGAGGGTTCCAAAGACATAAAGCCAAAGGAATTTCAAAGCTCGCAAGACTTAGAAAAAAACAAAGGATTCTGAGAAAGAGAATGAACTGTTGATCCTTGAACCAAAAAGGTTTAAAGGTTCAAAGAAAGATCTGAGCAAAGGAAAGTGATGGAACCAAGGAGCCGAGAAGGTCACCCAAAATGTTGAACCAGTGAACCAATGACGTCCTCACGGATGTCAAATTTAGGGTAATGAAATATCTATTGATTTTCAAGTGTGGCACGAAACCTGAAAACAAACTCAATGACCAACTGAAGAGGGAGCCAAAAGAACCAGTAGAAAGGGAAAAGATAACCTGAGAGCTCAAATTGCAATAGAAAAGAGGGAAAGACTAATAATATCTATGTAGGAGTTATTTCCAGTAGGTGGAACAATCCACCAAGTAGACATTTGAGCTCACAAGCATTAAAAGGTGTGGCCTATTTTTCTTCCTTGATAGGAAATCGAGGGGATAGATGCGTACCTATTGGGAGAAAGATCAAATGACCAATGCAAAGGAGAAGACATTTTGAGATGAATTGATATGCCAAAGTTAAGGCAGATGCCCTGTTCTATCATGGCCCCTTGACAAAACTAAAAATGCATTCAAGGCATTGAATGCAGCATGGGCTATTCCATGAAACAAAGCACCAAGCCTTTCTTAGATGCTATATATTTTAATCTCCTATTTTATGCAAAGAAGATCTTTTGGTTATAGAAGCAAAACTCTACCAAAATTGAGAGGCAATCACTGAGACTTTGAGCTCAGATTGTTAATCATATTTTTTTATTTAAATGAGAAAGTAGATTACTTTTAGACTTTGAGCTGTAATAGCTTGTGTCATTTAGGAAATTATTCTTATGTCTATTTCCTGAAGGTGTTCTTGTCCATTGAATGAAATAAGCAGAACTAGTGGAAGTAATTAGGAAGGTGTCCTGAAGCCAAATGTGGGAAGACTTTGTGCTGCTACCATTATCTTTAGCATGTTTTCTTTTTGTTTCTATGTAAAGGATCTTGGGAAGACTTTGTGTCTCCATTATCCTTTGTATTTCACTCTTGGGCAGTCAAGGTGAAGACTTTGTGCTACACATTTATTTTCTAGTTACTATGCCCCCTGTTACCAGTTACTTGTTACATTTTCAAAAAGAACTCCTGCTATTTGCTGCAAGACCACTTATGAAAGAAGGGAAGTGCCTTCAGTGTTTTCACTTGGATTTCTCCTTTGTGAATATCATCTCTAAAAAAAGAGAGATGGATGGTGTTGTCCTACCCCTGAGTGTTATTTGATACACACACACACACACACACACACACAGTATATAACACCTCATATTTCATAGGGAACCTCCCCTTGATGAGAGGAGAGATTTGTCCCCTTATGATGTGGTAAACCTGCACATTTGGCTGACCAATCTCCTTATGCTGTGGTTGAAATCACCTATTTTTCTCATCAGTTGGCTGGTGAAAAAATATTCACCCAACATGACCAATGCTAATGGGAGGTGGGTGTACAACTCCTTATCTAAAATTTATTAGTGGAACATACACAAAGTCTACTAATTGGGATTTAATTTCTTGCTCTACCACCTCATCTAGGACTAACTGAGGTAGATACAAGGGAGAGGTTCTAGTACCCTCTATTATAATGACTGTGTGATCTTGATAATGTCAATATTCACCAATATTTTCAATGGTTTTTAGATTTGATCATATAATATAGGCATGTCCTTTACACAATGTCTTGGTATACTATTGGGTAGAAGGTCTTGATTAGTCTGGTCATGTTCTTTCTAAATTTATGTATATGGAGAATATTGAATTCATAACAAATTTAGTGCCTGGGATACTCTATTGATGGCTCCCAAGGTTACTCAAAAGTGAAGTGAACAATCCTTGTTATGACATCTATTAAATAAGACATCATATATAAGTTTCCATCTTGGTTGATCAAATTGGTGCTAATGATCTCACCTATTATAATGACCTTGGTGGAAGTAAGGATGGTGTCTAATAGGGGAATCCAAACCTCATTGACGTAAGTTATGCAGGGGAAACCATAAATTCAAGTTAGAAACGCCATGGAAATCCTAATCCTTGGTCTAAAAATGATAATGGATATGGAAGAAATAATGCCTCTGACTGTGAAGGTATTGGGGTCACTCACTCAATCTCATAACTTATTGGTAATATTATTTGCATACACCCATGAATTGACTAGGTATTGATTGTAGGTTAGCTCAAGGAAGAGGAGTCTATAGTAATTTTTTGGAGATTTGTCAGTGATGTCATAGTTTTGTCATGGAGGTGTCCTAGTGAGTGGATGAAGTACTTTGATATCCTAAGTGACAATGAAAAAGTGTGCAATGTGCTTGCTCTAGTGTGATTGAAGTTGGCTTGGTTGATCTTAATTTTTAGCTTTATTAGAGATGTGTAGGGATGATTATGGTGATTTGAGCATGTGAAAGGGGTCTTATCAATGGTGTGTAGATTCACAAAGTTAGGGGATAAAAAAAGTGACACAATGAAAAATATAAAGCATTTTATGTAAAGAGTGTACTCCCTTATTTTTGAAAAAACCAATGCAAAAATGACCATGTGTTCGTCCTGACCCTAAAGGGCATACTCCTTTTGGACTACCAAGGATGCATGTCCTTTGCGAAGGGTGTACACCCTTTGTAGACTCAATTTTTTTGTTATAATTCAAGTTACATTGAAAGACATATGTATGTATGTATGTATGTATGTATGTATGTATATATATATTGATGTTGCAATTAGAGGTGGTTGTATAAGGGTATTAGAGGATATAATTAGTAAAATAAATTTAAATTTAATTTTATATTCTTATTAAATTTGCATTTAGTTTTATATTCTTATACTTTAAATTTATTTTACTAAATATAACAAATTAGGGCCTCTCAACATCTTCTGAAATTGATTAGAGAGCTATAGGATTTACCATTTAGAAGTCAAATTTTCAAATTCCATAGCAACCAATACTTAGTTTTCATAATTTTAGGATCAAAAGATAAAATGAGAAATGAGGTGATGCAGAGGAATGGGGAGAAGTCATCAAAACATTCATTCATGTCTTTAGTTTCCATAACTGATCTCATTCATTGGTTATGCTTGTTCTTGATTGTCCTTATCTCAATATAGTTTTCCTATTTTGATGAGGTCTTAATATTCACTTTATATATATACCTATTATTTGTACATCTTCAAATAACTTGATTTATGACATTAACCTCTTTTAGGACACTTACTTTTTTCAACTATGTCATTGCATTCCTTACTTTCACAAACTTCCCATTATGCTCCCACTACCTTCTTGTTAGGCTTTACACACTTAGGTCTCAAGGACCCAAATAGGAAATGGGTATCAATAACTCAATATTTAGTCTTCAATGATCTTAAATAGTCATGTTCCATCTATTTTAACCCCTTTAAATTCTTGGATCACAACTTACCCTTTATTTCTTCTCACTAGGTTTACTAGGTCTTTTCAAGGCTTGTAGCCTTCTTTTTAATATTTTCCATTTGATTGGTCAACCTATAATCTTATCTAAAGTTATGAAAATACCTTAGGACATAGTTTAACACCCTTAAAATCCCCCTAAAGTTAAAAAAACCTTCTCTTCCTCTAATTATCTTTTCTCTCATTAGGATAGGCCTAATTAGGCCTTTTAGGTCTCCTTAACAGTCATAGTCAACTTTTATGTACATATAGAGACCATATAACCAAAAAACCTATCAAATATACTTAAAAATGTCAATATAAACCAAACTACCAATTTTTTCCCCTTTTAGACAGTGGGAATTCTTTATAATGGCTAAATCGTAATCCTAGGGTTTCCTAGACCTGTACAGACTTGTGAGCACTTTAAATTCCATAACTTGGGATAAACAATGTTTCAAATATTAAAATAACTTGGATTAGGTCTATATTAATTCCCTTATTATTTTTCATTAGTCTATAGTCCTTGTTCCACTTGTCATTTATTCAAAACAATAAATATATAGCTAAATGTGTATACCTTGATGACTATGCAAGGTGTAGCCATGTAGTAAGGGTTTATTGAGTAAAAAAAGGGTTATCTTACCCTTTATCCTTATTATTTAACATATCAATTCCTCCTAACACTTTTTCATGCTTTTCCTTAGGCCTTAACAATCTCTTACAAGGATTATATACTCAAATAAGGTGCTCATAGTCATAAAGCAACAATGAACCTATAGGAAACATGGGTTTTATGGTGACAACTTAAAAACTAGGGTTTTTATTGTTTAATTTCATTCCCAATCCTTATTATCTCTTCCATTCATGCCAATAATTTAATAATATTATGACCATTCCTTGGTCAACATATAAATCTTTTTCAATCCTTTAAAATAGGGGTTTTTCTTAATTGAAAAATAGGGTTTGAGAGTTAGAACAGACATATCACATGTCTATGACCTATATAATGTCATTTAAATCTTTATTTGAACACAAATAACTATGTTACAATCACCATACTCTGTTATCATCACTTTCTCAACCTTCACTTACATATGTGGCACTCAACACACAAACATGGTCTCATTGACTTCACAACATGGTTCTCTCCTTATGGAAAATGTGTATATAAATTATCCCCTTCCTTGTATTCAAATAAAAAATATTTCTCTATACAGGGACAACACATTCATCTCTCAATAATCATCTCTTAACATATATATCTGATGTCTTAAATACCTAAGTATTGCCTCATTATATGACTGTGACAATAACCTATAAGGCCTAATAGAATCAATGGTCCATTATATTCTCAGTCTTACCTTGTTTCTTATGCTATCAAAACTACTTGAGGGTTTTCACTTTATAAACTTATACAAGGATATTTACCACACTAAAATCTAACTCTGTTCTATATAATACATTCCAATATCTTCTTTTTAAGACTACAACCTACAGTCCTTCTTGGTTGTCTCCACCAATCATTCAATAACCTGAAACTTCACATAAAGATGAAAAATTACATGGCCTCAATGGAATTCAAGGGAAATATACATGATTCAAAACACTCAATATAGTTAAGAACATCAACATACATGCTTCTTTATTCATTATGTTCAACAAAACATACAATTTTGATCCATCTGGACTATGTTATCATTCATGAGGAGTATTATATAACTTATTCATTATCAGACTCTCATCTTCTTGGAGAGTTTTTCTCCTTTTTATTCCAACCTCTCTCCAAAATTATTCTTTCTTCCCATTTTCAACGTAGGATCTTTGGTTGGTTATAACAACTTCTTTTTCATAACTACCTCAACGTGAGGTTTTGGAACTTATGACTAAATTTAAATTTTCCCCTTATAACCATGGACATATATATGTATTATAACACTTATTACAAATATTTATGATCCTTCACAATAATATTCCCTCTTGACCACCTTTGTATCATGCTTGGGCCATTCTAGACTTAGTGATAACATTTGAATTTTCAAATTGTTGCATTTGGAGGGAAACTTCAATCACTCACATAAACTTATTATTATGTATCCAAAGGACTCCAAATAACCTTAAATATATTAATGGATCTTGAAAGGTATCTTGACACACACTAACTCCAAATTTGACCCAATTTTGTCCACTAATGACCAAAACATGAAATTTTACAACTTTAACCTGATGCTCTTACATCACGAGGTTATAAATCATGTTACGTATGTAATATATCTACATACCATTGAGGATTACATGTCTATTTTACCTACTTAAGTATTTCCTATCTACTTTATCTGCTTGAGTATGTTCCACCTAATTAATTAATCAAGCCATGGATTGATCTCAAGGAATTTGCTATCTTCACCTTGAAATCTTCTTAACAACCTTGTTCTCAACTTAGAAAATGAACTTTAATTAATGGGTCTATCAATATGAATAAATTAATAACCTTTAGCATGCAACATATATCATATATATAATAATGATACGGTCTTTCATACATTACATCTACCACATACATGGTACTACATGTAGGTATTTAGTCACTCATACATGATATCTTCATGTGGTCATGATATAGTCACTCATATTAGACTCGAATGCAACTAATAACCCTACTGCACTCTATTTAGACCTAAACCATTAACCCTAAACCCCTAACACTAAACACTCAACCTTAAACCTTAAACATTGAAACCTAAACCCTAAACCCCAAATGCTAATCCATAAACCTTGAACCATAAACACTAAATAATATACTTAAACCCTAGACCCAAAGCCCTAAACCTTGAACCCTTAACCCTAATAACATTATCCCTAAACCAAAAACAACAATCCATAAACATTAAACTATAGATTCTAAACATATAAACTTAAAACATTAAACCCTATAATTTATACCTTGGACCCTAAACCCCAAATGTAAGCCCTTAACCCTAAACCCTAAACCTAAAATCTTAAACCTAAAACCTAGATTTAAGACTTAACCCTAAAACCCAAGCCTAAAACCATAAACCATAATTTATAAACCTTAAAAAATAACTCCTAAACTAAAAATTCTAAACCCAAATTGAAAATAAAAAACCTAAAACCTTAAACAGTAAACCTAAATCCCTAAATCCTAAACCCTTAACCCTAAACCCCAAACCCCAAACCATAAACTCTAAACCATAAAACCTAAACCCCAAATCATAAACCCTAATCTCTAATCCATAAACAATAAATCCCAAACCCTAAATACTAAACACTAAGTTCCAAAGCACAAACCCTCAACCAAACCCCAAAGACCAAAACCCTTAACGCTAAACCCTAAGTGTGAAACCATAAACCCAAAATCCTAACCCTAAACACTAATCCCCAAACCCTAAAAGCTAAAATATTTGCATCTTAAGGCATAAACCTAAAACCCCAAACCCCAAACCCTAAACCCCAAACCCTAAACCTAAAACCCCAAACCCCAAACCCCAAACTTTAAACTCTAAAACATAAACACTAAACCCCTAGTCCTAAACCCTAAGCCCTAATCATCAAACACTAAATCCCAAAACCTAAATCTAAACACTAATTTCCAAACCCCAAACCCTCAACCTAAAACCTAAGACCAAAAACCTAAGCTTACACCCTAAACCTTAAGTGTGAAACAATAAACCCAAAACCCTAACCCTAAACACTATGCCCTAAACCCTATAAGCTAAACTCTTGGTACCTTGAGCCATAAACCATAAATTCCAAACCTTTAAGCATAAAATATAAATTATAATCCCTAAATCCTAATCCCTAAGCCATAACACTGAAACTTGAACCCTAAATGCTAATCCCTATACACTAAACCCTAAACTATGAATCTTAAACCATCAACCATTCACCTAAAACCCTAATTTTGTAAATCCTAAACCTCTATCCATAAACCATAATCTTGAATTACCACCTATATAGAGAAAGCAGAGGGGGCATTGGCTAAGCCATATCTTAAAAGGATAGGGGTCATTTTAACCTATATAGAGAAAGGAATTACTAGAGATAATCATGTAAAAGGCTTGAAGGTGGATTCAAGATGAATTCCTAATAATTTGTGGGGTTTTTAATCAATGGGTCTATCGATATGCATAAATGGCTAGCATGTAGAATTCAACTTATAACATACATATATTAATGATACAATCATTCAAACAGTACATCTACCCCATACTTATTACTACATGTAGGTATATTGTCACGCATACATGACATATTCCTATATTCATGTATAGTCACTCATACCAAACATAAATGTAGCTAATCACCCTAGTACACTCCATTTACACCTAAACCATTAACCCTTAAACCCAAACCCCAAACCCTAAACAACATAAACCTTGAATTTTGAACCCTAAACCTAAACCCTAAACACCATAAACCTTGAACACTTAACCCTAATACATTATCCCTAAACCCAAAATAATAATAACTAAATCCCAAAACCTAGATCCTAAATATATAACCTTAAAACCTTAAACCCTAGACTTTATATCTAAGACCTTATATCCTTTGTCCTCATATATTGAAAGGATAGGGATTATTTTAACCTATATAGAGAAAGGAATGACTAGGGACATTCACGTAAAAGGCTTGAAGGTGGATTCAAGATGAATTCCTAATAATTTATGGGGGTTTTAATCAATAGGTCTATCAATTTTCATAAATGGCTAGCCTATAACATTCAACCTATAACATACATATAATAATGATAGAGTCATTCAAACATTAGATCTACCCCATACCTAGTACTACATGTAGGTATGTTATCACTCATACATGACATATTCCTATATTTTCATAAAATCACTCATACTAGATACAAATTTAGCTAATCACCCTAGTAAACTCCATTTACACCTAAACCATTAACCCTAAAACCCAAGCCCCAAACCCTAAGCACCATAAAACTTGAATTTTGAACCCTAAACCTAAACCCTAAAGACCATAAACCTTGAACACTTAACCCTAATACATTATCCCTAAACCCAAAATAATAATACCTAAACCCCAAAACCTATACCCTAAAAATAGAACCTTAAAACCTTAAACCTTAGACTTTATATCCTATACCCTAAGCCCTAAAACCTAAACTTTAAACCCTTAACCCTAAATCCCAAACCATAATCTTAAAATCCTAAATCATAAACACTAAACCATAAAAACTTAACCTTATAGGTCCTTAATATTAAAAACTAAACCTTAAACACAAAATTCAAAATCATGAACCTTAAATCCTAAACACTAAACCCCAAACCCTAAACCCCAAACCCAAAACCTTGACCCCTAAACTTTTAACACCAAACCCTAATCCTAAAGCCCTAATCACTAAACCCTAAACCTTGAAAGTTTAACCCTAAACAACAAACCTATAACCATAAAAACTCAAACCCAAAACCATATACCCTAAATCCTAAAATTGGATAAACCCTAAACCTTAAAACCTAAATTCCAGAACCCAAACAATCAATTCCAAACACTGAACTATAAACTTCAAACCCTAAAACCTTAACCTAAAACCCTAAAAATGAAACCCAAATGACAAACAATAAACATAAATTATGGAGACCACACTATAGAGGAATGATGCAAGCATTGGTATTTCAACTCAACCCCCTCTCCACTTTCCTATCATAATTCCTACACAAGCACAAATATTTCAATGCAAGGAGAAAACATGCCATAACAAAGTTAGTGGAACAAATGCTAATAATGAGAAGAACCTCTTATAACAGATTAACTCCTACAACAAATTTAATCAAAATATGTGAAAATAAAATAACTCTTATGAATAACAAAAACACAGAAAGCTTATATTGATCGTAGGCCACTTCAAGGGGGAAAACTCCTTTGAACACGCTCAATACAATAAATTTGTGGATGCTTCATTGGGCCCCAACACTTACTTATATACTAACTCTATTCTAACAACTACTACTTCCCTTGTATGTGGGATAATTCAAATATGCTCTAAGGGATGACTTATAAAGCATATGCGTCCATAGCAATTATTACACTAATACTGCAAAGAGAAGGGTAAGGCATAGGTTCCAAACAACCCCTCCCCCTTAGAAAAAGTTTTGCCCTCAAAGCTTTAGATGTGGGAATTATTATTGAATCTGGGAGAGTGGTTCCCATGTTGCATCTTTTGGTTGCATGTCGTGCCATTAGATTAAGACCTCTGTGATGGAGCAGGATCAAAGTTGGTAGGTGCACCTGTCCAAGATTGCTTTTGGCTCAAGAAGGATGGAGCCTTCATTATCAAGTGGTAGTAAAATTGTCTGCACTCGAATGTTGGATCCAAGAAATTGCTTTAAATAGGAGACATGAAAGATGGGATGAACTTGGGAGGAAGGTGGAAGCTCTAACTTGTAAGCAACTAACCCAATCTTCTAGAGAACCTTATATGGCCCATAAAACTTTGGAGCAAGCTTTTGGTGCCCTTTTAGTTTCAGTGATGATTGCTTGTATGGCTGTAGATGAAGAAAGACCATATCACCAGGTTAAAAGGTACACTTAGAGTGGTGCTGATCAGCCTACTACTTCATTTGATTCTATGCCATGTGGATATTGTCATGTAAGGTGCAGAGAATCTGATCCCAATTTTAGAGAGTAGTGTCAACTACCTGAATTGGTGAGCTGCCAAGATTATATAGAAGAAGTGGTGGCAGTGCTTGACCATAAACTGCTTCATAAGGAGTCATTTTGGTGGAAGTGTGGTATGAGGTATTGTACCACCATTTAGCTAGGGGAAGCCACTTGACCCATTGATGTTGTTATTCTGAAGCAAAGCAATGAAGGAAGGTCTCTAAGCATTTGTTGACTATTTTTATCTGGCCATCTGTTTGTGGGTGGTACCCAGAGCTCATTCTCAACTATGTGCCTGTGCAACAAAATAGTTCCATCCAAAAATGGTTGGTGAAAGTGGTATCATGATCTAAGACAATTGAAGAAGGAATGCCATGAAGATGGAAGATCAGATCCAAGAAAACTTGTGCAATTGTGGAGGCTGTGTATGGGTGGTTGAGTGCACAAAAATGACTATATTTAGAGAGGTGGTCAACCATGACTAGGATCACTATCTTTCCCTTAGATTTAGGGAGGCCTTCAATGAAATCCATGGAAATATCTATCCAGATCTTAATAGGAATGGGCAAAGGCTCGAGCAAACTAGGAGTCAATGTGGTTTCACCTTTATTTTGTTGGCATGTATCACATTCGGCCACCATCTATTTAATTTCTGCTTTCATGCCTTTCCAAAAGAAGTGTCGACATGCCCGCTCATAAGTTTTGAGAAATCTTGAGTGCCCTACTGAGGGGGAAGCATGGATTTCATATAAGATGGCCTGATGCAGGTTTGTACTTTGGGAAAGCACCAGACAACCCTTGTATTACAGAGAAACACCATCCCATGAATAATGTAATACCGCAGAAGGGTTAGTGGCTAATTGATGAATGAGGTGGCATAAGGAGGGATCATTACATACCCTTGTTAGACATATTCCAGCCATTTTGGAATGGGCATGGAGATGGCAGAGAGGGAAGGATGGTCCTCAAAGGTTCTTGAGAGAGCATCAGCCACAACATTGTCTTTTCCCTTCTTATAGGTGATCTCATAATCATAACCCATGAGTTTGCTAACCCACTTCTGCTGAGCTGGGGATGAGACCCTCTATTCCAAGAAATATTTCAAACTCTGATGATCAGTTTTGATGCAAAAATGATTTCCCAGTAAGTAGGGTCTCCATTTGTGTACTTCATGTAAAATTGCCAGCATTTCCTTTTCATATGTAGACAAAGCTAAATTACAACTAGAAAGAGCTTTGCTAGTGAAGGTAATTGGCCAGCCCTCTTGGAAAAGAACAACACCCAAGCTAATGCCACTAGCATCACTTTTGATGGTGAAAGTGTTGGTGAAGTCTAGTAGTGCCAAAATTGGTGTGTTACACATAGCTTGTTTGAGTTTGATGAATTCCTGATCAGCTGTTGCACCCCAGGTGAAAGCATCCTTCTTTAATAAGGAAGTCAAAGGAGCCACGATCTTTCCATAATATTTGATGAACTTGAAATAGTATCCTATCAAGCCTAATAAACCATGAAGGCTCTTGAGGGTGGTTGGTTGAGGCCAATTCTGTATAGCACTAATTTTTTCTAGGTCCACACGAACCCCATTGGCTGAAACAATGTGCCCTAGATAGTTGATTTCCTCTTGACTGAATGAACACTTGGATTGCTTGGCACATAATTGATTGTCTGCTAACATTTGTAATGCCCTGTCAATATGTTGTAGATGCTTGGCCCATGTGCAGCTATAGATCAAAATGTCATCAAAGAAAACTAAAATAAATTGACAGAGAAAAGGCCGAAAGATTTTATTCATGAGTGCTTAAAAAGTGGGAGGGGCATTTGTAAGGTCAAATGGCATGACAAGGAACTCATAGTGACCTTCATGTGTATGGAAGGTTGTCTTGGGAATGTCATCAGGATGAACTCAGATTTGATGATAGCTAGAATGCAGATCCAACTTGGAGAAGAATTTGGCCCCATGGAGCTCATCAAGAAGCTCATTGATGACATGAATTGGGAATTTATCCTTGATAGTGAGGTGGTTAAGGGCTCAAAAGTCAATGCAAAGGTGCCACAACCCATCTTTTTTATGGACAAGAAGCACTGGAGAGGAATATGGGCTGGTGCTAGGGTGAATAACTCTAGACTTGAGGAGTTCTTAGACTAAGTTCTCAATTTTAGTCTTTGCAGATGGGGGTAACAATATGGCCGGATGTTGGGTGGGATGCTTCCTTGAAGGAGAGGAATGTGGTGATCTTCAAGGTGTAAAGGGGGCAACCCTACTATTTTTAAAAAAATGGTTGCATGTTTGTTGAGTATGGCTTGTAAATCTGTAGGGTGGTTAGTAGCAATGGGGGCCTAGAGTTGAATAGAATGCAGCTATGCAATGAACCCATGTGAGCCTTTCTTTAAAAGTTTTTCCATGCGATGAGAATTGATGATGCTAGCAGATCCTAGCAATAACCCTTCTAAGGTGTGCTTCTAACCATTATCTATGAACTTTATCCAAAGCTTAGAGAAGTCCCATAAAATAGGTCTTAATGTGCGAAGCCACTGTGCCCCTAAAACCACATCACACCCTTCTAAAGGTAGGGCAAACATATCAAAGCAAAAATTGTAATTGCCCATTGCAATATGCACATTTCAACACTTCCTTTACATGGCAATGTGACCCCATTAGCAAATCATGACTTCAAAGCTAGAACAAGGGTATACAAAGTAGTCTACCACCTTAGCAATGCGAAGATCGATGAAATTGTGAGTATTGCCTGAGTCAATAATGATTGTGAGAGGGATATTTTTGAAGCACCCTTTGACCTTCATGGTTTGGGGAGTGGTGACACTTACTAGTGCATGCACTAAGATCTTAGGTTGAGTCTCTTGAACCACTAGGTCCTCTTCAGTGCCAGGTTCTTCTTGAGCATCTGGAAATTATGGAATATCAGGCTCGCTGTCCTGCTCTGGTGGTGACTCCACATCTAGAAAGTAAAGTTTTTGTTGGATGCACCTGTGACCGCTAACCCATTTTTCATCACAGTTGTAACTTAATCCTTTCTCTTTGTGAGCCCACATCTCTGCCTCAGTCAGGTACTTGATGGTGTGGTTGTGGTTGTCCACTGATTCACTATGTTCTTTTCTGGTGAAAAGGTGGGAGGTTGACGCTGTGCGGAGAGTTTATCTTCTGCTAGCTTAGCCAGACCCAAAGCATCCATCATATTTTTAGGTCAAAACATTTTTACCTCTGAGCAGATCGGCTCTCTGAGGCCACTAACAAAGTAGCTTTTGAAGAAGTCATCTGACAACCCTTCAGTGTGATTAGCGAGTTTTTCAAATTCAATCTAATATTTATGAACAATACTTATTTGATAGAGTTTGGTGAGAGATCCTATGAAATCCTTGAATGCCAAGGGACCAAACATGCCCAAAATTAAGGATGCAAAATTTGACCAATCGAGTTCATCATTTGACTTGAGATACCAATGGTACCACTGAAGTTCTTCTTATTCCAGATGAAAGGAAGTAATTGGGACTTTGTTTGCATAATAAGTATTGTGGAGGTTGAAGAATTGTTCAACTCGATATATCTAGCCTGTAGGATCTATACCATTGAACCATGGAAAGTCTAGCTCAGGTCCATGTGAGAAGTTGGAAGCAGAGGAGTGATGCTCTAAAGAAGGCTCCTCCTTCTGCACTCTATTGAGCAAGATGCTATTCTATTGATTCAATCCACTCATCATATCAGTTAACTCTGTAACCTGAGATTTCAATGTGGTGATTTCTTCCTCCATGATTTTTGTGCCTACACGAGTGGTGACCATAACTAGTTTTTTTTGCTGCTGCTTTAGAAATAGATTATCTGTAACTGTGTGGTTGGAAATATCCTCAATTGGGGATACACTGTTGTTTGCTCTCTGACGCTGATAAGTTGGATATGGACCCCAAGTTTGTGTGGCTGCCTAAAGGATTTTTTTAAAATTCTCTCTAGCCACCAAAGCTGTCTGATCAAGTACCACTCTCTAGAAATTTTTGGCCATGGGTTTAGCCCTTAATGACAACTTTTAGTTTACCTCACGGGTGGGAACTAGTCAATCGAGATGGGGCCGTTGCCCTTTTCGCTAGCAGGTCCTCTCAATGGGCCAGCTACTTTAGGGTTATTGTGGTACTCCTCACAATGAGTTTTAGGGCTTATGCCCAAACACTTCCCACATTTAAGTGGATGGGTATTTACCCAATCCAAAATGATAGAACCTGTAATGAGAAAAAAAATTCTTGCCAAAAATGCTGCAGCTCTTAGAAAGCCCTGCTTCAAAAAAATTGCTCCAAATCTACCCATAAAGCCAAGAAAGCACTCTGATACCAGATGAGAAGAACCTTCTATAGCATATTATCTCTTAAAATATATTTAATAAAAATATTCAAAAATAAAATAACTCTTATGAATAACAAAAACACAGAAAGCTTATATTGATCACAGGCCACTTCGAGGGGGCAACCTCCTTTGAACAAGCTCAATACAATAAATTTGTGGATGCTTCATTAGGACCCAACACTTACTTATATACTAACTCTAATCTAACAATTACTACTTCCCTTGTATGTGGGATAGTTCAAATATGCTCTAAGGGACAACTTATAAAGCATATGCGTCCATAGCAATTATTACACTAATACTGCAAAGAGAAGGGTAAGGCACGGGTTCCTAACAAATAATTTATACTCATGACCCACATTATTAATTGAGAATAACTCACAAACATTATAAGATCCAAAATTATTGGGCCCTATTTCTCAATGATTTAGAAATAATTATGTCTGGAAGAAGGATTTCACCTCATACGAAGCAAGTGCAAAGAGGTAATTTTTTTTATCTATCATCATTTTTCATCATCCCTCATCATTCAAAATGAAAATTTCCCATGAAATTTTAAAGAGTATATTATCTTATTTTCACCATGTAAATCATTCAACAATCTCCCTAGAGTAATCTATCATGACCCTATCTAATTTACTAGACATGAATGAGAATAATCACCCTAGAACACTCCAATCAGAACAAAAGGAATTGAAACACCATTCAAGATTCATCTGAAAAAGATATTATTTAGTCTAAAACAAATTTATACTAACTATTATATTGAAACACACTCTAATGGATGATGGAATGACTAGGGATGATGATAGAGTGATTAGGTATAATGAGTGACAATGAAGGAATTGTTAGGGATATTGAGGGATGAGGACAAATGAGGAGGGGGTGATGAGGGATGATTAAGGACGATGAGGGTTGATGAAGGAATGATTAGGGATGATGAGGGGTAAAATGAAAGATGATGAAGGATTGACTGGGGATGATAGGAAATGATGATGGTTAATGACGGAGTTATTAGGGATGATGAGGGATGATGAGAGTGTGACTAGAGATGATGCTCAAGATGATGAGAGAGTGATTAGGTATGATTAGTTTTGATGACCTGGAGTGTTTAGGGATGATTAATGAAAATGAGGGATGATGAAGGATGATGAGGTAGTGACTAAGGATGATGAGGGTTAATGAAGGAGTGATTAACAATAATGAAGGATGATGATATCCAATGAGGGAGTGATTAAGGATAATGAGGGACAATGAGAACTAGTGATGTAATGAATAGGGATGATAAGTGAATATGAGGGTTGATGAGGGAGTGATTAGGGATGATAAAGATTGATAAGGATTGATAAGGGAGTGTCTTATATGAATTTGGAGTGCTAAAATATGACTTTATTTTACATGACTTGGAATAATGCATGAGATTAGAATTGAAGACTACATGGATTGACCATCTATCTAAAATTTGTCTTAGAGTGTGGTATATTTTTAGAATGAATTTTAATGTTGTGTTTTTTATTATATTTCAAATGGAGTCTATTAGGGTTATTAACTACATTCATGTCAAGTATAAGTTATCATATCATGATTACCAATAGATATCATATATGAGTGAATACATACATATATGTAATAGGTATGTGATAGATGTCATGTATGAGTGATCATATCATGACTATAGGTGTTTTATAAGCTACATGATATAGGGTATTCATTTATGCATATTGATAGACCCATTTATTGAAAAAACCCATAAATTATTTAAGAATCCACCTTCAAGCTTGGGTATTCAATTAGGTGGGCATAATCAAGTAGGTAAAGTAGGCAGGGCATACTCAATTAGGTGAAATATGGGGCATAATCAATGGTATATATCTATTAAATATGTAACATGATTTGTAACCTCATTTCTCATTCTATCTTCTAATCTTGAAAATTTGAAAACTAAGTATTAGCTGGAATGGAATTTGAAAAACTAACTTCTAAATGGTAACTCTTACAACGCTGTAATCAATTTCAAAATATGCTGAGTGTCCCTAATTTGTTATATTTAGGAAAATAAATTTAAAGTATAAGAATATAAAATGTAATATAAAATTAAATATAAACTTATACTTGTAAAACATCAAACATGACAAACAAAATTATAGTCCAAGGTTCTTAATAACAACCTCTACTTGCAATATATATATATATATATATATATATATATGCATCTTTCAAAAAAATCAAATTGAAAAAAAAATTGCATTCTAAAAAGGGTGTATGCCCTTTATAAAGGGCATGCATCATTTGAATAGGGCATACGCCCTTTAAACATTTCAATTTTTTTTGTTTTCCCTCCAAATCTACATTGGGTATAGGTTTGGAGAGGTCCAAACTTACCTTCAAATTGGTCATGGAGTAGCCCGTTTAGTTTCTAAAAAATTTAGGATTCTTTTTCATCTTTGTTGACACATGTGATCAGCCAACGTTTATTATTTAAAAAAAATATGGGTTTGTAGAGGAGAAAGTTTAGTTTTAGAATATATAATTTTTTTTAATGTTAGAATATTATTTATATTTATTACTTAATTTATACATAACATACCTCCTTATGGACTATATACATATCATCACAAATTTCATTATAAATTTTTGAATATTAGTCAAAAGTTTATAAATTTTTTATCTCAACAATTTACACCTTGTCAAGTATGCTTTAAAAAAAATTGGTTTTCATGAAGTTAAGGTCAAAAAGTTATGATTGTACACTTGTAGTTTCAATTTTTCAGTTGTCTTGACTTCTAAAATTATTTAAAAATTATATATATAATAAAAAATTAATAAAAAATATTCTCAATAATCTTCGACATTTCACCTATCTATATATGAAATTTTATACAAAAATTTAATCGTTTACTCAAAAAAGTGTTTTCGTACACATGCACTCTCCTTATCTTTTTACAAAAAATAACCAACTTATTGTCATAACTTCATCTATTTTTCACACTTATATAATCTAAGTATTGTAAAAAATTATATATTTATAAATTACATTCAAAATACCACAATTCATGTTTCTATGTCATTGTCAATCTTCTTTTCAAAGTGTCTCTAACATTCACTCCAAGTTTAACTATTGTTATTTTTAGAAAAAAGGTGTCGCTTTATACTTCCCTTTTATCCTCCATTATCATGCATCTACCCTGGTCAAGGATTATTGGAGAGCTTGTGTGTGGGAGTGAATTTCATCTGGTAGTCCATAATTTTCATCTAGATAGTTTGAGTTTAGTGGCAGAAAATCTAAGTAGGTAGTTTGCTGGCATCATCATTACCATATGTGGATGAGTCAGGAGGAGTTAGTCATATAGTTTTGATCACATTAGTCCCTAGTTAATATGTGCTAAATCTTAGGTTATGTGCCTAAGCGTAGTCAAAGAATGTAGGTGCAAAATTTGGCTTTTAGGGTTTTTGATAGTGTTTTACCATACTTAGCCAAATTTGCAATGTGTCAAGAAGAGTCAAGTAAGATTTTTGATGATGGAATATATAGCATTTTTTGAAATTTTAGAACAATATTATCATATGTGTTTGTTTAGTTTTGAGCCTAGTTGATTTGTGCTAAATTTTAGTTCATGCACTGAAGCACAACAAAAGTTATGCAAGTGCAAAGTTAGCCTTCCAAACAAGTTTTTGACATAGTTGGATATGTGGAAAAAGAATTTGAGTGATAATTTTAATGTCATTATATATCACACATGTGAGGGTTTTAGGAATATTTTGTCACATGGTTGGATTCTCCTATGTGAGGAGATCATATGGTCCAAATTTGAGATCATACAAGTATGCACAATAGAATTTATTGAGGTTCAAAGATGGCTACTTAGATTGCAATGGTCCCCATACATAGTAAATTTTTTGCAAGGTAATGTTATATTAACTCTCAAAGAGATCGATGATGCACGTTCACTCTAAGATGTCATGAAGTAGTGAAATGGTAGGAAGTGCTCAAAACTTAACGCTAAGTAGAGATAAAGATCAAGCTTCTTCCAAGGATCAAAAATGAGAAAGATATCATACAGATAGAGACCAATGGTGTGTATTAAAGTCAAGAGGTCAAAGTGATAGATATTTAAATTTGTTAAAGACTACAATATGTACAGAAGATTGAAAGAGTGCATTGAGTCAAAGTTTCCAAGTTGCATGAGATGAGGTCAACTATCAGATGTTTAATATTTGGGAATTGGTGCACTATGCATTAAATATTGAACAAGATTAATTTGAGAAATAAGGGAAAGAGATGCAATCATGTTTTTCGTAGTTTAACTGTGACCGTTTGTATTTAAATATTTGAATTTGTAAAGAAAAAACTAGTGCTCTATATTTTGGCTATATCTTTCGATCTATGCCGAATTTGATCATGGTATAAAAAATAAAGATTAAGAGGAATCCATTGTGAATATAATAAACTTAATTTAAAGATATGGAAGTGTGTATAGTCAAAGATATTAAGGTTCAAAGTTGATTGTGTGTTTGTGCTTATTTTGTAAGTGACCAGAGAAGAGTAATTGAGCTTGTTTTGATATTGTTTCAATATATCTTGATGAATTGGATATTAGGGAGTAGTGTAGACTCTATGAGGATGGTATATTTGAATTATGGAGGTTTGAACACTCATATAAATATGAACAAAGGTTTAGAATTTGACTGTGTATTCATTCATGGTGACTGTGTACACATAATATTGTTTAAGTAATTTGTGCTTAAGTAGAAGGTCACTATGATGGATATGAACACTTAAGGAGGACATATAGATAATGTGGAATGGGTTCATAAGTTGTAAAATTGTTCATGTGTTCTTATTTTTCTTGGAGAAGTGTCAAAGATCTAAATGGGTCTCCATAGGACCTAAAAATGACTTAGACCTATTTGAAAGTAGATTGTGCTTAAGTGTGACCCATGTAATATGCCTTAAGGGTGAAGGCATGTTTTATGGATGATAAGGAAAGATTGTGGAGTTGATAATTCATGATTGTTATATATATGGTGAAACCAAATGTGTTGGTTTCTAGATTTTTTAGGAGACTAGTGTAACATGCATGTGAGAATTATGGAGCAAAGGAGAGGTAGAGTGCCCAGTTGATGAATTGATGAGAAGAGAAAATTGAGGATTGTGTGTGTGACCTATAGGTCATAATTTTGATGGAAAAATAGTGACCTTTTAGGTTTATGATGCGTGAAAAGGATTGTGAGAGTGGAGTAGAGTGAAGATTTGAGGAGCAAAGAAAGGAAGTGTGCCTTGTGGATGGATTAATGAGTAGAGCTAGTTCGTGATTGTGTGTATGAACTATAGGTCTTATTTCTATGTCATAACATGTGATATTGTAGGTTTTATTATTTGAAGTGTGAATGAAGGATAGGTGATGTTTTTGTGAGTTTGGAGGTTGATGTGAGGCAGATTAGAGTATGGTCTGTGTGAATGACCTCATTATCAAGTTGCTATTATGGCGATAAAGGTGTTGTAGGTGTGCTAAAGTGAGTGTGAGTGAAGATTTGGAGAGTGGAGTTATTTGGGATATGTAATGTGTCATAATTGATATTTGTGTGTTGGTACAAGTATGTAATGTTCTTTGGGCAATAGGGAGTATTGGGTGAAAGAGTGAAGGTAAAGAATGATAATCAGAGTTTCATCATCAGGTGTTGAAGACATCAGTTCTAAGGTGGAGGTCTTCATTTCAAGGAGGGTATAAATAAATTTCTCTTCCTTAGGGGTAGTTTCTCCTTATGAAATAGGTGTTTCACTAAAGGTAGGTGGTTTAAAGGAGTTGATTAAGGTGCTCCTTATGGAACAGGGGTTTCATTAAATCTTGGTCAAGAAGATTTGACCAGTATCTAGTTTGTAATACCTTATAAGATAAGTAGTCCAAGTGTTTTTAGGCTTGAGAGTGGGTTTTATTCTCCAAGAGGGTTTCTCATGTAGATGATGTGTTGATGTGTTATATTCTCTTGTTCATGCTTTGGATAAATGTACTTTCATGTTTATGTTGCTAAGATCAAGTTGATGTATGATGGAATGGTTTTGGAATTGAATGTGCATTGTTAATGTATACTGATTCACCCCCCCTCTTAGTAGCTACTTCCAACAATTGGTATCAGAGTGGGTCCTTTAGAGTAATCTTAAAAACTTAAAGGAGATCCTAAGTAACACAAGATGGTTAAGCGATTGAAAAAATAAAATATCGAATTGAGATCAATGGTCAAAAGTCTTGAAGAACATATTAGTCATATTAAAGAGCAAGCATGTAGAATGAAGAATGACTTGTTTAAATAATTTAAGAAAGATAAGGAGACTATCCAAGTTCTCAAAATTCAATTAGAGGTTGCATGTTCAAGCATGAGGGCTAAAGGAGATGAATATGTTTGAATGAATACTGATCTAGTTTCCCTAAAAGATGAGTATGAAAAAGTTATAATCAAGTTAGGCAAGACTGAAAAAGAACAAAAGGAATCATAACAAGCTAAAGAGGATGAAGAGAAGATCAATATTCTTGAAGATCAATTAAGGCAAATAAATGCAAATGTAAAATAAAAAGAAGATGAGTACACTCAACTAAAGATTGAAATGGGGTCCTTGAAAAGTGAACATAAGCTACTCATAAACAAGTTGGATAATCTTGAAAAGAAGCATGAGAAGCCTAAGCAAGAAAGGAGAATGCAATTTTAAAGAGTAATATCATAAGGACAATTAGATAATCTAATGAAATAAGGTATGCAAATTCTTTTCAATGTCTTTCTTATACATGCAATAATTATGGTCATAGAGCTAAGGACTGTAGAAGGAAGTCAATCAAGTATGGATAATCATGGAGCTATGATAGAAGGAGTATTTTTCCAAAGATTGATCACAATTAAAATTTTTCAAAAAGTATGAAAGACATTACTTGTTTCAGTTGTCATAAGGTTGGACACTCTACTAAATTATATCTAAGAGGAGGTAATAGGTCCTCAAGGTATCTCAAATGACATGAATCTTCCACTATGCATAAGAAAGGTTATTCTTGGTTATGGAAACCAAAAATTATTAATGCTAATCACACTAGTCCAAAGGTTGATAAGAAATTTGTTTTAGAAGAATGTGTTGTAGATCACTCTGAAATCAAAGGTTGAGTTGGTAAGTTGGCTATAGAAGATGAGAAGAGTCAAACTATGGTATGGAGACATTGAGCAGTAAAGACTAAGGAGAATAATCCTGTTATATCCAAGAGTCTTGATGGATTGGTTTCCAAAGTGGAAAAATGATCAAAAGTAAAGGAAAGTCAAGAGTTTCTATTGTTAGCATTTGTTGACAAGTTTAAAGCAGAGAATATGTCAACTATCTAGATAGAAAAGGAAAATCAAAAGTCAGTTTAAGTCAAGCTCAAGGAGAAATCCAAGGTGCTGATTAAGGCTAGTTCTAAGACTAATAATAAGAAGAAGAAATATCAATATCAGATGACCAAGGAGAAAAAGGAATATGAGGATTTGTGGGAAACTCCTAGTTTCACATTGTTCTAGGACATTGTGGGTCAAAATGTCTCCATTTAAGCTTCAAGGAGACACTTATCAGTTAGAGGAAGCTCGGTGGTTGTTAGATATTGTTTGATGTAATGGTATGAAATAAGTTATGTTTTTGCATTCATAATTATATATCTATTTATTGGAGAAAAAAATCTTGTGAAGAATCTCAGTGGTCTTATCTTGAGAAGGAGTTGGCTTGATGATCATGGTTTGGATGCTCTGATGTAAAGGTGAGTTTTAAATATCGTTATGTATATCAGTCTGTGGTAGTTTCCAGGTGAACCTATAAGTTGGAGGCCTATTTTATAGGCCTATTCCTAGATCTTACTAAGCCTATTAAGGCTTGTTGAATAATTTTGTATGCCATAGAAGTTCAGTGGCTTAAAGATGTGCATTATGTGAGGGGGAGCATATGTGAAGTGTCTCTCTCTATGCTTCTTAAGAGACTCCTTTAAATGGAGATGCAAGTGTTGATGCCATGTTATTTTGAAGGTCCTAGAAGGCTAGAGATGAGTATTCTTAGATAGAACATGTATGTCTAGATGTAAAATATGCTGAGGTAATGTCATGATATTGATAACTATATATGGAGTAGTTTGTAGGGTCAGATTGAAGGTTCCTAGATGGAAAAGGAGGATTTGTGATTTTTAAAGATAATATTTTTACATATAAAGGTTTTTTGACCTTATTCTAGCATGTTGTAGGTGGTTTTATGATCTGAAGGTATGTTGAAGTCAATTTGGAGATTTTTGTTAGCTCTCATGTTTTCCCAGGTTGTGCTTAAGAGCTTAAAGGTCCTAAAATGGATTATAGGAAGTCAAGTTTCCAAATGGTTTGGAAGCTCAAATATTGGTACAAAAGTGTTTAATGGTTGTATCTAGGTGTATAAGAATTTTCAAAGATGGAATTTGACTGGAAGGTGTTGTGTTGACCTTGTTTATTTTAAGATTCTAGGGTTTTGGGCTCTGCTAGAAAATTGGTCTACCTTATGAGTTGAGGTCTAAGACTTATTAATATTTTGAATAGGAAAATGGGTTTTCAATTAAATATTCATAGATATTTAAAGGTTTGTGGTTCAAAAGTTATTCAAGTTTTTGTCAAGTTAGAGGCCTAATTGGCAAGTTGGTTTATAAAAGGAAGTATGTTATAGATGTTGAGCTAGTTATTGAAAATTAGTGTGCTTGAGGGGACATATGAGAGTGCTCCAGATATGAAGTTTAAGGTCTTGATGGTGTGTCTCCTAAAATTTATGGGATTTGAAATTTCTAGGTAGGGATACAAGGAGACTAGATAGGCTTAGTAAGAAGAAGAGTGCTTTTTGTTCAATTTCTCCAAAAGAGAAAGGTATGAGTTTTTCAAAGAGAGTTCTCAAGTTTGTTGAGAGAATGTTTCCTATTTGTTGAGTGCCATGAATTTTTATTGGTACTCCTTGTGGTAGCTTGAGAGAGAAGGATATTAAACATGTGTGGTGGTTCTTCATGGTGTGTGGAGATTTGAAGATGCTCAAGATGTGCAATGGATTAGATATCTTAGGGGGAGTCCCTCTTAGATGTTTCTTGGCGAGTTCCATCAATTCTAGTGTTTTTTTGTATGTTATTTCTTCATTAGTTGTAGTGCTTGGTTGAAGAGAGTATTGATATGGAATAAGAGGAAGTTTATCAAGGCAAGAAGAGGTAGGCTCAAAGTAAGGGGAAGTTTTGTATCATATATTCAAGATGGTCCTTTCCTATTCTGATGGTCTTTTTGGGTCCTCAAGATTAGTCAATTCCCACTTTGTCATTGTGTCAAAGGGGGAGAAAGTTCCTAGTGTGAGAGTGCTTGAAGAGAGAGAAGGTGAGCTGAATGATGTTTGTTGACATCAATGACAAAGGGGGATATTGCTGAAGAGTTATTAGTGATGTCATGGAGGTGTCTTAGTGAGTGGATGAAGTAATTTGATATCCTAAGTGAAAATGACAAAGTGTGAAATGTGCTTATTCTAGTGTGCTTGAATTTGGCTTGGTTGATCTTTAGTTTTGGCTTGATTAGAGATGTTCAGGGATGAGTATGGTGATTTGAGCATGTGCAAGAGGTCTTATCAATGATGGTGAGATGAATAATGTTTGTTGACATAAATGAAAAAGGGGGAGATTATTGGAGAGTTATTAGTGATGTCATATTGATGTTATGGAGGTTTTCTAGTGGGTGGATGAAGTACTTTGATAGCCTAAGTGATAATGACAAAGTGTGCAATATGCTTGTTCTAGTGTGATTAAAGTTGGATTGCATGATATTCAATTTTGGTTTGATTAGAGATGTTCAGGGTGAGTATGGTGATTTAATCATGTGTAAGGGGTCCTATAAGTGGTCAAGGATGATTGGAGAGCTTGTGTGCATCAGTGGATTTCATATAAAAGTCCATATTTTTCATCTAGACAATTTGGGTTTAGTGGCAAAAAATATAAGTAGGTAGTTTATTGACATCATCATTACCACATGTGGATGAGTCAGGGGGATTTGGTCATATTATTGTTATCACATTAGTCCCTAGTCACTATATGCTAAATATAAGGTCATGAGCCTAAGCACAATCAAAGATATGTGAGTGCAAAGTTGGGCTCCCTGGCATTTTGAAAGTGTTTTCCCATAGCCAAATTTGCAATATGGTAGAAGTGTTGAGTAAATTTTTTGATGATGGAACATATTGCACATGTGGATGTTTCAAAATAAGATGATCATATGGGTTTATTTAGTTTTGAGCCTAGTTTATTTGTGCTAAATTTTAGGTCATGCACTGAATTGTAACAAAAGTTATGTAAGTGCAAAGTTAGCCTTATAAACAAGTTTTTGACATAATTGGCTATGTAGCAAAAAAATCTAAGTGAAAATTTTAATGTCATTATATCTCACATGTATGAGGGTTCTAGGAACAGTTTGTCACATGGTTGGATTCTCCTATGTTAGGAGATCATAGGGTCCAAATTTGAGATCATGTAAGTGTAGTAGAAGTTATTGAGGTTCTAAGTGGTTATTCAGACAAATTGCAATGGTCCCCATACTTAGTCAATTTTTTACAAGGTAATGTTTGAGAAACTCTCAAAGAGATTGATGATGCACATTCAGTCCAAGATGTCAGGAAACAATAAGATGGTAGGAAGTGCTCAAGGATTAATAGTGAGCAGAGATAAACATAAAGATTCTTCCAAAGATAAAAGGTGAGTAGGAGATTGTACATATATAGATCAATGATGCATATTAAATTCAAGAGGTCAAACTGATGATTATTTAGCTTTGTTAAAGACTGAGCTATGTATAGAAGATCGATGGAGCATGTTGAGTCAAAGTTTCAAAATTACATGAGATGAGGTCAACTATTAGATGTTTAACATTTGGGCATTATTACACTATGAATTAAATATCGAACAAGATAAATGGTGCATGTTTAATCTGAGTAGTGAGGACACAAGATGTGAGCATGGTGTTTGAGGTTTAACTATGACTATCTGCATTTGAATATTTGAATTTATAAATGTAGGCTAACCATTACCCAATGCACTAATTCCAAAAGTTACTCTATTAATAATATATTAGACCCATATAAATACTAAGGGGGATGTCTGCCACATGTCGACATCTTTGTCAACCCATATATAATAATATATCATATCCCTAGGTACATAATATTCTCTATATTTTGGCTATATCTTTTGATCAATGCAGAATTTGCTCATGGTATGAAAAAAAATATTAAGAGGAATCCATGGCACATATAATGAACCTAATTTGAATATCTTAAAGTGTGTAAAGTCAAATATATTAAGGTTAAAATCTGACTGTGTTTGTGCTTATTCTACAAGTGACTTGAGATGAGTAATCGAGCTTATTTTTATATTGTTTCGATATATCTTGATGAATTGGATACCGAGGCATCTTTTAGACTCCATGAGGATGCTATATGTGCATTATGGAGGTTTGACCAATCATATATATTATGAACAAAGGTTTAGAAGTTAAATGTATATTCATTCATGGTGATTATGTGCACAAAATATTTTTTAAGCCATTTGTGCTTAAGAAGAAGGTTACTGTGATGGATATAGACACTTAAAGAGGACTTATAGATCATGTGGCATGGGTTAATAAGTTGGAGAATTATTCCTATGTTATTAGTTTTCTTAGAGAAGTGTCAAAGAGCTGAATGGGTCTCCATAAGACCTAAAAGTGACTTAGGCCTATTTGAAATTAGATTGTGCTTAAGTGTGACCCATGTGAGATGCCTTAAGGGTAAAGGCATGTTTTACGACTGAAAAGGAAAGATTATAGACTTGATAATTCATGATATATATATATATATATATAGTGAAACCAAATGTGTAGGTTTCTAGACTTGTTAGGAGACTAGTGCAAGGTGCATGTGAGAATTATGGAGCAAAGGAGAGGTAGAGTGCCCAGTTGATGAATTGATGAGAAAATTAGATTGAGGACTATGTGTATGACCTATAGGTCATAATTTTTATCGAAGAATAGTGCTATTTTAGGTTGAAGATGAGTGAAGAGCCTTGTGCGAGTGGAGTAGAGTGAAGAGTTGAGGATCAAAGAGAGAAAGTGTGCCCAGTGGATGGGTTGATGAGCAAAGCTAGTTCATGATTGTGTGTATGATTTGTAGGTCATATTTTTATGTCAAAAAAAGTTATCTTGTAGGTTTGATGCTTTGAAGTGTGAGCAAAGGATAAATGATGTTTATGTGAGTTTGGAGGTTGATTTGTGAGGCAGATTACAGTATGGTCTATGTGAATGACCTCATAATCAAGTTGTTGGTGTGATGATAGAGTTGTATGTGTGTTGAAGTGAGTGTGAATGAAGAGTTGGAGAGTGGGGTTAGTTGGGGTATGTAATGTGTCCTAATTGATCTTTATGTATTGGTACAAGTATGTAATGTGATTTAGACAATAGGGAGTATTAGGTGAAAGAGTGAAGGTGAAGAGTGATAATCAGAGGTCCATCATCAAGTGTTGAAGACATCAGTTCTAAGGTGGAGGTGTTCATTGTAATGAGGGTCTAAAGGACTCGATATTCTTTAGGGGTAGTTTCTCCTTGTGAAATAGGTGTTTTGCTAAAGTTAGGTGGTCTAAAGGATTTGATCATTTAAAGGCCAGGGGATCCTTATGGAATAATAATTTCACTAAATCCTGGTCAGGAGTATTTTACCTGTCTTTGGTTTGTAATACCTTATAGGATAAGTAGTCCAAGTATTTGCAAGCTTGAGAGTGGGTTTTATTCCCCAAGAGGGTGTCCCATGTAGATGATATGTTGATGTGTTGTATGTTCTTGTTTATGCTTTAGATAAATGTACTTTCATGTTTATGTTTCTAAGAATAAGTTGATGTATGATGGAATGGTTTTGGAATTGAATGTGCATTGTTATTTTATACTGATTCAACCCCCCTCTTAGTAGCTACTTCCAACATACTTCTCAAAGGTACACACACTAATGTATGCCATTAGGGTGCTATGTTGGAAGAAATTTATAATTTTACCATAATTTTTTCCATTTTCAAATAAATCAAACACTATGTCAATGTAGGGATTACCTCATGTTTTATCATAATATTATTTAGGCCTACTAACTTGATTGACACTAGGTCTTATTTGTATCTATATGTGAAGGTAGAGTTGTTACTCAAGATTTCAAGGTGCTACTGCCTCAACTTCCTCCCATATGGATTAATAATGCTTGAATTCACAGTCGAGATCAACTTCATCAAATGCTATATTTGTGTATTATTGATGTCCCATAATGGAATTTGCATAGGGGGGAGGTGGAATATGTGAAGAGGAAGCCATTATTATGCATTTAATAGCTCTATTTCTCTAAAATTATGGAAATGTTTGGTCATAATAGATCTATAATTATAACTTGAAGCTATTAGTTTAATGGGGATGTAATTAAAATCAGCTTTATCGATTGTATATATTACCCCTGGATTCATTGGTTTTGATAAATTAAATGCACTTAGTTGGACAATTTATGTAGATTGATGGCTTCAACAACCCTTATTATCCTTTTTATTTCTTCCATTTTCATATTTTTTAATTTGTCTTATGATGTATTACCCCTTTTTGTAATCCTCAATGCTATGTGGATTTTCTTTCCCTAGCTCCAAGTGCTTTGTCACCTCTTTTTAACACTTGTCAATTTCCCTCTTCCTCTAAAAGTCTTACCTTGATGGATATCATGTATTTTAGGGACACATGGTATAATTTATCAACCCTATTGCTTCTTGGTATCTCTCTTTGATAATACAAGTGCATGGGATTATGACATGTTGATGGCTATGACCACTCCACTTGCCGAGGAGTATCGTACCTCCTTACCTCAATGTGCAAGATCCAAGTGAGTGGGATGATTACACATGGACACATATTGGCACCTTGATTTCTTGGGAGGCATATAAAATTATTAGAATGACTTGATATTGGTGGGTGAGTGGGATTATGACATGTGGATGGTTGTTGCCACTCCATTGGCCCAAAAAATTTGTACATTAAACTTTAATTTGTTAGTCACTGGGAGAATGGGATTAGGACACTTGACAACATCCCATGACTTTTATAACCTAGGATAATTTTATAAACTCATAATTACTTGTTTTATTTTGGGTTTTTGGGAGAGAGAGTGAATGCCACATAACATGATTTAGTGACTCAGCAGGTATCTGGGTGAAAATAAAAAAGTTCCAAGTAAAGAATAACTTGCATAAGGTTCAAATATAGAGCAATGACACTTTAAAAATGCATAATTAGGTTAGTTTGAAATAAATAAAACCCAATACATAAATAAACAATCAAAATTCATGAACCATTAGAATTAGAAATCCTTGATAGACATGGGTGAAATAAACCAAAGACTGGAGGTATAAATCGAGTCATGCCTAAACACAAATTTGGTTTATCATAAGGGTAAGTGCACGGAGTTGGGGCATAATTCTATGGAAATTTTTGGTAATATGATCACATTATTAAATAATGTAATCATGTTATTTAATTAATGTGATTGTGTTATTTAAATTATGGCTCCATAATTACTGAGCCATAATGCAATCACATTATTAAATAGTGTGATCACATTATTTAAAATAATAACATTATCACATTAATAATGCAATCACATTAATAATGTGATTATGTTATTATCATTTTAAATATTATGATCACATTAATAATGTGATCACATTACTTGTGAAACCAAAAAAAAAACCAAAACTCAAATGCAAAATTCCTTATTTTGCATTCGAGCTTTCTTTTTTATTTCATGATTGCATTTTGGGTGAGAGAGGTTAAACCTTTCAAAAATTCATCCTAAGAAGCTGCTAATCAATGATGCCACCATGTAGAAGAGGTAAGTGTTAAAAAAATACACTTTTTAACCCTAAATTTTAGTAATCTTTAGTTATTTTCATTGTTTAATTAGTAATTTATTATTTTTGAATAAACTATCTTGCTAACCCTCCTGTTCTTCTACCTAACCCTCCTAATATTCCATATAAACCTCTTGTTCCTCCTTATAACCCTCCATATAAAAATATTATTCCTCTTCCTAACCCTATTCTTAATCCTCCACATAACCCTCTTGTTCCTCCTCATATCCCTCCACCGAACCCATCTATAGTTCCTCAAAATCCCCCAGGTAGTTAGGAGAGCATAGTTGACCACATTATGGAAAAATAAAATTTAAATTAAAGAATTAATTTGGAGAATGAGGTATCCCACTTCTACCAACACCCATCACACCTATTTATCTAATTTCCTAGAGACATTATTAGGTCAAATTGACTCTATATCGAGTCAAATTGATAGATGGGCTTTATATCATGATAGTTGTAGGGATTTTTATGTTAAAAAATTGTCATCACTTGAGGTCAATAATAAAGACATATCAAAAGCCTCCATTTTCACCTTATTGATTAAACCAACCACCAATGCACCATTTTTGGTAACTGTAAAACATTTTCCAATCCATTGTTGCCAACATCATTTAATCACAACCAATTTTTGGGATCAATGGTGCATGGTGTTTGATTGTCCATTATGTAACAAACATGAGGTCCCATTATATTTTTTGAGAAAACTATAATGTGAGTTTTTCCTCAATGAAATTTTAAACTATTTTTATTATAGTGATTTTTAGGGCCAAGAGAAAGGATCTACATAGGATTGATTAGGTGTACGTCATGTACCTAATCAATGTACAAGGATCCTTATCCAAAATCCACTAGATCTTGAGATCCCCTCTATAGTTCAATAGGTTATGGAGATTGACACTCTACATGCACCTATTTCACTCACTGATACACTCATTCAACATATGAGTAGGCTCTTACAGACTGATGCTAGAGATACACCACCTAGTGTGCATACTCAACCCACCATTTTAGTTCTTTTAGAGCTATATGCATTGGACCTTTTAATGATGATGGAACTAATGGTTTAGAGGGATTAAATAGTATAATTATGAGTGATGAGTTTTTGAATGCATATTTGGACATAAAAAATTGAATAATATGTCATTTTTTATGTCCATTGAAATTGAATAATATGTCATTTTTTATGTCCCAGGAGGTGATGGTGCCTTCATCATCATAGTCAACATTTGTAACATTTGATTTGAGGCATCCATTTTTTAAATTTTTGGATCCAACTACTGGCCCATCCATTACTGCATCTGTCTCTATTAGGATGACACCTTTTACTTATACAAAGGTAAAATTTTGAGTTAAACTTATGCTTTATGTACATTTAGTCTATGTATATTTGCCTTGTATGTTTAAATTAAATTTATCTATCAAGGATCTTGATAAAAAGGTTATAACAAGCTTATTTAATATGGATGGAAACACACACTTACCTCTACCAAATACCCATCTCTAATATTTTCTTGTCCTTTTTATTTTGTCTTCAACCTCTTTATCTCTTTGATCACTTTGTATTTACTAGGTCTTTCTTGTTCACTCTTACCTACTTAGTGGATCTTAATCCTCCTTGTATTCACTTATTCTTCCTTGTCTAATTGAAGTCATTTTAATAATCAACTACCTCTGAAATATTTCATTTTAACATCAACCTCCTTAGTTCATACCATGTTTTCATGTTCTATCTCTTTATCCTTGATCTATTCTTGACAATCTTCTTATATGTTTTCATAGGTCTGAATTATACTTTGATTTTTTCCTTCCAAAACAATCATAATACCATATAAATACTCAATTACATCTCATTTCATGCATCCAACCATTCCACAAAACCTCCAAGCGTCAACTCTTCACTTACCTCTTCTTTCCTCTTCAACACCTTCCTTCTACTAGACCTTTTTTGAGGTAAACCTCCTTGTTCTGAGTAAACTAGAAATATAAAAACCAAAAAAAAAAAAAATTAATATACCCCTTTTCATCACATATCTACACATAAATTTTCATAATTTAACTCTCTTTGGAGAACACCTAACTCAACACCCCTCAAGATTAGTTAGGTCTCCTAGGCCTAATTCAATACCACTGGCTGTGAAACCATAACATACAAACTCAAATAGACTTTAAACCTTTAAAATCATAATAATATTATATAAATACACATATCCACAAATTTTAATTATTTTTCATTAGTTAAATCACTCGTTATCTGACTTTTTAGTTTCAAACCCTAACTTGTGTTGTCTTAGTCCTGCACCTACCTGAGATGATAATAAATGAGCTAGAATGACATTTTAACCCTCATCAAAGATTTTAAGGCTTGAATGGATCTAAAATTACCCCACACATCTTCTCAAACCATTAATTTTCCTTCATCAATACTAAATCACCCGTACCCCTCCAACACGACTATGTCAACAAATATGACATAATAGACCCTTAAGACACTTTACCTTCATTTGAGAGAAATTAAAAGAATTAAAAACATGGAAAAAAAATATCCCACAACATTAAAAATACTTTAAATCCTCAACTCTATTTCCAGGAACTCTATATGGTCTTTCTTTATGACTATGAAAACTTAGAATTGTTACTAATTGGACTGTATAAAGTCTTCCCATATATATTGAATTTTCTCAATAGTATTGATAATTTAAATGCATTTAAATTTATTTAATAGAGATCTTATATCCCTTATTCGTATTTCATTCATTTATAATGACACTTTAAACTGAATATGTTCTCCTCTTTCTAACTGTGTCTGAGTATAGAGTATTGAAACTTGGGTTTCACCACTTTGAACCTGTAGACTACTAACTTGAATCTTCTATAAATAGAGATATGAACACCATAGGATTGATCATAAAAATATAGACACTTATTTACCTTTATCTCTATCCAAATAATCTTTAAAAGTAAGGACAAAGTTCTTGATATGTCTATTATTCCTTTTCTCTCCCTAACTCTACCTTTTCAAAGTGATACTATTCTTTCCACCTCCTACTCTTCCACTCACACTTCATACATGTATTACAATTTTTATATTACCTACAACATGTAAAATAATTTTTATTCTTGTCCATTTTATGTTTCATGGTAGTCATACTTCCATGATTCTTGGTTTACATTATATATTCATGATATTTATGTTGAAATACCTTGCCATATATATCTTGGTTTACATTGAGAAAAACTTTCCATATATATCTTTAATATTTTATATAAAAGTAAGTGAGGCCGTATTTACATGAATAGTTGATGGCTCAAGTAGACACTCCTCCATCATTTCAAGCTGAGATAGACATAAGCATTGCTTCTGCAATGTCATCTACACAGGCGCTGATAAAGGTATATATTATCTTGTAATTTTGAATTGTAAAAATAGACTTGTTTTAATAATTTTACTACATACTTGGGTCAAATATAAATTATGTGAATGTATTGTGTATGCAAGGTTTTCAGATGACATCTAATAATCCCAGTCAAATGATTAGTAGGGCAAATTCTCATGTTTCTTCCCTATTTTAGATGCCTATTCAAATAACTGAGCATGCCACTGACTTGTTTGAGAGTAAAAAATAGATTGAGTATGACCACAAGATTATAGTAAGTGCATGTTTAAATGATTTTTTTATTGTGGTTTAAAATTAATTTCTTAATAATTGGTCAAATTTATTTTATGTTAATTTTGTAATAATACTTGTATTTGAATAGGTTCAATTGTAAGTGAGCTATAAGCGTAGGACCTACAGTTAGACCTTGGAACAATGCAAGGCATTAGAGGGATTTCCATCTACCACCAGGGCATCCTAGGGAGAGTCTTCTTCGATGAAGGAAAAGAGAGGGAGGCTATTTGATGAATAGGATATCTTACATGAGATGTCCTTTTTTGTATGCCTATATGACAATTTATGCAATTTTGGCATTGTAAATGTGTATATGACATTCACACAACACTAGATACTATATTGGTAGATGTAATTTTTTGTATGCCTATCATGGAAATCTATGTATTATTGACATTTACACATGTGCCTATATTGTATGCCTATCATGATAATTTATCTAATTTATATTTAGTTTTAATAAAAATATTATTATATAGTGTTGTTTTGATCTTTCAAATTATTATATATCAGATCTTGTATTTAATGTTGTATATAAATTAGGATTAAAAAAATGTTCTTTTGAATGCTATAAATCTCAAATCTCCCATATTTTTTTTTAAATTAAAGTTTTTATTTGATCGTGTAGTGGAAATGACTAATCACACTCATATATTTTGCATTTATCATAATCCATTTATAAAATTTTAATTGATCATTAACACAATTTTATTTCACTTAAAACCCATACCCAATCATGTTCAAACTTGTATAATGCAAATACATAAAATCATTCATAAATCCCTACAAATTTATCACTCAGATACTATACTTGTAAGTTACTTGATCTTTCACCTTCACCTGACTCTAATGTCTTTTTGACTAGATTTTATTGAAATTAGGCCTACTACATGTATGTATTATCTGATTCTTGTTCCTTTATATTTTCCCTCACCTCTTGAATAATCTCTATCAATACCTCTTCTGCGCTCAACTCCTTTTGGTGACCATATACATGGTCTACTTCTTCATCTTTGTAGCTTTATCTTTGCTAAAATTGTAAGATGAAATTCTACTTGAAGTCGACTATAATTTATTTAGTATTATAAAATTCAACCTTACTGACTTGAAATAGAATATTCACTCATGAGACAATGATCCATCTTTGGCCAAAACCCTTTATTATCCCTTAATACTACCTAATGCACAGTTTACTATTTTATGTTTAAGAAGGATATCAAAGTGCTATTAATATTCTCTAATATCATCAAGAATTCTAATCTCACTTATCCAATCTTGTTCTCAACTCGATTCAAAATCCAATCTCAAATAATCTTCTTTTAAACTAGTCAATTACTCATTAGGTATACTCTTAACTAGTCACTAATCTCTTAGATATACTCTCCTTATTTTGAACAATATTATTCAAAACACTTTGGATAGGTCTTAGGAAAAATCAATGATTTATGTAGGTGTTAAAACTTACAATAAATCAACCAACTATAGGTCTTTAAGAGAAAAATCTCTCTTTCTCAAATTCTATCTTTTTAAGTTTCTAGGTCTCTAGACCTAGTTATTCCTCCAAAAGGTCAATTTATCAAAATAGAGTTTTTATCTCTTAAAAATTATATTTCTAGTAGTATTTAAGTAATTTTAACATGTTTTAACCCTTACCAAAGTTTATAGAACTCAAATCAACCAAAAACTCATCTTACCTTATGCACAACTTTCTCAAAAATGGTCTTCTATAGGGGTACATAAAAATAGTCCTCTATACATGAAATTTCAAACATATTTTCAACCCATTGATACTTGTAATAAGTTATAATATCCATTTCCAAACTACTCACAAAGTTTTAGACCTTATTATTCAATTTTTTGAGTTTTAGAGGTGTTTTACTCATGAAACCTTTACTTCAGATTTACTCAAAAATTTTGTAGGATGAGAGATTAGCTAAGACTATTGTCAACATGGATTCTAAATGTATTTGGTTTCTGAGATTGGTTTATGAATGTTCAATACCTCACTCATTCAATACCTTCAACACCTCAATCCTAACATTCTATTGCTTTCTAGGCCTGTCCCTTAAGGGTGTTAGGCCTCATAAAATTGATATTTAACAACTTATATTTGAAAATATCACAAAACTATTATATACTCAAAATCACCTTGAACACTTAAAATACACTTTCATGCAAAAGTGGGTGAGAAAAGGGAGAGATGAATGCAAAAACACTGACTAAATGATGTTAAAGTTTAATTTGTGGTTGCAAAATTGTTGTTTCGATGCTTCCTGACCAAAAACTAACATTGCCAACATATCTAGGGGGTGATTAATGTATAGGACCAATTTTTTGGCCTCTCATCAGGCCTGATTGACAAACCTACCACCCATTCCAGCCTCAAGAATGGCCTTCCCAATACAAGAAAAATATAAATTTTTAGCCTAAGTTTAAACACATGTAAAAAAAATTGTAAGTCATTTATGTGAGCTGTTAGATCCCTCACCTAAATATTAAAGACCTATAATCATAATTTGAATCACTAAAGTGGAACCTTTGAGAGCAATCCATTGGACAAGTTGTAGTGATGGGTCCAAAAATGCAACTTTTTGGCATTGAACAACCAAATTATTGAGTTCTAATTGCTATTTCTTCCTCTAAGACCTCCACATGAGAATTTATCACTTATATAATATATAGATAAATAAATTACATGTTATCACACCTCCATGACATTCAGATCTACCCATAAGTGTAATTTTCACTACCATTCAGGAATGCAAAAAAACTGGTAACAAATGTTATCAAAGTTTAAGTTGTGGTTGTAAAACTATTATTTTGATGCTACCTGAATGAAAACTGATACTAAAAAACCATATAAGGGGTGGGTAACATCTAGTACCAGGTTCTTGTCTTTCCATTAGGCCTAATTGACAAACCCACCATCTATTTCAACCTCAAAAACACCCTTCCCAATACAATAAAAATGCAAAATTTTAACCTAAGTTCAAACATGCATAAAATAAAACTTGTATACCATTTATGTAAACCATCAAATCACTAAACTATATATTTAAGCCCTCTAATTTCACCCTATATCACTTAGGTGTAACCTTCGAGAGAAATTTATTGGACAAGATGCAGTGATGGGTCCAAAAATGTAACTTTTTGGCATTAAACAAGTAACTTCTTGAGCTCCAACTACTATTTATACCTCCAGGACATCCACCTAAGAATATATCACTTAGATCAAACTCATATAGTCAAATTACATATTGTCACATAGCCACAACATTGAAATCCACCTAGAAGTGCATTTTCACTACCATTTAGGAACACAAAAACACTGACAATAAATGTTGTCAAAGTTTAATTTTGTAGTTATAGAACTATTATTATGATGCTTTCTAACCAAAAATTGAGAATTCCAACACATCCAAGGGGGTGGATAATGTCTAGGTCTAGGTTCTTGGTCTCCCATCAGGCCTGACTAACAAATCCACCACCCATTCTGACCTCAAGAATGCCCTTCCCAATACAAAAAAATGCAATTTTTAGCCTAAGTTAAAACATGAATAAAATGAAACCTTTAAGTCATTTACATGAACCTTAATATCCATCCTCCACCTATTTAATCCCTTTAATCTTACCCTAGATAACTTAGGTGGAATATTCGAGAGCAATCCATTAGACAAGTTACAGTGATGGGTCTAAAAATGCAACTTTTTGGCATTAAACAAGCAACTTCTTGAGATCCAACTACCATTTCTAGCTTTAGGACCTCCACCTGAGAATATATCACTTTAATAACATATAGATAGGCAAATTACATGTTATCACACTGCCATAACATTCAAATCCACCTGAAACCACCGTTCAGGAGCATGGAAACACTGACAATAAATATTTTCAAAGTTTATGTTATGGTTGCATAACTATGGTTCTGATGCTTCTTGATTGAAAATTGACACTACCAACACATTCAAGGGGGAGGGGTAGATAATGTCTAAGATCAGGTTCTTGGCTTCCCATTAGGCCTGATTGATAAACTTACCACCCATTCTGGCCTCAAGAATGCCCTTCTCAATATAAGAAAAATGCAATTTTTAAGCCTAAGTTCAAACATCCATAAATAAGTACTCAAATGATATGTAAATACTATATCAATGTTCATTTATTTTTATTAATCAAGGTCTCCCTATGATTTCAACAATCCTTAAAACTTTCCTGTTCATGAAGTATATTAACGATCTCTATAAGATAAAGGATTCTACAATGTAATTCTCCTTTATAGTTTTTATCCCTAACTAAATAGAATTTCATCTTGATATAATCAAAGCATATATAACTTTGTACTCAAGTTATCAAGACTACCTAGTAGTTTGTATTAGGGTTTGCATATAAGTATTTGACAATATTCAAATTAATCTTATATGATACACAAAAATTTCATCAAGTACATAGATATATGAATCACCCAAAGTTGTGACTGTATATTAGTCAAAATCTATGCTATAGGCATGCATCCCAATGTATATATATATATATATATATAAGATATATATGTATACATCCTTGTATATATTAGTACACCCATGATATTTATCATACACAAGTTTACAATGCATCAGTATACAATACACTAACCAATACTTCGCAATAGGTATAAGTGGACCATGCTACAATATAATCATCATTAACAATACATATAGCCCATAAATATAGTAACCATTAATGGAACAAATATGCATATACCAATCCAATAAACACTAGATCAACTTTTAGTATAATACATTTAAGCCGTTTAAGCAAATTAATCTCATGTTGAGCCATTTTAAGCCATTTACTCCATTTTTCTATCTCATATGCATATCTTAGCTAACCATTTAAATAATCATTTAAAGAAGTGTTATACTTAGCTTAATCTCATATGAATTTACCCGTAGTGTATATTGATATATTCATATACATGTATAATATATTTTCCACATGATACACAAATAAATTTACATACAATGATATATATATATATATATATACATATATATATATATATATATATATATATATATATATATATATATATATATCAATTTATTTACCCATTTAGGAAACATTATCACCAGTTATGGACAAAAACATATGGGTATAGTATATATCATCATCGGCTAAAGAGTTGAATAGTAGTGCACATATAATTGATTAAATAAGGAATTGATTTATATGGTAAGGCTAGGAGTATCTACAAAAAACCTCATTTTGTTTTGGTCCTAAACTGATGCACCTTATGTACTTCTACTAGACATCCATGTAGAAATGGGATGATTCCAAAAGGTAAGAAGGTCAATGTTATGGGACAATTAACATGCTTAAAAGGTAGCTGGAGAATTCTTATAATCTAGAATCCATATATGTACTAAATGATGTGGTGAAATAAGAAAAAGTATCTCTCCTAATATGTTGGTGTGGAAGATCATTGATATATGATGTGGTAGATCCACCAGGTAGATCACTGATATATGCTTAGAATGTATTAGAGCTAGAGGATCCTAAGGAAGAATAAAGATGATTGCTATCAAACTCATAATAATTAGAAATTGGGATAATATATCATCTAATATAATTGTTATAAATTTAAAGACTATCATAAATAGATGATAAAAATAAAAGACACTACTTTAAAATATTACTAAAACAAAACCATCACTTTATGGGATAATTTGAGATCAATCAAGTACCTGTGTGTAAAATATATTTGTTGTGTTTGAGTGCATCAATTTTACCTCAACAACAATCTATATTATGTCCAAAAGGCTCTCTTGATTCAAAAGACTGACCTCCCTTTTTTTAGGATGAATATTCACATCAACATGTTTAGGCAGCAACACTATAGACATATAGATAAAAGTCTTTGATTCTTTTGGCAAGATGGCAGAGTAAACAACTTCAATCACTTTTTCCAGTGGGCTACATTCAACCAGTCTATCATTTATAGACAACACCATAGTGGTATTCTTAGCAATGTAATTTTCACTTAAAAGAAATCCTTCCATCTTGAAGATTGAGCATGAGAGAATGTCATTTGAAGCTATTATCTCAACAAGCTCACTAGCAAGAGATGAACCATAAACCAATTTAATTACATCTATTATTTAACCCATACCTATCATGTGGACATATTCCATGCTATTACCATGATTTTTTTAAGAAAATATCACATTTACCTTCTAAATAGAGTACCGACTAACAACATCTAAAATCTATGCATAATCATTGCTTAAATTCTTAAATGATTTTCTATGAGTAACCATGTTATAGAAAATATTTTCAACCATTATCTGAGTTCCTTTCACTACTATGCAAGGGAAAGGCTCTTATTCCATCACTCCATCCTTGTATGATGATTTGTAATAATGTGTTTGGCCTTCTGTGGTTGTTGTAACAGTAACATATGTAACAAATGTCATACTTGTTGAAACTTTTCCTCAAAAACCTAAAGAGCTGATTGTTTTCAAATCCTCACATGAAGTCAACTTTGATGTTGTGTGCCTAACACATAGTATAAACAAGTCTTCATATCGAATGCCATTTCCATTTTTAGAGACTTAAATGAGCTTAAGGCATCATCTTTAATGAAAACATTGATGGAAGTAGAGCCCACATCTAGGCTATTTTCCACCAATTCTTTCATAGCAGAGAATGGGTGTTGGATAACTTCTACTACAATTTGATTCACCATCGACTCTTCCAGTCACTGTATACATGAAGGTTCCATTAAATAAGAAAGCTTCTCAATTTTCATCTCATCTGAATTCATGTCCCTTTGTCACTAAAACCCTACTCAGATGTTACTTTTAGGGAATGGATTATTGAATGCAATGGAGGTGAAATAAGCAGCCCTTCTTTTCCTTTTATTAAATGGAATTGTCTTTTTCAGGATATATTCTATTCTTTTTCTAAATATATATTTATTTAAATCTTGATTTCAATTATGATTTTTCTCCGTTTCCTTATGAGCTTTTGCGCCTTATTTAAAGCTTGTTTTTTTTGATTTTATTTCTCTTTTTTGAATTATTTAAAACACTTAATTTCCTTTATTCTTATTATTTGTTTTTATTTTTTATTTTTATATTTACCTAATTATATTAATAATAAATAACTATGTAGTACAATAGTTGTCCACAATAAATTAATAAAAATATTACATAACACAAACATATAAAATTAATTCCACATTACACATGATCTATTTCAATTAATCATTACACTAAGCTAACCATGCATAAATAACTATCTAAATGCAAGCAACATCAAAACACATTATGTTAATCATTTCATTATGCATATAATATGTACTAACTAATGTGGTGTGTGTAGAGTTCTAGTTTATGTATCTATCATCCCCTAATAACTCTATATACATCACCCTCTCCGATGATGCTCTCATTCTGTCATACTCTGAGAGATGAGTTTTTCTTATGTCAAACTCACAACAAGTAGATAGTTAGACCATAAAATTTTGACATAAATAGTATAAAATACTACTAGATAAAAATCTAACATGATTACAATATAAATAATATACATTATAACTAAATCATAGCATTTAAATCATATAATCTAAGAAATATTTAACTACCCCATAAAAAATATATGACTTACAACTTAACTAGTAATAATCAAATCAAATTATCAACTATAGAAAATCTATAGATAATCAAGTAAGTTTGCTTAGCAAAAAATTAGGATGTAATGTCCTTCCCCCCTAAAGCTAATCATTGTTACAGGTGACTCGTATTCAAATATAAGCTATGAATTAAAAATATTGTTCAACAAAGAAATATCATAGTTTAAATTATCAAATCAAGCAATTAAATATAGAAATTTCTTGTAAAACTCATCATAGTTCTCTCAAGTATCACTATTCTCATAGTATTAGTCCCATAAGACCCTGCATTGTGACATCTCTTTATTATGCAAACAAAGTTTACGAGTGTTATTTAGTCTAAATGGTTCTATCATGACCACCTCGAGCTATAGAACCAAGAAGAAAATCCTATATGCTATAGGAATGACCACTTATAATACTTCGAAGGGTCCCACATATCTTGGAAAAATTTTCATTGCATTTTTGAATTTAAGATTCAACTAAAAGCACATGAAATCATCATAAAATCCAAAAACAAATGGCTAGGAAGAGTTTAATAAAGTCTCCTAGTCCCTTTGCTCATCTCTCTATCCTAGAGAGTGTTTTTCTTATTTTGAAGAAAAGTGTTTTGGGAACTAGACAAGAATGGTGTATATAAGTTAATACCATCTCTACTCCATGTAGCTCCTGATAAGTATGACATGTCAATACTGTTGCTACTTCATGTAGATTTTGACAAGTATGATGATGAATAAGAACTGGAAATACTATTTCTAATGTGTATGAAATTAAGGAATAAACATTTCATAGTATACATGTGTATAGCCATACGACTGAATTTGATAATTTCATCTACCAAATCTTGGATTTGACAAGCTCTCCTTATCTGATCCAAACTTAGTAACTATTGAGTAAATGTGAGACTAAATAGGATCCACTCCTATTTCTTAGTACTCACATTCCTAATTCATCATTCATCCCTTAGGTCTCCATGACCTGATGATCTCTAAAATGTGCACAAAGTTCAAAGAATAAAAAATCCATACTAATAGATCATAGAAATCAATGATATATTCTAAATAATTCTAGATGCACCAACATAAATTACAAGAAAAATTATATAATCATTCCATAATTTTATTAAGTTGCCATTAGCCAAACATAACTAGTATCATATTTTATAATGTTAAACTATCATAACAAATAAAGACTAATGATTTTACCATCTTTACAACCTTATAAATCAAATAAGTGAGACAATGTTTCCCTTTTTTCTCAGCTAGTTACACAACAATATATAAACTTATCTCAATTGGGCTTAGACTAACAAGATGTTCTGCACATCATATTCCATACTCGTTATAGGCAAAATGTACATCAATGACTCATAAAAATAACATATTTTTAGTAAGATGAGAATAATACCAATCTAATCAAGGATAAATAATAGCATAATAATTATAATCAACCTATAATTCTTAATCTAGAACCAATATAAATTCAAGGTTTGCCACTCCACATCGTCAAAGTTCATAAGATTAGATAAAGTAGAACTAGAAAGTATGAATCTAAAAATCCACAAGTGGAAAGTAGTGAAATAATATCTCAACAACAAAAATCTTAAATACCCTCACATGGTAACACCACAACCCAAGTTACCAAAATCACTGCATACTTAACAAACTTGTAAGAGTAGTATCACAACTTGCTTCTACAACAAAAAGGAAAAATACTAACCATAGATGCATCAATTCATTCCATTTCTATACATTCTCTATCAAAAAGAAGTAAAAGACACTATTCCATGAACTCCAAGGAATATTTTCAAAATAACATTTCAAAAACAAGTTTCTGATTAAGATAATGTTTATTCAATATCATGAAAATATAAATCCACTCAATGGTTTATAAAGATGTCAAATGAGAATGAGAGAGTAAAAACTCACCTACATGATATCTATGTGAGATGACACCTCTTCCCAATCCACATAAACATATGGGGTGCCAAACCATGAGCAAAATCCTAACACATATGAATCCCCAACAAATATAACTAAACTCCATTACAAGGAAAATTTCTACTACTCTAAGTGGTGCCAATCCAAAAATGTTATTTTGGGATTTTCTCCCATAAGACATATAGATAAAAGGATTTGATGTTTTTGGCAAGATGACAGAGTAAACAACTTCAATCACTTTTTTCAGTGGGCTACATTCAACCAACCTATCATTTATAAACAACACCATAGTGGTCTTCTTATCACTATAATTTGCACTCAAAACAAAGCCTTCCATCTTGAAGATCAAGCGTGAGAGAATGTCATTTGAAGCTATTATCTCAACAAGCTCACGAGATGATCCATAAACTGATCAAACTGCATCTATTCTTGAACCCATACTTGTCATGTGAACATATACCATGCTATCACTATTATTTTTTCAATAAAAGCTCACATTTATCTTTTGAATAGAGTACTAACTAACAACATATAAAATACATGAATAATCATCACTTAAATTCTTAAATGATTTTCTACAAGTAACCATGTTATAGAAAATATTTTGAACCATTATCTGAGTTCTTTTCACTACTGTGCAAGGTTGAGGCTCTTGTTTATTCACTCTATCCTTATATGATGCTCTGTAACCATGCGTTTGGCATTGTGTGATTATTTTAATAGTAACATGTGTAACAAATGTCATACTAGCTAAAGCTTCTCCTTGGAAACCTAAAGAGTTCATTGTTTATAAATCCTCATATCAAGTCAACTTTGTTGTTGTGTGCCTCTTGTATAGTATAGACAAGTCTTTATATCTAATGCCATGGCCATTGACAGAGGCTTAAATGAGCTTGAGACCTTCGTCTTTAATGAAAATATTGATGGAAGTAAAGCTTGCATCTAGGCTATTTTCCACCAATTCTTTCACAAGAAAAAATGGGTGCTGAATAACTTCTACTACAATTCAATTAACCACTGACTCTTTCAATCATCGTATAGGTGAAGGTTCTATTGAAGAAGCATGCTTCTCAATTTTCATCTCATATAAAATCCTGTCCCTTTGCCACTAAAACCCTACTCAGATGTTACTTTTGGGCAATGGATTCTTGAATGCAATGAAGGTGAAATAAACAACCCTTCTTTTCTTTTTATTAAATGGCTTTATCTTTTCTAGGATATAGTCTAATTTTTTTCTTTCTAAAGCTCTTTTTTTAAGCTTGATTTCCATTATGATTTTTCTCCCTTTCCTTATGAGCTTTTTCGCTTTCTTTAAAGCTTGGTATCTTTTTGGATTTTCTTTCTTTTTTTTTGATTTATTTAAAACACTTACTTTCCTTTATTTTTATTATTTATTATTTTTATATTTCTCCAATTATCTTAATCATAGATAATTATTTAGTATAATAGTTATCCATAATAACTTAATAAAAATATTACAAACATATAAAATTAATTTCACATCACACATGATTTTATTCCACTTAATCGTTACACTAAGCTAATCACGCATAAACAACTATTTAAATGCAAGAAACATCAAAACACACTATGCTAACCATTTCATTATGCATATAACATGTACTAACTAATGTGGTGTGTGAAGGGTTCTAGACAATTTATCTGTCATCTCACAATAACTCTATATATGTCACTCTTTTTAATGATGCTCTCTATCCATCATGCTTTGAGGGATTAGTTTATCCTGTATCAAACTCATAACAAGTAGGTAGTTAGATCATTACATTGTGTCATAAATATCATAAATTATTGCTAGATAATAAGCCAACATGATTACAATGTAAATAATATACTTTAAAACTAGCTCATAGTAGTGAAATCATGTAATCTAAGCAATATTCAACTACCCCATAAAAATATATGACTTATAACTTAGCTAGTAATAATCAAATCAAATTATCAACTATAAAAAATCTATGAATAATCAAGTTTGCTTAGCGATAAATTAGGATGTAGCACATATCGAAATTATTGAAATAAATAATAGTATTACTAATAAGCGCTGCATAACAACTAGTCCTTATCTTTGAATTGCTTTTGTATTGATAAATTGTTTATATGTATGTTTGCAGGTAACTTTGCAAAACTTGTTTAATTTAATTAGCAATAGTTTTTGTGGAAAAGGAAGGACAATGAAACAATTAGCAACAAGCAAAAAAAAAAAAAGGTATTGTCATCACATTTGTGTCTATAGTTCCCACTTAAAAACTATAAAAAATAAAAAGAATTTGGTTAAGTATAATATAATTTTTGGCTATATGTCATTTATAAATAAATTTTGCTTACAAAAAATTGATAGAAAATTTTTATCTTAAAAAAATGTTTAGTCAATGATAAAGATATTAAATTAATTATATTTTAAAAAAATCAATTAATTTAATAGAAAATAATTCTATAAAATTTATTTATTTTAAATTTAAATTAAATAAAAGACAAATTAAAACAAATTAATTTAATAAAATGCAACTAGAAAAACAAAATATAATCCTAACGTAAATATTATCATCAAATATATTTTCATTTTTATGGAAAATATACCTAAAGTGGATAAGGACAAATTTGCTATCAATAAATAATAGTATAAGATTTATCTTAGAGCAATACTAGATATGGATAACACAACTCTATTTAATGAAATCCATTTATTTCTGTACTTATATGGTAATGTCCAGAAAAATTACAAGAAATAAAAATAGAAAACAAAATTGCCCGCCCATCACATCCATAGTTTAACACTGGGGTCAAAGTCGAGTTGGCATGTTAGGCACTTGTCACCATGCTGAGGTGAATGTTAACTATCTCATCCTCCATGTTAGCCACATACCATTGCAGCTTTGCCATTTTTTTCTGAATATTATTGATGAGTGAGGAAGAGCCATAGATTGCATCTCGAAGTCTTTCTCTTACTTTGAACACCATACTATTTACATCATCGTCTCTCTGATCCATTGTAAACATCTTGTAACGGCTTAAATAATGCCAATCTAATCAATTGCTTAGCAACCAAATCATCAAAATTAAAAAATATTTTCTACATAAGAAATTTGATAAAGCTTTAGTTTAATGTTACTTGAAGCAATTTGATAATGTTGCGGTTCCAAAGATCTTATGTATTAATAAGAATTTATGTGGATTGTTTTGGGGAAATAGGGCACCAGTATATAATTCTTACCACAGTTTTCCTTTGCATTTTGTAAGCTACACATGGGCTGCTGCTGCACGATGTAAATTCAAAAAAACCTTGTGATAATACAAACATAACTATTTATCAGAATAGATTACAGTGAAAACTAACAATAAGAGTTAAGAAAAAAAACTTGATTTTTTTACCCACATATCTGTAAGACAAGGTTAACACACAAATATATAAAATAAATCTACAAAGTCTATTTGACAAAGCTATTTTTATACCTATAAAAAAGAGATATTTAAATATATAATAAGACATATTTATTGATGTGGGTTTTATGCACACCCAGGAAATCTTACGAGGAGCCTCTAACATTTTAGGATTTCAATGGAGATGAACTCCATTCTAGGACATGAGTTGCATGGATTAGGTTTTATAGTAACATTTGATGGAATGATGATTAGCAAAGCAATTTTTAGCCTAGATGGTTCAAATATGGATGTGAATCCTAGATCTACTTGAGGTGTATGGAATGATGATGGATTTATTTTAAGGTGGATAGGGCTCAAAGAAATCACAAATAGATGGAAAAGGTAAGATATAAAAGAGAGTATATAAATATAGAGCATGGTTTCATTATAACTATATTAAAAGTAAGGACAATCACCACAAGCTAGTGTTGGTAGACTGCTACTTAACACACAAAATTGATAAACATAGTGAAGAATTCTGAGGGAGCAAAATGCGATTGGCTAAAAGTCATTAGTTAAAGATTACTGTTACTAAGATTTCTATAGCATCTCTTAATAAAATATTATAACTAATGAACATAAAGCACCTTTGACTAACTATAGATCAGTCTAAGAAGTTGCATTGAAATGAAACTTCTACACACATCCAAAGATTAACCTAAGAAACTTGTTGTATGAAAGAAATATTTATCAACCTAAAATTGCTGCTACACATTCTCAATTGATAGAATCCTACCAACTAACCACAAGATTATTTAAAATTACTATAACACATATTACTGGATTAGGTTACTAGTTAGTACAAACACAATCAATATAACACAGAAATGAAAGAGATAATCATATAACATAGACTTGTAGAACAACCCGAAGGATTTATTATCTATTTTGATTGTCGAAATTTCTCCTCTCTTTAGAATGTAGGATATATATATATATATAAGATTGGGATGGGGATGCCTCATCTCTCAATCCATTCTTGAAGTTATTTTAATACTGCCATTAGGATGACTCACAAGAGTCATGCATGAAATAGATGGCCATGACATAGCCAATAATTCACAAGAGACAAAAAACTACTACAACAAAAAAGTTGTTACAACCAACTAATTCAATCATGAAGGAGACTACCTATGCGGAGGCAGTTGCAGTTATTGACACTTCTATTTTGGTAGTTTTTACAGTTGTAACCTATGTTCTAACTATGGTTAGCCCTATCATTTGGGAGGTGGTTATAACTAAAGTAGTTGGTGGAGCCTGCTTTCTCACCTGAATTTTAGATAGAGGGGGTGCCTCACTTGAAAATCTATTTTAATTGCCTTGAGGTCCAACAAAGGTCTTTTGAAGAGTTGGGGGAGTCTATCCATCAATTTTCTATGAAATTTTAATGCAACCCCAAGCTACATGTAAAGAGATTCTATGTTAAGGACTCTACTTTTGGAAAAAATTATCAACTTCTGAAAATCATCATGGGTCTTATATACCATGACTTCGACTTCTACTTTAAAACTATTCACAATTGTTTGAAGAATGTCTTCAAAGATGGCTCCAAGGACTAATTCCCCACTTTGGTTGATCACACCATTGATCCTAATGTATATTAAAATTATAATGGCCTACCCTTCATAGTTGCTAAGTTGTACTACATTTTTCATATCTTGATGCCACTCAATCAAGCTATCTCTCCTAGTAACTATGTAGTTCTGGGCGTATGCTATATTCATAGTAGTTATTAAGTTAAGGTGGTTATAGGATTTATCCATGTCCACTTACCTTAGGAAATAAATTTTTACCTCCATATTATTCATATTATCCACAAGGGAGGATACATCTCCCTATTTGGGTTGTGATTCCCTTTTCACATCCCTTATTAATTGGAGGATATCATACAACTTCTGAGCTGCTCCTTGTACATTGCCTATAATATTTCTTAGATGTTGAATAATACTCATTTTTTTTAAAATTCCTCCATGGAATAATCATAACCTATGAACATTTCCCTTATTACTTCTCCTATAGAGTCCACAAAAGTATAGGGGTCTTCTCTGTGACCACCCAAGTCAGAGGGGAGTGTTATTTTTTTCTTGGTTAAAGAGAACACATCTTCTCTTTACTCCAATTCCACCTGATGCCCTTCAACCATTATTTTTTTCCTTTTAATCTTACTCATAGTCTTAATTTCCTTATCAAAATGAAATTTGACTATTAGATGCTAAAAATGACCAAGTTCTGCCTACCTTCTTTTACCTCTTGCATTTTTATGATCCATTCAGAAACATTCAAGATAACTAGTTATCGTGAAGGTTTTACCTTTTTACCAGAGTGAAAGATGGGGATTGTCCTAGGGGAATCATTGGCTTGGGAGAGGATGTTTCCATTTGAGGGAAAAGGGGAATGGCTCTCCTCAAACTAGTGATCTTTTTGGGAGTCACTGTATCAATTATCAATTTCCCTTTCTCTGACCCTTGCTTGTGCTATAATGCTAGCATATTCTATTTTGGTTGCATGACCAATTGGTAGGCCTAATTGAGTGGGTTATTGGGGGGGATAAATTGGGGAAGTAAAAATGGTAGTGAATACTAAGCTTTTAAATTATACCTACTTATTAAGCGTAGATGATCGAGGGTTTGAGGAAGTAAAGAATGAATAAGTAAGAGGGGTATTGAGGAATTTTTGCAAATAGTCAATTATTGATGTATAAGTAACCCCAATAGGGCCTTTTGAAGTTTTTTTGGGGGTGCCATTGATTGAATTACAAGATTTAAGATTAGGGTTTGTAAAAATAGCATTGTAGTTTTTGGGGATTTATTTTATTGGTCTGAAGAGTCCAAAACATGAGGAATGGCCATTATGGTATTAACTAGAACACTAGTAGTTGTAGCAATAGGTGAGGAATAAGAATCTTGTGTGCTTACCCTTTATGTAACAACAATCTAGAAAATTGTTTCTATAGATATCATTATCATGCCAAGAAGTGTTGAGGCTACAGATACACTCATTGATTGTCCCTATGTGGAAGCCATAGGTTTTGACTCTATTTAGCCTCCATTGTATTTATTTTGGTCATGAATTAATTTAGTTGAGACTAAACTATTCTTGAAAATCTCATTGTCCCCTGATTGAGCTTCTTTTGATATCCATTCATCATCAGTGTCAATTTTTTTGGTCTCACTAATGGTTTCAGACAATGATGTTTCTATCTTATCTTCCCATTCTTCCTCTATGGATCACTTTATTTTATGAATTTCCCTTTCTCCTCCTTATTAATCTCTAATAATTCTAAGGGTTTTGCTTCCTCAGAGCCTTTTTTTCCCCTAACCTCTCTTTTGAGGTTCCCTTTGTTGGAGTACCCTAAGGAGAGACTGAAGGAGTTATTTTCTTTATCTTATACACAAAAGGCGTCCATATGGGAGTGGAATATGATGATATAAGGGGTGAGGTAGAAGCAAGAGAATTTGATAGAGCAATAGGTGGTAATAAGGTGAGAGTAGCAGTTTTTACTAAGGGTGAGCTTGGGGAGGTGGAAATTTCCTTATGGGAAGTAGATATTGATGGAGGTAATGATCCAATGGTTTGGACTAGGGATGGAAGTGGGGCTAAACCAAAAATAGGGGTAAGGAGAGATGGGAGACTCACCTATTGTGATATTGTGAGTATAGGAAAGGGTAACATAGAGAAAAGTCTATTTGACTGAGTTACCTTATTGGAATTTGTATAAGGGCATCTAACTAAGGAGGGGTGGACCCATAATGGTTTCTATCATGGTAACCTATGAGATGGGATGTTAAGGAGACCCATGATTGATTTCCTATTCACTCGTCATATATGCTTGTCTAGATGGACCATCGTGTTCTCATTTTTATGCTTTTACCATTTGGGGAGATCCTTGAGGAGGTTTTGAAACCCAATGTTACTTATTGATTCTCCTAGTATCCTCCTTGGTGGTTTTTGGATGAAATTGTATATGCCTTGCTACTACTATGGACATATTAATGAATATTCATTCTTGTGTGGACCTTTGTATCGTTCAAAGCATTCATGAATGATCCATCATGTGGATATGATACATGATCATAGTTAATTTCCACCTTTCTTCTGATCCTATTTAGGTGTTACTTGATCTTATTCTTTAGATCCCATTTCTTGTAAGGTGCCTATTTGAAATCATAGTGTATCCTAATTTTGCCTACTAGCTTGAAATTTTCCCATTTAGTGTATTGAATTGACCAATGCTAATACAAGGTGGGTATACAAATCTTTGTTTGGAATTTATTAGTGGAACATCCATAAAATTTATTAATTGGGATTTAATTTCCTGCTATGCCACCTTATTTGGGACTAACCAAGGTAGATACATGTGGGAAGCCCTAGTAATCTCTATTATGATGATTGTGTGATCTAAATAATGCCAATAATAACTGATATTTTCAATGGTTCTTTAGATTTGATCAAAAAATCTAGGCATGTCCTTGTCATACATGGCTTGGTATCAATTGGGTAGGTCTTGGTCAGTTTGGTCATGTTCTTTCTAAATTTGTGTATATGGAGAATATTGAATTCATCACAAATTTATCTCCTAGGATACTCTATTGATGGATCTTGGGGTTCCTCAAAAGTGGAGTGAATAGTCCCCATTATGGCATATATTAAATAAGACATCATATAGAAGTTTCCATCTTGGTTGATGAAATTGACACTAATGATCTTACCTATTACAATGACCTTGGTGGAAGAAAGGATGGTGTCCAATAGGGGAATCCAAACCTCATTAATGTAAGTTATGTTGGGGAAACCATAAATTTGGTTTAGAAAGGTCATGGTAATCCTATTCCCTAGCTTAAAAATTATAATGACGATGGTATAAATAAGGCCTCTAAATGTGAAGGTATTAGGGTCAGTCGCTCAATCTCATAACTTTTTAGAAAATTGTTTACATACACCCATGAATTGACTAGGGATTGGCTATAGGTCAACTCAAGGATGAGGAGTTTATAATAATTCTCAAAGGTAATCCCATTAATGTATGTCACTAGGGTGATTTATTGGTATAAATGTTGAATTTTACCAAAAATTTGGTCATTTTCAAATAAATCAAATACTATGTCAATGCAGGGCATTACCTTAGGTTTTGTTGTAATATTATGTATGCGTACTAATTTTATTGACACTAGGTCTTCTCTATATCTCTATTTGAAGGTTGAGAGTTGTTCCTCAAGACTTAAAGGTAATACTGCTTCAACTTCCTCCCATTTGACTGAATAATTCTTGAAGTCACAGTTGAGGTCAACTTTGTTGAACGCTATATCCATGTATTACTAAGGTCTCATAATGGAATACGCATAGGGGAGGTGGAAGATGTGAAGAGGAAGCCATTATTATGTATCTAAGTGATTTGGTTCTCTAAAAATATGGAAATATTGGGTCACAGTATAGCTCAAATTAGTGCTTGAAGCTATTAGTTTCATGGGGATGTAATTGTAATCGACTTTGTTGATTGCATATATTGCCCTTAGATTCACTAGTTCTGCTAAATTGGATGCATTTAGTTATCCAATTTATGCATATTAATGGCTTCAATGGTTCTAACTATCCTTTTGGATTCTTCTATTTTCATATATTTGAATTTATCTTATGATGTGTTACCCCTTTTTACGATCTTCACTGCCAGGTGGATTTTCTTCCCTATCTCCAAGTGCTTTTTCACCTCTTTTTGACACTTGTCAATTTACCACTTCCTCTAAAAGTGTTACCTTGATGTTGCCTATCTCTCATGTATTTTATGGATATATGGTAGAATTTATCTGCCTTACTCCTTCAGATCTCTCTTTGCTACTCCAAGTGCATAGGATTATAACACATGGAGAATTATTTCCACTCCACTTGCTTGAGAGTGTTGTACCTCCTTCCATTAATGTGTAGGGTCCAAGTGAGTGGGATGATGATAGGTGGACATGTATTGACACCTTGCTACTTGGAAGGTTTAAAAAATTCTAAGAATGATTTGATAGTGCTGGGTGAGTGGGATTGTGACATGTGGATGGATGTTACCACTTTGCTAGCTTAGAACTTTCATATATTGAATCAATTTGTTAGTCACTAGGAAAATGATATTAGGACACCTGACAACATCCCATGACTTCAATCACTTAGGAGACTTTTAGAAACTCATAAGTAATTATTTACTTCTAGGTTTTTGAGAGAGCGAGTGAATGCCAAATAGTAGTCTTTAATGACTCAGAAGGTATCTAAGTGAAAAAATAAGAAGTTATAAGTAAAGAATAACTTGCATAAGATTCAAATCCATAGAAAAAACACTTTAGCAAATGTGTTAGTAGGTTAGTTTGAAATAAATAAAACCCAATATGTTTTTTGATAAAAAAGGAAAATTCATGAACCATTATAATTTGAAAACCTTGATAGACATGCTTGAAATAAACCAAGGTATGGAGGTATAACTCGAGTCAAGCCAAATCACAACTTTCATTTTTCATAATGAAAGTGTCGATGATCCATTTTCCAAATGTAAAACCTATGAAGCACAAAATCTCTCAAGTCTTAAACTTCAAAATTTTAGTCTATAATTTTTTGAGTACTTTTAGAAAATCTGTATTCAACAAAACTCCCAAAAGCCATTAATAGGTTAGTCCAAATAAAACACAGAGTGAAAATATAGATAATCAGGGAAGGTAAACTGTATTAATATAGAATGACATACTTAACAAGAACCATCAATATGAGAAATGAGAACTTCAAAGTCTATGTTTCTTAGCACATACGTAAATGTTAATAAATGAATTCTCATAACAAAATTAGGTTTTCTCAGCTGCAAAGGGTCCCTACTTTAAAAATTTGAGAGTGGGGTGTGTTGAATACAAAATAATGTAATTTTATGCATTAAAAAGTTAGTATGAGAGGTGAAAGACCAAAAAATTCAAAGAAGACAAAAAAAATTACTTTTTCTTCACCTACAAATTAAACATTGAATACACAATAAATATTAAGGAACAATGTTACCTTGAAGTGAGCACAAATCATAAAGTTGAGGTAAATGTGATAAGTGAGGAAACTGTCATACGGAGAAAAATTTCACACTAGTATTAAAAGATTGCAATAAGAATCTTTAATTACAATAACATTAAGAAGCTATAAGAAGAATGACCTTAGGCCAAGAGAGCATCAATTATGAAAGAACAAGATTAGATCAACAAGAGTGTTGTGAGATTGTAGTAGCGAGTGTTGAAAAAAGGGAGAGGAGAGTTCTTTATAAAGAGCTAAGAGAGAAAAGAAGTTACAAGTGTAAACTCTAGCATGTGTGCCATGTGTCCTTAATCCTCTTAAAACTGGAGAGGATGTGTGTGCCATGTAGGGGAGAGGAGTTACATGCAAGTAACTTCAAATCCCATAAGTGGATTAGAGAGGTGAGTGACACCTAAAAAGACCAAAATAAAATGTATTTATAAATATAACAAATGCACACACACATAAGACTTAGGATAAACCTATAAATCTATAGGAAGAACCCAAATATATATATATATATATGTATATATATATATATATGTATATATATATATATATATATATATATGTATGTATATATATATGTATGTATATATATATATATATATGTATATGTATATATATATGTGTATATATATGTATATGTATATGTATATGTATATGTATATGTATATGTATATATATATATATATATATATATATATATATATATATATATATATATATATAGGTCACATGTTGGTTGCATTGATTAAAATTATGAATTTGAAGTGCATACCAATTGAATTAATACCTTTATATCAATGGTAAGTTTGTTATGCAAATAAATGCTATTTTTTCTCCCGTTAGATTTTATTTTATGCCTAAGGATACAAAGATTCATTTGACATGTTATTAACCCATTAGCAACCTTACTATATACATGTCATAAAAAAATGTGTCAAATAGATGAAATGATATCTAATGCTATGTTGTTATTTTAATTCTATTTGCACATATTTAGTTTATCCCTTGATCTAGGGGTATGAAAGATATATTTTTTTTCCTTTGTTCTTTTAATTTCCAAGAAGAAGCTTAATGTTTGTTTGAATGCTCAAGGAGGGAAAATTTTGTTGGTATCAAGTTTGATTTGGTGAGAACTATTTATGCCTAGAGTGGTGTCATGCATTGGTGTGCATGCAATAAAACCAACTTGGTAAAAAGATTATTTTCCTGAAAAAATTAGTTTTTGTTTAGTTTCTTCTTTTAATTTATATATAAATGCCTATTTAATTGATATTTTTTTCATTGCATATATCTAAAAATTTTCATTTTTTTTTTGTGTTTTATGTGATGATTATTTTTATTACTATCAACAAATGAGGATATAAGTAGTGATTAAATTTATTTTTATTATTATTGAAAAAATTAGTTTTTGTTTGGTTTATTCCTTTAATTTATATAGAAATGTTTATTTAATTGATAATTTTTTCATTGCACATATCTAAAAATTTTCATTTAATTTTTTTTGTGTGTGTTTTATGTGACGATTATTTTTATTACTATCCACAAATGAGGACATAACTTGTGATTATTATTATTATTATTATTATTATTATTATTATTATTTAATTATTATTATTATAGTTATAATAAACTCAGGTATGATCAGTTTTGAGAAATACATGACATCATTTTTCTAAATCACAATTTGGGCACATGCGCCTTTGTTGAAGCTAATAATCAATGTGTTAATGGAATTATTTATAAGATGAAATCTCATTGATACTTCGCAAGATGTATGGTAGACTATGCTAAAATATGGTTTTTTAAAGTTACATAATGAGGAGATCATTCATGTAAAATTAAATTGTTAAATTTATTGATGTTGAAAACATTAAATTTGATTTGTTGATTACTTGAAATTGATTAAATTTCATTACATAGTCTATTTATTTCTAAGTTCAAATAAATATTTTGCATATCTATAATACCTTTTAAAATTTGAATCTAATATTATATTAGGTATTTTTCATCAATTAAATCGAATAGTTTGATTAAAATATAATATACACATTCATAACTTTTTAATGTAGCGAATTAAAAACTAATAATGTACAATTCAATTAATCATTTAATTGGAAAATTTATCTCTTATTAATTTAATTGATAAATTTGTCTCTTATTTATTAAAAGATGAAATAACTTGAATGTGATATATACTTGATAGATATAAATAATAAATTTAACAAATTTTGAAGCATTATTTTATTTTGTGACTCTTAAAAAATGTTTTTGGTCACTAAAGGTATAATGGATTTCATAGGGGTAGTAAATCTTGTATAATTAAATTTGAAACCTTGAATACATTGGTGATTTTAAATATTTTAATCATTACATTATTTTTTATAATAACTAGTGATTACTTTCTTTAATTAAATGAAACTGTGAGATTATACTTTTTAAATTGTAATTAACTTGTGATGTTTAAGTCGATGAACAATGATGCAGTTATTTGAATACATAATAAAATGTATAGCAGCTTGATTATATAGAATCCTATAAAGTTTAGATGAATGGTTATGTTAGACATATCATTAATTTATTTTTTTAGTTATATAATTGATTAAAAAAATAAATGAATGTTATACTGAGTGTTTTATTTATCTATTAGGTTCGTAATATCTTTGAAAACTTATAGGATCTATTAAATATGATATTACATTATATAGCTATTTTGTCAATTAATTTGAATAATTAAAAAGTAGAAAAATATTAAATTTATTTGAAATTAATTCTATTGTTATTATTATTATTATTTTATTCTCTATATCTTGAAACATTATATTTTAATAAACTAATATTTTATATGAAACCTAACATATTATAAGTTATTGTAATTGGTACTTACATATTTATTATTGCATGTAAAATATAGAAAAACATGAAAACATGTGCAATGGATAATAAATTGATAAATGGAATAACATTAACAATACCATAATTTAATAGGTCACAAATTGACATAAATATTTTACATTGTAGATTATCAAACGTCCATCGTCATAGATAAGAGTGATGGTGAAAGCTCGATTAATATTTTTAAAAGCATGGACTATTTATTTGTCAAAATTTTATACTATTGGCCCTTTATCTAGAGGATTCAGTCTTGTTTCGGATAGTGTTCATTATGTTAAAAAATATGAATATGGGTATAAATTGGAAAAATTGTGTATCACAATTCTGAAACCTAAGGAGAAAAAATATTGTTTGGATTGTGGACGTAAAATTTCAAGAGAAAAGAAAGAAAAGTTTGTTAAACAAAAATAACAGATTTTGATTGTAATTTTTTAGAATGCATATAACACACTATTAATGTCTAGTTTTTAATATTCTAAAAATTAAAATGTAACATTGTAAAGTGCAAATATTTAATGCAGTATACATAATGGTAATTACGTATCAAAGTAAATGTACATTTGATTTAAGAGATAATTTTTTAGTTGTATCAATTTTTGTTCTTATTAATTATGGTTTTCTTGATATTTTTATTATTGTTGGGTATTATTCATTTTTAAAAAAATTATATTTTTTTCGCTCTAACGTAACATACTCTAAATATTTATCAATTTCATAAAAGTATTTTTTTGACATAATTAAAAAAATTATTTCATATTATTTTAATTTTTTGATCGATAATTGAGGGTTGATGGGTCCCACACCCTTTATTAAAAAGCAACAAGATTATAAACCATTTTTACCACATCAGATAAATCCATGATGTTCCAAAATGTAAACCATGATAACATAACCAAAAAATCAAACCAAAATAAACCAACAAACCAATTGGCCCCAAATAAACAATATGGAACATAACCAGTCACCCAGGTGTGAAATCATAAACACCCAACCAAAATGAACCATAAACCCCAAATGGGATCATGAAATGTTCACATTACCAGGCGCTACTCATAGTCATCAAGGAAGCCACACTAATAAGCTTCTACCTAACCATAATCATCCAACCCCTTGGACTAGGCCAATAGTCCCTATGATCCTCCATCACTTTCCCCACAAAGGGAGGGGAGAGTCATACAATGGGAGTTTGGGACCTTAGTGATTTATCCTATTTTATTCTTACACATGATTCTCCAATCTTCTCTATCATTATGATCCCCTTGATCAAGGCCAATAGGAGTGTAGAAATCTATGTGTGGACCCTTTAGTGAAATAACAACTTCTAGATTATTCACATTAGGATTATTCAAGATGTCCTTAGGGAGAAGATTCACTGTTGATCCTTAAGAATATGTTCCTCCTATTTTCTCATTAGTGTGTTAGGAATACAGGTGCCATCTATAGAAATGTGATTTGGAAGTGCATCTTTCTATTAAGAGGATTCCACCTTTCACTTGGAAATTTGACATGATTTGACCAAATTCCCATCTCATACTATTTACAACATCATAAAGGAAGTCCCTAATAATCAAGGGTTTGAGACCAACAATAACCCTAGACTCTCAACTCAATATAATCTAGGAGGTCTCGATGAGTATCCATACAGAATAGAATATGAGCAAAGGTAGTATGAGCATACTCCATAGTAGCTGCATCCACCATCAATAATTCACCTGAAACATTATTGATAGATGAGAATCAAGATTAATATTAAAATTAAATGGGTAGATTCAACATACGAACCCAAATGGGCTCGACACTAAGAGCTTTCGTAAAAGGATTAAAAGATGGGAACCAAAACTTCATGAGTAAAAGATATTGGTTCTGCATATAAACCTTATCCTTAAAACCTTATTGTGATCTTCCATAAGATCAAACACCATGATTAAAAACCCCATAGCACAAGGATAAATCTCCAAACTACCTTCTATTAAAAGTGGCCATGAGTCAGAGAGTCATTTGTGTAGAGTAGGTAGGTTGGGATAAATTTGATCGAATCCACAAATAACACCCATGAATGCAAATCATTCCTCAGGTAACTGATTGAAATTTACTTTACTTTAGATAATGGCTTCACCCCCAGTATCTTAACATTCTTCATTTAGGTTATCGTAATAAAAAAGGACCCAACCCTAGCTACCCCTCTCGATCCTATCATGAATGGATGCTTTTTAGAAGAATCCACTGATGCCATAAAATCACTACCATGGTGAAGCCTCAACCTACCTAAATCTATTGTCACCACTATTTCACCACCTAGATAGAAGCCATGATCATCCTTTCCTAAAATTTGATTGAGAATTAACAAAGATCCAATTGTATTTGTAGTGGCCATAGACATCTTAGCCCAAGAATGTAGACCTTGTTGTGTTGACATCCCACTAGAATATATGACTGGCACCAAAAAACTACCAAGCTTCAATCTTACTGATCCATTAATAGACTACTCAACATTATTAATAGGACCTATCATCAATCTAATAACCTTAGCTATCAAATTTCTAGTTATTAATTTCCTTGCAGTCACTCAGTTGCCATCCTGAAATGAAACCCTAACCGTAGAAGAATCAGGTAGCATCACCATCATCATCTCCTTTACTACATCCTTATATTTTTGACTTGGCTTATTATTATTCCAAAAAATTTCCTTTATTTTAATGTTTTTGTGTATGGATTATTTTGTTTGTTTGTAGTGTTTGCATCATCCCATATCTTGCAGTGGATTTAGTCACTAATGCATTTCTTAACTAATATTTCTTTTCATATGTGCTTAAAAGTGATACGTGATTTGTCATAGAGGATTTTGATATAATAGTGATTGATTGAATTTATTTTTATATTTTTAATTTTGTTGATATGTTGTGTTGAGGACCTCTTTGTGGTGTGCACTGAAATAATCCTCTCTCTTTATTTTCATGTAACTATTTGACATTTGAGAAGTAGCCCCATTATATATATATATATATATATATATATATAATTATATTCATTTTGATTAGCTTGTTACCAATAATTTTTTAGCATTCATGTTACTTGGTATTATTTGATGACATTATAAATTGTAGTATTTCCCCCTTCATCTCTTACTCTCTTATTGATGTGGTATGATTTAATATGTAGTCATGGCTACAGGGGATTGAGATATATCGATGAATGGTCATGAGGTTATTTGGATGTGTTATGATTAGCTTATATGGTTATATTATTCATCATTCCTACAAATTCTAAACATAATTATTGATAGACATAAGTAACTTCCATATATTATATTTTTATATTGTGATTTTTTTTGAGATTGGATTTGGATGATTCATAGTGTTTCCATAGAAGAAAGCATTATCTAATGTTTCTACAAAGGAAACCAATAGATGATTACATCATGTTTTCATGAAATAAACCACTATATATGATTTAGGTAATGTTTCTATGAAGGAAACCATTATTTGATTTACATAATGTTTATGCGAAATAAACCACTATTTGATTTACATGAGGTTTCCATAGAGGAAACCATTATTTGATTACATGATGTTTTTGCAGAGAAAGCCACTATCTAATTTACATAATGTTCCATGGAGAAAACCAATATCTTATTTACATAATGTTTCCATAGAGGAAACCATTATTTGATTTACATAATGTTTCCATAGAGAAAAGGTCACTATCTTATTTACATAATGTTTATGAGGAGGAAACCATTATCTAATTTACATGACATTTTTATAGAGGAAAAGACTACCACATCCACATCTATTATTGTTAGCTACTCTAACAAAATGAATGGATACTCATATTATGTGCATGACTAATATTAATACTTCAAATTAGAATCATCCTCTAGGTTGAGGTATTATTGCTAGAGAAGTTTCCTTTTGAAATACCAATGAATGAAGAAAATAACGAATGTTGAAAATAATGAACGTAGTCATAAGGATCACATATTTGTATGACTATGCTTGGATACAAATTTATAATCATGTATGCATATTATGTTTTATATGTACCTATGATGGGTACAATCATAAGTTGGATATGCACATCGGTGCAAGTGTATATGTGTATGATTTATGCGATCATGATAGGATTCATATAATTATGCTACCTTGCATTGAGATATGATGTTATATAACTATAATTATTATTTTACATGAACATTTTGATGGGTGTAATGTGTTTGTAGGTGTCGGATGTTAGGGTTTAAAGGGGGACAATAGGTGACTATTGATTCAAAACTGCACCTATTTTAGAATTTTCATAGAGGCTTTATTTTAGTGTGTGTTGCTAGCCATTTATGCGTATCTTGATCACTTTATGTTCATGTTCAAGAAAAATCCTATTGAATTCATCAACCTTGGAATTTTTATTATAAAATACCCTAATTAAATACCCCTTGCATGATTAACCCTATGTATATGGATCTTGAGGGATTCATTTTTAAAATTTTGGTTTTTAGAACTCCCCGAAATCCTAAATTTTTCAAAATTCCAAAATCATTATTTTACCATTCTGTTGGTTAGAAATGAGGTAGCACATATATGTGATCATTTGAGGCATTCTAAATGTGTTTAAACCAATGATTTTTCCTCTTTAGGCATATTCTAGTGAGAAATGGATTTGTAAGTTTAGAGTGGATACTTGTACCTCTTTTATAGGCTATAATATATGGAAATATTTTCCACCTTAAGTAGGAACAATCATGTAAACATTTTCCATTTGAACAAAATTTTGGAGAAAAGTTTAGGTGCAGAATTTGCATAAGGCTTAAGGAAGGATTGATGAAAGAGGGGAATTTTTTTGTTGCAGGAGTGAAGGTAAGTGTAACTGGTATATTATGAGAATGTGTTATAAATTATATGATAATTGTGTTTGAAATCCTATATGGGTTGTACTTTGGGCGTTTAGAGTTTCTTGTTGGTTTTTTCCTTCCCTATAATCTTGCTAAAGATCCTATTTAAGAGAAAGAGCAAATGTAATTCCTATTATTACTACTTGATTTCATCTTCCCATTACACCAAATTACTAAGGGAAAATACTTAATTAAAATTGTAAATTAATTGCCCTATTTGAAGCCCTAAATGACCAACTTATTCCTTATGTTAGGAGCCAATATACTATTTGGGGGTCATCTCTTGTGCTTGGGGTTAATGAGGGTTATATATACATGATAAAATTATATGGATGGGAGGTAATAACCTCTCCATTATACCTATTAATTTGTAGAAGATTATGTTGCTTTGTGTTTTTTTGGTTGCTGGATAAAAGAAACAATTAATCATGTTTGCTTACTAGATGAAAATAAAATTTTGTGTTTGTTATTGTAAAAGAAGAAAAGATTTATGTAATCACTATGTTCAAATAAGAATTTTTTTTAAAAATATTTAAACCCTATATACCTAATTAAATAGGAATTGGTTATGTAGAATGCTTTTATAGATATTCTTATGAACAAAAAGTGTATTGCATCTTCTTATGAGATAAATTGAATACTTTGGGACTATTTTTTAAGTATGTGTTACTTTATTAAAAGGGTTATGGTTATACGTGAAAATATTTGAATCCTCTATTACTTATCTATACAAAAGTGTTATGGTTTTATGTGAAAATATTTGAATCCTCTATTAATTATATGTTTAAAACTATTATGGTTGTATGTGAAAAGTTTTAAAGCCTATATATGCTTTTGCGTAAAGATAACTAGTAAATAAATGATGTTAACTTCAATTATATTTGTTTAAATTAAATTATTGAAAACGGGACTAAGTCTTTGAGTTGATTATTTAATTTAATGTTATGCTATCTATGTATTACTTACATGTGCAATAATGTAAACATGAAGCTATTTTTGCTTGTTAGAAAATAAATCTTATTTTTGACATTGTACAACATATATGCATCTTCTTATAAAATAAATAATTTATTACAGGGTGAAATAAATTATTCTTCTATACAATGAAATTAAATATATGTATTATTATGCCTGCTAAGATGCCATTGTAGATATAATTTTGATTGTATAATAATCTTGTAAATTTCCTTATAGATGAGTGGATGCACTTATGAAGATTAGCCACCTAAACACTCAAGGAAGTATATTAGAAAAATTTGTTGTCTAGAAAAGAAAAATATAAATAAAAAATATATTACTTGTGTTTGTAACTAATATAGAAAGGTTTTAAGAAAATAAATGTAAGGGGATATTAATATAAAGGCATCTTAATCTTGAGAATGTGTGTATATATAATGCTGTTGATGATGATGATTGTAGACATCCAATTACTTACACCATTGTGTTAAAATTGTCAATATTAAATGAAATTTATGAAAATGCACAATTTGGGCCAAAATCACTTAAACACGCTAAATGGTTCAAGCTTGTCATATATAAGTGCCAAGTTAGGCTAATATATCCCTAAATAGGGCAATGAATTTTATGTGATTATTAAATTTTATGAAATCATTTTGAGTTAAAATGATAAAAACATAATTTGATGCTCTAAACCACTAAATTCTTCTAATTCAAAAGCCCACAACACATGCATGTTTTATTTTGTGCCGACAATGTCCTAAATAGGGTATTAGTCCATACACAATTGACACCTTATTTTAATTATATTTCAGTCAAATTACGACCCAATAACTTGAAATTTCCAACCAAGTTTATTAATAGTGTGCAACCAATTTCTAAATAATTACCTAAAATTTGATTAATCTCACTTAGGCAAATTAATCCAAATCAAGGGCTTAAGTGGAAAATCCATGGAAGTTATTGAAGATTTATTAATTAAAAATTTATTTCTAACATTTGCATCATCAGATGACATCATTTATGGGGTGGCATCCATAAGCCATAAATGTAACAAATATCAGGTTTAAGGCTTCCCATGCCTCTTTAATGCTCCTTCCTTCCAAATATTTATGATTTAAGTTTCCAAAATTGAATGAATTCATGGCCACACATCTTGATCTCAAGATGGATGGTCATGGTTGATTATGATCATTTCCAAAAATTTATAAATATGAGGCCTATCACTCATCTTTTTAAGCCTCATTTGTGTAAATTTATTATGCATAACTCTCTCCACAACCTTTCTTTTTGTAGTTTTATAATGCTTAATTTTCAATAGGATAGATTTAATATAGGCATGAATTTGATTCAAATATCATGAGCCTAGTTTCATTCGTGTACTTGAGATGATGAAGGAGCACACCACTCATAATTTCTAAAGACTAGATCACCAAGTCAAGGGGAAGTCACGTTTTGAGTTGCATTTGGATGGAGGGATGCTCTTGGGAAGGTTTGATGTATATGCTTTCTTTAAATAGATCTTAATTTTCATTTGCAAAACCCATTGAAGAAGTTGGCTCAGTTAGTTATGTTCTTTATGCATTTCTTGAGTATCTTGACTAATGCTTGATCTAACTCAATTTAGATTCCATCTCTACATCTTGGTACACCCGGTGGGACCACACATCCCCTACAAGAAAGGATAACACTTTGGCATTCTTAGATTTCATAAAACGTTCTTTAAAATCTCTAAAAATCAAGTTTTAGCATTATTTTTCCCATGTTTTTGTTCTTTTGTTGACACACAATTTAAACAATGACTAATATCGATTTACCCTAATTGGCATCAATCCTGTCTAATCAACATCGCTCCCTGTGTAGGGAAGAACATGACAAAAAAGTGGTTTTTAAGTTTTTTTGAGAGTTGTAGGTTTTTATTTATGATTTTAAAGTTTGCTAAGTCTCTATCTAATCATCTTATTATAGGATCCAAAAGTCTTATGGAGATTTTATAATATTTTGGGCTAACTAATATCTTTTGATAAAATATTTTTTACCTAAGGGTTCACAGGGAATCAACATCAACTCTATTTTGACTGGTATTAGTCCTATTATAACCATCATTAGTTCTGTTGTAATCAACATTGGTCACTATTGATCGACGTCGGTCTTTGTGTAATAAGAATAGAGAAACTTGAGAGCAAGTTTTCAAATCTTACTTTTCTCATTGATAATTTGGCTTCAAAGAAGAAATAAACCCTCTAAAAATTGTAGGTCACACATTGGAAAAGTGCCAAATTTGAACATGTGTAACTCTTAAAAATTTCCATTTGGTGCTTAAAATGAATTTAGATGGTTTATACTTAGTTTTTTTGGTGAAAGTTTTAAAAATTTGAAATTAAGGCCAAGGGGAAAAAATTTCACAAACACTTCCATTTGGTACATTAAAGTAAACACTTATTTGTTTTATGCTAGATATTTTATACTTGTGTGTTTTTCACAAATGAAGGATGCGTGTATGCTCTCCCCACATCCCATTTATGGAATTTAGGTGACCAAAAGGACTATTTCCTTGTAAAGTATGCCTTGTCCAAGACATGAAAATAATGTTGTTAATGCTCTCCCCAAATCCCATATAGTTTGGGTGATCTAAACACAACCTTTAAAGTATTTTCATGTGGTCATTTATTTTATGCAACTTGGCTTGTGTGCGGGAGTTCATAACCTCCTCATGAGTTCGTTAGGGAAGCTTTAACTTGAGAATTAATTTCATGACATTGTTTCAACCCTGATCCATGGTAAGGTATATAAATTAGGGAATGTATACTATAATTTACAAGGGTATGAGTGGATAACCTCTCCAATCAAAATGAAGACCCGAGTTAGGTCTGGCTAACCAAGGGATTCCACTAAGAATTACATGGATGGAATCACTATGAAAAGGAATAAACCCTTGAATATTAAGTTAGATGATATAAACTCAATTGACATGAGGCATCTCTAGTGTTAACCACACTTAGGACCATCTAGAAGATAAAAAATTTAGTTTTTAGAACAACCCCACTTGGCATGGACATATTGTTGATCCAGGGTGAGTAGCCCAAAGTTCCATATTATTGTATAATCTCTTGGGATAAGGTGGTGTAAAAACCCTAATATTTCATGTACTTTATTTTTGGATTAACACTTAAAATCCTCCTAAAATCATGTATATAGATGGAATTCAACAATATGAAGAACCTTGTCAATTTAAGGCTTTGGACATTATACTTAGTTATATTTGTATTTTTCTTTACTTGCTTGGTCTTATTGGAGTATAAAACTTGTTTTTAAACCAAAACATGTCATAACTAAACACATTTATTACCCACCATTTTATTTGAACAAGAAGGCATTATGATGAGCGAATCAAAATCATATTTTGCCTTGTTCAAATCCTCATTTGAAACATTGTGTTTATCTTATCTAAACAATATTATTATGTTGCCCATTTTACTCTAGACCATTTTACAAAAATATTTAAGTCCATTTTTAATTCAAATTCAAAATTTCACCTTTCTAAATTCTAGGTTAAGGTGTTAATTGGTTCACCGTTTGCATTTAGTTTGAGTTAACTTAGGTATGATTTACATTTGGGTTAAAGGTAATTATATAGACTCATCATCATTTAATGATTATGAATTTAGGTTATTTTGAGTATCACTCATGATCTAAGTTCTAAAACCAATTATACTTCCTATTACCATGTGGCAGCATTATGCTGCCCACTTGGTTTTAGTTTTATACTTAAGAATTATTATGTGTTTTCACATCTTGAGTTTCTTAGTTTGCATTATTACTTTCCTCATTAGAAATACTCTCTTCTAATTTTCTAGTTATAACTCATCGAAGTTGTACCTAGTTTTACATTATTGATGTATCTTTAAACCTATGTTTGGTGTACTAGTTTACACTTTAGGTTTTAGAGTTATCATACCCTCTTCCAATTTCATGATTTAAACCCACAAAAGTTGAGTATTTTGTGAACCATTTTTTTTAATTGTGTGTTATTATGCCACCTTCTCTTTATTATAGTCTCTTTTAACTTATCACTGGTTTGAAGAAAATTAAAAAAACACCTTGTTAACATTTGTAAAACAAATTTTCCAAATCTTAGAAAACATAGAGACAAACCTTAAATAAATAATGCAAAGGTACACTCATAGTGGGGTCTATTATGGCCCCAACTATGAGGAAGAACACTTTTATGATGGACAAGATAATCTTATGGTATTTGAGGACATTCCCAGGACTATAGGATCTGAGGAAGATTATTTTGAGCATCAACCCCTAGAGGACAAAGATGAAGCACTCCTAAGTTTTATTGAATTAGGCACTAGATTTCCACCCAAATTTCCTATGGAATAATTACATACCTTGGTTAGGGTTGAAGAACAAAAATGATAACAAGCTCTTGCTCATATTGCAAAATCAAACATTTCTTCTTCTAGAAAAGGGAAGGAATCACTCATAGAGTCAACTGATAATGATCAATATCTTGTCACCATGATCAATAAGCTAAGTTAATGATATGTAGACCAACTTATCATAGACTTGACTGATTATTTAGTTGCCACTTCCATACACAATGACACTTCCATCATGTTGTTGGTTATGGTACTTATCATTTTGTTAAATTACGACATCTCATTTAAAATTTGATCAAAAGTGGTGAAGTTAAATAAAACGTACTCCACATAACACTAATTAGGATATAGGAATCTACAAAGGTCCATTTCCTAGACATAATCAACAAATACAAAAGAATAATCAAAACCAAGGTTAGAATAAACAATAGAATCATACTCAAGGTTAGAATCATAATCAACATGATCATAATCAGGATCATAATACCCATTCTAACAACCTGGGTTACAACAACATGACTTAAAACTACAATAATATTATGGGTTATATTTCTATAGAACATGTTGTCACTATCACTATTAAAACCCATGATCTATCTCATACTTCTCAAAGTACAGGACCCATTGTTATAGGGTTAACACCCTCTCCCTCATGCAATGCTACACCGAGTTCAAGCAATTTTAATGCACCTTAGTTTACATGGGTTACCATTTTTGGACCCCATCCTTCCTCTAATTATAATGGATCCTCATCGACTTGAAATTGATTAAATACAACTAGATATCTATGAGTCACCCTCCAAGACCCTTTGCCTTCATCTTCTAATTATAATGGCTCCTTGCCACCTCTAGATTGTGCAGTCATAACTAGACATTCATGAGTTACCCTTCAGAGCCCTTTACCCTCCTCTTCTAATATTAAACATAATGCCTTCAGATCCAAAGTTAAACACTGTGCAAACCAAGGCTAGACTATCTCATCCTACTATTGAAAAGCCTTATAGTCTATTGGACCAACTAAGTAAAACCCCTACACAAATTTTTATTTTGGATATTTTACGTACATCTAAGGTCCATAGAACTATTTTTAATGATCTTCAATAATCTACTATTCCTTAAGATATTAATCCCAAATAGTTCCAACACTTGTAGGGCATTTGTCTTCATTTAGATAGGTTATGTTTGATCAAAAAGACATGTCCACTCTTGATCTGAGCCATAACAACCCATTGTATATTGAGATCATTATTGAAAACCATAAAATCAAGTAGGTTGTTATAGATAATGGTTTAGGGCTGAACATAGTGTCCCTCAAATTGGTACAAAGATTGGGTACATTGTAAAGGATATTCAACTAGACATGATCACTACACAGGCATATGACAATACCGAGAGGGAATCTTTTGGTATTATTTGTTTGCCAATCATTATTGGGTTTGTGTCCCATCACACTTTGTTACATATTATGGATATTGAGTTGCCTTATAACATACTTCTTGGTCATTATTGGATCTATGAAGTAAAAGTCATTCCATCCATTTTGCATTAGTGCATTAAGTTTCCTAATGATGGGATCAAGGTCACCATTCCTACCGATCTAAAGCCTTATCGATAATGCAAGCATCTAGAGGCTAAATTTCATAATTATAACTATTATCCTATTTCTAAATTTGTTACAAAGAAGAAAAAGGAAATAATTTCACATGATCCAAAATCTAATTATATCAACCCTAATGAGCTTGCTTCCACTTCAACTGATCCATTTCCCACAACTTTTATAAAATAGGTTGTTATAGAAGATGTGGGCATTTCCACGTACCATCTTAAATATGCCTTCTATATTTTCTAAGTTGTCCAAGTCTCCCAAATCATTTGGTAAACCCAAACCTTCTAAAATCTATTATAAACTCAATATGATTTGTTAAAATAAGAAAGAAACACATAAACCACCAATGGTGTTTGTACTTGCTATTTTTCCAAATCAGAATCGAGAAACTTTCATTGATAGAGATTGGTTATATTATGATGACATTACTAATTATTTTTAAAATCCAAAATATTTGATCCCTAATTGAATCATAGATAATTTTGACTAAACAGGAAAAATACTTATCCCATGAGAGCAAGGAATCCCAAAACCTTTATCAGCTGGTAAACCTAACTTGAATCAAGGTCTCAGATTTATACCACCTAGGGATGATCTCATGACTTTTGATAGTGATTCTTCTAAATCAACTAGTGATGAGACTCCTAAAAATGATGTATCATCCCATTATGATACTTATGATGAGCTTACTAACATAGATTTATTTGATTCAAATTCCATTATGACCATAACACTCCATTGTTCCCTTTGACTTTGCCATCTTGAACTCATTAATTGGGACCAAAAAAATTCAATCATATGCCTTCATGAATTCCATAATGATGAATCTATTGTAGATTATATGGGTCTCAGAGATGGATAGCCCATTGGCGATAATAAGCAAGGCTTTGATTTTTATTTGGATCTTTATGCCTATTTTAGAGAGAAGGAAAACTTTTTTGGTCATGAAAAAGATAAAACATTGAGATCATAGGGTGAAAACCTCTTTGAGGCACTCATTGATTAGGGAAATAGTAGATAAAAAGACGAGCCCTTGAGTGAAAACCTATTTTAGGCACTCTTATATGAGAAAGTTTGCTCATCCCCAAAGGATGCACAAGGTCCATCAAGTCATAGCTCTGTAGCCAGTACCAACATCACATTAGAATAATAACAAGTCTTTGAGTGTCTTGCTCTTGACTTTATTGAGATATTTTCTAGTTGGCAATTACCTGAACAAGAAAATTTATATTCATCATATTATCTAGAGCTTTGGGAGGAACAACAAGAAACTATAGTAGAAGAAGAAGATCATGAACATACATTACCTACTATTCTAGAGGATGTTTCTACACTTCTTGTAGAGAACACTATTGAAGTGAACCTGGGAAAATATGATGCTCCCAAATTTTTTTACCTTAGAGCTTCTCTCACTGATGAGGAGTGGGATCACCTTATATCCATTGTGAAGGCTTTTATAGATATTTTTACATGGGCATATTCTAACATGCTAGGCTTAGACCCTAACTTGGTTATGCATCAAATTGTTGTCCATATAGATGCCAAACCAGTCAAATAAAAATTGAGGAAGATGCATCTATACATCGCTCTTTTGGTAAAATCATAATTGGATAAATTATTGGGTATAAGCTTCATTAGACCATTGAACTAATCTAAATGGACATCAAACATAGTTCCAGTCAGCAAAAAGCCATAAGGTATATGTCTTTGTACTAATTTTAGAGATATCAACAAAGTGTGCCTCAATGATGATTTTAATCTACCTAACATTGAAATGATTATCGATTATAATACTGGGCATGATATCCTATCCCTCATAGAAATTTTTTATGGATACAATCAGATCAAGATAGCTCAAAAAGACTAGCATAAAACTACATTCACCATGCCATGGGGAACACTCTATTATCAAGTCATGCCATTTGGATTGAAGAATGTTGGAGCCACTTATCAACATGATATGACTATCATCTTCCATGACATGATGCATGATATTATTGAAGACTATATTGATGATATCCTAGCTAAATCAAGAACACGTTTTGAGAGACTTCGTGAGTATAAGGTTTGCATGAATCCTAAGAAGTGTGTCTTTGACATCACTTTAGGGAAATTATTAGGGTTTATTGTATCATAAAGAGGGATTGAATTATAACCTTCTAAGGTCAAGTTCATTGTTTAAATTCCTCCACCTTCAAATCTTAAACAACTTTGGAGTTTGCAAGGAAAGATCTAGTCTATTCATAGGTTCATTTCTCAATAGTCAAATAAGTGTCACCTATTTACACATATCTTGAAGTAAGGGTTCATGTTTCAATAGGATCATGAATTTTAATCAACATTTGAAAATATCAAAACATATTTGGCTAACCCATTAGTTTTGAGACTGCCAACACCTATACAACCATCACTTCTCTACATTTCAGCAACTGAACATGCACTGGGGGCACTTTTGGCCCATCATGATGATCAAAGAAAGCAACATGTATTTTATTATTTAAGATACACACTTGTGGCTTATTAACACAAGTATATGCCTATTGAGAAGGTGTGTTTAGCTATGGTGTTTGCTTCCCAAAAGTTATGACACTATATGCTGAACAACAAAACCATTATTATTGCTAAAGTGGACCCTCTCAAAATTTTATTATCCAAAGCAACTCTCATAGGACACATGGCCAAGTGGGTCAATTTTTTAAGAGAGTTTGAGGTTGAGTATTATAATCAAAAATTTATCAAGGGATAGGTTATTCTGATCAACTTACAGAGGCTCTTATTATAAACACTCAACCACTTAGATTCAACTTTCTAGATGATTCTATTATGATCGTAGAAGAAGTGAACCATGAACCTGAATAATATAAATTATATTTTGATGGTTCCTTCACTTCTTGTGGATCTGGATCCAAAATTTATTGATTACACTATAAGGGGATTTGATTCCCAAATAGTTTCATATCAATTTTCATTGTACCAATAATATGGCCAAGTATGAGGCAATTATTATAGGACTTCATCTTGCTATGCAGTGGGATATCCAACACTTAATGGTTTATGGGGATTACTAATTAATTATCAATCAAACCACATATTAGTATCAAATTAGAGATGACAAGATTTTACCTTACAAGCATATAGTGGATAATCTTAAGACTCATTTTAAATCTCTATAGTTTAAACAAGTACCATGGGCCAAAAATAAATTTGCTGATGCAATGGTAAAAATTGGGTTCATGATACAAATTGATAGTGGTGCTAAAGTGTATCAGTTTTTCATTAAAAACATTTTACATCCTACTCATGTCTTGCTAGATTTAGAAAGGGTATACGCCATTGCTGGTCCCAATCCCACATTTGAACTACTTTGGTTTCAAGACTATTATAATTATTTACATGATCACATTTTTCCACTTGAACATTTAAATAATCATCAAAACCTTTTCCTTCATCACATAGCCCATTATGTCCTCCTTAAAAACATTCTTTATCATAAAGGCTATGATGGAATACTAATTTTTTATTTTTATTTGAGAGAATCCAAATTAGCACTTAAGGAGGTTCATGAAGGAATATGTGGGGCCCAAACCAACAATGCATTATTAAATAAAAATCTCATTATAATAGGTTACTATTGGCCTAAAATGGAGAAAAATTCTTGTAATTATGTTAGGAAGTGTGTTCCTTATCAACAACATGTAAATTTGATACACGCATCTTCTTTGTTACTACAGTCAATCAATACACCATGGCCATTTTATACTTGGGGCCTCGATCTCATTGAGAAAATAAACTCAACATCTTTAGATGGACACAAACATATTCTCATTGCTACTAAGTATTTTACTAATTGGATTGAGGCCATTCCTTTCACTTACATCATCGATAAGCAGATTTACAAGTTTATATATTACTATATCATTTATCAATATGGAAACCCAACATGCATTATATATGATAATGGAAGATCATTTGTAAATAGAGATGTTAAGGAAATTTGTGTAAAATTCAAAATCAAGCACAATAAATCCACACTGTATAACCCACAAGGCAACGAATAAGTTGAGGCATCAAACAAAACCATTGTTTCCATACTAAAAAAGATTATCAATAACACTGGTCGTAATTGGGACTTATAATTTTTTTTACCCTTTGAGCTTATTGCACTAGTCATCGAACCCCCATAGGAGCCACTCCATACTCCCTTATTTATCGCATAAAATATATTATGTTGATTGAGATCTAACTACCTTCATTTTGAGTATCTTTGGAGAATATTAAAGATGGTGAAGATTATATAATTTATAGGGTAAAAAAACTAGAACTCCTTGATGGAAAATATTTGGCTTCCATAGAAAAATTACAAGCCTATTAGAATAAATTGTTTAGAAGCTAAAATAAACACATTATCCCTCAGGTGTTTGAAATTGGTGATCTAATCTTGAAAGAGAATTATAAGAACATAAATGTTGAATGCAAGAAAAAGGGTAAGGTTCAAACCGATTAGATCAAACCCTATGTTATCATAATAAATTATGGATTAGGAGCATATCGACTAGCTACTATAGGTGGTAAATAAATTCTAGAGCCCATGAACATTATGCATCTCAAGTGGTTATATGATTGAGAACTTTTGACCATTATCTACAAGATGCCTTACTTGGACGTAACTTGTGATGAAGTCATTTTATCCCATTACCATATCTTGGACTATCCTATCTTAGACCGCATTCTTTATGTTTTGACCTACCCTAGACCATTCTATTGAGAACCACATTATTTTATGACTCTAGACAGTTGAAACTTTGGACTATTGGCACTTTGGATCACTCATATTCTATCTTGACTCTTTTTATACCACCTTGGATCATCAACTTTTGGACCCTATTCATTCTGAACCATTCTATTTAGAACCATATTCTTTTCATACCTTGGGCCATTGTAACCTGGATAGTTCTATCCCTTGCCCAATTATGATCTTGATTATGAATTATAGGCATCTTGGATAAATTCAATGCTATTTTTATAAATTAGTTCAACTGGGACAGTATTTTATAGCTTCTTATTATAGAAAAGTGAACATGGATACATCAACTTATGGTTTTTGCTTGAATGGTTCTTTAGATTTCTCTAGCACTGCATACTATTCTATTATTATTTTGCTACTATTTGTTAGGCATTTTGGCCTTAATAGGTACTCAATCTCACCAATTTGTAATTAGAGTTTTTGTAGTTGAATTTAGATGTTATTAAAACTTCTACTCTTAGATGTGCATCTCTTGGATTAATTAGTTCCTTGTACTATTATTTATATCCATGATCTTTGTTGCCACTAATTTATCTATTGTTTAAAATATTATCTATGGACATACAACTCCTCAACTAGGTAGTTCCATAGACCTTTTGTTAAATAGTTAATTTCTATTACTTATCCCAAAAACACAAAAAAATTAGAAAATAATCCATAAAACAAATAAAAAAATTGTCTTGCACTTTTGTATATTCTGATCTCCACACTCTTGCCATTTTGCAAGTACTCATTTGAACACTTTCACCATTTTGTGAGCCCATTTTATTTTTTTCTCTATGACATCAATCATGTTTTATCATCATCATTTTTCTTCTTTCCCATTTCCTAGGAGAACTATATTTAGCCTGAAGTTCATGTTAGACCTCATGTTCATAGAACTATGTAGGCAAAATCCACTTTTATTTTACATCCAGAGTTAGCTTGACCACCCCTTTTCTTATTTTTTCCCATTTTTTTTCTTTCTTGTTGTTTCCATATCACTTAGGGGAAACTTTGTGTCTTTTGTTCTTGTTATGCTATGGTATAAATTAATGCCTCTACTACATGTGCATGAACAATTATTTTCTGCTCACACTAACATTGTAACTAATTCTTGTTTATGTGTGTTTATTTAATTTTTTTTGGTGTTTTGTTGTGCTTTATTTTCTATCCATTTAAACTATTTTGATGTTTATGTTCCTTTTTATTCCTTTGTTGTTTCTTCATGTTGTCTTGGCCTTTTGAGTTACTATTTTATCTTGTTCTTTTTTTTGTTTTCCAAGCACATCTTGATAGCACACATGGATCTTGATTATTCATATCTTGATTTGATGTTGTTTATTAATTTATTATTGCTTAGATTTTTCACATTCTTGTTCCTACTTAAATCCTGATTGTTCATATCTTGATTTTAAGTTAGGTTACATTTATGTATTGTTTTTTTAATCTTTGATCTTCTTTATTTTTATTTAAATTTAAATAGTTGTAGCTCTAGTATTGGTAGTTCTTATCATTATCCTTAGTTATAAATATTCAAATTTGAATATCTCATCACAATTGAAATACAATATCATTATAAGTTATTCATGCTTATGATGCATAATTTTAGTTTAACATATTAAGTACCAAGTGCTTTGGATCCAAGTCTCAAAATCAATGCAACTATGAAGATCACCAATTAAACTAGATACCAATGGATTAAACACTAGACTCTATGCCAGACATGCATCTATTGGTATAAATTATGAGTCTAATCAAATAGTGGTCTATTTTCTTCTATTCTTCATTCCTCATTCCATTTTCTCCTACTTCTAGGTGAACTACATTTGATTGAGGTCCATCTAGACTATATAGGAAGTGATTGGATACATGATGTATCTCAAGTTAGTTCAACCACCCTCATTCTTCTATTCATCTCTTTCATCACTTTGTGCATCCTTGTATGCCTGGATTTTTGTGGCTTATTTAGTCATTAGACCATAACATCTACGTTTATGCCCACTCATATTTAATCTATGTTTTAGGTTATATAATTGAGCCATGCTTACCAATTTTTCCTATTGCGGAACAAAATTTTGACCCATCACCGAATCAAATCAGCCCTACTAGGGCAAAATCAATTATTAGTGATCAAAATCAGCGTTACTGGGGCAAAATTGCTTTATCAACTGATAAAATCCACTCTATTAGGGCACACTATTTATGGAGCAATGCTCCTCTATTTCTTCTAATTCTAAGATTTGTGGACTTTTCCCCTCATTCTGGAAATTTCAAAGTGTGAAACTTATCTTGGTATTGATCATTCCCCTAAGTGCACAACTTCTACCTTCTTTTAGGTGTGTTCAAAGTGTGTCACTTATATTTTTGGATTGTATCCTTCCCACTTCCCCAAAACTTTGTGGCCCATTATATTGTGATTGTATTTTGATCACTAAGAACCAACAAATGAAATAATTAGCTTAGTATGGGTTTAATCTCATCCATGGGTTAATTTCACTCTTTCTCTCTCTTTTAGAGAGTTCATCCCTCTCTTTCATCCTCGTATGTCCTCTCGAAGGGGAATCATGGGTAATTTACTTACAATTTTTTCTTGATAAATATTTTATTTGAAAATATGTTGCTTCGATTGAATGTCTTGCCATGCCTTCTCAAATAGGGGCAAAATGTAGACATCTAATTCCTAACACCATTGTGTTGAAATTGTCAATCTTGCTCAAAATTTGTGAAAATGCATGATTTGGCCTAAAATCACTTAAATGTGTTAAATTATTTGATATTTTCATATAAAAGTGCCAATTTAGGATAATGTATGCCTAAATGGGGTAATGCATTTTATATGATTATTAATTTTTCTTAGATCATTTTGAGTTAAAATGAAGAAAATGCAATTTGATGCTCTAAACCACTAAATTTTTCTAATTTGGAAGCACACAACATGTGCATGTGTTATTTCATGTTGACAATGTCCTAAATAGGCTGTTGGTTCATATGTAATGGATACCTTCTTCTAATTATACTGCATTTAAATTATGACCCAATAACTTGACATTTATGACTAGTTTGATTAATAGTGTGCAACCAATTTCCAAAGAATTGCATAAAATTTGATTAATCTCACTTAGGAAAATTAATCCAAATCAAGGATTTAAGTGGAAAATCCATGAAAGTTATTGAATATTTCTTAATTATAAATTAATTTATAATATCTACATCATCAGGTGACACCATTTGTGGGGTGGCATCCATAATCTATAAATGCAATAAATATCAGGTTTAAGGCCTCCCATGCCTCTTTAATTCCCCTTCCTCCAAAATATTTATTAAGGTATTTATGATTTAAGTCTCTAAAATTGAATTAATTTATGGCCACACATTTTAATATCAATATAGATGGTTATAGTTGATCCTGATCATTTCTAAAAATCTATAAATAAGAGGCCTCTCACTCATATTTTTAAGCTTCATTTATGTAAACTTATTATGCAAAATTCTCTCCATAACCATTCTTTGTGTAGTGTTATAATGCTTAATTATCAATAGGATAAATTCAATATAGACATACATTTGATTCAAATACCATGAGCCTAGTTTCATTGGTACACTCGAGATGATGGAGGAGAAAGCTACTCATAATTGCTAAAGACTAGAGCACCAAATCAAGGGGATAATCATGTTTTGAGCTGAATTTGGATGGTGGGATGATCTTGGAAAGGTTTGATGTATATGCTTTCTTTTAATAGCTCTTAATTGTCATTTTATAACCCTCATTGAAGGATTGAGCTTAGTTAATTATGTTCTTTATGCATTTCTTGAGTTTTCTTGATTAATGCTTGATTTAACTCACTTTGGATTCCATCTCAAAAAAAACAACAATAATAATTATTGAATGGAATTATAAAAATATGTATATATTAAAAAAAATGAGGCAATATTAGGTGGACTTAGGTATTGCCACACCTCCCCACAAACCTTTATAAATTGAATCTAAAAAAATATAATATAAGGAAGTGTGGGGGAAGGGCGAGCTATCTCCACATTCTCCCCCCATGTATATTTATATAAATATGGAGAGGGTTGGGTAGAAACATGCCATGCATACCCTCTCCACATGGGGGACACCCCATCTAATGGCTCCCATTTTAAATAAGAGGGTGGTTAGGGAGTCATGAATTGGCCAACCCTTGCATTGATACAACTGAGTGGAAGAACATGACACTTGATAGATAGCCATGTGATTAAGCACTTAGCACTGGATATCATAAAAAAATATCATACAAACATACATACACACATACATAATACTACACTTCTACGTAACAAAATATATGATGTAAATAAAAATAGAAATGGCAAATAATATTTTAAAATTGAATGTGAATATTCTAAGAATATTATCAATTATTTTTAAGGAGAGAAGATTTATATATAGAAATTAACCCTCTAAGGAACCATTGCTTTATCAAAACATGTGTATGAGAACACAAACACAAAATTATCACAAAAATCCTATAGATGAATACATAGAGGCTTAACTAAAAATGAGTGATGAAAAATAACTTAAAATCCCATGAAGAAGCACAAAGTTACTTGAAATAAAATTGTTAAAGGGAAAGTGGTAAAAAGGTTTTAAACCCATCACAAAGGTTTCCATGAGGAAATTACTATAAAAGCCATTTGACCATGTACAAAGGCTTCCATGAAAGGGAAACATGTGATAAATGGGAGTACTAAGGTAGAGCATGGCTTCCATATTCTCTCTTCCTCTCATTATGAATACAAAACAAAAGAAATAAAAAAAATTACACAGAGAATGATATCACACGAATGGAAGAAGAGAATGGGATTTTTTTAGCTTCCATGCTTTTATATAAATTTATAAAGAGATTGTAGGGAAAAATTAGGGTTAGAGACATAAAGGCCCTAAATTTAATCCATCTAACGATGGCAACTTAAATAAATTAGAATAAAGGTGTAGATTCATATAATGGTGGATTTAAAAATTAATCATTATTTAAATGTATTTTCTTCATTAGACCATGGTATTATGATTTAAATACTTGATTAAGGGTGCATTATCTAAAGATTATTTTTGGGGTAATTTAATTAGGAGTCAAGCAAATTCCACAGTTGCCATTTTATGGTAGTCATTCTATTGTCTCCTATCATGTGAACATAACTAGCATAATGGTTACTATTATATGTTTCAACAAAAAAATCTTTTATATTTAACCCAATAAATCTATTTTTATTGTGTATGTTTAGTGTGTTACATTTTGGTATTAGAGCCCAAGTTTTAACACCAAGATCTCTGAGATGTATTTTTATTGAGATTTGGGTGAACCATGTTTCTAATCATATCCTTGATTCCATTCAAGATTATGTGCAAAAGCACACATGGTATCTATAATTATCTAGGACATGACTCTCCACCTAAGAAAATAGTGGGGGACCATTTGACTAAGACAAAGTCCATAAATTTTATTTTTAAATTTCATCTAGGAATTTTGTAGTAGAATCCCCAAGAGGCCCTCAAATATATGGTGCCTAGATTCTGCAAGTACCTTATTAAATCATTAGAGTGGTCTAGGACACGTTAATGCATATTAATGATAGACATAGGGAACATGCCTAGAAATTGATCCCTATAAGAGAATGTAGATGGGCATGATAACTATAGGGATCCACTCAAGTAGTGCTAGGCCCAACGATAACATTATCCACAAGGTCCTTAGAATAACCAAGATAGAGGTCAAGAATAGGGGAACTAATAAACCAAAATTACTATCAGTACTAAAATTAAAATAGGATAAGATATAAAACAATAAATCAAAATTGATTCAATTAAAATATTTACAAACTATGCATAAATAAGCCTAAACTTGGAATTAGAGTTGACATGCAAAAATTTGAAAAAAAACTAAAATCTAAAAAAACTTCTATTTTTAGCATTTGTTATTTTTAGTAATTTTTGCATACAAGCATTTACAACTCTAAAAATATATAAAAATAATCTAAACACTAAAATTAGCCTATAGGATGAATTTAAATTAAAGTTCATGTTTGGTCATAAAAATATACAATTTTAAAAAATAAAAAAATCCCCAAAAAATCATTAAATTGTAATTTTGGACGCTCAGATGGTCTTGTTTGGCCTCCAATTTTTTTATAAAAATTACTCTAAGTGGAAAGTGTGGCTTAGGGAAGAAACAAATTTTTTGAGATAGTCATTTTGGCACATGAAAGAGCTCAAATGGAACTATGGATCAAAAGTTATGGCCTCCAAAAGTTTGGCCCATTTTTTTGCATCAGAAACCATAAATAGAGGTGAGGAAAAACACCCACATAGACCTTAAAATATATACAGGGAATTGATAACATGATAAAGAAACTATTATGTCCTCCATAATGAAGTTGGTTCAGATTTGTGTACGACAAAATAAAATAAAATAGTTGAATACAAAATAAAATATTTCTTCACACTATATTATTTATTATCTCATTAATTCATGCAGGACATTAAAAATAAATAGGAAAGTCATTCCTATAATTGGGGAGATCATATATCCACCAATATCTCACCCAAATACTCAATCTCTTATATTACATCAACTAATAATAACTAGCCTATAATGATAATATTACATCAACTAATTAATGACCAAATATATCTAACAAACTACTATATGTAATAGTGAATTATTAATCTTATAATTATTCCCATTATGATATACAAATTAATGTGAGGGATAATTATCCCTAACATTTCCCCCTTAGGGCCTACATGTTAATTTGTGTTTCACAGGACTTAATGAAAGTAAAGAAGGAACACACCAACTTCTTATCAACCATTCACTGTTGAGAACAAATAAATCAAATTAGTGTGTAAAATTTGAATAGGAACATATGCCATCAACAATTCACTGAGATAATTTCATCAACCTAAACAGTGTGGGAACCATGAGTAGGAACCATTTGTTCAACTTTCACTGTTGTATCTCTAAGAATTGGCACAAATAAAATTATATGCCAATGCATACTTTTAGGTCTGCATACGACCATGACCACTACTATGTGAAGAACTCACCTCATATGTAATCCATGTGAATGTAATAGATGTTTCACTTACTAATCATCTCTATAAAGAAGTAAGGCAGTCATAAGATCTCTGCATTTAGATACTCTCCTGACTATTGACACATTCCATTTTTTACTAAACAACTTTTTTATGCAAAACACTATGTGGTAAAATAGGAAATACACCTCTTATTCATCACACATACAAACAAATGTTGAAAATATAAAATATCTATATGTGCCACTATAGCAAGAAGTACCCCTTAATCAGTGGCTAATGAGAGGCGTAGAAAGCCTCCATCTTCAAATTTCCTCCAACCTCCAACAGGTTCAATGCTTTCAGTCAATGAAGATTTTAAGCTCATATCTATGTCTTTTTTAATGAAAATATGCTCCCCCCTGTAATTTGAACATATGACTTATAAATTGGATGTTGGGGTTGCTCAAAATTGCATCCATTACAATGAAGGGTACTTTGACTTTGACTCTTTTGACATACATTATGATGATAGATGTAATTACTTTGATTTTATTTTGAGAAATAACATAAAAAATGAATACAAGAATTGGATTGACACACATCATTCCTCTAATACAATCTAAATGACTACTAAAAACCATCAACTAGAAAGTAATATTTTATTACTTTCTAATAAAAAATATACAAACTATAAAAATTTGACTTCAAAACTTTATAATATGAATATACTATGACCATAAGATAATAATAATAACCAAGCCTAAACTAAAAATAAAAAACTCTTCACTATTATATATGAAAAACCCTAAAATATGAACTTTGACGTACTATTGAAATCTAATCCCAACTAAAGACTCAAACCGTATAACTAAGTGCATATGTTGAATTTTGATATGACATGAAAAATAAAATATAGAGAGTTGTTACATGATTTGGAAGGCTGAGCTCCATGTGTTGCTGAGATTGAAAGCTGACTTGATCTACTATGATTTTGTAACTAGTTGATGGGTATGGATATAAATTCTATAGAGAAGTTTGAAGCACAGTTCTATTTGATTGTGGCCAAGGATAAGAAGTTGAATAAATGAGACAAGCTAAATGAATAAGATGTTGGAATGGGTGTTAAATAACTTCACTAAGAATGTTCAAGGGTCAAGACTTGAAAGGTGATCATGTCGAAATTATAAAATTGATGCCAACTCTTGTAATTTTCACCGCACATGTAGAAAACTAATTGCACAAATAATAGCAGTGAATGCTAATGCATGGATCCACATGATACAAAAGAATTGATGGAGATATTCAGGGATTCATAATAATGTTATGAGGTTAGATGCATGATTTAACTAAAATACTATACTAAAAGTTTGTAGGTGATGCTTGAATGTTGACATCAAGAATGATCAATGAACAAATCTGACCCTGATGAATTTCACACCACCACACTTTTGCTGTGCCAATTCAAAGATCCTTCAGAGAATGGTAGATGCATAAAATGCTAGACAATGGAGAATAACACGTGCTAGGTCTTTGCTAAAATTGAATGAGATGGAAATAAGTAGAATGCACAAATGACTCAAATAGACTCTACACAAAATTGAGATCCATGAAAGTGGTAATGACAATATATGCAAGTATACATGAAATTGAAATGTTGTCTAGATCTTAATTTTGGTAGGTCTAACACATATGGTCATAGATTCTCCTCAGTTTAATGAAATGGTAGATGTGTTAAGATTTGAGAACCTTCAATATAAAAATATGATGCACTCAATGCTAGAATCCAAACCACCTTGCCATGATAAGATCCTTTCTGTCACTCAAAACAAGTACATGGTCCACCTAAAAAAATCATGAGCAATGAGTATAGGTTGAGAAAAACCTCTCTCACATTACTCCCACCATGATTTAGAGCTTGCTATGATACCAGATAATGAATCTGGTTTAGATTTGTGTATGATAAAAAAATAAAAGAGCTAAATATAGAGTAAAATATTTCTTCACACTATATTATTTCTTCTCTCATTAATTCATATGGGACATTAAAACTATATAGAAAAGTCATTCCTATAATTGGGGAGATCATATCTCCACCAATATCTCACCTGAATACTCAATATACTATATGAGTAATAATATGTAATAGACTATATTCTAACCAATAATAATTAACCTATAATTATAATATTACATCAACTAATTACTAACCAAATATATCTAACAAACTACTATATGTAATAGTGAATTATTACTCTCATAATTATTCACATTATGATATAAAAATTAATGTGAGGGATAATTATTTCCTTACACTCCCCTAATCATTCACCTTTGAGGGGTGACTATTTTATATTCAAAGGACCTCATTTTACTAGATAATACCCACATAAGATAACAAGGACCTTATAATAGGAAGCACCGGTTCTGGAGTAGGTAGTGGGTGAAATGGGCCGTGCCCATGGAATATAATTCTTCATCCTGACCTTGTTTAAATTTTCAATTTTGCATCTTATCATATTCTCATAGGGATAATATTTATAATATTATGTGGTAATTTTAAAACTTAACTCTACATTTTGAGGTTGTTTTTAATTATAATACATGGCTTGAAAGGTTCATATTTTTTTTCTTGATAAAAGTAAAGTGGGATTTCATGTAAGAGAGTATGGTAGCCCCCTAGGGGGTGTGTTGTAATTTTATTTTGTGAATCAATTTTTATAATGCCAACCAATACTTTATAAGGGATATCTTTTTCATGAAGTTAGAAATAATTATATTATTTGTAATGCCATTTATATACTCCTTTTGATATCTTGGCCTTATTTTCTCTTGATTACTATAATACTCATGTTGGATATATTTAAACTTATTATGTTATTCTTGAGCATGCATTGATTACATGGACACCATTACTATACTTCATCTACTGATGCCATGATGAAATCATGTTATTATAGTGCCATGTTCTATGGATTATGAATATTATTGTTATGAAAAAAATGGTTTGGTTTCATATGGTTATCTAAAAATACTTTCATGAACGTTGGATATTGGTAGGGTTAATATAATTTGATATCCTAGTGTTAAGAGCATCACATTTTTACCTATGGATAAGGTGTAATAAATGAAGTTTGAGTTTGAAATATTTTTATAGTTATTTTCACTGAGGATAGTAGTGGCACTTTGTTTCTTTGTGATCATGATGCATTATATTTGTTGGAACCTAAGGTTTGAAGTTGCTCTTGTAATTCTATAGCTTAAACCTTCTTTGTTGTTAGCTTTTTATCTCTTAGATATAAGTTATTTTAGATCTTGAAAGTCATATAAACTTTTAAAATTTGATTTTTTACGGTGCATACTTGATTAAGTTTTAGTTGCATATGGAACCTTGACGTGATGTACGTATGATGCTATCTTGAATTTTATGTTTCAAATGCTATGAAACACTAACCATTGGAAGAGTTTCCCAACTCATAGATCATTTTTAGGGTAGATTTTAATGATGTTATGGATGAAATATCACCCCATATTATGGGAAGTTATATGCCTTTTGAGTCTTAGCATGGAAACCTTTCAAGGGAATTAAGTTCCTTGATTTTCATGGTAAAAACCTATGTATAGTATGAATTCAGGCATTAGGGTTTTTAAATTTATGTACCTTGAGTATGGATTTTTAAAAATAATTTTACCTAGATAATACCCCAATCCAAATAAAATGGGATTGCAAGTTGAAAATAATGTCTGTTAGTTTAGGATTTATTGAGAAAATTTATAATGTGATTAAAGTGTGCAAACTCTTCTCACTCATTAATCTTATTGTATTTTTGGGTATGGACCTTCTATGTTTATGTGATATTAATTTACAAAAGATAATTTCTAAGATAATGTTAAGGATAATAACCATGGATCTCTGAGGAAAAAGGATCATTGCTCTATAACATTGCAAGCATTATTTTGTAGCCATAGTTTAGTTCATTTGAGTCTTCTAGTGGAATTTTCATCTCTCTCACTTAAACAAGTAACGTAGGGTGTAGATCATAAGGTAAAAGTGGTCATGATAACATTAACAAATTGGAAACTCTATTTTCTTAACTCATTATGTCTAAGGTGTAGTTATTGGCCACAATTTTAGATGAGATGTTTTGAGATTTTCCCATACACTCACACTTCATTAAGATATGTGCACTTATACCTAGTTAATAGGCTAGATAATGGTGTTGATATTTTTCCTTTAAAAATATATTTTATGAATACAACTCTTTGGGGAAAAACCTTGTTCTACCTAAGGTTTGAATTTTTAGCGGATGTTATTTTATGAGTCATGTGAGTGGATCCCATTCTAGGATAATCATGTTTGACTTGCAAGTCATAAAGTCTCAAGAGATGTGAGATCAAATTATATTTTGAGCTAGAGACATTGGTTTGTAACCTTCATGGATTATATGAATCCTTATTTTTTTAAGTCCTGCATAGTGGATCAACCTTCTAAGCCTCATTTTTTCTAGAATTCTTGACCTATATGCCAAAAATGATACTAGATGAAGCCCTCATAATAATTTTGTAGTCAGTTAATTTAAGGATAAAATATTTCACACTTAATTATGCATTCTAGATTAAAATGTAAGGAGTATATGTCCCTTGTTTCTCCAAGTCATCCAGTTTCCTTTTTGATGCATTTGGAGGTTTAAAAATGAATGTTATGATGATATGGTTGCTGTCTTGGGTTTAGTCATGCAAGGTATCATGTTTATTATGGCTATGATTTTTTAGAGTGTCATCACATCCAGGAAAGGTATTGACATTCAATGGCCTCTCTTTATTAGTCTATCTTGTTGAGAGGAAGTGATATGTAAATTCTATGGTTTATTATTGTCACACTTATATTTTAACCCATACTCATGACACCATCATGATGATAAGAAGAATGGTTAAGGTGGAAAATGTTACACCCACATATTTTATTTTTTGGAAGCCATGAAGATGGGTGAGATATTTTTATTGATAGTGTTTGATTACTTGACTCACCTAAAGTATCATGATGTTTTAATATGGTGATACCTTGGTTTAGACTAGGTTTCATTTGGGTTATTCCACCTTGTCTTGTTTTAAAGGGTCCTTTATGAATAAGGGATTTAATCCATCTATTCAAAATGATCATGGATATAATATTATTGGTTCCATCACTATGACACCTATCATATTTTTACTAGCCATGAGTATAGGCTACTTTGTGTTGGGTTATTTTTGAGTTTTCAATTGAAATAAGATAGCAGTATATTGCTTAGCTAACCAACTTGAACTTTAGTTTTTAAATGACATTATTATTGATCTATGGAAGAATGCTTAAGAATGATTCCATGTGGAAGGATTAGTAATATTTGTAATGGAGATAGATCATTCTCTTTAAGAACATTCATGATTAGATTAAATATTGGGTTTTAGATAACTTGACTGGGATAAAGATAATAATCCAAAGTATAATTGGTTTCATAACACACTCTTGGTTGTTACTTTTATATTGAAAAATTATATTGTATTCTCACTTGATGAATTCAAAAATGAAATATTTATAAGGGGAGGAGGATGCCATGTTTTGTTTTATGCATCTTCCTATATCATATAATGGATTTGGTCACTAATTGGTTACATACTCAATATTTTTATTCATACGTGCTTATAAGTAATAATTTATTTATCACAAAGGGTTTTGACATATCTGTGATTAACTAAATTTATTCTAATATTGGTATTTTTATTGACCTATTATGTTGAGGACCTTTTTGTGGTATGCATTGAGATTATCATATACCTTTATTTTGATGTAATTTTTTGACATTTGATCAGCTTGTTACCAAAAAAATTATAGCATTCATATTACTTAGAATTATTTGATCACATTATAAATTATATTATCTTTTCCTTCCTCTCTTGATCTCTCATTGATGTGATATCATTTGAGATGTATTCATGGTTACATGAGATTGAGATATATCAAGAAATGGTTATAATTTTATTTGGATTTGCTATGATTAGCTTACATGGTTATATTATTCATGATTCCTATGGATCCTAAACATAATTATTGATGGTCATATGTAATTTTAATATATGATTCAAATATGTATGGACTAATTATGTGATTCATGTTGAGATTGGCTTTGGATGGTTTACATAATGTTTATATGGAGGAAACCACTATCTAATGTTTTTGTGAAGGAAACCACTATCTAGTTACTTGATGTTTCTATGGAAAAAAACAATATCTAATTTACATAATGATTATACGTAGTAAATAATTATATAATTTACATCGTGTTTCTATTGAGGAGATAACTATCTAATTTAAATAATAGTTATGTGGAGGAAACCAATTTTTGATTACATGACCCTTCCATGGAGGAAACCACTATCTGATTTACATAATGTTTCCATAGAGGAAACCATTATATTATTTGAATAATGTTTATGTGGAGGAAACCACTATCTGATTTACATAATGTTTCCATGGAGGAAACCACTTTCTTATTTACATACTATTTCTGAAGAGGAAATCATTATCTAATTTACATGATGTTCCCATAGAGGAAAACACTACCATATCCACATGTATTATTGGTATCTAATATAACAACATGAATATATTCTCATAAAATGTGCATGAATACCATCAATAATTCATATTAGAATCATAATCTAGGTAGAGTTTATTATTTATAGAGAGGTTT